>WOXC01006915.1:930000-1530000 GCA_011680675.1 Gymnobelideus leadbeateri | reverse complement strand
ATTTTCATCTGGTCTCACGTCCTCAGGAGTGTTGTCCTCTGTTTGATACCTCTGTTCTATATGGTGATCTATTCTGAAAATGTAATTGAGATGACATTTCTTTCAGGTATAAAAGTCATTATTTTATTTTAACATACTATACTAGAAAAAGAGTTCTCAACCTTAGTTTTGTGTTATGGATCCCTTTGGTAGTGTGACAAAAACCTCTGGATCCTTTCTTGGAATAATGTTTTTGAATGTGTAAAATAAAGGGCATAGCATTCCAAGGGAAACCAATTGTATTAAAATTCAGTTATCAGACATTTAAACAAAATTCACAGAACCCAGGTTGTAAATACCTGCTTTGATCATGTTACAAATTTAAACTTTTGGGAGCTCCCTATTTTTAAAGAATAAAGTCCAAAATCTTAGCATTCTATGCTGTAATGCCAACCTACTTGCCAATGTAGTTGTCCAGTGTTCCATCTTAAGCACTCCAGCCATACCATCCTCACAAGAAGCCATTCTTCATGCTTCCTTTCCTTGGTCCATGAGATTGCCTCCTCTCTAAATATGATATCCCCAACACCACCATGTCTGCTTACAAAATCCTACCTATTCCATCAAGATTCAGGATGTTCCTTGAGGGCAGGCATTGTTTTATGTTTTCCTTGTATCAATTCCTAGTAGTACCTTCCTCAAAATGGGCATTTAATAAATGTATCTTTGTGCATAAATGGTTTATTTAGTAGTGACATCCACTCTTAATGACCTCTAATCACCTTAGGTAAAAATAACCTTTCCCTTCTTAGAGTTTCCATATCCCTTTATTCATACCTATCCCAAGGCCCCGTAACCCCTATTTGACTATTTGATAGTTGAGAGAAGGGACTCTCTTATCTTATTCATCTTTGTGTCTCTTTCACCATTCTCTTAATACAGTGCCATATACACAGAAGAACCCTTAACTGAATTTAACTGAATTTGCTGAATTGGAGTAAAGCCTATAGAACAAACAAATGTTCCAAAAAAAAATAAGTTTTGTTTTGTTTTAACAATTCAAATTTGCTGTCTATGTCAGCATGGTTACATTGGTCCTAGAGAAATGTTCCTAGGCTTCAAAATGAATCAAACCATGGAAAGAGAAAGATTTACAAGAGCTAAAAAAACACTTGCTTAATTATAATTGGATCCCCCACAATTAGTGGAACCCTGGCTTCCGTGAGTCTTACAGCATTGAAGTACCACCAAGTATGTATGAGGGGATTTTTTCACCTTCTTGTCTCCCACTTTTCTGCCCTTCCCCTCAAAAAACAAAACAAAACAAAACAAACAACCTAGGATAAGGTTTACGTGTTGCCCTCCCCCCAAAATATGGTGACTAACTCTTGCTTATGGGTACTGAGTATCATATAGAATATGTTTCCTTAATGGCAGGGACTGGTTCAGTTCTTGTCATTGTGTGCTCAGTGTATATCGCTGAACTCTGAACCACTAGATACTTATGTTAAGTTACAGGCCAAAATATTATCTAGTCTTCCTTTCTCTAAGGCAATGCAAGGTTCTATAATCTTTCACTCCTTCAGTGACTTCTTGGGAAATCAAGATAAGGGCAAAAAGAAAACCCCAAACCAAAAACTCTTGAAGATTTTTCTTCTTTTGGTGAACTTCCACGGGTGGTTCATTTTCTCGTCTCTTGCCCCATTATTATTTTGCTGGAATTTCCTTACCAAGCCTCAGCCTTGGATCAATCACACAATTCTGTGCCTTCACTCCTACACAACATCTGCTGAATGAGGCTAGAGTAAATCACAAAATTGTGCTGATTGGGTCTGCTACAAATTTTTATTTCATAACTTAAACTAGGCCCTTACTGCTCCGAGGCAATCCTTTTAACCCCTACCTAGTTAACTCACTATCCCATTCACTCACTATGGTGTCTCTTCCTAAACTTTTCATCTTAAACCCCCCATGGCTCCACCTCCTCCTCCATCCTCTCACCTGAGAACCTTGTCTCACATTTTAGTGAAAAAGTTCAGACCATTCACTCAGAGCTTCCTTTTCTCCCTTCCTCATTTCACATCATTGAGATGTCTTCTTCACTTTCATCTCAAATACTGAGGTGGCCCTTTCTCTTGGCAAGGCGAATACCTCTATACACAAAAGTGATCCCATCCCGTCCCATCTTCTCCAATAGATTGCCCCTTCTGTCATCCACATTCTCTCACTTACCTTCCATTTCCATATATCATCATGCATATCCCTTAAGATATTTTAGTTTCTTAATATACTTCATAGAGATGAGAAGGGGAAGGGTAGCATTCACTTTTAACATTTAGTTAAAATGTTCACTGACAGAGGTGATAAGATTAAAACTTTTGGTCAGTGTTTCTTTTAACATTGAAAGTATGTGACAGTTTATGATATGGTAAAAGAAATAAACTATTTGGGATTGTGGCATTTTAAAAAATTAATGCATCAACAAATCTTTTTTTAAATTTAAAATGCTTATGAACCGAAAGACATTTGTTAAGAAGTAACCTTGCCTTCAGCGCATTTTGACATTTTGGCATGAGATATTAGATAAATCAGTCCTTCAATTGATAAATATTTCTTAGGCGTCTACTATGTGCCAGATACTGTGGTAGGCATTAAGGATAAAAAGACAATGTTAAAAAGTCTTTGCCCTAAAGGAACCTATCGCCCATCTGGAAGAGACAACAGATCCAAAGTCATTGGAATGAAGGTTAGAAAGGGAGGCACTAATAGCCAGAAAGATCAGGAATAGATCACATAGAAGATAGCACTTAAACTGAGTCATGAAGGAATTCTAAGAAGTAGAAATGAGAAGGGAGTGAATTTCAGACATGGTGCACAGAAAGAGCAAAGGCATAGAGATAGAAGAAATCAAGTGCTATAAATGAGGAACATTAAGAATACCAGGTTGGCTGAACCATAGTATGAGTGCAACATAGTCATAATGCTGCTAAGGTGGTTGTTGTTTAGTCATTTTTCAGTCATGTCCAACTCTTTGTAATCCCATATGGGGTTTTCTTGGCAAAGGATTGGAGTGGTTTGCCATTTCCTTCTCCAGTTCATTTTACAGATGAGGAAACTGAGGCAAACAGGGTTAAGTGACTTGCCCAGGGTCACACAGTTAAAAAGTATCTGAAGTCAGATTTTTGAACACAGGTAGATGAGTCTTCCTGACTAGGTAAGGTAGGATGGGGCTAGGTTGTAAAGGGCTTTAAATAGCAAAGAAAGGAAGTTAATTTATCTTTGACCTTAGGGACAATAGGAAGACCCTGGAGATTGGTGAGTAGGATAATGGCCCACATTTGACCCGTGTTTTAGGAAAATCACTTAAGCAGCTCTGTGGAGGGTGGGATGGAGTTGAGAGATTTTAGGCAGGAAGATCAATCAGGAGATTGTGAGGAGTCAGAGATAATAAAGGGGTTGCAAAGCTGGGTGCCTGGCTGTCCTCAACAAAAATAGGAAAATTTAGAAGAGGACTGGGTTTGTGGGGGAGAAATTTTGGGTTCTGTTTGGAATATGGAAACTTAAGGTGCCTATGGTACGTTAGGAAGAGAAGGACCAGTGTTCTATAGAGGCAAAACTGATTCACCCAGAAAGACTATAGTCTTGTAAGGCGAGTTTGGAAGACTTGCAAATCAACTAACTTGGAAAGTAATCTTGATATATATTAGTAAGGCTTGCTCTGAAGAAAAAGAAAAGAAAACAGAAGTACATTTTTAATAGGTTTGCTGTTTTGGTTGAGCTATAGTTTGTGAATATAGGAAGTATATGTGATTTTGTCAGCAAAGGGAACTCACAGTGTGGGAACTCTCTCCGTCAATGCAGATCCTGCCCTTTCTGTGACTTAGGGAAATCCAAGGAATTTTCCAGAGACTTATAGATATTGCCTGACTTGTCCAAGGTCATACAGCCAGTGAGAGCAGTGGGATATGAACCCAGATTTTGTTGACTTTGAGCCAATATGCTATCCATTCTAGCATGCTGCCCCTTTCCGCTAAAAATAAGTAACACTTCCTTTCATATTATTTACATTATTTTTGTATAAAGTATCTGTGTTTTCTGAGACTAAGTACCTCCTTGTTGTGCCACAAAATAGATCAACCTTGGTCAGCGTATAGGTAGAAGTCTAGTGCTTTAAACACGTGGCAGAGTCTTAGGTCAGTAATGTAAAACCTAATGAAAACCAGGGTTTTTCCTTGAGCGTATGACAGCCAGACTCACCCTGGCTTCTATATTAACAACAGAATCTTTTTTTTTTTCAGGTGAAACATAACCGTTATTCTCCTTAGGGACTACAAATATCACTTCTCATTTGTACTAAAACTAGATGAAAACTGATTTGAAATAGAAGTTGCATGGAGAGGCTTAGCACTATAAACTTGTAGTAATTTACTGCTTCATTCCAATTGACAGTCAGGAGTATTTCCAGCTCGATCAGAAGGAAACAATAAGGCTTCTAACAGTTGGGGAAGCTTAACAAAAAGACAACTGAGGACATAGATCCATCTGAACAACACTTGATCCCAAGCCCATAACGACTGCTGCTGATACGCTACATCTGCTCAGCTAGTGAAATTGGCTAAAAATGGACAATTTTGCTTCAAAATTAAAGAGAAGCTATTCCTATTATATTTGTCTATATAGTTGGGAGCAGCAGAGAATCACAGATCTTCAATTCTGTTCAACAGGCACTTATTCAGGGTTCATCTTGTACCAGACCCTATACAAATGACTGTATGTATTCAAATTCATGGTATTTGAAATGATATTTATGCAAAATGTGGTCACTGATTTCAGCCCAATTTAAATATTCGGGACAAAATCAAATAACATAACCACTTCAGGGGATTCATTATTCACACCGTTCAGTAACTCAACTGTACTTACTGTGCTGGGGATCCAAATACAAATGCAAAAAAAAATCCTCCCTACCCTCAAGTATCTTAAAGTCTACTAATATGAAAACACTTTAAATTAACATTGATTTAGCTAGAAAAGCTTCCTGGTGGACTTAACTTCTTTTTTCTTTTGACTTCTTGTGGGGATATCTTTAGAATGTGCTTCTGGAAAGTGAGACTAGGAGGTCAGTCAAAAGGGATGGGACAAGTAGAATATAGGTAATAAAAACCAAGGCCTAAAAATTTTCAAGATTAGGCAATTGGCAAAAGTCCAGGTGAGTAGTAGTAATAACTGACAGTTATATGATACTTTAAAGTTAGCAAAGCACTTTATATATTTTCCTGCATTGGAAACTCAAAACAACTCTATGAGGTAGGTATTACCTCATTGTACAAATAAGAAAGCTAATGATCAGAGATGTTTTGCCTAGCACATTCAGCTAATGAGTGTCAGAAGAGACCCAGGTGTTCTTGACTCTTAAGGCTGACTTTTATCTACTGTGCCATGCTGCCGTAATAGTTGGTTAATTCTATGTGCATAATTTTTTAAGGTTTGGAAAGCACTTTGTATAGAATGTTGATAAAACATTTCTGCGAGGTAGATGGTGCAAATAATTTTTATCTCCACTTTAGAAATTAGACAATTGCAATGCAGAAAAGCGAAAGAACTGAGGTCAGTTCCATCTAAATATGATAACTCTTTCTACTTAGACACTCTGCTGCCTCCCAAAGAAAGCATAATGATTAGCATATATTTCCATAGAACTTTACAAGCCCTTCCCTTATAGCAAGGATGTAGGGCGGGCAGTACAAATTTGATCACTATAGGATTTTAAGAGGCTCAGTTATATCATCTATAAAATGAAGTGATTGGACCAAATGGCCTTTAAGGTTGCTTCCAGCCCTGAATCTGCAATCCTACATCTTCTGTAAAGTTCCTCAGCTAATGGGTGGTGGGACTGAGTAGGAACTGCACATCAAGAAGTCAGGGCAGCACTTGTCATGTACCTAGAGAAAGGTATTCAGATAAATGGGGTTTGGGACCAGGAACTAGGACACTGGACAGGAGACAAGGGCAGAAGTAGTCACTGTACACATCATAGTAGCATCCATTGACAAGAGTGCCTCAACTATTAGTTAGAGAATAACAAAAATAGGCTTTAGGTTGGTGTTTGTTTTTAATATATTCCATATGGCTAGGGTCTAGTTGATTCCAGAGTGTGGGATAAGTGAGGTCGATTTATACAGATGGGAGGAAAAGAGCTAAATATTCACATCCTCTGCTATTAGAAAGATGCAGGCATAAAGACCAAGGAAGATCCACACAGCAAATAATTTTATATAAGAGTCTTGGTTTTGAAAAATTGGATGTAACTAAATCAATCGCCTTGTCCATCCATCCCATCCTTCCAATTCCTACTGCTAGGACTGTTACTTCCTAACAAATCTCTGTGCCTTTAATCTCTCCCCACCCTAATCACTCATGCCAGGTTTCTTGTCTTAATACATTAATCTGATAAATTTACTGCACTATTCAGATATCTTCAGTGAGCCTGCCAATCAAATTTTTAAAATTCCTAAAATTGGTATTCAAAGCCCTTCACAATACACCATGACTCTGACTCTGCTTTTCTAGCTTCCTCATACTATTTACCTTCATGTACTCTATATGTTATAAATTGGAGTAGAAATGTGGGATGAACAAATTTAGAGAATCCACCCTAAATGTTCACATGTCCATGTGCCCAGCCCGTGATAGAGCATTCTGAGTTTGTATTGGTTTGATCAGCCACAATCGGTCACACTGTAATTTGACTAACATAGTTATGTCATTCTGGTCCTCCTTGAGAAGGAAGGACAACAACCAATCAATGCTATCACCCTCTTAATAAAATGAAAACTTTCTCCTTCCATGCACACAATCCACTGTGCTTGAAATTGCCTCTCCAATTCCCAACCTTATTTATACCTGTTACACTTCTACAGATCAGTATTCTGCCCATCCTCCAAGGCCCAGCTCACAAACTTTTCTTAATCTAGTCAATCAAGAAGTAACCCTTCTTTCCTTCTAGGTCTTAAAGCACTTTGTACTTCTGTGAATTTATGTTGGTCTGTTCTGCAGTATAATTGTGTGCATAATTACTTTATCTCCCTACAAAATTATATGGACCTTAGGGAAAGGGACAAGCACTGATTATTCTTTTATCTTCTGTAGCATGGTCATTTGAACTACAGAAGCACTGGCAGATCTATTCCATTTTCATCCATTTGTTATATGTGTTTTTCATTTCTTAATACCATATCCCATTTTCCAGCATTTTTGGCGTCTTTACCTAAGTTTACCTTCCTACTCCTTCACTCAGATCTTGAAAGTTTTTTTATATAGTCTCTGTTTTTCCATCTGAGGCCACCAGGTGGCACAGTAGATAGAGCACTGGGCTTGGAATCAGGAAGTCTCATCTTTGTGAGTTCAAATCTAGCCTCAGACTAGCTGTATGACGCTAACCAAGTTACTCTTTGCCTTAGTTTCCTCATCTGTAAAATGAGCTAGAGAAGGAAAATAACAAACCACTCCAGTATCTTTGCCAGAATAGCCCCAAAATGGATCATGAAGAATCAGACGTGATTAAAGCTACTCAACAGCATCTACTGTATTATAGAGATTAGCATATAATCACAAGCATTTATCTAGTGCCCACTGTTTGCCAGACCCTGTGATAAATAATAAAGATACAAAGGCAAAAAATGAAATGGTTCTTTCTCTCAAGGAGCTTACATTATATCAGGGGAAACAACCTATACACATGTAAATAATATAAGATACAACGTAAATGCAAAATTATTTTAGAGAAGAGATTCCTAGAAATTGGAGATGATCTACAAAGCACCTTCTAGTACTTCAAGACAGCCATGATATCCATACTGAGTCTCCTCTTCTCCAGGATAAACACCCCCCTTCCTTCAATTGATTTTCATATGTTGTGGGTGCAACTCTTCTGGTTGTCTGTTTCTGTTTGTTTTCTAGTTTCAGTGTGTTTCTTATACTGTGGTTTCTATAACTCTGCATCTCAAGTCATGCCAACCCTTTTATAATTTTCAGTGTTATGTGTGAGAGTAGGTAAGTGGTTAGCAGATAAACTTTCAAGCAGCATCTTGGGTTTTGTGGTCCAAGCATTTGCCTTAGCAACTTCCCTGGTATTATTCTATGGTATGAGATCCTAACTATACCTTGAGGAGTGTAGTCAGTGGTTAATGTGGAAAGTGTGTTTCCCAAAGTCTTCTGTGCTCTGTAGCCGGATATCACATTGCTTTGGAGCCAGGACACAATACAGCCCAAAGAGGATCTGAGCGACATTGATGGGGAGGCTAGGTGGCACAGTGAATAGAGCACCGGCCCTGGAGGTGAAATTGAATTGAATTCAAATTGAATTCAAATCCGGTTTCAGACACTTAACACAGAAACTAGCTGTGTCACCTTGGGCAAGTCACTTAACCCCAATTGCCCTCCAAAATGCAAAAAAAAAAAAAAAAAAAGAGCAACATTGATGTATCCTGAACATTCAGCATTAGGTTATTCATGACTGAACTTAATCTCTCACCACAAGAATAGTAGGCCTTGTTATAATAAACCATGACAATATGTAAGGACTTTTGCATCAAAAGTTAGGGCAGTATTTTAGAGTATATTGCTTAGAGTTCAGTATATCTGGAAAACATACCTGGGAGTTTAGTAGGCTTCAAGTTCAATGTGTCTCAAGAATATGACAGGCAAAAAGCTAATGAAATCTTTAAGAGAATTGTAGAGTACAGGATTTGGGAGGCAGTGATGCCTCACTTTGTCCAAGGCATAGTCTACTTGTAATATTATATTACATTCTGGACCCCTCTGTTTTACAAAAAACATTGACAAATTGGAAGTTGTCCAAAGAAAGGTGACCAGGATCGTGAGAAGCCTCTACTTCTCACCATATAAGAATTGATTGTGAGAAACTGTAATGTTTGACCCATAGAACAGAAGAATAAAGCAAGATATAAAAAAAAAATCTGCAAACATGTGAAGGCTTGTCATGTGAAAGAGAGAATAGATACATTTTTCTTGACCCCAGAGTACAAAGCTAGGAACAGTGGGTGCAAGTTGTAAAGGAACACATTTAAGTTTGGAAAGGAAAAATTCCCAAGCCATTAGATATACTCCAAAGAGAAATGAATGGCTGCCTCTGGAGGTCTTTGAACAAAAACTGGATGAACATTTGTTGAACTACTTTTGAAGATGTTTCTGTTTTAGTCAGAGATTAGAGTTAGGCAAGGTCTGCATTGAAGTCCCTTTCAACCAGTGCTGATATATTTCTGATATTCTGCAACTCCATGATGTAGTCTGTCTGGGCAGAACTGAGAGGCTGTCATCTCCTTATTCTTAGAAGCTGTAATGCTCTTAAATGCACTCAGTCTATAATTATGCTAGCTGACTCAGATCAAACTCTGGTTTTATTTTTATTTATTTTCTATTTCTGGTTTTTTCTTTCTTTTAAATTCCTTGAAAGACAGAGACTCCACTTATTTTTTGTCTTTGTATCAAGTTGATTTCATATAGTAGATAATTAAAATTTTGTTGAATTGAATTTCTTTTCTTCTGATTCATTTCCAATATTTACTTAATTTCCCACCACTGGTCTGATCAGCAACAATTGGTCACACTGTAACTTGACTAACATAGTTATGTCATTCTGCTCCCCCTTTTTTTAAATGTTCTTTATTTTTTGCTTCATTTATTATGTACGAACAGAAGAATTCTTGTATTATTCACACGTATTTGAAACAAAAAAGAAACATTTTACGCATTCCTTTTCCATTGTTTAAGGGTCATCACAGAAAATGCCATATTATAGATTAAAGAAGTAGCTATACCTTGGTCAGTTTGGTATATTTCCCTTTTCAATTTGTAGGCATATGCCAAACTGGCCTTTTATAGTATGGAATAACTTGTCCACTTGAAAAAATTACAAATATAGAAATAAATCATTTTGAGAATCTGTTATCTAACAAAATATATATTGTTATCTTTCCAAATAATTTACAAATCTGTCATATGACATTATGCTATATAAACATTAAATACTCAGCATGCAGCTATTTATCTTTATTAAGGTGGAAAAGCATAATTTACAT
Organism: Gymnobelideus leadbeateri; assembly: GCA_011680675.1. Lineage (NCBI taxonomy): Eukaryota > Metazoa > Chordata > Mammalia > Diprotodontia > Petauridae > Gymnobelideus > Gymnobelideus leadbeateri. The sequence continues at coordinate 1,519,921 of WOXC01006915.1, read as the reverse complement.
GTAATATGTCCTTTTCAAAATCTGCATAATTTATCTGAATATTTTTAAAAGGTAATTAGATTGGTTGGAAGCTTTCTGAGACAATAAATATTTTTAAATGAATTTAATATAATAGTTAAGCATAATTAACATTAGTTATTCCTGAACTTAGAACCTTTATAATTATTGATGTCATGGCATTCTAGAAAAAGAAAATAGTGTAGTTTGGCTTTTATATGTTTTTTAAATTATTATTATTCCATGAATGCTATCGAGATTTTCATGTTTCTCCACTCACTGAATATGTAATTCCCGTGGTGCCCATTAGTTAGCCATCTGTGTAAGGTAATATGTATTTTGAATGGAATTGATTAAGGTATAAATGCACTGGTGGTATGATCAGGGAAAGGAGACAAAGTTCAAATCTTGTCTCTAATGCCCATTATGGAATTGTAAACAATAGTTTGAAATGTGAATTTCCAGATTCAGTATAGTCTATTATGGAAGAATCTCATCTTAAAATAAATAATACCCCAAAACACAAAAGAATAAGCATGTGAAAATTAGTGAGCATTATACTAGAGAAATTCTTTAAGTTAACCAGACAGTCAATTTTTATTAAGCACCTACTATATGTCCCACTCTGTGATACCAGAAAGAGGCAGACTCTGCCCTCAAGAAGTTTGCATTCTAATGATGGAAGATAATACATACAAGGAAACTAAAAAGTCAGGGATTGGTGGGAGGAAAAGAGGTTTTGGGGTAAGGGTCATAATGTAGTCCAAAGAAAACCAAAAGAGTACAGCCAAGTGGAAAATGAAGAAATGATGAGCTGGGGCCCCTTCCGTAAATGAAGGGTGTGAGGTTCATGGTCCCATTCTCCAAATTAGAGGGGCAGTGGGGAATAACAAAATATGAATTCCTAGAGTGATTGTATCTTCAGGATGTTGATATAAAGTAGATGTATATACATATTTGTTAGAAGGATTTTATTTTGTTTTCAGCTTGGTGATATCTGGAGAAAGAGAATATGAATGCTTATTCATTGAAAAAATAATTACCATATAAAAATAAAGTAGACACATGCAGTTTTTAAATGCATCTTAGCACCATTTTAGGGGTTTCATCTATTCTTTGTCACTTCCAGAGATACAGTCATGAGTAGACTCTATTTGAATCTTCTCCACTCTTCTTAAGTGATCTAGTCCAAATCCTTCATTTTATAGAAGAAGAAACTGAGGCCCAAAATAGGTAAATAACTTGCCTAAAATCACACAAGTTATCAGCAAAGCTGAGCTTCAAGTTCAAGTCTTCCAACTCCAAATCCAGTCTTTATATGGCAACTAGATGCCCTGTTGATAGGGTGCTGGACTTGAAGTCAAAAAGCCCTGAGTTCAAATCCTGCCTCATATACTTAATAGTTGGTGAGTCATTTTCCTGATTTCAGCCTCAGTTTCCTTATCTATAAAATGGGCATAATAATAGCACCTACTACATAATTCTGTTGTAAGGATCAAATAAAATAATATATGTAAAACGCTTTGTAAATCTTAAATTGCTACATAAAGTTAGTTATCATTCATAGTAGTATACTTGTATTCATAGTAGTATTGTTATTTGTGTTTTTTCCTTACATGGAATTTCTAACAGACCATGTTCTTGAAACTTTTCTATTTTAATCTGAATCCATGGTTATTTATTCTTGCAACCTCTAATCAGAAATATATAGCTCTCTGTAGAGCTATAATAATATATATTTTTCCTTTGCATGTATTTTTCTTCTCTTGCATCAGATTATAAGTTCTTTTGAAAGCAGGGGATATCTGCCACTTTGTTGTTCTTGGAAAGAGAAGAATTAAATTCGATCCCCAGCTCTCACACTAGTTGGATCTGGGCAAGTCATTTAACCTGTCTGACTCAAATGATAACAACACTAACACAACCTGCCTTACAGGGTTGTTATAAGGTAGCTGCTTTGTAAATTTGAAAGTACTGTAGAAATGTGGATTGTTATTAATGTTGAATGAATTGTGATTAGGCACTGAATGTAACTGGGAATTTCCAGAAAAGGCAGGCATATTTAGGTTGTGATTAGCAGTATGTGTTAATGTGAGGAAGAAAGGAAAGAAGGAAGGAGGGAGGGAGAGAGGGAAGGAAAGGAAGAAAAGAGAGAGGGAAGGATCAAGGGAGTGCTGTTCTTAATAATGGCAATGGGACTAAGGAAGTGCTGCTATTTGCAGGACTCTTGGACACAGGGTCCTTCTCTGTCTCCACTAGAGATTGGGGGAGGTGGTAGTTGAGAGTGATGGCCATGGTTTGACATACCTGGAACACTCTTCCCCTGTTTCTCCCTTAGGACATCTTACTATTTCAGCTACACTGGTCTGCTTACTTCATAGGTGGCAGTTAGACAGCAATTGGTGTTGGAAGTGGCAGGCATGGAAGGCCCCCTTCTCCAATTATTACCCTCAATTTCTTTAGGGAATGGACTGGAAACAATACTGTTTGTCTGGGTATAAAGATGAACATTTCTCTGATAAGAAATTTAGGGAGAAACTTGTTACATGAGTTCATACATAGGGGGCATGAATAATATAATGGATTGGCCAGACCATCTGTCATGCCTACAGTCTACTTTCTCCTCATCTCTATCTCTCAGAATCTCTATCTTCCTTTAAGGGTTGACTAAAGTGTCATCTCCTTCATGAAACATTCATTCATCACCCTCCTCACAAGTTGTTAATTCTCATCCCCCTCAAATGACCTTTTATTTTCTTATCTATATATATATTTTCACAAGGGAACATAAACTACTTGAGGACAGGTATTGTTTCATTTTTGTCTTTCTATCTCCATTACATAGCGTAGTGCCTTTCACATAGGAACTACTTAATGCACATTTATTGAGTTTAATCATTGTTCAAATGGATGTTTCTTGTAGTGACCTCTGTTTAAACTAAAGATCTGATGTTAAATCACTAGCTTGCTAAGAACATAATCTGGGGAGGAGAGAGAGGAACAGAGGAAGAGTGGTTCCCATATCATAGTAGAAAGAACACTAGCTCCATATTCAGAACACATGTGTTTGAATCCAGTTTGAATACAACTCACTACCTGGAAGAATCTGGGCAGATTCTTTCACTTCTCTGTGCCTTGGTTTCATCTTCTGTAAAACAAGGGGGTTGGGCTAGTTGACCTCTGAAGCCCCTTCCAGTGCTAAATACATGAACCTATGATATCTCCCAGGGAAACTTATGACTGTGAACATCAATCTTTGTGATTTCTGGTGGATGTTATGCATGGTGATTTAATAGCAGGGAACTTGTGATAAAGGAAAGCATGTTCCTCCGTGTGCACATTTCATGATCGTCTTGAGACATATTCAAAGAAACTACTACGATAGCCTGAGCCTCTGACCTATCCCCTACCAGGTGTGTGGAGAAATGTGAGAAATACATATTGATTTCCATTCAGAGACTAATGCTGTCGATTTGTGGTCACTGCTGATATTTGTTCTTCATCAAGTCTTAAGTGTATTATTCCCATAGTCTTCCTGGTGTTTGCAATAACCTACAATTGGGTAACATCTGCAAGCATTCTTACTTCCTTGCCTGCTAGGCCGCACAGCTGCTCCTGCTGCTACAATCATCTCCCACACAGGCATCTGTTTCAATTGCTCAACAGCTACTGACCCAGCTTTAACTGATTTCCAGCCATCTCCATCCTTTCTCCTGTCTGATCGCTCTCTCCATAACATAGAGGCAATTGGAAGTGAGACCAACAAATTCTAGAGTCCCATTGTATGACTCAAGTAGTTGTCTGAAATTCAGAGGCCCTTTGTAAAAAAGGATAAATATATTTGGCGCATTTTACAGGGACCACCTCCAAAGTCAGTAAATCATCTTTTGACCTTTGAGTCAGATTTCATTCTTAACATTTAGAGGATGTAAGAAAAATTTGCAACTATGCTCCTCTCACCTGAACTTGTTGAATGTTTATTTCCCTAGAATCTTCAGCTACTTGGAGCTACAGCCATTGAAGACAGATTACAAGATCAAGTACCTGAGACCATAGAAACTCTAATGAAAGCTGACATCAAAATATGGATCCTCACAGGAGATAAGCAAGAAACTGCCATTAACATTGGTAATTAATACCATTCAAGCTTTGAATCTCAATTTTCTTTTTGCTTTTTTTTTTTGGAGGGCAGTTGGGGTTAAGTGACTTGCCCAAGGTCACATGGCTAGTTCAATTTTTTAAAATACAAAATGGGGGGAAGGATAGAGAATGTGAAGAAGGATTGTCAGTATTTCTTCCTGGCTAGCTTTTTAAAATGAAGTTACTGGGGCAGCTAGGTGGCTCAGTGAGTAGAGCGCCAGCCCTGGAGTCAGAAGGACCTGAGTTCGGATCCGGCCTCAGACACTTATCACACACAAACAAAAAACCTAGCTGTGTGACCTTGGGCAAGTTACTTAACCCCAATTGCCCTCCAAAAAGCAAAAGATAAATAAATAAAATGAAGTTATTACCACCACATCTTATATCCAATTGGCCTGGGGAGACTATTTAATATCTTTTCTTTCTTTCTCATCTCTGCTTGCCACCACCCCTGCCATGATTACACAGGAGTCAGCTACTTTCTAGTGCTTAGTTATTAATGATGAGATTGCTTGTGGCAATTCTGTGCTACTTATGAGTAATTCTCATTTATGTAAGTCCAGTTGTGTTTTGAGAGAAGGGTAAATATTTTTAAAAGATTATTAGATTTCATCCATACTTCAAAGAAATCTTTAATGTCATTCCCCAATATCTCAGAAAGAATCCTACATAAGGAATAATGCACAACAAGAATTAAAAGTAGACAAGAAAAACTGAATGAGGAAGGAATTGACTTGAGGCCTTAAAGGCCTCAGTCCCCAGCAGTACATTAACATTCAGGAAATCATAACTTTCATTTTAAATGAAATATGAAAATGGCCTGAGTACACTTGAGCCTCTAATCAATATCTAACCTCTGACTTCTCTGTAATTAAGCATGGCATTGCATATTGATTTGGACAAATAACCTTCCAAAGGTGACAGCACCTTGGCAAATACGTTCAGAAAGTATAAAATGACATTTTTAGAAGACTAGTGCTGCACACCATACAAATGAGAGTGATAAGTCTGTGTTCCTTTGAGAAGTGGAAACGGCTAGCTCATGATACTCTGTAAACAAAAGATTCTGTCACATTTGCATGGTAACTGATGTGGTCACATCCATAAAATTGATCAAAAAAATAGTCAACCAACATTCCCAAAGATAAACCTCAAAATGATATGTTGTGCTTATTTGATGATTAGGAAGATTATCACCCGTAGTGAAAAGAAAAAATTGCAATTAATTAAAAGCAGATGACTTATGAAAAACGAGTTAGGTTACATAAACTGCAAGAAAGACCAAAAAAGTTGGAAAATATATTTGGGAAATGCAAATATAACAAGTAATACAATACAAATAACAAATATGTATTCTGTAAATATAATTATATAATGTAAAGTACAACTACAATAAGGAAGCAATTAGAACCAGAGAGAGAAAAGTTTCAGTGGGGCTAAGCCCAGAAGGAAAAGTACAGGATTTGCTCAGGACATACAGTTCTTTTAGGGAGGCCTGTGTGGAAAAAAAGTGAGATGATTTATGAGGAACTTGGAACTACTGGAGGTTTTTATCATGATTATTACAAGAAAGTATAGTTGGAAAAAATAAGAAAGCCTCCTTAAATGCTAGACTATATCTATAATATTCTATATTTGCTTGAAAATCATTCTATTTCCTCATATCCTTTGGACTACTAAGTCAAAATAATTTTAGCCTACCTTAGTAAGTTGTTAGTCATTATCTTCAAGAAGTAAAGTCCATCATGAGAAGAATGTTTTTAGTCAAATTTTTTAAAGGACTCACTGGATGGTGAGCTTATTCCAAAGAGTCTATACTTTAAAAAAATAAGAAAACTAATCATCTGTCCATCGCCAGCAATCCCCAGCCAGTCTGCACCTAAGCTATTTGATGGATGATTGTCTTGAGTATTTCCAGAAGAGAAAAGACTCAATGACTTCCCTTAGTAATCTTCTTAGAAACATAGCAACCTTTATGGGCAGGAAATGATCCCTATGTCTAACCTAAATCCCTCCTATAGCAATTGAAGACCTTCTTTTCCTGAGCCTCATCCATTGAAGGTGGAGAAAAGCTGGCCATCATCCCCTGGATAAAATAGCCTTGGTATATTTTAAGACTATTACTTTACCAGCCCTCAGACCTCTCACCTTCACAGTGAAATGCCTGAGTTCCTCAGAGATTCTGAATCATTTTGATTCGTTTTCTTTGAACCTAGGATCCATGTCAAAATTTCACTATAGTTGGATTTAGTTATAAAATCATGCCATCTGTTAGTTATCAAGAGTTCACTACATACCAGTCACCTAATCTGCAGTGTTTTGGTTTATAGGACATTCTTGCAAACTCTTGAAGAAGAACATGGGCATGATCGTCATAAACGAAGGGTCTCTTGATGTAAGTAAAAATTACAAATCCACCAATGTGATAGATAACCTTGTAAAGTGTTTTATTTTACTCTTAATCTGGTCTATCTGAATGGCTGCAAAATATTTTCCTTTAGTGAGGGGAAAAATAGCTTATTATCCATTGCACTCCTCTAATGTAATGTACACTGTTTTGAACTGCAGTAATGTAAATGGATTCAATCTTTGCTTCTTTGACAGCCAAAAGAAATTGCTAGATGATTTGCTTAATGTTGTGCGACAGGAAAGCTGCATAATAAAAGCATTATGCCAGAGGGTTGCTGAGTGAACAGCACTAGTCGGTATCTATTAGTACAAAATTCTATGGAATATTCTGTATCTGTTTCAGCTTTGAGTGCCAATATAGGGTTTGCTTTTTCGTAAACGTTCATGAAATCAGCTGAGAAAGAAAATGCATGTCTGTATTATTCCTTATTAATGATTTTTTCCAGCATTAACATTGTCCTGTATACTCTCACATATTTCTTTATATTGCCCTAGGTGCCTCATTCAGCCATGAAAATAAATATTAGGCCATGTTGTAATATTTATAAATACTAGCTCTAGACCAAACAGTGAGATTTCTAATTTAGTATTTGGCCCAGAGCTTAGGACAATGTTCCTCAACATTTCAGTGAAGAATGTTGTCCTAAGTTTTAAACCAACCCTGAATTTGAAACCTCAATATTTGGTCCACAGCCAATATTTATGAATACTAGCATGGGGGCTAATATTTATTTTCATGGCTGAAATTTAAGCATTCAAGACGGCATAATGTAATATGTGAGAGAGTGGAGAGAACTTTGGTCATTTGGAAGAGGTTATACTGGGGGCGGAGGGGGGAGGTAAAGATAAAAATCTCCTACCAAGAATCATTCCCCAATAGATAGTCAAAGGATATGAACAAAAGAATTACAGGTTATCAGTGATGACTTGAAAACATGCTCCAAATCACTAATAATAAGAGATGTTAAAATTAAAACAAATAAAACATAAAGCACAAAAAATTGAAATTAAAACTTCATGGTTTTACCAGACAAACGTGAAATTCACCGATGGAGAGGGTCATTGTTCTAAGGGAACAGTATGAGGATTTAGTTATACTAAATTATGCACACAGATACTCTGGAGGAGTGTGTGAGTTGACCTGAGTATTTTCGCTTTCCATATTGGAATGTAATACATTGATATAATTTGCCTCAGTGATTGGCCTCTGTTATTTTCTCCATTTTCAGTTGGTTAGTCAAGATACTAAGCTAAGTGTTGAGGACAGAGTCAGGTGACAGTTTACTGGAAATTTTCCCATTATTCACTGGGTGTGATTACTCATCTACTTCTAAGTTCATTGTTATCCTACTGACTTCTCCATCTTTTCCACAAGTGCATTACGAAAGACTTTGTCAAATGCTTTGCTGACATTAAACATATCTATTATATTCTCCAAATACCATATCTATTCTATTCCTTTAATACATGAGACTAGTAGCCCTAACAAAAAAGGAAATGTGTTTATATGGTGTGACCTGATCTCAGTAAGTTCATATTATCTTTTAGTAATCATTGCTTTCCTTTCCAAATACAAACCATTCATTTAATAATACACTTTAGAATATTACTAGCACTCTAAATCAAACTTCCTAACCAATAGTAGGATAATTGGGATACCGTTTGTCTCTTTCAAGACTGAAGGGCCTCTTAATGAATTCTCTTCAAGCATCTTTTTAGCCCCCTATTATTCGCCTTACTGATACAAAGACAAAATTAAATAATTTCTGTTGTCACATAATTAGTGATCTACTTGAAACAAGCATAGTTGAAGAAAATTTGAGATAGAGAAAACAAATAACATGGGTAGGACATGAAGGGGATGGAGGAATAAATTAAAGTTTCATAGAGAAAGATGGGACCTAAATTGAGCTTGGAAGGAGTCAATTATTCTGAAGGGGAAAGTATATTCTGGGCAGGGCAGGGCAGGGACAATTGCTCAAGACAGAATGTAAAATACTGAATTTAGTGAAATACTGGCAGTCCAGTCCATGAACATGAGAGTTCATGAAGAGGAATACTGTATAATAAGGTTATCTTAGTTGGAATGGAAGGAATATAGTTAGGAGAAAGATTTAAATGCCCGGAGGAGGAGTTTGTATTTGTATCCTAGAGACAGTGAGAAGACACAGAAGGTTTTTGAGGGGGGGAATGATGTGGCCAAAGCTTTGATTTCAAAGCTCTCTGCACTTTTCAGGTTCATGAATTCTTTTTGGAACTGTGGGATATAATTGATCTGGGCTCATTCTCATTAGTTTACAGAAAGCAGCCAGGTGCTCTCATGCCCTCTTTTCACTTAACTTTCATTTCATTTCTCTCCCACTTTTGTTCTGTCATTCCCAACCCTAAGTTCCAGGTTAAGCCTTTGATCTTTGTTTAATAGACATCATAAAGTCATTGGAATTTTTTCTTTTAATCAGGGAATGGCCATGGTCAGAGCCTTGCTATGGAGAGATTAATCAGTACAGTGTGAGGATGTATTAGAATGAAAAAAAAATGGACCAGTTAGGAGACTTGTAATAGTCTAGGCAAGAGAGTGTGAAGTAGTGAGCTGGCAGGGGGAATCCAAAGGAAAGACCGGATGTGAGGGAAATTTTGAAGATAGAACGAGCCAAACTTGGTAAAAAGACTAGAAGAAAGAGAGAGGTGGAGTCTCTGAGTTTAAGTGTCAAGAATTTATGACATTATGAAACAAAGGCATTTCATTATTTTCTATTTGTGTAATCAGTAGATAATAGGAGTTATAAACAGTTAAAAAATTCATATGCTTGAAAAAAAATCAAAGACAGAACATGTGAAATTTAAATAATGAAAAGGAAAATTATTTTCGCAGATGAGTTGTTTTGCTTGTTTAGGCTACTGTATACATTATATAGGGTATAGTTTTAATTTATTATTTTTTCCAACTGCTTCCACATGGAAGGGTGTTTATGAATGTTTGACATGCCAGACAGCACAAATAAACTCTAAATAGGAAAACTGAAACACTAGGTAAAGAAGTAGGGTGCTAAATTACGATTTCTGATTCATCTTGACAGTTTCAAGATACAAAACCTTTAGTGACTCATATCCCATGGGATTAAGTCCAGATCTCTCAGACTGGCATTCAAGGTCCTACATAATCTACTACCACCTAATATTTCTAGCTATATCCTCCCCATAACAGATGGTTTATATCAGCCAGAGCCAAACATGACACATTTATTCATGATCTAGTACCTAAATTCATATTGTTACCCCTTTGTATCCCAATGAAATGCCCTGCCCTGCCCTCTCCACTGATCCCACCCAACCACTAAAGTATCCCTCAGATCCCATCTTCTCCATAAAACCTTTCCCATTCACATTGGTCCAAACTCATCTTTCTCTCTTCTCTGAACTTCTGTGACTTAAAGAGTCTGAAAAAATTTTTGTTTGGTTCTTAACTTGCACACCTGTTAATGTTAGCCTTGTTTCCCTGGCTAAATTGTAGACTTTTAAAGGGCAAGGTCTGTGCCATGTAACTCCTTTTGATCCCTGGTAGTGAGGGACAGGACTGAGCTCTGAGGATTTAAAGGACTCTTCCACTACTTTCAATGTATATTTTTTATCTGCTTTCAGTTAAAAATTGGGATAGGGACTTCATTAGTCTAAGAAACTCATAAATGATGAAAGTCCTTATTCTATTGCAAATTGGCACCATCTCTACAACTAAAAGTCATAGATAGTTCCCTTGCATACTGAGAGATTGCAGGATTTGAACACATATATTCCTTACTCTGAGACCCATTCTCTACTCACATTATCTCTCACAAGTGGAAAGATATTCTTGAAACGTTTGCAGCCAGGTAACTGCAATAACAGATTCAAAGAAAGAAGGAGGGAGAGAGGGAGGAAGGAAGCAAAAAAACATCAGTATTTGTGATGATTTTTTATCACCAAAGTGATAGAAATATGACTTTCTACTCCAGTCTAAGTCTTCCAGGGGAGTAATTCAAAATTTATAAAAATCAAGACTTGAAAGCATATCAAAGTAATTAATTGCACTCTCTGCTTCTGCTGAAGGAGGCATGAATAGAAATATCAAGAGAACAAATATTTTTAAACTTCTCATGATTTGGGGTATTTTGTGATGATTATACCTTTCATATAAAATAATACCTTCCTTTAATTTTTAAATATATACATATATCCATTTTAAAAATTTTGACAGTAATCTATCCACTCTGAATTTCTAAAACTGAAATGGTTAGCAGCCTCCTCCCCTCCTTAAGGTGCAGGGTAGGGGAGAAAAAAACAGGCAAGCACTGTGGCTCACCAGATTAACTCTGATTTGTTCAGCCCTAGGCTGCCAAGGATTCTAGCCCCACTATTTGAGGAAGGTTTTTCTTCCAGGGAGTTAAGTGGCAACTTTACAAATCTCACTGTTTGGGGTCAGGCTCACAGTGGTGCACTCATTTGTTTCTCAGCAGGAAAGGAAACATCACTTTGCATAGATCCTTCAGATCTCATATCATAAAATCCATGGCTGAAATTTCAAGCAGGTTGCTACACTTGTTGGGATTCCAGTAGTTGAAGCATTTATCTTTGTTACTGTAGCAAAGAAAAAGCATCCTGTCTGTGTTAAGATTTTACTGAAATAATCATGATATAAGATGAATTCTATCAGCACATAGAGAAGAATTAACATTTAAGTAATTTACTACTTTGAGGGCATGACAGAAAACAATTAATGCTTTCCTATACTAATAAATAACAGAACAAAATTATATCCCTTTTCTTCCCAAGTGAAATTTAGAGGACAACTCAGATAGTATAAGATGAAATCCTGTCATTTAAATTTTAAGTATTATGTCAGTAATTAGAAAAAAATATTCTCTCCAAATACTTGAGGTTGTTTGATATAATAACAATATGTATTACTTAGGTATACAGTAATGACCTTTCATCATTGTTTTTCTAAGTTAATGGCATTTTATAAATTCTGATTGTACTTCACATAATTGGTACTTAATTCATCTGAATATGTTTTCTGCAAAATAGTTTTGCACTTAATAACAAAATAAAAAAGCTGGATGTTTCTCTAAGTGATGAACTTAAAAAAAGGCCTCTTTAAAATTCTTCCTGATTTAAAAATAAAATACTTCATACATATAGCTATGGAGTATGACCAAAAGAAAAAAATGTTCATATGTTTATTAGAGTATTGCTAATCAACTTTCAAATTCAGATTAGAAGAGAAATCAGAAACATTTAAATTTAATTTTGCAACTCATTTGTATGCTTATGTTTGAACATGAGTTTTTGTATTGGAGTTCACAACATAATGATCAAAATAGTCATATACCCGACTGACCTAACTCAGTTGGCAACTTTTTCCCCCCAACATGGCCTTGTTCTCCATTCCAGTCACAGAATGGGCAGCATTATCTCTAGAGCAGCACTTAAACATTTTTTTTGTTTCATTGGCCCCCTTAGCACTCTGATGAAGCTATGGACCTCTTCCCAGAACTATTTTTTTTAACTACTGGAAAAAAATGTTAAATCCATTGAGTAGTTCATGAAAATAGAGGCATAATTTATTCTTCCCCGTACAGGTTCATGAATCTACTGAAATCTCTCTCCTTGGGGGTCCATGGTTAAAAACTCCTATTCTAGAGTGATGCAAAGCTTCTTTTTTCCTTCTCTTAACTTCTGTGCTTGCTGTCTTCCTCATTCTTTCCTTGGGCTTTAACTATTCTATATTAAAAGGAAGACCTAGCCTCCTCTTGCAGTTTCTACTAGGCCCTGAACAGAGATGTTGACAATAGCAACAAAAGAATATCTTTCCACTTTCTTGTGATTTTTTTTGCCTCCTTGCTGACATGAATAATCCAATAACAAATAGGCAACCATAACTTTTGTGAGAATAGCAAGGATTGCTTATGCATATTCTTATGTCATTGAAATTCTAATTTCAACTTAGTGGATTGTGAATGATATTTTTTCATAATCCCCCATTTTGGGGGCAGGAATTCTGGCTCTGCTATGTGACCATAAAGCAATTTTGATGAGAAGCACAACATGATGTAGTAGAAAAAGAACTGGTCTTCGAATTAGTCCTGCATTGTGAAACCCCAACCCTGATACCTGCTAACAGTGTAACCATGAGCAAGTCACTTAATTTTTCTGAATCCTCATCTATAAATTGGAGCTACTAATTAAAAAAAAAATCTCACATTTAGAGAGTTCTTTACTTAAAAGTTTAGCATTTTACTACATAGCTCAAAAGGTTGTTTGTGAAGACAGTGTAAACTTTAAAGTCCTATTTAAATGTTAACTGTCAAATGTCTTGAAGTCGTGCAAAGATGAGAGGTAACATGGAATAATGAACCCAGAACTGGCCCCTACACCAAAAAGACCTGTGTTCAAGTTGAACATCTGATAAATCCTGGCTTTGTGACTCTGAATACGTCATTTAACCTCTCAGATCTAGGCAACACTTTAAAGACTAGAGAAAATATGACTTACCTGCATTGAAGAGGGAATTTCCTCTATATCAGTGAAAGTCCCTTAATACCAATTCTGCTCCACATAATGACATATAAATCTAAATCTCCTCTACATAGCAGGCCACATGGTTGAAGACTGTTATCATGATCTCTCTATCCCCTCTTCTGTAAAGTTAAATGTTCCCAGATTCTTCAACTTTTCTTCATCTAATAGTTTTAAGTCTCCTCAGTTACATAGAGACCATCATCTGGACATGTTCTAGCTTGGTAGTGTTCCTTTTACAGTCTAAGGTCCAAAACTTGTTTCCCTCCAGTCCTGCATGACCAGTTACCTTCTAGACATTACTTGAATGTCCTATATCTCAACCTCAGTCCATCCAAAACAGAAAGCATAAGCTTCTCTTCTAAACTTATATTTCCTTAAAATTTCCCTATTTCCATTGAAGGAAAAGTGATTTACAAACTTGAAGTCATCAATTCTTCCTTCTCCTTTACCTTATATACAATCAGTTGTCAAGTCTTGTGACTTCCACCTCCATTTCTTTTTCCATTCATTTGGCCATTACTTTAGTTCAGGCCTTCATCAGAAACCCTAGAGATGTGGGCTTTTGATCAAGACACACAGGAATAGAGAGCAAAGGAACCATATGCTTATATGCCTGTGAATAATAACCTAACTCATGATCCTTTGAGCCCTTAGTACCTTCTCACCCATGATCTCCTTACAAAGTATTTTTAAATGAAATATTTTTAGTCTCATCAACCTAGATTATGGAATAGTTATCATATGTTGGTAGCCATATTTACCCTTCTGTTTCTGCTGTCTGGGATGTTTTCCGAGCAAATAATCTGCTCATATCATTTAAATATTTCTCTTTTATTGGGCATTCATCTTTTTCATTAATGGTTAGGCTTAGATTTACAGGATATGTCACATTATTTCATTCCCTTCTGCAGTTTCCATTGAGATAACTATGTTATTTGCATTTCTTGCACTTTTTATTTGAAGGTCTTTCTCTTGATTAATCAGCTTGTAGATTTTGTTTGTTTGTCATTGAAATTGTTCAGCTTAACCACTATGTGGAATTTGCAGCAAATGGTTTGGGGGCTTTTGATTTTTTACTAGAGGCAATCTGTGGATTCTTTCAATTTGTACTTTGTTTTCTGTATTTTAAAGATCCGGGCAGTTTTCTTTTATTATGTCTTCAATTTTTTTTTCCAAATGTTTTATTAACTTTTGGTTTACATCATTCATTTCTGTCAGATTTTGAGTTACAATTTTTCCCCATTTTTCCCCTACCCACCACCCCCAGAATAACAGTCATACAGATTATCCCCTCAACCAATCTGCTCTCTCCCATCTCTTCTCCCATACCCCCTTCAACTTTTCCAGCAGGGCGAGATGAATCCCCAAACCCCATTGCCTGCACATCTTATCTCCCCATTATATGCAAAATAGTATTAATCATAGTATTTATATATTTTAAAAGGAAGATAAGCAACTCAGTATATGCTGTACATGTGTAGTTATGCAAAACATTACCATAGTAGATATATTGTAAAAGACTGACTATATTTCCCTCCCTCCCATCCCACCTTCCACCTGATCCACTCCCCACCTTGATCCTGTCCCTTTTCAAAAGTGGGTGCTTCCAACTTCCCTCCCCCCCTAGCCTGCCCTTCCCTCCACCACCTTTCTCCCTGCCCCCCATGCTCTTGTAGGGTGGGACACCCTATTTAGTATGCATGTCATTCTCTCCCTGGTCCAAATTCATTGAGAATATGGTTTTACCTTTTTGCCTTCCTGTTCCTCCCCTCCCCTGCAACCACCTTCCCCCACCTCCTCTACATGAGACAGTTCACCCCATTGTCTCTCCCCATTCCCCCTCACCACATTACTCTCTCACCTCTTAACCTCACCTTTTAAGTATCATCCCTTCCTATTAAATTCGACCTGTGCCCTCTATCTATGTATACCTGAAAACATATATACACACATTCACATATGTATTCATATGCCCATATACCCTTCTTCAACTATTTTCATACTGAGAAAAGTTTCATCAGTTACAGTTATTGTTTTTCCCTGTAGGAATGTAATCACTATGAACTTTGATAAGTTCATAGTGATTTCTTTTGCCTGTTTACCTTCAAAAGCATCTCTTGCTTCTTGTGTCTGAATGTCAAATTTTCTATTCAATTCTAGTTTTTTCTTCAAGAATGCTTGAAAGTCCTCTATTCCACTGAATGACCAAATTTTCCCCTGAAACACTATATCAGTTTTGCTGGGCAGGTGATTCTTGGTTTTAATCCCAGGTCCTTTGACCTCTGGAATATCATATTCCATGCCCTTCAATCCCTCAGTGTAGAAGCTACCAGATCCTGTGTTATCCTGATTGTGTTTCCACAATATTGAAATTGTTTCTTCCTGGCTGCTTGTGATATTCTCTCCTTGATCTGGGAATTCTGGCTACAATATTCCTAGGAGTTTTCTTTTTGGGATCATTTTCAGGAGGCGATCGGTGGATTCTTTCAACCTCTATTTCCCCCACTGGGTCTAAAACATCAGGGCAATTTTCCTTGAGAATTTCTTTAAGGATGATTTCTAGGTTCTTTCTTTGATCATGGCTTTCAGGTAGTCCAATAATTTTTAAATTATCTCTCCTGGATCTATTTTCCAGGTCAGTGGTTTTTCCCATGAGATATTTCACATTGCCTTCTATTCTTTCATTTGTTTGGATCTGTTTAACAGCATCTTGATTTCTCATAAAGTCACTAGCTTCCATTTGCTCCAGTCTAATTCTGAAGGGATGAATCTCCTCAGTGAGCTTTTGAGATTCTTTTTCCATCTGGCAAATTCGACTTTTTAAGGCATTCTTCTCCTCATTGCCTTTTTGAGCCTCTTTTGCCATTTGAGTTAGTCTATTTTTTAAGGTGTTATTTTCCTCAGTCAGGCTGTTGACTGTCATTTCATACTTTTCTTGCATCTTTCTCATTTTTCTTCCCAATTTTTCCCTTACTTCTCTTATCTGCTTCTTAAGGTCCTCTATGGTCTGTAGCCAGCTTGTATTTTCATTTGGGGCTTTTGGTGCATGAGTTCTGACCTCACAGTCCTCCTTCTGTTCCATGCTTTGATCCTCTTTGCCCCTAAAATAGGAGTCTAATGTTGAATTTTTCTGTTTATTTTGTTTCCTTTGCCTAGGCATGTTGCCACTCAATTACTTGACTTTCGGGCTTGTTGCCACAGTAGGACTTTGCCAGCAGCCAGGGGAGCTTCCGCCCCAAACATTGGGGTTTTCTCAACTTCCGGAGGTATTAGTTGGGTGACCTCTGTGAAGTCTCCACACACTCTGGCAAGCTAGTCACACACCCCAAGACCTCCTCACCAGACCACAATCCAGATCCAAGAAGGGTAAAGCAAGAGTGCTTACCCCCCCAGACTGATCAGGGGATCCCCCCACAGTTCTCAGGCCAAGAGCAGGAGCCACAATGTCGCAACATGGTGCAAGCTGCGCTAGCTCCTCAATGACTTCTCGCAGCCAGGGGAAGAAGCCAACGCATTCTCCCAAGCAGTCCCAAAGTCCATAGGGCACTAACCTCTCACTTTGTGCTAGGCATCTATGTGTTGATAATTCTGGAAACCCTGCATCTGCTGGTGTTCTGTGGTCCCTTCAGCTAGCTGCTGGTCCGGCCGCCCTTGGGGTGAGGGCTAAAACTGCAGGGGCCTGGGCTCGGTTCCCAGAGCACTGTGCTGTTGGCTCCCAGAGCACTGCACTGGCCGCTCTCTGCCGGGCTGCTGGGCTGTCCTCAGCGGGAGGTTAGCTTCTCTGTGTCATTTTGTGGGTTCTGGAGCTCCAGAGGTCGTTCAGAGTCCCCTTTTACATGATTTTGAAGTGGTGTGGGCTTGAGCCCCAAGGAAGTGCTCTTTCTACTCTGCCATCTTGACTCCGCCCCCAAACCCACCTGTCTTCAATTTTTTTTAACTTGTAAGGTTCTCCTGGGAAACCTATGACACTTAAATTTTCTCTATTCATTCTGTTTTCAAGATCAGCATATTTTGCTTTTATAAAGGTCATATATTCTTAAGGCAGCCAGATGATGCAGTAGATAGAGCAGTGAGACTGGAGTCGGGAAGAACTAAGTTCAAATTCATCCTCAGACCTTACAAGCAGTGTGATCCTGGGCAAATCACTTAACTTCTATTTATCTGTTTTCTCAGCTATAAAAATGAGGATAATAATAGTATCAACCTTGATGAAGGTCAAATGAGATAATATTTGTAAAGTGCTTAGTACAATGCTTAGCGCATAGTCGATATATAGATAGATAGATAGATAGATAGATAGATAGATAGATAGATAGATAGATATGCTTATTCCTTTTCTTTCCCCTTTCAGTATTACTGCTTTTGGCTTTTATTTTTCCAAATTGCCCTTCACTTTATTGTATATATATTCTTAGTTTTCTATTTCATTTATTCAGAGAGACTCACCTCAGTGGATTCAGGTTTTTCAGTTTTTTCTGTTCTGTTGTATATGCCATAAATTCTGCTTCAAGAGGGGATTGAAGAAATAAAATTATCCCATTTAGTTCAAAGTCTTCAAAGTTCCCAAGAAAAACAGTTCTTGAGAAGACTTGCTTTTACATGGTAATTATTCATATCCAATATCAATGCCTCTTCTGCTATCCATGTTTATATTCTGCCCATTTAATTTAGAGCTGAAATCTCTCTTTCTGTCTCAGCCACAGAGAACCTAGTCACTGAGTGTTGTGCAATAGTCCACAGTATGGGTGTCAAGTTGTCTCTTATCATGACTTCCTAACCCCATTTCTCCAACCAATGTTCTTTGCCATACTACATTGACAAATGGGACCATTTTTTTGCCGCTGTCTGATGAGCCCATTGTAAACTATGTGTAGCAAATGTTCCTGCCTCAGTAAGTGAATTTGTGACCCTAAACCAACTTCATTTTGTTATATTGCTTTTCCTCCTCCCTTAACAAAGACAATTCAGACTTGATGGTCTCCTATTTAATAGTAGGCCAGGAATGTGTATTCTTCTCCCAGACCAAAGAAATTCCCTTTATCCGAATCTGATACTAGCAGTACCATGGATGAAGTAAAATGCTATCCCTCTGCATGAATCTTCTCAGAACATAATTGTGAAACTGTCATCTACACCCTGTGAAGCTCAATGTGTATGTATTATTCAGTCAAGTCTAACTGTCTGGGGAACCAGCCACTGCTGAATGACTTCTGAATAGAATCCAGAATAAGCAAGTTATTGACTTGACTCCAGAAGAAAAAAAAAGTTGGGCTACTTGAGGTTTTGTTTTGATATGCCCCTTAAGTCTCTTACTATAAATTTTATGCTGCTTTGAAAAGTCATTTCGGCATTTTAAAACACTGCGTTTTCTTCACTAGAGTTACTGTCAGCTTGATACTGTGGATTTTTCTCTTACAGACAAAATGGTATAGGTTCTCTTGGATTGAAAATTTTATTTAAGATCTTATTTTAGCTTCAAATGTGCTTAATGTATCAGCTTCAGGAGCAAAGGCACTTTAAGAAATACTTTTTTGTGAGAATAAAGTTATATGTGGCATTTTCTTTGGAGCTAAAATTGCAAAAAAAAAAAAAGGTGATATGTTGTTTTTTCAGATAAAAAAGGCTAGTTAGCTATTTGTGTTGGTAGGAAAAGAGTGTTAAAATTGCCTGTATATTGTTTGGCACATAGCTTACTAAAAGTAGACCTCAGGAAGGAATGCCAACTTTGCTACAATGGAAAGAAACAGGTTAGAAAAAATATGTAAGTGCTATAAAAGAATGAAAATAGCATATAACAAATCATATCCTCCCATTCTCTACTTATTTAAGTTCATGTCAACATTATAACAAAATAATTTGATGAAAAATATTAATGTCATACTTTATTCCTTCAGTACTTCCATTTTATTAGCATGTGTATTTGCCTCCCTCATGATTATGGCAATCCTAGTATGTCTTGGTGTAGCCTATCTTAATAAGTTACTCTGACCCACATAATTCATCATGGGTGATCAAACCCTCTAGTTGGTTACTACCAATTTTTAGAGGTAGCTGGTGGCTCAATGGATAGTGCCTGGAGTTAGGAATACCTGCATGCAATCCAGCCTCTGACATTTAGTACCTGTGCAACCTTGGGTGAGTGACTTGACCCTTGTCTGTTTCAGTTTCCTCAATTGTAAAGTGAAGATAGTAATGGCACCTTCTGCTAGAAAGATCAAATGAGATATTTGCAAAGTACTTTGGTACCTGGCTCCTAGCAGGTACTATACATATGCTCATTCCCTTACCTTTTGCTACTAGTCTTAGATCCTCAGCACATCCATTCGAACCAATAATCTTGTGGCTCAGAAGAAAAAAATTTTTAAATACCTCAATGATAAATTTTGGAGTCCTCTGTGCTTATGAGTTTTGGAGCAGCTCCTGAACTAAGAAGAATCTTTAGTTTTATATTTTTACCCATGAAACAGGTGGCACATGATGATGTTTGGATAATGGTCAGCATACCCATTAGTCAAGGCAGTTTCTTCTGACAGTTGATGATGCAATCATTCATCTGTTTTCTGAAAGTAATCAAAGCCAAATGAGTTGATGCCAAGGAAACAAGCTTGCCATTAGATTTCTTTGTCATTCTAAAATTGCACAAATACATTATTTCATAGAATTGCAGAAGTTCTGTGTTAGAAAGGACTTCAGCAACCATCTAGCCCAGCCCATGCCCCCAAAAGAATTCCATTTGTAGCAAAATCCAAAAATGGCTATCCAGCCTTGGTTTTTTATTAAAGACTTCCAACGAAGGGGATTCTACTTCCCCCTGAGGCAACATGTTCCACTTTTGGACAATTCTAATTGTTAGGAATCTTTTCCTTGTATGAAGTCTAATTTTGTTTTTGTGACTTTTGCCCACTTCTAGTGCCAAATGGAACAAGTCTAATCCTCTTCCAAGTACTTGAGGACAGATGTAATGTGTTCTCTAAATCTCCTTGCCTTCTAAAACAGTCTCAATTTCTTCTACCTGTCTTCCTATGGCATGACTTGAGGCCTTTAAACATTCTGGTTGCTATCCTATAGACATTCTCCAGCTTATAGCATCCCTTCTTAAGCTATGGTACCCAGAACAAAATACAATACTCCAGATTTAGTCTGATCAAAATACAGTACAAAAAGGATGATTGTTTTCTTATTCCTGGAAGCTGTCTGTCTTAATATTATGTGATTATGTTATCCCAGTTGGTGGCTGTATTGCTTATACTACTATTGGGAGCTTGCAGTTCACCAAAAGCTCAGAGTTTTTCCCCCAAACTCCCATCTATTCTTTCCCAATTTGTAAAGTAAAAAAATTTTAGCTCAAATATAAGACTTTACATCTATTCCTAATAAATTTCAGGTTATTAAATTGGCTCTTTGTTTAGTATGTTAATTCCTTCAGCCATATGTATACAAACTAGTTCCTTGGCCCAATTCCCTCCATTTTTAGGTTGTCTGGTTGAATCTATGTTTGTCAGGTTTTGCAGTATTGAGAAGCAGGGGAGGGAGGGGAGAAGATGGGCATTTCCAGCAAAATTTGCTGGTTTGTAGTTCCATTATTTAGGGGCTACCCCCAGGCAGAGGGAAGCCTAATGTTCCCCTTACTCCTCCCTCCCACACATGTGACTAACAAGAACTGCTTTGCAACTGGATGATGATGATGATGATGATGATGATGATGGGATAGCCAGGATGGAATTTGTTGGCAGTTTCTGCATCAGGAAGGAAATTTTGAGTGGGTTCCAAAAGAGGCAGCTCTGGGACAGATATTGGGCTCTGTTTGAACTTGGAGGCTGGTAGGAATCTGATTGCATGCATCAAGAGGTTGGCCTTCTTCACTTTTAAATCATAAGTATATTGTTGGGCTTCTTTCTTTTTTTTTAATTAAACAAATGCTTTATTAACTTCTGGTTTACACCATTCATTTCCACCAGATTATGAATTACATTTTCCCCCCATTTTCCCCTACCCCAGAATAGCAGTCCCACTAGATATCCCCTCATCCAATCTGCTCTCTCCCATATCTTCTCCCATACCCCCTTCGACTTTGTCATTAGGGCAAGGTGAATCTCTGGGCCCCAATGCCTGGACATCTTATGAAATATTTAATTTTAAAACTTCGATTTTCAGATCCATTCCCTTCCTCCCTTGTCACCCACTCCCTCTGAGAAGATAAGCAATTCAGTATGTGTTGTACATGTATAGCTATGCAAAACATTACCATAGTAGATATATTGTAAAAAGACTGCTTATATTTCCCTCCCACCTGTCTCACCTCCCACCTGGTCCATTCCCTACTTTGATCCTGTCCCTCTTTGATAGTGGGTATTTCCAATCTCCCCTCCCCCCAGAATGCCCTCCCCTCCATCATCCCCCCTCTCATCCTCCTTTCCCCGACACAGGAGCGTGAGTGAGGGTAAGATATTCCATTTAGTATGTATGTGATTCTCTCCTTGAGCTAACTTCAATAAGAATACGCTTTTGTCTTTTTGCCTTCCTGTTCTTCCCCTCCCCTGCAACTACTTCCCCTTGCCTCTTCTACATGAGATAGTTTACCCTACCCTGTCTCTCTCCATCTCCTCTTGCCACTTTCCTCTCTCACCTCTTGACTTCACCCCTTAAGAATTATCCTTTCCTTGGGGCGGCTAGGTGGCGCAGTGAGTAGAGCGCCTGGCCTGGAGTCAGAGGGACCCAAGCTCGGACCCGGCCCCAGACACCGAGCAAGTCACCCAACCCCAATTGCGCTCCAAAAAAAAAAAATCATTCCTTCCCATCAAATTCAACCTGTGCCCTCTATCCATGTATACCTGTGAACATATGCCATGTACCCTTCTTCAATTACTTTCATAATGAGAGAGGTTTCATCAAACACAGTTATTGTTTTTCCATGTAGGAATGTAAATAGTCCAACTTTGATAAGTTCCTTTTGATTTCTTTTCTTTGATTACCTTCTCAAGCATCTCTTGCTTCTTGCATCTGAATGTCAAATTTTATATTCAACTCTGGTTTTTTCATCAAGAATGCTTGAAAGTTCTCTATTCCACTGAATGACCATATTTTCCCCTGAAACAAGATACTCAGTTTTGCTGGGTAGGTGACCCTTGGCTTCAATCCCAGCTCTTTTGCCCTGTGGAATATCATATTCCATGCCCTTCGATCCCTCAGTGTAGAAGCTGCCAGGTCCTGTGCTATTATGATTGTGTTTCCACAATATTGAAATTGTTTCTTCCTGGCTGCTTGGAGTATTTTCTCCTTGATCTGGGGATTCTGGAACCTGGCTATAATATTCCCAGGAGTTTTCTTTTTGGGATCTTTTTCAGGAGGTGATCGGTGGATTCTTTCAACCTCTATTTTGCCCTCTGGATCTAAAACATCAGGGCAGTTTTCCTTGAGAATTTCTTGAAGGGTGATTTCTAGGTTCTTTCTTTGATCATGGCTTTCAGGTAGTCAATAATTTTTAAATTGTCTCTCCTGGATCTATTTTCCAGGTCAGTGGTTTTTCCCATGAGATATTTCACATTGCCTTCTATTCTTTCATTTGTTTGGATCTGTTTAATAGTATCTTGATTTCTCATAAAGTCATTAGCTTCCATTTGCTCCAGTCTAACTCTGAAGGGATGAATCTCCTCAGTGAGCTTTTGAGATTCTTTTTCCATCTGGCAAATTCGACTTTTTAAGGCATTCTTCTCCTCCTTGCCTTTCTGAGCCTCTTTTGCCATTTGAGTTAGTCTATTTTTTAAGGTGTTATTTTCCTCAGTCAGGCTGTTGACTGTCATTTCATACTTTTCTTGCATCTTTTTCATTTCTCTTCCCAAATTTTCCCCCACTTCTCTTATCTGCTTCTTAAGGTCCTCTATGGCCTGTAGCCAGCTTGTATTGCCATTTGGGGCTTTTGGTGTATGAGTTCTGACCTCACAGTCCTCCTCCATGCCTCTTTGCCCCTAAAATAGGAGTCCAATGTTGAACTTTTCTGTTTATTTTGTTTCATTTGCCTAGGCATGTTGCCACTTAATTACTTGATTTTTTGGGCTTGTTGCCACAGTAGGAGTCTGCCACCAGACAGGGGAGCTTCTGCCCAAATGTGGGGTCTTCACAACTTTCACCAGTTGTGTGGCCTCTGTAAAGTCTCCACCCACTCTGGCAAGTTGGATACCCACCCCAAACTTCCCCCCCAGACCACAATCCAGATCCAGGCAGTTTAAAGCAAGAGCGATTAACCCCCAGACTCATTGCTGGATCTCCCTACAATTCGCAGACCAGGAGCTAGAGCCACTACTGATGCTGCAAAATGGCTTCTGTGCTGCAGTTTCTTCAGCAGCTTTTCTTCCCCGGGAGAGGCAGCTGCGCGTTCCCCAAATACTGGTCCCAAAGTCCATAGGGCACTAACCTCTCACTTTGTCCTAGGCATATCTGTGCTGATAATTCTGGAATCGCCACAATTGCTGGTGTTCTGGGGTCCCTCCAGCCTGCTGAAGGTCTGGCCGCCCTGGGGCTAAAACCGCGGACCTGGGCTTGGCTCTGGGGGCTGCGCTGTGGGTTCCCAGCGCACTGTGCTACCTGCTCTCAGAGTGTTGCGCTGGCTGCTTCCTGCAAGGCTGCTGGGCTGTCCTCAGCAGGAGGTTAGCTTCTCTGTGCCGTTCTGTGGGCGCTGTGGCTCCAGAAGTTGTTTGGAGTCCCCTTTCACATTATTTGAAATTTGTGTGGGGCAGAGCACATTGGAAATGCTGTTTCTACTCCGCCATCTTGGCTCCGCCCCCGTTGGGCTTCTTTCTTACATGGTTTCACCTATAATTGCTCAACTTCTGACCCAAAATTCCTCTTTAATGATTTTTGGAGGGTTTTGGGGTTTGTTTATTTTTTTTTGGTGAGTTTCTTGGGACTAGACAAAATAGCTAATTTTCTAACTTGTTGGTCACATGACCAAACCAGTCATGCTATCATTGGCAGATTCTGTTTTCTTTCATTTGTCAGTCCAGTTCTGCAATCCCTCTGTTTTCACAATATTTCAAAGAAAATATGATTGAAGGTGACTTAGTAATCCCATCTGCCAGTTCTTTCAGTGATCTAGGATATAGTCTATTTTGAGCCATGCAACTTGAATTCAGCTATATGCTCTCCTTAGAAATATTAGATTAGAATATGTATCTCCTTAAAAATTGTTGATGGTAACTCCATATTAGACATATTTGTTTCATTCTTGACGTTACAAAGGTCAAAGGTCAACAGCTTTAGCGGAGAAACCAAGCAAAAAAAAAATAATAATAATTAGACAGCTCTGCCTCCTCTCCTTCATCAGCTACCATCATTCCAAATACCCAAGTAACAGTGCTCTTTCCTACATTGACTCTACACTTTTTCTAAATATAGCTAAAAATCTTTTTAATCACTTTATTTTCCTTAGCTTTCCTTTACAACCTTACTTTATTCTGAGTTTGGCACTTGTATGATATTCTTACAGTAAATACCATGCTATAAATTTGAGTTAATACTCCATACTCTACCTTTCCTTTTACATAATTTTTGTACATACAGTTTTTAAATCTAAGTTGGGAGTCCTCTGTGCAATCTTATCAGTCTTTTCAGACAACTTCTGTTTTTCTTCCTCATAAAATTGTTTCCCTTTACATCATAAGAATTCCATTCTTGAGACCTGCTCATCCCTCCTGGGCTTGTTTTCCCACTAGAATCATATTCCATGGGCACCTGAAACCAGTGTTTCTTCTGAACACTTTGGGAGCTGTTCCCCCCAAATCTAGTAATATACATGTCAGATTACACCCAGGTTTCCCTTCCTTTTCTATCATCAACTCTGGAAGGGAGTGGTTACTTCTTCCCAAGGTTCCCATTATTTCTACCCCAGTAAACAATCCTTCCCTGTTTGTGAGAATCATATCCAGAGCAGAATTCTCCCTCTTTAGTTCTTATACTTTAGGAAGGATGAAACTATCGTTAAAGTGAGTCTCAAAGTCATTAACTGTTCTGCTTTTGGCAGGGATAGAGCTCCAGTAGATATCAGGATAATTGAAATGATATCATAAGTGTGTGTGTGTGTGTGTGTGTGTGTGTGTGTGTGTGTGCATGCATGTGTGTTTGATTTGTGTTCTATTTTGTGAACCCCTCACTTTTTTTTCTTTCTGCTCTGGTATCAGAAAACCATCCTAAAGCCATCCCTTCTTAACATGGGGTCCATGAATTTGGCTTTTAAAGAATATATTTTTGATAACTATTTCAATTTAATTGGTTCACTTTATAATCCTATGTATTTTATTTTATGCTTTTAAGAGCATTATTCTGAGAAGGGTTTATATACTCTACCAGATTGCCAAAAGGGTCCATGACAGAAAAAATTATTAAGACCCCCTAATATAGACAGTTTCTTTCTCCCCTTTTACTTTTCAGTTTAAAGGTGTTTTCTTGGTAGTAGTAGTTTCACCCTAGCCCCTGCTATTGCCTTCCTTAAGCCTTAAACTGGATAATTTATTCACCTTCAGGGGCCTATGCTGCTAAACACTGAGAACAGCTTCTTCCAGGAAAATGTAGCTCAACGGGATATATGCCAGCATAAATCCTGAGAAAATGTTTCCTTCTGCACTTGAGTCATTCTATCACCAGTGAAAAAAGTTAACACAAAGCTCAGATTTTAGGCATTTAGGGGATTATGTGAAATAATCACCATGAAGGCTTTTGTAAAACCTTTACACACAGTAATGCTTAAATCATTTCAGGGTATTGATATCACTTTGTTCTCTTTTTTCTTTCCCTTTCTTTTCTTGGTTTTTCTTCTACCCCCTGCTCTCCCTGCTCAACCAGAATGAAATGGGAATATGATATAATATGATATAATACATCAGCTGTTTATTAAGCACCTGCTGTGTGCAAAGCAGTATGGTAAGGCCCTGGTGAAGAAGTTTAGATAAGACATGATCTCTGCCTTCAGGGAGCTTACACTAGTATTTATTGGGATAAGAACCCAACACAAATGGCTATTCTAGCATATGAGGCCATCTGTTGTTGCATTACATGATAAATGCATGTGTGAAATAAT
This sequence comes from Gymnobelideus leadbeateri, assembly GCA_011680675.1. Taxonomy (NCBI): domain Eukaryota; kingdom Metazoa; phylum Chordata; class Mammalia; order Diprotodontia; family Petauridae; genus Gymnobelideus; species Gymnobelideus leadbeateri. The sequence continues at coordinate 1,493,751 of WOXC01006915.1, read as the reverse complement.
CTCCTAATCAAATAGAGTTGTGATTTCATCCTAATTTATGTCTTTGCATCCAGTTTATTCTCTGTGCAGTCCTCCACATGGAAGACAAATTAGTGTTCCTAATGCACCTGTCTGGCCATGTTTAATAAGCTTCAGTGGCTCCCCATTGCACTCAGGATAAAATGCAAATTCTTCTATTTAGACATTTTAACATCTATCTCCAGCTCATCTAGCTTATGTCCTTAAAAAAAAAAAAAATATATATATATATATATATATATATATATATATATATATTTTTATATATATATATATATTTGCATGCATGTGTGTGTATGCTTTTCCTTTTAAGAGACCAGAAACAAGGAAAATATTTGTTTATTATACTAGTTTTGCATTTACTCTCTCACCTCTCCCCAATCTGTGCTCCAACCAAACTGGCCTACCTACTGTCTGTGAAATGTGATCTCCTATGCCCATGCCTTTGCACAGGTTGGCCCCTGGCTTGTAGTGTTTTCCTTTTTTGCTCTTGCTCTCCTTCTTATAACCCATTGTACCTTTGAGGCTCAGCTTAATTTCCACTCCAATTGCCTTTCCCAATTCCTTCAGCTGTTAGCAACTCTTCCAACCACTGAATGTTACACACGCACATACGCACACACATGCACACACACTTGCACACACACCCTATTTGTACTTATCTGTAAATATATTGTATGTCCCTGGAAAATGTGAGCTCCATACGACTATATGGAAGATTGTTCTGTGTTTTATTTGCCAGGGCCTGCCATTGTGCCTGGCACTTATTAAGTGCTTATTAATTGATTAGGTAGTCCTTCCAATGATAAAAATCACCCCCTTACATGTCACTCATCCTGTTCCATGCCTAACCATATCTTCTCCTAAGTTTACCATAGGGAGTCATCCCATTGCACTGGCTCCCTTCACTTTTTCTTGACCTCAGTGCTGCCTGTAGAGTATGTAGGCTATCTCTTAGCAGGAAATAGAGGTCAACAGTGTCAATAGCTTCTGATAAGAGGCCATTGTGTGTGGCAATTGGGACATCCTTAGAGACCTTAGAGCAGCTTCAGAAAAGTAGTGGGAACCCCAATTCTAAGGATTCAAGCACTGAGAAAGTAATGAGGAAGCGAATATGTTAGGTATTGATGATACTTAAAAAATATATATATCTTTGCTGAGATAATAGTTGACACTAGCTACTAGTGCATAGCTTTATACCACCATCACTATTGAGCATGATGGTGACTTTTGTACCTGGAAGATAACTTGGCCAGGAATGGCACCTGACCAAAACAGAACCATTTCCCCAGGTTGAATGGACTTACTTGTGTGGACCACACATTCCTACAGAAAAACCATTCCTTCCTACCTGTGTTCCTCTGTTCTACTTAACATTACAAAGGACAGTAAGTAGCCATAGGGGAGATAGAACCTTTATCCCAACCAAATTATTTGAGAGTTTGAAAACAAATAAAAGGTCTTGTGCAGGCAATATCACAGTGTGGTCAGGTCCTCAAGGTCAAAAGTCTTTTCATATCAGTACCAAGATGCTTTCATTTCTAATATAGCAAATATTGACTGATAAGACCTAAATAAGTATTCTTGGGGTTGGGTGGGTGCCGAGGCTCTAAATAATTTTTAAGAATGTAAAGGGATCCCAGACACCCCACAAAGTTTGAGAAGCAGCAGAAGCTGGTATTAGAGGACTTCTCTTTGAAACCTGACTTTGCTGCCTATTCTTTCCAAACCTAGAACTAGAAAAGACCACAAAGGGAATCAAGTCTTGCCATCTCATATTGTAAGTGAGGAAGCCCAGACTTATAGGAGGTCAGAGCCTTGCCCACAGTCAGACACTAAGTTTCTGAACCAGGATTCAAACCTAGATTTTCCTGATTCCAAAGTCAGTCTCTTTGGGCCTGAGTTTCCTCATCTATAAATGCAGAAGTTAGACCAGAGATGGGATCCTACAGCCTCAAGGCCACATGTGGCCTTCTAAGTCCTTCGGTGCAGCCTTTTGACTGAGTCCAAGTTTTACTGAACAAATCCTTTTATTAAGGGAATTTGCTCTGTGAAATTTTGATTCAAAGGGCCACACCTGAGGACCTTGAGAGCCACAGGTTTCCAAAAGGCCGCAGGTTCCCCACCCCTGAGTTAGACTAAGTGACCTCTGAAGCCCTTTCCACCTGAAAATTTTTGATCTTATGATATTTCACAACTTCTATTTATTAAATACTCCTATTTAAAGGACATCAAAGTAATCCTGGCTTTTTTTCACTATTTGCTATGTCCAAGGATCTCTGACCATTTTTTTCCATTGTGTCAATTCCTCTCTACCCTTGCTTTTGGTGAGGGGGAAGAAATCACTTAATATTTCATATATTCTATTTATATGTGTTTTTAAAAGTTATATATTGGTGTAACTTGGGAAGTTAGAGATTGCAGGCCCCTCTAGCATAAAGCTCAGTAATTTTTCATGTGATCCTGTTTGAGACAGTTACCAAGGGGACCGTCATATCATAAGTATAATTTTCACCTACTTCTAGACGGCCAGTCATGTCTTCCTTGCTGCTCTTTCTTCTCTGCCACTTCATATGAGAATCAAATGAGAAGCTGGAATTCTAGTTCCTAGACACCGTCCTTAAAAATATCTAAAATATCCAGGGTAGTGCTAAATAAGTAACACACTGCAGAAAAATAAGCAGTGCCCAATAGTTTACACAAATTGCTATTAGGGGAGTCATAACTCTTTGTTTAAGAACATGTTAACATTTTTCATACTTGATTTTGGCTATAAGATATTGTAAAGAACACTCTTGGAATGTTCTGCTAATTTGTAATAACTTTGGAGTGTGAATATTTGAAGATTATAATCATGGAGGAGAGAGAGAGAGAGAAACATTATTTGGCCATAAATTTGCAAATACTTCATGTCTTAAATGATGATTAGGTGGTGGTACAGACCACCAAAGGGCTAATAAAACATGCAAGTTAGTTTATATTCCTCATATTTCTTCTCCTGCTTTGAAATTTCTGACAATCTTAAAGATGGAGTGGTGGACCAAATCTAAAAAACCTTTAATTTAATAGAGATGAATATAAAATTCTAAGCTTCAGTTCAGAAAATCAACTTCACAAGTATGGAATAAGTGAAGGCATTGCTAAATGATAGTTTCTGTGAAGAAGAATTAGGAGTTGTTATTCATTTATTTATTTACTTATTTTTAGTTTTCAACATTCATTTCCATAAGGTTTTGAGTTGCAATTATTTTCTCCCCATCTTTCCCCTACCCCTCACCTCAAAAAATAGCAAGCCTACTGAATACTCCTTCTCCCAATCTGTTCTTTCTTATATCCTCCCCCATCATCCCCTAACTTTCTAGTAGGGCAAAATCGATTTCTATACCCCAGTGCCTGTATATCTTATTTCTCAGTTGCATATAAAAAAACAAATATTTTTAAGCATTTCTTTTTGAAACTTGGAGTTCCAGATTTTTTCCTTCTTCCCCTCCTCACCCATCCCCACTGGGAAGATAAACAATTCAAGAGTTATATTGTGAAAGACTAACTATATTTCTCTCCATCGTATCCTGCTCCTCACTTATTCTATTTTCTCCTTTGACCCTATCCCTTTTCAAAAATATTTGCTTCTAACTACCCTCTCACCCAATCTGCCCTCCCTTCTATCACCCCCCTCTTATCCCCTACCCCCCTAAGGGTAAGATACCCAATTGAGTGTGTATATTATTCCCTCCTTAAGCCAAATTCAATAAGAATCAGGTTATCCCATTCCCTTTCACCTTACTGCTCTTCCTCTCCATTGTAACAGTTTTCTTTTGCCTCTTTTATATGAGATAATTTACCCTAATCTGTCTCTCCCTTTCTCCTTCTCCCAATAAATTCCTCTCACCTCTTAAATTTTTTTTTAGATATCCCTTCATATTCAACTCATCCTGTGTCCTCTGTCTGTATATATATGAAAATACATATGCACACACTCACATATATATTTATATACACATACACCCTCCTACACACACACACATACACACACATATTCCCTTCAACAATCCTCCTGCTGAAAAAAGTTTTATGAGTTACAATTATCATTTTTCCATGTAGGAGTGTAAATAGTTCAACTTTAATAAGTTCCTTATGATTTCTTTTTCCTGTTTACCTTCTTATGCTTCTCTTGCTTCTTATATTTGAAAGTCAGATTTTCTGTTCAGCTCTGTTTTTTTAATCAAGAATGCTTGAAAATCTTCTGTTTCTTGAATGACCATATTTTCACCTGAAGCATTATACTCAGTTTTGCTGGGTAGGTGATTCTTGTTTTTAGTCCTAGCTCCTTTGACCTCCAGAATATCATATTCCAATCCCTTTGATCTTTTAATGTAGAAGCTGCTAGATTTTGTGTTACTCTGATTGTGTTCCACAATACTCAAATTGTTTCTTCCTGACTGCTTGCAATATTTTCTCCTTGAGCTGGGAACTCTGGAATTTGGCTATAATATTCCTAGGAGTTTTCTTTTGGGGATCTTTTTCAAGAGGCAATCAGTGAATTCTTTCAATTTCTATTTTGTCCTCTGGTTCTAGAATATCAGGGCAATTTTGCTTGATAATTTCTTGAAAGATGGTGTCCAGGTTCTTTTTTTGATCATGGATTTAAGGTAGTCCAATTAATTTTAAATTATCTCTCATGGATCTATTTTCCAGGTCGGTGGTTTTTCCAGTGAGATATTTCACATTGCCTTCTATTTTTTCATTTGTTTGGATCTGTTTTATAGTATCTTGATTTCTCATAAAGTCATTAGCTTCCAATTGCTCCAATCTAATTTTGAAGGAGTTATTCTCTTCAGTGAGTTTTTGAAATTCCTTTTCCATCTGGCAAATTTGGCTTTTTTAAGGCAGTCTTCTTCTCACTGGCTTTTTGGGCCTCTTTTACCATTTGAGTTAGTCTATTTTTTAAGGTGTTATTTTCTTCAGTGTATTTTTGGGTCTCCTTTAGCAGGCTGTTGACTTGATTTTCGTGATTTTCTTGCATGATTCTCATTTCTCTTCCCAATTTTTCCTCCACTTCTCTTACTTGATTTTTAAATCCTTCTTGAGCTCCTCCATGGACTGTAATCAGTTCATATTTTTCTTGGAGGCTTTTGGTGCAGGAGTTCTAACTTTGCTGTCTTCTTCCTGCTCCATGCCTTGATCCTTTTTTGTCCCCAAAAAAGGATTCTATGGTTTGTTTGTGCTTCCTCTGCTTGCTCATATTGCTAGTCAATTACTTTTGAGCTTTTTGCCATGGTAGAACTCTTCTTCCAGAATAAAGAGCTTTGTCCCAAATTGCTGGGGTTTTCGCAGCTGCTGGAGCTATTAGGAGGGTACCCTCTCCACAGCCCCCACAAGCTCTGGCTCACTGGTCACACACCCTAGGACCACCACCCAAGACTGTGATCCAGATCCAAGCAGGTTAAAGCAAAAGCAAATACCTTCTTAATGGTTTTTTGGTCCCCCTACATCTGTAGGCTCTTGAGGAGCTCTTGAGGCAGCAAGGCAGCTGCACAGTGCTGAGCCTCCACTGCTTCTTGCCCTGGGGGCAGGGGTTGGACTGGGCTGTTCTGACCCCTGCCCCCCAACAGAGTTCCTGACTGACATTTTACTTTGTCTTTGGCGTTTATGGGTTGAGAAGTCTGGAAACCACCATAGCTGCTAGTGATTCACTGTCCTGAAGTCTTCTCCGGCCATGGCTGATCAGTGCTGCCCTGGGGCCAAAACCAAGCAGCTCAGGTGAGACTTCACTCAGGTCCTAGCTCATTGCAATAGACCCTTTCTGTCAGCCAGCCAGGCTGCCTTCAGCAGGAGATTTGTTTCTCTCTGTCACTTTGTGGGTTCTCTAGCTCTAAAGTTTGTTTAGAGTCTTTTTTTACATGTATTGGAAGTGATTGGAGCAGGAGCTTACGCCAAGTTTGTGCTTCTACTCTGCCATCTTGGCTCCACCCAATTTAGGAGTTTTAATGGACTGTGATCTCAACATGAATCATCAATGTAATATGACAACCAAAAAGCTAATGAAATCCTAGTGTCCAGATGGAGGAAGGAGATAGTGTCAGATCATATGTGAATGACTGTGCTTCTTTCCAAGTTATCCAGCTTAATAGAAACATTAAGCCAATAGAAGAACATGTAGTAATTTAAATACATTAATATAAAACTATGTTAATAACTTCATTATCCTGGGAGAAAGTGTGTCTTCTCCAGAATACACAGAAAAAGAAAACATCACAGAAAAAATCCTTCTCAGGATTTTTTGGATAGGTTACCTTCAGGATACCATTTAAACAAGGGTGTAAATAATTTGACAGAGTAAAGTGTGGGGTGAAGCAATCAGGGCATCTGGTACAATTACAATAGTTTAGCACTTATTGAATGTATTACTTTAGGAGGCTTTTTATCTTTTTTTTGCTGACTAAATTCAAGAAATTTAACAGCCGGGGCGGCTAGGTGGCACAGTGAGTAGAGAGCCGGCCCTGGAGTCAGAAGGACCTGAGTTCGGATCCAGCCTCAGACACTTAACACAAAAACAAAAACCTAGCCATGTGACCTTGGGCAAGTTACTTAACCCCGACTGCCTTCCAAAAAGCAAAAAAAAAAAAAGAAATTTAACAGCTGAATCTAAGGCAAGTTTGGAGGTAAATGGTAAAAGCATCCTGTTTGAAATTACGTACCTATAATCTTGACTACTTCCTATTTCTTCTCTTCCTTGTGTATGAAGTTGAACCTGTCCATGTTCACTTCTGTCTTCACTTCTTCTAATTGCATTTATGCATTTTCTTTTAAGACCTTCCTTAGTCATGTTGTTGAGTAAGATTATCCTGGAACCCTGCAGAGAAATCTCTGGGTTTTTCCACAGAACTGAAAGAACAGAAGCACTGATTTAACATGGGGTACTGTCTGCAGGGTTACTTTTTTTGGTCATCAAAAATAGAGCATTTAGGTAGCCTAACATTTTCTTGGCATGTCTGGCCTCTTGTTGCTTTCAACTTTGCCAAGCCTAGTTTTTCGAAAATTAAAATGACATCTTGCATACTACAATTGATTTCACCATAAAATTGTATCAGATTTTATTGTCAAAGGTTTGTGATTATATTCACATAGAGCTTCCTTGTAAAGGGACATGTAGAAGTAATGAAAAAATTGCCAACACTTGATTGGAGCCTGTCAAGATGGCAGCAAGGGACAAAGCTAATGCTTTATTAGAGATTTTGCAAGAAAAGAAGACAGAGACCTAAAGGCCTACTGTCATGTTGGGCCACCAGGAGACAAAGGGAGAAGTCAGAGAGTGTGGCAAATTATGGAGCCTGGAACTAACCACCCCATCCTTACCTAGCAGTAGTATCTAAACTATGGATAAGTCTGGAGCAAATAGGGCCTGCGCATCCCTACTAGATTGTGAGGGTTTAGACTGAAAGTAGAGGTAGGGAAGAAGGAAAATAACCCTGAACTGGGTACCAATATAGAAAATAAAGCTAAAGATGTAAGTAAAAAGAAAAAAATTAATTTAATAAAATATTATCTTTAAATCCAAGAGGTAAACCTGCCCAAGTAGTTGGATTTTTATTTTTAAACAATGAAGCAAATAGAACACAATGGTTCAGTGAGACAGGAAACAATATTAGGGGAGAAAAGGTAAGAAGACTGAAAAAATAGAACATCAAAAGAGGAGAGAAAATTTAAGAATCATCAAACTCCCTGAAAACCACGATGAAACAAAAAGCCTGAATTCCATATATCAAGAAATCATAAGAGCAAATTTCTGAAATCAAATAGAACTTTATGGCAAAGTAAAAGTAGGAAGAATCCATTGGCAACTTCCTGAAAGAAACCCCATATTAAAAATACCCAGGAATGATATAGACAAAATGCAGATGTTCTAGATCAAAGAAAAAACATATTCCAAGGTTCAGAAAGAAAGAGTTCAAGTATGAAAGAATCATAACAAGGATCCCATAAATTAAGGGCAGGTAAGTGCCACATGGATAATACACTGGGCCAGAAATCAAGAAGACCTGAGTTCAAATTCAGTCTCAAAAACTTCCTAGCTTTGTGACCCTAAGCAAATCATTTAGCCTCTGTTTGCCTCAGTTTCCTCAGTAGGAAAGGTCTGTCTCGCTTGGGTAAAAGGAGAGCAAAATCCAGGACAGGAAGTATCCCAGCAAGCCAGTGGAAGATTTTGAGCCCCAGTGCAGTGGAGCAGGCAAATGCTAACAACTGGACTTCTGACATGTTTCAGCATAGGCAGAAGAATGGGAAGCAGAGCCCAAATTTAAAAGAAAAGCAAAAGACCAAAAAGGATGAACACACACACACACACACACACACACACACACACACACACACACACACAGAATCTGACCATAGAATGTTATTATGGTGACAGGGAAGATCAAGACACAAATTGAGAAGAGGACAACAGTGTCAAAACACTTATGGATAAGCCCCAAACAAAAAGTGGAAGTGGTGTCAAGTCTAGAAAGAACTCATAGAGGAGCTCAAAAAGGAACTAAAAATCATATAAGAGAAATAGAAGAAAAAAGGAGGAAAGAAATGAGGGTGATGTGAGAGAATTGTGGAAAAAAAGAGTCCAAAGCTTGGAAAAGGAAAACATCTGCTTAAAAAGTAGAATTGGCCAAATGGAAAAGGAGATACAAAAATCCACTGAGTAAAACAATTCCTTAAAAAGTACAATTGGACAAAGACAAAAGAAAGTACAAAAGTTAATTAAGGAAAACAACTCCTGAAAAGTTAGAATTGAGCAAGTGGAAGTTAATGCCTCTATGAGACATCAAGAATCAATAAAACAAATTCAAAAGAATGAAAAAAATAGAAGAAAATGTAAAATACATAATGGGAAAAGCAGTTGACCTGGAATATAGCTCCAAGAGAGACAGAATCATTGAACTACTTGAAAGCCATAATCAAAAGAAGAACATGGACAACATCTTTCAAGAAATTATCAACTAAAACTGCCCTGATATCCTGGGACCTCAGAGGGCAAAATGGATATTGAAAGAATCCACTAGTCACCTCAGGAAAGAGATTCCAAAATAAAAACTCCAAGGAATGTTATAGCCAAAATTCAGAACTCTCAGATCAAGGAAAAAATACTGCAAGTGACCAGAAAAAGAATTCAAATACTGCAGAGCCACAGTCAGGATTACACAGGATTTAACAGTTATAACATTAAAAGATCAGAGATCATGGAACATGATATTCTGGAAGGTAGAGGAGCTAGGACTACCACCAAGAATCACTTACCCAGCAAAATTAAGCATAATACATCAAGAGGAGAAATGAAATAGAAGAATTTCAAGCTTTCATAAGGAGAAGACCAGAACTAAACCAAAAATTTGATCTCCAGTATCAAGATCCAAGAGAAGCTAAAATAGATAAAAGGGAAAAGAAAACATGAGGGATTCAATAGGGCTAAACTGTTCACATCTATACATGGGAAGATGATGCTTATAATTCTTCAAAATTATATCACTGATAGTACAACTAGAAGGAATATACTTAGACAGGGGGTATGGGTGAATCTGAAAGAATAATATAAAAAATTAAGAGGTGAGAAAAAGAAATACAATGGGTGTAGAAGAAAGGGAGAAGTAGAATGGGGTAAATTATTTCACATGAAGAGGCAAGAAAGACCTATTACAGTAGAGGGGAATATGGGAGGGTGGGCAGTGGGCATCACCTGAATTATACTTTCATCAGTATTGGCTCAGAGAGGGAATAATATACACAATCAGTTGAATATAGAAATTTATCTTACGCTATGGGGAAGTAGGAGGGGACTATATTAAGGAAAAGGGTGGGGAACCTGACAGAATGAAGGGCAGATCGGAGGCAGTGGTAGACAGAAGCACAACATTGATGAGGAGGGAAAGGGTGAAAGGAGAGAGACCAATAGGAAGAAAAAGGATGGAGAGAAATACACGGTTAGTATCATATCTGTGAAGGTGATAGGGATGAATTCTCCCATAAACAGAAGCAGAGAACACAGTGGATCAGAAATCAGAATCCTACAATATGTTGTTTATAAGAAACACACTTGAAGCAAAGACACACAGAGAGCAAAGGGAAAGGGCTGCAGCAGAATCCATTATGCTTCAGCTGAAGTAAAAAAAAAAAAGGCAGGGGTAGCAATCCTGATCTCAGACAAAGCAAAAGCAAAAATAGGCCTAATTAAAAGAGATAAGGAAGGAAACTGCATCTTGCTGAAAGGTACCATAGGCAGTAACTTCTGGTTTACATCATTCATTTCCACCAGATTTTGAGTTACAATTTTTCCCTATCCACCACCCCAGAATAGCAGTCCCACTAGATATCCCCTCATCCAATCTGCTCTCTCCCATATCTTCTGCCATACCCCCTTCGACTTTGCCATTATGGCAAGGTGAATCTCTGTGCCCCAATGCCTGCAAAGTCAAAATAATTGTCACCATCAGTGTGTACCTCCAGACACAGACAAATTTTATGAAAAAAGATAAATAAGAAAGAAGGTAATGTAATTTTAGAAAATGTAGAAGTGATGGCTATCTGGAGATTACTAAATGGAAATCAAAAAGAGTATACATATGTCTCAGCTTCTCATACAAATACCATGTGCTAATGCACAAAATCCTGGAGTCAGAAGGACCTGAGTTTGGATCCGGCCTCAGACACTTAACGCACACACACACATAAAAAAAAAAAACAACCTAGCCATGTGACCTTGGGCAAGTTACTTAACCCCAATTGCCCTCCAAAAAAAAAAAAGAAATATGTATGATTAACAAAGCCTGTAGTTCAATTACATGTATAAATGTACATGTGTTTATTTACATATATGACTATATATGTATATATCGGTGTATATTGTATGCCTATATATGTAAAATATGCATTATATATGGATAAGAGCATGAAAACATCTTCTTTAGTCCATGAAAAGAAAACATAAAGCTATTGTATGAATGACAGAATTGTTGGCATGAGAAATCAGCAAAAAGTAAGCACACAAGTTGATTTCTAGGCTGTGTGATTGTATATTAAAGAACTTATCAAAAGCAGCTGTGGTTCCCTAAGAACTAGGAATAATTTCCACAAGGTGAAAAGATTAGAGAGCATAAGACAGTGAGTTCTTTGAGAGCAAAGTCTTTTGCCTTTCTCTGTATTCCCAGCATATAGTAAGTCCTTTAAAATGTTTATTGACTGCCTTGGGGAAAATAATCATCTTGGTATTAAAGAGAGCTACATCTGCCTTCTAGAACTTTAACCACTTCTGTGGATGTCTGAACATCACAGCCCATCCATGCTTTCTCATCATGTAGGATTATTGTCCATGTTCTCCTATCAGTCTTCCCCCAGGAGATCTCCCTAACATGTATGAGGCCTTCTCCCAAGTCCTTTATTTTATTTATTTATTTATTTTTTTGCCTTTGGGATCCATTGCAGCACATGACTGTCCTCTTATTCTTGGATCCATATTACATGACCAGTTGCTTTTCAAAATCACTTTCTTATTGGACAACATCCTTTGTGCCACTTCCAGAACTATTTAATCTAAATTTAAAGGAGCCTAACTAGGGTAGTGATTGTTGCCAGCCAACCAGCTTAAGTTCTAACAACTCTGTCTTGGTTTATGACCTGACCACATGTAAACAAAGAGTTCAGGTCTTTTTATTCACTGATAGGGGTAACACAAATCCTTTCTCTTGATGGCTGATTCTCCCTGACCACCCTTCTATCTATTTCCAGAAATATCATGACACCATGCTGAACTCTCATAATGCAGAAACTGTTCTGATTGTAGCAACAGATGTAATTTTCTATCCTAAAGAAGATATGTAAAAGGGCAGAAGGGAGGAAGAAAGGTGAAAAGGGAAAGAGAAATGGTGGTTTCATTCTTTAGTACTATATGTTCTTGTATTCATTTTCTATTTTATTTTAACTTATTTGTGAAATTTCACTTTCACAAGCTGTCAAGTTCAAATGTTTAAACATTTCTCCCTTCAGGAGACAAAAATAAAATAGAGCAACATATACCAATAAACTTAGCCCTGACTCCAGGAGATAAGCTTCAATGCAATATGGTCGTAAAGTATGGCCTCAAATCTTAGAGAAAAGAAATAAATTTACATAAATAAAATAAATTTAAATGTACAATTTTAAAAATAGGGAAAAACATAACTGGCAGTGCATAGTCAGCAAAACTAATTCTACCAAGAAAAATGATTTTTTTTTTTGCATTTTACTTTGTGTGCGTGTGTGAGAGAGCTAGTGCAAGAGAGAGAGAGAGAGAGAGAGAGAGAGAGTGTGTGTGTGTGTGTGTGTGTGTGTGTGTGTGTGTGTGTGTGTGTGTGTGTGTTTCCGTATATCACCCTAGGTGGGCTGACAGGAGAATTCAGTTTAGAGAGAATATTTTTACTCACCTTTCAAAAAAATGTTATTCTTCTCTGTTACATCTCCTGACACCTTTTGATTTCTGAAGATCTGTGATAATCACCAAGAAGGCCAGGTACATTTATGCCATAAATAAGAGGTCTTTAACAAATCAAAAGGTGTCAGAGAATGTCTTAGAAGAGAGAGAAAAAATATTAGGAAGAGAGGATCTTTTTTCTTAGCTGCATCCCTCAGGCTAATTAATGAGGGCATTCACACACAGATTTGTGACTTACCTGGTTTTTATTTTAGCTTCATGGCTCATCCTTGACAATAACTGCAAGTTTTTCTGTGGCTCATGAGCAATTTATTTGCTGCATTCATTTGAAAAACTAAGAAGAGATTTGGGTGAGCAAAACCCGCTAATTTGTAAGACTGTTGAAAGAATAGCTTCCATGAAATTGGCAATGTAGCAGAAGTCTTTGGTTGAAGGCACTATCAGTCATCAATAAGTATTGAAGAATTATTCATTTCCTTTCAGGATCAAAGAGATAGCATGGGAAATCACCTTAGAAGTCATCCAATCCAACTCCCTCATTTTACTGATGAGGAAACTGAAACCTAGAGAGGTAAAATCTCAAATACTTAGTACAAGCTAGAATTCAAAACCAGTCCCTCTGCCTCAAATTCCATTGTTCCTTCTACTATCTACACAAGCTGTTCCTTGGTTTGGGCAGTGCACAAAAATTTTATTTAAAAAATATTCACCTAGCTGCAGTGAATAGAGCACCGGCCCTAGAGTCAGGAGGACCTGAGTTCAAATCCAGCCTCAGATACTTATCCCAAAAAAAACCTGTGTGACCTTGGGCAAGTCACATAACCCCAATTGCTCTCCAAAAAGCAAATATATATATATATATAGATAGATAGATTCACCTATCTAATAGGTTTTACCTACTTCCACATAGTCAATCGATAATCCAGATAATCAGTCTGCTATAGTTTATTGAGTGTAAATCTGACTCTTTCTTACTGGCATTGTCCCCTAATCTGCACAATTATGTACTTTTCAAAAATAACAGTAATGCTTTATTTTTTCTTATTTCGGCTGAGAAAAAAATTTGGAAAAGAGGCTCCATTCATTTTTCCCTGTCTTCAGTAAAGTTGTGAGCTATAAAGTTTCCAACAGAACAGTACTTTGAGCTTGACCTTTGATATCATTCTCAGAAGTAGGCACTCCATATACCATATGGTATTGAAAAGCATAGGCTTGAGTGGGAAGGCAGGATGGGGAAGCTGGACCATCACTCTTCATGTAGTTGGATTATTTTGTTAAAAGTATTTTTATAAGTCAAGAGCATCAATTATAGCCATATTCAGATATAAACACAGAAACCCATTCCAAATCAACTGTAATTACTTAGGGGTTACCTGTATCTCTGTTTATTTCTGCTTGTGAAAAATAATAATGAATTATCAGTGTAGATAATATAATGTTTGATCTTTACTTGGAACAATTATTATATTATATACCAAACAGCCAGAGGAGGAAAAATACTTGTAATATTATTGTGAGGTTCAAATAAGATATGTATGTAAATTCAGAGATTCCCCTGTAAGCTATGTACCCCCAGAAGATGAAAGACAGAAAGAAAAACACATATATACCAAAATACCTGAAACAGGACTTTCTTTTTTAGTGGTAAGAAATTGGAAACAGTTTAGCCCACCACGTGGTGAATGACCAAATATATTGTGGAATGGGGATGTAATGAAATATTACTGAGCTATAAGAAATAACAAATAAGAAGAATGAAGCAAAACAAGAGAAAACACATGTGAATTCTTGCAAAATTTCAAAATTATTGCAAAGAAGAAAGCAGAACCAGGAAAACAATATATACACTGACTACAACAATATAAATGGAAAGGACAAAGGGACCTAAAACTAAGTGCTCTAAGACCAAGGATGGTCCTGCAAAATGTGAGGTGTACCTTCTTCTTTTCTTTGCAGAGGTGTGTGACTGAATATGGATCAACATAGAATACCAGGTTGTTCATGCATTGGTTAGATTTGCTGAACTGCCTTTCCTTCCCTTCTCTTTTTTTTTTATTATTCTTTATTATAAAAGATGGTTCTCTGGGTGGTAGAAGGGGGTATGTGGATACATTAAAAAAAAAGCAAATTTTAAAATGCAATATTAAAAGAAAAAAAAATCAGATCCCTGAAAGTACTTTGAATAGTAAAAAATACTAAGTAAATGTAATCTGTTGTTTTTGTAATTTAAAAAAATTGATGTTCTGATTAGAATGTCTAGAAATCAACAATTAGTGTTTATATCTTTTTATAGGCAACGAGAGAAACTCTCAGCCATCATTGTACTACCCTTGGTGATGCTCTCAGGAAGGAAAATGATTTTGCTCTAATAATTGATGGCAAAACTCTGAAATATGCCTTAACATTTGGAGTGAGACAGTACTTCCTGGATTTAGCTTTGTCCTGCAAAGCTGTTATCTGTTGCAGGTAAGTTTGTTTTTCTGGATATGAAAAGCCTTCCAGTTAAATGTGTCTTTCACATTTTCTTTATAAATGTCCTTCATGTCAGTTTGTTCTGGAATTTCTCACGAAGCTCTTAGTTAAACTTCACTAATCTCAAAAACTATATTTCAATACATGATGAGTTTTGAGAATTTTTCAAAAACTATTTTCTAAGGAGTTATGAATTTGTTTTATTTTAGCTGCATTTTATTTTTAGAATTCCACATTTCATTGTCTCCTAACTTTATATTTTTCACTGGATATTTTAGTATCTTTACTAATCCACATTTTCAACATAGATTAGTAAATTTTAAAATACATATTTTAATCATTTAAAATATAAGTAAATAAAACTATCCCAAGGATACTTGGTCTCCACTTGAAATCCTATTTAGATGCCTCATGATGGATGTCCCAGAGGGGATCTTGGGTTCTTCAATGGTTAGCCAGCAAAGTGTATGTAAACTCTAGTAGAAAGTCTATCAGAACAAAGAGAGATGAACTCCATGTTGCCTGAAGGCCAGTCTTCCTAAATTCATCTGTAACTTGACCACATAGGGGTGATGAATCTTTTTGACTGCAATATTTTCAAAGACCATCTACTAAGTTACTCAAGAGTTGTGAAATTATATTGTTTATCCCTAAGATATTAAAGTGTTCATCTTTTGTACTGTATTTCTATATTTTCTTTTTCTTTTTTTTTTTTTTTAGATTTTTCTTTTTGCTTTTTGGAGGGGGGAAGGTAGGGCTATTGGGGTTAAGTGACTTGCCCAAGGTCACATGGCTAGTTTTGTGTTAAGTGTCTGAGGTCTGATTTGAACTCAGGTCCTCCTGACTGTAAAGCCAGTGCTCTATTCACTGCACCACCTAGCCACCCCTGTATTTCTATATTTTCAAGATATAGTCTACAAGATGAAGTAATCAGCAAATTAAACTGGTCTATTTCTTCTCCCTAGCACAGTAAACTTTTTAAAAGTTACATACATTCTTTGTTTCTTACCTATAACATGGATGAATGAATATGATAGTAAAGCATTTTGCCAGGGTTATAGCATTGTTCCTTTGAGCCTGAGGGGCAAAATGCTGTATGGTATCCCTTCATGACCTTTCACATAGTTCACTGGTGAGGGGTTTTTAATGCTTCACTCTTACATTGTTCTATTAGTGTTCGTGTATAAAATTTCCTAATTTACTATTTTTACTAATGTAATAATAATTAAAGCGCTCATAAATGTTAAGTCAAATGCACATAAATCTTGAAAGAATTGTATGGCCATTTGCTTACTTTTTGGAAGTACAGAGAGGATTCCTTCTAGAACCTAATTTGATGAACTGGTTCAAAGAAAAATTACAATTAAATATCAGAGAAGCAGATGTTTTGCAAAAATAATCACAACTCAACTTTTTTGTTGGTAGCATTTCTCAGTAAACTGCCTTTTCTCCCCCTTCACAGCGTTAAACCACAGAATTAAACAATAGCAGAACAGGGAGGGAAACTAGGAAATAGAGAAAAAAATATGTTCTTGACTCATGAAATTGCCTCCAGAGATCCCAATCCTGGAGTAGTCACAAGGCACATGGGCCTCAGGAATCTTTAAGGCATCAACCCCTTAGGAGAGGATCACATTCTATTATACACGTGCAGGTCAGGACTGAAGCTGAGATTATAAAGATGTGTGTGGGCCCTCTTCCTCCCTTGGTCTTGTTTTATACACGTTTAAGGACCTTGAAGGTCCCAGTGCAGGCTCTGAGTTTTGCTCTGTTTTGTTTTTTCTTTTTTTTTTTAATGTAAAATCTCTTTCCTCAGCATTTTTCTTCTAATTATCTTAATTCATATTCTCCCCTTTTCCATGAGGAATCTTGTCCAGCTTCCTGCTTGGTGCTATACATGGCTTCAAGCCCACAATTACATCAGGGCCATTAGCTGATTTACATCTCTGCGCCTCATTGGCACCAAGGACATTGGCACAGTGCCCCTTGGCACTGAGAACATTGGCATAAGGCATCTCCTTGGCACCTGGCTCAGCTAAGCCCCAAGCACTGTGTCAATGAGCAAACTCTTACCCCTTAATAAACATAGCTAGGGTGAAACAGTTTATCATTCCCTATAAGAAAAGGGAAGTATCCCTAATCCCTTTCTCAGGTTCTTGAAATCCCATTCTGTCAGGGGACTCTATCCTATTCTATGAGTCTTTTCAGTATAGAGCCTCCAGGTCAGTATTATATAATATTTCAAAATAGTTATTGGACATAGCTCTTTCCAAAGCCTATTTATATTCAGTCTTGGCTTTGTGGTCTTGTCTCTAAAACTTAGTATGCTTAAAGGCATATTTCAAGGCCGTCCACACCTAAGTTGAATTCACAATCTGATCCATCCTCTCTCCCACAAGCCTTAAGTCTTAGTTACAATGAAGGAAGGAAAACCAGCTGTCTCATGGTAGATAATGTGACTCTGAGGCTCCATTCCATCTTCAGAATTAAATCCATTACTATCTTTCCTGACACATCAGCACAAGTGAGGAAGAACATTTGGAAGAGTTTGCCAGTTAAAAGCAACGCTTAAGTTATGAGGGTTTTCCTTAAAGACTGTCTATATTGTCCACTTAGAAGTAACAGTTGACTTTACTAGTCATAATACTTCTTTTTGAGCACCCCAGAGTCCTTGTCTGTTGTACGTTATAATTATCACGGAATCCAATGTAGTGATTATTATTACGATTACCACTCAAACATAGTAAGGACTGTAAAACCTTAAGCTCCTCAACAAAAAGCCAGAGATTTGGGGAAATGTACAGACTAACAGAAGCCCAGTGAAATCATTTACTGCCTTCTAGGTACTTCTTTTTCTTTTTTCCCCCTAAATGAAATTTTAACTGATATATTTTATTTTTATATCACTGAAATTTTTTCAGGTATATTTGTCGCATTCCCTCAACTAGATGGCAAACTTGCTGAGGGCAGACAGTGTGCCTTCTCTCATTTATATATTACTGGTGCCAAGCACAGTATATTACAGAGTTGGTATTTATGTTTATTGAATTGAATTCAATTAAAATTCTCTGAATTGAGCATAGGTGGAGTCTGTTACTTAGGCAAGATTTGACCTTTTCATTGCCGAAACTAGTCTAGAGGTTCAGGGAGCTCTGTATGCTAAAAGCTGCAAGTGACTTAGTGAGAAAAGAACCTTGGTTTTGGGCACAGGAAGCCTCAGTCTTTATCTGCCAGGTAACAACAGCTAGGTGGCCCAGTGGATAGAATGCCAGGCTGGGAGACAGAAAGACTTATTTTCCTGAGTTCAAATCTGACCTCAGAAATTTAAAAGCTATGTAACCCTGGGCATGTCATAACCCTGTTTGCCTCTGTTTCCTCATCTGTAAAATGAGCTTAAAAAGGAAATGGCAAACTATTCCAATATTTTTGCCAAGAAAACCCCAAATGGGGTCACAAAGAGCCAGACACAACTGAAAAATGACTGACTGACAGAAATTTGTGCGAACTTACACAAATCCCTTCACCTCTCTGGGTTTCTATATCCTCTTCTTCAAAATGAGGTCCTTGTATTAGATCATCTGTAAACTCCATTCTGTTGCTAACTTTCTATTCTTTATCATCTTAAGGCCAGAATACAATGTGTTTTGACTGAATATTAGTTTTATTTAGGAACTCTTATTCTGGGAGTTGGTTTCTCTCCTTCTTGGGTCAGCTTTCTTTCAATAACCATTTGTAATGCTGCTTTGAACACTCCCTGCTTGAAAGGCTGGGAATAAAATGGTGAAAATTGTCTATGTTAAATAGCTCGTGGCTTCCAGGGTCTTCATCAGTCCTGGTAGGCCAGCCTTGAAAATTATTTTACATTTTTTCCTACAGTTGTCAGTTTAGTTTAAACATACTTTGAAAC
The DNA here is from genome assembly GCA_011680675.1 of Gymnobelideus leadbeateri. Taxonomy (NCBI): domain Eukaryota; kingdom Metazoa; phylum Chordata; class Mammalia; order Diprotodontia; family Petauridae; genus Gymnobelideus; species Gymnobelideus leadbeateri. The sequence continues at coordinate 1,474,903 of WOXC01006915.1, read as the reverse complement.
TTATGTTCTGTGACAGTTGGTTGAAAATTGGCTTACAGCCTCCAGCTTTTAGACTGTCTGGTAATCACTGTTCTTCTACATAATTTATGTATCCATGTCGTCTCAAAAAGAGAAGTTAAATTGAAGTAAGCATTTTTCCCTACTTGCAACATTGCTAATCAAAGTTTAATCCCCTTCCAGGCTATTTTTTTTTCCTTCACTCTGTAAAGAGACTCAATTTTAGTAACTGCTGTCACTTGGGACTGACATACCAATCAGAATCTTTCACCTTGGTTTACTAAGGAGGTCCTGCAAGCAAAAAAGAGATCTAGAAAGCCACTTAGCATATTTTCTGCTGTGATGTTAGAAGAACCCTAAATAAAGGGTCCAATTAGGTTCAGTTTTTGGGACCCTCAGGATTTCTCTTTGGTTCTAAGGAAGGAATCCTCTAAAAATATTCCACTTAAAGGGGAGCCATGAAGCACAAATATAGCTAATAAATGTTCAGCAGACGTTTCATTTCCAGAAAAGCTGCAAACATTATGAATGCCAAGCAGATGTTTGGCTTGGGAAGGACTTACAAACTGCTAATGAATCCCAAACTCATACTTGCTTCCCAGAAAAGTATGAATAAAGTTGAAAATGTTAAGCAGGTATTTCCCTCATAGACGTATGTGACTAAACCCAGATAAGTTTATAGCTATATAAAATGGCCAGATTTTGCTTCAATATAGTAGTCAGCTGTTCCTGCTCCGTTGGACTCATTTGCTATTCCAACTCCATTGAGAAATTCTATGGCTACTTTACAGCCTAATACCCATTAAGATTACTTGTTATAAACTATCTACATATAGAAGGTAGGGGTTTTTTCATCATTTCCATTGTTATTTTTATACAAATGTCAACATTAGAGGTTAAATCCTATCCAATACCAGCACAACCAGCTGTGTGATTTTGATAGAATACAGCAAGCCTATAATATGAAGGTGTTAGTCCCATCCCCAATATCCAGCATTATAAAGGAATTCTTTGGGTGTTGTTCTTGGCACAAGTTAAATATGATTAGGTCCTATACTCCCCACTGTCTCATTTTTTTCTGAACTACTCATTATCCTCAACTTGATCTCCTCTTTCTTAATCCTTCCTAATTCTTCCAGTCTGCTAATCCTGTTCTGACTTGATTTCCCCTCTTACACAGTGTTGACACAGTATATTGACATTTCAGTATGGTTCTGTCCTCCATTCTTGAATCACTCTTTCCTGTTATTATCTTGACCTAACCCTGCCAGTTCCCAACACTGGATAATCCCCATGATCCCCTTTTACTTCCTACTCCCTATGCCACTCTCACCTGTGACTCCGAGAAGCTGTAGCATGTACAATGATCACATCACACCGTGTTAAAACTGTCTCAGTTGACAGGTTAAACCAGGTTGAGGATAACTAACACTTGAAACCCATCAGTGAGTTAGGCGGAGGTCTACCCCAAGCATATGAATATTTCCAGAATGGGTCTATAAAAACAGTTTATTCCAACAACCACGGAAGTAGCTGAAGCAGGTGCTGTGGGGTGCTTTGAGCTGATTCAGACATAGAAGACACCAAGGTTGTCTACTGCATCCCAGGCCATTGCCAGTCATCTTGATTTCTGTCTTGCCACTGGACTTCAATGACTCTGAAAGAGATAGTAAAGCTAACAAATTTGTGCAACTCTACCTTACTTAAATCCAATTCATACACAAGTCAAGATGTCTCTCTCTGATGGCACTGGTCCTCTTCAAAAATGAAGGGTGAACAACAACTCCCTAGCTACCAAACATTGCTGGAGAAAGTCAAGAAACCATGCTATGTGCTACAAAATCATTCTCTCCACTATTACATTTGATGTAATAGTGTATCAAGTATTTGATTCAGTTTTGATAATGTATTTTGCAGTAACTTTCCAAAGCTTTTTCCTTGGGCCTATGACTATATCTCTCTTATTTTATTTTTTAGACATTGGTATTTCTTCCTACTTAACCTAGAAGATTGAAGCCATTCACAGTGAACTCCTTTAACCTTCCTTTTTCCATACTTCAGAATCTCTAGTGTTTACCTGTCCATTCTTCTCTCCAACAACGAGGTTGTGATAGCCTTCCTCCACACCATGACCTTTTTGTGATTGATCTTCCTTCCAGAACACTGATCCATTCATTTTCTCATTTTCCTCCTTCCAACTCATTCCTCTTTGTTACTTTCTCCTAGTGTTTCATCTGTTTCCTCCCAATTTCCTCCTAACCTGTAAGTATGGATACCCTAGAGAATTGTGTTTTTCGTCCTCATTATGTACACACAGACACACACACATATATGTATAGAGACAAAAACAGAGAAAATGTGTGTGTGTGTGTGTGTGTGTGTGTACACATATACACATTCCCTCTCTTGACGATCTCCACTACAATCATGGTTTCAATTATCACTTCTGTGCATATGACTTCCATAAACACACAAGTTAGCAGCCCCATCTCTGTTGAGTGTCTGTCCCACATTTTCAATTGCCAACTTGAAATCTTCATTTGGATATTCCACCAGGAGTGCCCGAGTGGTTTTAGGAGAGAGTGTTCACATAGATGACACCCCCTTTTTTTTCCAGTGAAGTACTTAACAGCGTCATCCATGTTGAGGGCGAAGAGATTAATTAAGCTCCTTGCAGATAAGGAGTGTATCATTTTTTCATCTGCATGTCTCTAGGTCTTACACATTGCAGATGTTTAACATATTTTTAAATAAATTGTATTGATATTTTTGTTTTTGTATTACACATTTCCCAAAACATCCCTCCTGAGTCACCATCTCAGAGGCCTTTACTTTTATAACAAAGGAAAAAGAGGGTTGGAAAAAAGAAAACAGCTCCACAAAAGTAACACATCAGACAGTTTTGACATTATGTTAGTGTTCATTCTGTGTGCATAGTCCCTTGCTTCTCCAAAGGAGAGAGGCATATTTTTACATCTCTTCTTTGGGGTCAGGCTTGGTCATTACCATTTCACGGCATTCGGCTCCTTTTTTCCCCATTACATTGTTGTAATCTTTATGTATGTTGTTTTCCTAGTTCTACCTTTTTTACTTTACATCAGTTGATATGTTTCCCCATGTTTTTCTCTGTTCTTCATAGTCTTCATTTTTTATAGTACAATAATAATTTCATTACATGGACCATACTTGTTTAGCTATTTCCTAGTTGATGGACATCTATTTTGTTTCAAGCCCTTTGTGCTACAAAAGGGGCTGCTATGAATATTTTGGTATAATGTGTATATGAGACTTGCTTTTCCGATTGTCCTCCTTAGGGCCACCCATAGTAAGTGCTATATTAATATTATTATTATTATTATTACATATAAATCAGTAACTAAGCATGCCTACTATGTGCTATGTTAAGTACTATGCTAAGTGCTGAACATACAAAGAGAGTCAAAAGACAATCCCTACCCTCGGAGCTTACAGTCTAATAGGGGAGACAATATGCAAACAATATATACAAAGTAATCTCTGCACAGGATAAATAGGAAATAATTAAGAGAGGGAAGTTACTAAAATCAAGAGGGGTTGGGAAAGGCTTTCTAGTAAAAGATGGGATTTTAATTTTAGTTGTGACTTAAAAGAAGCCAGGGAGAACAGGTAGCAGAATTGAAGAGGAAGAATATTCTAGGCATGGGGGACAGCCAGAGAAAATACCAAGATCCCAAAGATTGAATGTCTTGTTTATGAAATAGCCAAGAGGCCGGTGTCACCAAATCAAAGAGTACACAACAGAGTGTAAGGTATAAGAAGGCTGGCAAAGTAGGAGGGGGTGAGGTTATGGATGGTTTGAATACCAAACAAAGCATTTTGTATTCCATACTACAAGTGATAGGGAGCTACAAGAGTTTATTGACATGGTAGAAATTGCGTTTTAGGGAAATCATTTTGGTGGCTCATTGGAGAATAGATCTGAATTGTTAGGTTCTTAGGGACGTTGAAGGGTTCTGAAAGGAATAATAAACAGGACCACTCAAAGTTTTGTGTTTCTATTCTCTAGATAGTTACCCTGCTAATGAAGATCACCATACTCCCATGCCTTAAAAGATACTTTAAAGAGTTGCTATGGCCAAAAAATGTCAATGCCCCATGGCTAACCTTCTGGTAATGAACTTCTCATAGCATAGTGGATAGAAAACTTGTAATCATAAAGACCTGGGTTTCCCACATCAAACACTTATTAGCAGTGTGATCCTTGGTAAATATCTTAATTTCTCTGAGCCTCAGTTTCCTCATTTGTAATCACCTTAATATTATTTCCTAACAGGAATATCATGAAGGCCATTTGAGATAATACACAAAATGTCTTATAAAACCATAAAGAATGATTATAAGTATTAGAAATTTTTTTTATCAGTAATAGTACTAGTAGTACTAGACATTGTCTTGAACAGCAAACATTCAGTCCTTCAGTGGGCCAGTATTCTGAAGCCTCTCCAGCTTTGTAGGATCTGCTAGAGCTTTCAATGTTAGCATAAATTTTAGGGCCTCAAAGTAACCTCCCTTCCAAAACATAATTTGACAGAATACGACTTTGATAGAGGAAATTAATCATATCTTCCAAATATCACTCTATGCTCAAGCAATTTCTAAGTTTAATTTCAATATGTTCAGTCACTTTACCTTGTTGCATATTTTTCCAGATTCGTATGCATTTTTGTATCTATACCAAAAGAAAGTATGCAACAATCCTTTGCAATAAATTCCTTGACAAGAAAAGTGATAGATTGATTCTTATGTTCCCTCAAAAGACTAATATATTGACACTTATACATTAATGCACCAGGGGTTTCCTTCCTACCACACCCCTGAAACAACACTTCATAAACCACCTCTTAACTTATAGATCTAGTGACTTTTACTGATTTGTCATTCTCTTTGGGCACCCTTTACTATATTATTTTCTGTCAATCAGTGATGTATGTGAAAATATTTTAAAATTGTAGAGCATTATAAAATATGCAAGGTATTTCTTTTAATCACACTTCTGAAAATTTCTCCTCTTTTAGCTTCTATGACACAAAATCAGACATCATCTTATCCAGTCCCACCTAAGTTTACATTTGAAGAATCTCAAAGTATTAATATGAATTGCTCATAGTTAGATAGGAAGTAACTAGTGAGGATTTGAACTGAAGTGTTTTGACTCTTTTTCCATTGTTTTAATACTCTTTTCTACTAATCCTCTTTCTGTTCTAATTTGCTTGGTCTTTACTTTTCCCTCTTTTTGACAAGATTTTTTTCCTTTCATAAAATCTTAATATTGGAAGAAACTTCAGAAATTATCTGTTCTTAACTCCTACCCAATGAAGATATGTGATACAGAGAGAGAGAGAGAAAGAGAGAGAGAGATACCCTATGACAATATCCTTGATAGATGGTGGATAAATAACTGCTTAAATACTTTCAGTTCCACAAGGTCATTATCACATTTGATTGAATTTAAATATATTGGTGAAAAATGTTGACCAAATCCAAAACTACCTTTAAATAACTTCCACCCATTGTTCTTCATTCTGTCCTGTAGGATTACAAATAGAATTACGTCCTTCATAAATATTACAGTAATCCCAAATTCCTTCATTCTTTTGTCATATGACATTATTTTAAGAATTCACCATTCTTATCTTCCTCTTTTGGATATAGTATAGTTTCTCTAAAACCTACCTGAAATGTGGCACCCTGAACTCAACACAATACTTTAATGTTGTTCAAGTACAATGAAATTATTAAAAACCTTTGTTCTACACCCTATTAATGCACTAAATTTACTTTAGGTTTTTTTGGGGGGAGAGGGAATATATTGTATATATACTTGTGTATCATATGTGAATAATAAATGTTGAATTTAATTTATAGCCACAGTCATACTGTTGACATATATCAAATTTACAGTGAATTAAATACCCACAGGTTTTAATTATAAACTGATGTTAAACTACCTTTCCTTGTCATTCTGAATTTATTAGTATTTTTGAGCCTAAGTTTAGAATTAACATTTATTATATTAAATAGCATCTATTTTCTAGTATTCCAGCCTTTTGGGTTTATTTTGAAGCTGATTATGGCATCCAGGAGCATTAATAACACCTCTCAGCTTTATGTCATCAATAAATGGTATTATGAGGTATATTCCTCATATGATGCTTAGTCATGAGAAAAAATATTGTCACGGACAGAGTCAAGTATGAAGCATTTTAACACACTACAAGAAACTGTCCATCAAGTTGGCATCAGTTATTAATTTATATTTTTAAAATATTTTTTCAGCCAGATGTGAATCCAGTTAATTAATACCACTTATTTTCTCAATCTTGCCTTCAAGGATATCATGAAAGGCTTTGTAAAATTCTCACACATAATATCATTTTTCCCCTTGTATTTGTACTTCCAGCACTTAAGACAGTGGCAGATACATAGTAAGCATTTAATAAATGCTGTCTCTACCTACAGAATTCTCCAGTCTATGTCTATCAAAAATAAATAGTTAGTTTACTTTAAGCTTGTTTTTAGTAGGCTTATACTGATTCTTTTTTTTTTAAGCAATTGGGGTTAAGTAACTTGCTCAAGGTTACACGGCTAGTCATTATTTATGTGTGGGAGCTCATTTTCTGAGGCCGGTTTTGATCTCGGGTCATCCCAACTCCGAGGCCGACTCTCTTACTCACTGCGCCATCTAGCCGCCCCATATACTGATTCTTAATATTACCACTAATCCATTTCTAAACGTTCACACATCATCCCTTCAATCTATCCAGAAAGATGCTGTGAATAACCGTCAAGTTCACCAGCCTAAAGTTGTCACTATCACATTTTTTGCTTTTTGAAAATCAGAATTTTCCCCTAAGTTAACATGTTAATTCCTTCAGCTGATCCTTACATGGTATGATCTAAAGATTCTTCACAATCTTGGTTACTGTCTTGGTATCCTAGGCAGCTAGGTGACACAGTAGATAGAGTGCTGGTCCTGGAATTAGGAAAACATGAATCAAAATCCAGCCTCACACTGTTCCTAGCTTTGGAATCCTGGACATGTCACTTAACCTCTTTCTGCCTTTGTTTCCTCAACTATAAAATGGAGATAATAATAATTAGTTACCCACTTCACAAGTTATTGTAAGGATCAAATGAAATATTTGTAAAATGGCACAGTGCTTGGCACATAGAAGGTACTTAATAAATGCTTGTTCTTTTCCCCTTCCCCTCTTCTCTTCCTTGTTACTCTCTTCTGGACTCTTTCCCATATTCAATCAATATTTGTTAATTCATTGATTCTCCATTCATAGACAGCTGTATTCATCAATATCCTCAAACAATATTTGCTATATTCACATTCACTATAAACAAAGCAAATTGAAGACACAAAGCTCCTACCTTTTAGAAACTCATAGTTTTAAAAAATGCAATAATCCTTTTAGAAACTCATAGTTTTAAGAAGTACAATAATCTGTGTGGTGTTGGCTGGATGTCTTCATTTCCAAGCCTTTATTTCTTCACCTTTAAATTAAGAGATTAGATGACACTAAGTTCCCTTCTCACACTAAAACTTTATGACATCTTACTCTACTGTGAAATGGTTAGCACCACTAGCCACTCAAAGAACAATCAGTGATCAAAGATCAATGCCAGGTCCCAGTGGGGGAATTGCCTCTTTGGAATTGTGGGACCAATACCTTATGTCCCATTTAGCTCTTGGTCTCCCTTTCCATTGAACTAAGAATGAATTTTACCTCATTTGGACCTACTTCTACTGTCACTAGTGAACTTATAGGTTCTTAAGCCCTCTCTAGAGCTTTCTGATAATTTTATCAGGCTCTGATGCTACTACATACATCCTTCATGTACACCTTTCACACCACACACAGACACACACACATACCATCACCACCACAGCCACCACCACCACCAACTTGCCACATTTATGTTTTTCCTCTTACGAGGCATATTTGCCAAGGAACATTCCTATGAATGCAAGAATCCACAATTTAAAAACAGGTCTTATTTAAAAGCAACTTTCTGTCCATTATAACAGAAAGAGGGCAAGTCATACTAGTACAGTGGAGAGAAGCAAAATAAGATAATGGAAACTTTGGCAGATGGAAGTCCTGAGTTGGCATCCTGATTCTGTCTGCTTAGTATTTTTGTGACCTTGGGTAAGTCACATAACCATTTCTGGACCTCAATTTTTTCATCTGTAAAATGAAGGAGTTGGACTAGATATTCTCCAAAATTCCCACTAACTCCAAATTAATGTTTTGAACTGTAACATTACCAATTAGCTGACATAGCTCATTTTGTCTAGAAGTTCTTCTATTAACTAGGAAAAGATATTTGAAATTAAGTATCACTTTTGTATCTTGAGCACATTTTACATAGGGATTTTTTTCCAAAAATAAAGTTTTCTGGAGAAATAACAATCTATCACATCTGTAGACTCAATTTGTGTATTGTAAAGGATTTTAAATAGTTGTAATAACATATCGCATTAACAAGTTTAGCTTTGGAGAATATGAAGGAAGGCACTTGTTAATCTAACCATGTAACTATAGTCTTATTAATCAATATTTGAACAGATTTTACTTGTTTAGATTATGTAAAGTAACCTTTGGGAAGTAGGAGATTCTATTTTTCCTTTTTATTCTAATAATCTAATTACAATCATTGAGACTTTCAGTAATATGTAATTGTGGCACTTGGAGCAACTCACAGTAAGAAAGATTTTTCATTTACAATAATTCTGAATTTATTTTAGGGGCTTTTAGATTTCATCATAAATTCAGATATCAATTAAAATTGCCCCTATCTTATATTTAAAGTCAACGGAAATTTGAAAAAGTTCTCTTAAGTTTTAAAAAACCTAGTTATTACATTAAGAATCTCTTCTTCTCATTTTGCAAATTTCCTCATGAAGTCAGCCAAATATAACTCACTGAGGAATATTCTGATAGTCACAAGGGGAAATCTAAGGAAGTTTATCAAAAGAGAAAATACAGTGACCCCACACTAAATCTCCTGATCTCTGAACAACCAGGGTGGTTCTCACTCTTACATTTTCATACCTGAGGATAATGAAGTTAAGTCAGGCCCCCTTAAGTCTTCTTGTGGAAATCTCAAGGTCTTCATCTTTCAAAAACGAAAACCTTGCAGTACATTTAATGATCACATTTTATCAGTAAGAACATTTGAAATATGCCAAATAATCCATCTCACACTTTGTAAAGTCACCCTGGACACATCTTATTGTTGAACTGATGTTTTTGAAATCATGTGATACTGCTTCCCAAACAGAATTCTTTAAATGCTCTTCTTGTCTCCATTTTGGCTGCCCTTTAAAAAAAAACCCTTCTAACTATTCCTCTATAAGGGCTTTCTTTTTATTTTTACATGATGCCATTTATTGTGGATTTTTTTCAAAAATATTCTATACAATAAAAGTGATTCATTTTAACTGACCCCATTAAAACTACCTTGTGCAAAATGGCATTAGGTGGTTGACCCTGCATAACTTTTTTTCTACCAGTGAAATGGTATGTTTCCGGTGCTTCTACGTAGTACTCGAAGAGCAGTGAGAGTCACTGCCCAGAAAATAAGAAAAATAATGAATAACATGTGCAGGAACTACAGCCAAAATAATATCTGAAAAACATATTGCCCTTTTTGTACTTTCAAGTTGTATTGCAAAAGACCACCCTCTGTTTGTGGAACCATGGGGAAAGAAAATGGACTTTAAAAGTGCAAGCTGAATGAGAAGTCGTGCCCACAGAGGCTCTTAATGGTATTCCCAATGAAGAAAAAGGAACCGAGATGGTGGCTCAGAATTATGAATCATTTACATTCTTACACAGAGCATGAACATAGACCTTTCCTGGAAAACATATACACAGATTTTATGATGGTTTGGAAGCATACATTTAGTCAGGAATGAATATATATTAAAAGATCAAATTTAAGGGTTTTGTTTTTTGTTTCTTTCCTCTTGATGGAATTTTGTTTGGGAGATGAAAATTTGGAAGAGCTTAAAAAGGGGACTTGAAATGTAATGAAGCTGCTCCAAGATGCATACATACTATGGGACAGTGTCCCAGGAACAAGCATCCATATCGAAAGGAGGGAGAGAGACACATTATGATCAGAACAAGAGTTGGGAAGAATTTTGAAGCTAAAGAAGTTATAGTGAATATTTACTAATGAAAGGGCTTGAAGAGGTAGACACATTTTGAAAGAGAAAAAAGAATGGAACTAAAAATACTAAGGGAAGTCTTAGTTGCAAGAGTATGAACACCATAGCTACATATGTTATTGTTCATTTCTTTTTTTAATTTATTTATTTACTTTTGGTTTATGACATTCAGTTCCACAGTCCCTTGAGTTTCAAATTTTCTCCCCATCTCCCCTCTTCCGGCCCCCATGGTGGCATGCAATCAAATATAGAATCTACAAATTGTTGCTCATTTCTTTCAACAATATCCAACTCATCATGAACCTATTGGGTGTTTTCTCAGCTAAGACTACTGGAGTGGGTTGCAGTTTCCTTCTCTAGCTCATTTTATAGATGTGGAAACTGAGGCTAAAAGGGCTAAGTGACTTGTCCAGGGTCACATAGCTAATAAGTGTCTGAGGCCAGATTTGAAGTTAGGAAGATGAGTCTTCCTAACTCCAGGCCTGGCACTCTTTCCACTGCACCACCCAGCTACCCCTATATCTACATATAATCAGAAGCTGAGCAAATGTATATGTAAGTCTGAAACCTTTAGCAATAAATAGAATTAGAAGAAAAATGAGATAACCAAGAAATAAGACAGAATGACAAAAATGAAGAGATTTGGCAACCAAATTAGAATAAATTTAATTCAGGAAACATTTCTTAAGTTCCTACTATGTTCCAGGCACTCTGCTAAGTGCTGAGGATAGAAAAGGGGATAAAAAAATAAAAGTCCAACCAGTCACTGCCCTCAAGGGGCTTATAATCTAATGGAGGATACAACTTACAAACAAGTATATACAAAGCAAGCTATATACAGGATAAATAAGAAGTAATTACAAGAGGGAAAGCACTGGAATTAAGAGGAGTTTGAAAAGGCTTCCTGTAGAAGATGGGATTTTAGTAGAGATTTAAAGGTAGTCAGGCAGGTCAGTAGTCAGAGTTATTTAAATATAACTCATCTTTCAAGAACACTCTTCTAGTTAAACTGGGCTAGTTATTCTCCAAATCTGTCTTAGTCCTTCCTGATTTTATGCCTTCTATCTGTGTTGTCTTGAAATGTAAGCTTCCTGTCATTGAGCATCGAGTCTCTCTTCCATTCTACTACAGAAAGAAAGGCTTGCTAATATACTGTTGTTGACAAAGCTGTGAATTAGGCCACTGAAATTCTGTGAAGCAATCTGGATTTAGGCTAAAATAATATTACCTTGTGTCCCAGAGGTCTGACTTCAATGCATATACTTCCAAGGAAGTCAGGGGGATAAAAAAGGGGATTGAGGAGTTTGTGTAAACCATGATATTCATAGTAGTCCCTTTTGTGCTGGCAAAGAACTGGAGTAGGTCAATGGCAATCTGTGAATTGGAGAATGACCAAACAAATTGTAATTCAAATTGTAGAATATTACTCTACTCTAAGAATGAATAAATAGGTGGCGCAGTGAGTAGAGCGCCAGCCCTGGAGTCAGAAGGACCTGAGTTCGGATCCAGCCTCAGACACTTAACCCACACAAACAAAAACCTAGCCGTGTGACCTTGGGCAAGTTACTTAACCCCAATTGCCCTAAAAAGGGGCGGCTAGGTGGCGCAGTGAGTAAGAGCGCCGGCCTCGGAGTTGGGATGACCCGAGATCAAATTCAGCCTCAGAAAATGAGCACCCACACATAAATAATGACTAGCCATGTAACCTTGAGCAAGTTACTTAACCCCAATTGCTTTAAAAAAAAAGAATGAATAAATATGAAGAATTAAGAGGAGTATGAAAAGAATTATACGAACTAATATAGAATGATGGAACAGAACTAGAAAAAATATGAGCACAAGTATAAAGAACACAAACATGAAATTGAATGATATGTAATTATAATGACCAAGCCTAGCCCTTGGAAAAAAGTTAATAAAATGTATCTATCTCCCTTCCTCTTAGCAGAAGTGAGCGGGGGACTTTGGGGATAGAATATTGCTTTACTCTTTCTTTCCCCTCTTTTTAAATTTAGTTCCAAAGGATAGCTTACAGAGTAGGGGAAGGTGGGGGGGAGTATTTATTCACAAATGAATATGATTTAAAAACCAAAGGCATCAATGAAAGTGAGATGATTTTTAATAAAAATCAAATTTGCTCCATTTTACTCAGCTCAAAGACTGCCTCCTCTTTTAACCCTTTCCTGATGCCCCTCCACAGAAGTGATCTCCTCTCTTCATGCTCCTGACAGTTCTTTTTTTACCTCCCCTATACTTTTATCCTATCCTATTTCAAAATCATATTTTATTTTGTCATCTCTGTATTTGATAGTATTCATCAGATGTCATACACTGCCCTGCTTCTACGTATGCACTTAATTATGCATTGAAATAATAGAAAGTTTTGCCTCTCCCTCTGAAATTTCCTTTTAATAATCAGTCTTCAACAAAAAATGCTTGGCCTGCCTTCTCTGAAGCCCTGTTAGCAAACTGCAAACAGTTCTCTGATTGCTTTGTCTGTTAGTTTTAGCTAGACTCTAAACTTCTTGAGGCCAAGTGTTTGTTCTTTCCTTATCTCACAAAAGTGCCCAATGCAATTTTATGCTCAATACATATATCAGTTTGTAGGTTTTTCCTAATCTAAAGAGAACCAGATTTTGAGAGCATTTTAGTTTTTTGCATGCCAAGCAAGCCATCTAATCTCAGTTCTTTCCCCAGACTTATACCTTCTGACCCCTACCCAGCGGCAACTTTGTGACAGTTTTTTGCAGTATATCCAATGCTGACAGGGAGTGGGTTATTCACAAATTAGTCTTCTGTGTTGGGTTAGCAAGAATTGATCTGCCAAGACCATTCACTTCTGCTGTGGTTCGAAACTGAATTCATGGGCCAGTATTGATTGCTAATCTAGGAGCCGACCTGAGACCAAAGTACTGATGATCTAACAGTCTTGACCAAAGAAGACAGTAACCACCACCTGAAGGGTGCTAGGCTATGCAGCTGGATAGAGCATTGGGCCTGGGATCAGGAAGACCCAAGTTCTGATATGGTCTGAGGTACTTAATAGCCGTGTGACACTGAACAAGTCATTCAACTGCTATTTGTCTCAGTTTCCTCACCTGTAAAATGGAGATACTAATGGGTTTGTTGTGAGGATCAAATAAGATATGTTTAAAGCACTTAGCACAGTGACTGGCACATAGTAGGTGCTTCTAGATAACACCAAGTCATTATGGTAGAAGATAGAAATCAGCCCATTTGGGGTTGGCTGTTTCTTAAAATTGTTAATAGTGGTTCATCACATTTTCCTCAATGTGCCATTGCAGCTTATGGAAGTAGTTTCAATCTTTTAGCTCCTCAGCAAGATGGAATATGTTATAATTTGAATATATTCTAACACACCAATAGAGAGAAAACTTGATAGGGAATTTCAAATGCTCATGCTGATCCATGATAGTTCAGTCTTTGCTTTTTAGATCACTTCTTTGTAGTCACATTTGATGTCAGCCAAAGTGGTGTAATGTGGTGGCGATAACTAAATGGAGTTAGAGAACCTGGGTTTTAGAGTGGACTCTACCACTTCCTTCTCATGTGACCTTGGGCAATTCAGTTTTTCTCTCTGGTTCTCTGTTTCCTCATCATCAAAAATCATCAAAGATTATTGAAGTATATGAGAAGATTAGATGCCATTCAAGTTCCTCCCAGCTGTAAGTCAACGATATCTGGTCTCTCCAAATTTTTGGCCTCATTCACTGGGCTTTCGATTTATAGTTATCATGTTTTAGAAATGAAGCAGATTAAGTAAAGGAATGGAAAATATGTTGGGGAAAATATATGATGGGAAAATATAGGCTCAGGATCTCACTTTTTCCCTTATTCTATTCATGTCCATGTCATATTTGGACCACACACACACACACATACCAGATTTTAAAATTCAAAATAGTGATGGTCATCTAAAAGTCACTCATGATTTCTTTATCAGCACCTTAGTTCAACCTACTAGAGAGGCAAAACTTGCCATGAAATATTCATATCTATCTTCTTGAAATTTCATGTTAGCCATGCACTATATTCAATATTAAATGACAATAAAACAGAATACATATTAGAATGCAGCTAATCTGCCACCATCTAAATATGCTTCATACTTTAATTCCATATCAGAGCATCTCTGTAGAGAATGGATATCAGAATAATACACAGATTATTAAAGAATGAGGAACAAAGTAGGAAGATCATCATCATTTAGGTTTTCTGCACCCCTTATATGTGTACTCCCTTTGAAGGTATGGAAACAGAAGCACTAATTCAAATACTTCGACATAGTTATGGAAGCTTTGGAATTAGTACCAGTTACCGGTCCAACTTAGTATACCTAGTGACTTGACATTGTTTTTAATAGAGGTGATATCCATGCCTAGAGATCCTGAGACGGCCACAAAGCAATAACCTTCCCACTCAGCAGGTATGGTTAGTTACAAACTCAGGACCAATTATTTTACTTACAATGTCAGAAAAGCTGTTTCCTTTTTTCAGTTATGTCTATATCCAGTGTCAAAACCAGCTTTGTTTCTGAATGTAATAGACAACATGTAATCAAATGGGAATTTTTTTCATTCAAAAAATAATTATACTCTGTTAACTCCTGAATGATTCTCTGTCTTTTGTTTTTCCCAATACTTTGTGTTGTGTTAACTGTTGTGTAACATTTGATCATCATCTAACTTTTTTGTGAGTCAATTAGTCATTTCTTCTCCCATTTTTCTTTCCTATGAAATCGCTTAATATAAAATGGGCTTGTCATTTCAAAATTAAGTAAGCTCCTGTACTTTCTATGAACCCTCTAATGATTGTCTTGGGTGTTATTTCTATGCTGAAATAACCTTAATACATTTTATAAGACTTGATGAATGATTTAATTTCAGATCAGGACCAAAGTTAAAATGGAATGATGTTTCATAACAACATTGAATTCTTCTGCCTCCAACAGAAGTTTCTAGCAAAGATTTTGAAGGTTTTTTTTGCAAAATTTGTCAATCAGAAGCTTTGGGAGATAGTGGGAATAAATAGCTGTGCTGTAAATGGGCTTCTGGTTTTTTGGTTACATAGAATTTTCTAAGTCCTTTGTTATATTTAAGGATCAATCAAAGAGTAAGATGATTCCTTACCTTTAATTAAAGTAAAATATTGAGTGAGTTCTTCTATATATATTATAGATCACCTTAGACCAGGTTATAGAGATTCAGGAATATTTTACTTTATGTGTGTCCATAGTTAGGATTTGTAATGCCTTCTCTTTGAATGTATTCTGCAATTTTTCTAACCTTTGTTATTAGACTCAGAAATGTAAAGCCACCTACAGTTTTTAGAAGTAAAGGTGATTTCTAAACCAGAATTGAAGTTTTGGCATTGTTACTCCCTCCACAAGTTCATACAGATATAATTCTGTTTTGAAATTTTGAAACTGAGCCAGCCAAAGGGACCACAGCTCTAAACTTGGACCTATATAGTTGCAGCTCACTTATAAATGGAATGAGTTTCAAAACTTGGAATTTTTCATTTAAAAAATTTCACTAAAAAAAGGTCAAATTCTTATAAAGTGCAGGACCCAAGGCATTGCCCCTAGGGAGTCTTCATGTGATCATCCATTTAGATCTAATACATCCTTGTTTAGAGCAGGTGATTGGTATCAGAATGTCTTTTTTTTTTAAGTCTGAGTTAATTTTTACTTTCAATTTAAGGGTATCACCTCTTCAGAAATCTGAAGTTGTAGAGATGGTTAAAAAACAAGTTAAAGTCATAACACTGGCAATTGGGGATGGAGCAAATGATGTTAGCATGATACAGACAGCACACGTTGGTGTTGGCATAAGTGGAAACGAAGGACTACAAGCAGCTAATTCTTCTGATTACTCCATTGCACAGGTAAGATGTTATTGCCACAAAGGGTGACCCTTGTTAAATAAGTTCAATTATAGGGCTAGGATCTATTAATAATTTTCATATTGCTATTTCAGTTCAAGTACCTAAAGAACTTACTGATGGTCCATGGAGCCTGGAACTACAACCGAGTGTCCAAATGTATCCTCTACTGCTTCTATAAGAATATAGTGCTCTATATTATTGAGGTAAGAACCTAATAACTGTTAACACTGGAAAGCAGACTGCACAGTTTAAAGAGCAGTGGAGTAGGCATGGAGACAGACAATATTAGTTAAAAACCTAACTCTGAAATCTGTTACTTGTATGACCTTAGGCAAGTCATTGTATCTTATCAGGCCCTAGTTTCCTTATCCATAAAAATGAGGGGAATGGACTAGATGACCTCAAAAAATATCTTTGGTGCTAAATTCATGGACCTTCATTCTTGTGACTTTTTATTAGGAAAATACACATACAAATTTTGAAAAGTATTAAAACCAAATGTATTACTCTCAATTCTATTTTAAAAAATTAAATCATTTATCTTATCCCTAACTGAACAAAAGAAAATAGTTAAAATCTAATGTGACGGAGGTGGAGCCAAGATGGCGGAGTAGAAACAGTGTGTCCAAGCCACTCTCCCCCCAGACTACCTCCAAACTATGTAAAAGGGGACTCTGAACAACTTCTGGAGCCCCAGCACCCACAGAACTACACAGAGAAGCTAACCTCCAGCTGAGGACAGCCCAGCAGCCCTGCAGGAAGGACCAGCGCAGCACTGGCTGCGTGAAGTGCGCGGAGAGCCGAGCACAGGTCCACCTGAGTTGCGGTTTTAGCCCAGGGCGGCCGGGCCAGCAGCCGGCTGGAGGGACCCCAGAACACCAGCTGCTGTGGCGATTCCAGAATTATCAACATATACATGCCTAGGACAAAGTGAGAGGTTAGTGCCCTATGGACTTTGGGACCAGTATTTGGGGAACACGTCGGCTTCCTCCCCTGGGGGCTAGAAGCCACTGAGGAGACACGCCATTTTGTAGTTTTCAGAGGCAGCTCCAGCTCCTGGCCTGTGAACTGTAGGGAGAGCCAGCAATCAGTCTTGGGGGGGTAATCGCTCTTGCTTTAACCTCCCTGGATCTGGATTGTGATCTGGGGTGGAGGTCATGGGTGGGTTTCCAGCTTGCCAGAAACGGAAGTTGGCCCCCCCACACACATTTGGGACAAAAGTTCCTGTCTGGCACCAGGCTATACTGTGGTAACAAGCCCAAAAGTCAAGTAATTAAGTGGCAACATGCCAAGGCAAAGGAAACAAACAGAAAAATGCAACCCTAGACTCCTACTTTGGGGGCAAAGAGGATCAAAGCATAGAGGGAGAGGAGGGCTGTGAGGTCAGAAGTCCTGCTCCAAAAGCCCCAGGGGAAAACGTGAGCAAGTTGCAGGCCATAGAGGACTTTAAGAAGGACTTTAAAAATCAAATAAGAGAAGTGGATGAAAAATTGGGAAGAGAAATGAGAAGGATGCAGGAAAAGTATGAAATGAGGGTCAACAGCCTGACTGAGGAAAACAACACCTTAAAAAATAGACTAACTCAAATGGCAAAGGAGGCCCAAAAGGGCAATGAGGAGAAGAATGCCTTAAAAAGTCGAATTTGCCAGATGGAAAAAGAATCTCAAAAGTTCACTGAGGAGATTCATTCCTTCAGAGTTAGACTGGAGCAAATGGAAGCTAATGACTTTATGAGAAATCAAGATGCTGTTAAGCAGATCCAAACAAATGAAAGCTTAGAAGGCAATGTGAAATATCTCATGGGAAAAACCACTGACCTGGAAAATAGATCCAGGAGAGACAATTTAAAAATATTGGACTACCTGAAAGCCATGATCAAAGAAAGAACCTAGAAATCACCCTTCAAGAAATTCTCAAGGAAAACTGCCCTGATGTTTTAGATCCAGAGGGCAAAATAGAGGTTGAAAGAATCCACAGATCACCTCCTGAAAAAGATCCCAAAAAGAAAACTCCCAGGAATATTATAGCCAGGTTCCAGAATCCCCAGATCAAGGAGAAAATACTACAAGCAGCCAGGAAGAAACAATTTCAATATTGTGGAAACACAATCAGAATAGCCCAGGACCTGGCAGCTTCTACACTGAGGGATTGAAGGGCATGGAATATGATATTCCAGAGGGCAAAAGAGCTGGGAATGAACCCAAGGGTCACCTACCCAGCAAAACTGAGTATTTTGTTTCAGGGGAAAATATGGTCATTCAGTGGAATAGAGGACTTTCAAGCATTCTTGAGGAAAAAACCAGAGTTGAATAGAAAATTTGACATCCAGACCCAAGAAGCAAGAGATGCCTGAGAAGGTAATCAGGGAAAAGAAATCAAAAGGAACTTATCAAAGTTGAACTATTTACATTCCTATATGGAAAAGCAATAACTGTGACTGATGATATCTTTCTCACTATGAAAATAATGGAAGAAGGGTATGTGGTCATATGAACACATATGTGAATGTGTGTGTATATGTTTACAGTTATATATGGATAGAGGGCATAGGTTGAATTTGTTGGGAAGGGAGGATACTTAAGGGGTGAAATTATGAGGTGAGAGAGGAAAGTGGCAAGAGGAGATGGGGAGAGACAGGGTAGGGTAAACTATCTCATGTAGAAGAAGCAAGGGGAAGTGGTTGCAAGGGAGGGGAAGAATAGGAAGGCAAAAAGGCAAAACCACATTCTCATTGAATTTGGTTCTGGGAGAGAATGACATACATACTAAATGGGACATCTCAACCTGCAGCAGAATAGGGGGAAGGGGGATGAGAGGAGGGAGGATGGATGGGAGGGCATCCTTGCGGGGAGGGGAGGTTGGAAGTACCCACTATAGAAGAGGGACAGGATCAAGTAGGGAATGGACCAGGTGGGGGTGGGATGAGTAGGAGGGAATTATAAGCAGCCTTGTACAATATATCTACTATGGTAATGTTTTGCGTAGCTAGACATGTACAACATATACTGAATTACTTATCTTCCCAGAGGGAATGGGTGACAAGAGAGGAAGGAAATGGATCTGAAATTCGAGGTCTTAAGATTAAATGTTTCAAATATATATAAATACTATTACTAATACTCTTTTGCTTGTAATTGGAAGATAATATGTGCAGGCATTGGGACACAAAGATTCACCTTCCTCTGATGGAAAAGTCGAAGGGGGTATGGGAGAAGATGTGGGAGAGAGCAGATTGGAGGAAGCGATATCTTGTGGGACTGCTATTCTGGGATGGTGGGTAGGGGAAAAACAGGGTGGGAAAATGTTTGTAACTCAAAATCTGGGGGAATTAATTATGTAAAATAGAAGTTAATAAAGCATTTGTTTAAAAAAATCTAATTTGACTCTGACAAGTATAAAAATTTTTCAGGGTTCTTGTGACGACCAAATGAGATATTCTTTCTAAATAGTACTTACTGCAGTATTTGAGACATAGTAGGTAATATATAAATATTTCCTTTTGTTAGAAATAGAAACTGAATTGTTTTTATCAACAGAAGACACATTGGTCCTATATAGATATTGGTGATATCTGAACAAATAATATGTAAATATTCTGCCCAGTTCTCACTCTCCATCTCTGCATGACATGTCCACATGCCCTCCACAACTCGGGGTAAATACTCCATCTTTCACTACTATCAAGGAAGTATTGTATCAGATTCTCCCACCTCCTCATAAATCAGCTAAGGACTTTCCTAGATCCATTTATGCTGCCGAGTCCAAAATCTGTACATGAGAGAATTAGTTAGACTGTATTTCTACATTGCAGAGGGAAAGATGAAAAAAGGGCAGTCTAACAAAATAAAACATGAAAATATAATTTGATACTTTATGTGAAATATGCCAAATAATGTTCCAATAGAAATTACCAATGGTCAGGTACATGAATTATCCAACTATTTTTGCTTCATTTAGAAAAAGCCATGAATTCATTGGTTTAAACTATGGCAGCAGCAATAGAGGAGCATTTGTTCTATTAGGAGTTAAGGAGAGATTGGGTTAAAATCCTGCCTTAGACACTAGCTTAACACCCTAAGCAAGTCACCTAATTAACCTCTGCCAGTCTCAGTTTCTTCATTTACAGAAAGAGGGCATGGGACTTGAAAGCCTCTAGGGCCCATTCCACCTTTAAGTCTGTGGTCCCATTATCCTAAGATCTTATTCATTTATCAGAAGTGAATTGTATGCAAATGTCAAGTGAACTTCACTACTTGCTGTAAAATGTAAAACCAGTTAAACTCTGACATCCCTGAAAAACATAGTACCACTTATTTAATGGTCAGTGAAAGCAAACATGTGGATTAAACAAACCAAATAATTAGATTGTTTTAAACAGACATTTAAGGTAATTTATAAACTTATTCACTGTTCTTCCCCACTGTGTATTGGCCTTTATTTGGAAAGCAACATAATTAAGCTTTCTTGAACACCTTCATAACACACAACAGTAAATCAATTGTTGAATAGATAAGCAAGGAGTTTTTAGACATGCATTACATTCAGCTTTTTGTTGTTTAGATGGGTTTCATTATTTCATCAATCTGAACATTCCCTCCACTCTCATAGATTACAACCCCTCTGTGTCTTCTCATCCTTTTGAGATTCTTATCCGTGGACTTTCTTCAAAGGTCCACCCGGCAATCTAGTGACCATTCAGCCTCTGATTCTTTTAGTATTTCAAGCAGAACGATATATAGCCCTCAGACCTGTTTCACATGCTCTACCTAACTCTCTGTATAAGCACTTTGCTTCCTTTGCTAATCATACATGTCCTTAATGAAGATTTCTGTGTCAGTCCTTATATGCAGTTTATTGCTGGGACCCTGCTACAAGTTATTTTCTAGCACTGTGCAGCTTTCCATTGTCTTCTGGGTCACTTACTGTTTTTGTTCTGAGATCATGATGTTCTGAGTTTCATAGGCATGTAAGAATTTTGGTATTAGAGATGGGCTTTCATAACATCAACTTAGGAGCATTGAGAGTGCCAGCATTTTATGAAAATTTTGATTTGTGTCTAATTTTGCCCAAATTTTATCATGCAAGCAGATATACAGCCTGTCTAGTTACTCCATCATACATGTGTATATACCTTAGATAGTTGCTGTTCATGGGCACTGGGCTGAGGTCAGAATCATGTAGGAGGAGAAGATTGGACTGGATTCAACTAATATATAGTTTAATGCTTTAAAACAGACTCTAGGTTCCCTGTTTTCCTAATTTTTCTCTTTCCCTCACCCCAAAGTTTTAAAAGAATGCCTCCTAATGGATTTCTCTTATAAAATTCCTAGTAGAGGTCATGGGTTAAAAATGTGTGGAGTATAACTACTGCCAACAATAAATCAGTTTACAAAAATATAATTTAACAAAATGAAGTATGAGAATCAAGGCTGGATCTTTTATATTAGTATAGATTATTTGACATTAAACAATTAAATGACTCCAATTTGGGGACTAATGGAGGAAAAGTGAAATATCTTTTAACCTAAATTAATGATAACTAGGTTTGAATGGCCTGTTGTATACTACAGAGGGTATATAATTCAGAGTTGGTTAGTCTTCGATTTTACTTGGCTTTGAATCTGAAAGTTCATCATGAGAGATTTAATACTTTAATACTTATCAAATTCTTTACACTCTAAAAAGGAAACAGGTTATAAACCTTAGGGAAATCTTGTTTTAAGGTATTTTTCTTTTAGAACTTCATGGAAATGTATTTAAAAGAAATGTAATTCAGCTATCTTGGAAACAAGTTGACCTTTTAAATCAATTCCCAGATACCCAACTTTTGCCAGCTAAAACAAGTTCTGCAGATGTTAATGGCTCATGTCAATACTGTGAATGAATAGACAGAAAATACATCATTGAATATCCCTAGTGAGGACAACTGCCAGTCTTGAATCTTTCCTTTCAGTTTTTTGTGCTGATCAGGCGTGGGAGCAGAGAACTCATTGACTATTTGTAAGCTGCTGTTTAATATGCAGAAATGCTACATCAGGAACATGTCTGTGGGGGCTTTTGCTGCCACGCCTCTGCTGTGCCTTGGAATTTAGAAAATAATACAGAGAGAGACAGGTCTGAAGTTTCTTTGCTAATAAAGAATTTGTCTTGAGCGATATGGATAATTTACAAAATTGCTTTTATAACTATCTTTTCTTACCTTCTTTCCATCTTCCTGATTATTTTGGCAGGAGGGGATATTGGAGAAAAGGGTATGGACAGACAGGTAGTTTGTTACCATGGTCTGTCTTGCTCCTTTAAATTGTAATCAAATATCCAGGTCTCATTTTCATATGAGTCTCAGTATAAAGTAACTACAAATAATGACTATACACCAGCACTCATATGTTCATCCAAGTTACTGGCCCTCTTTGGAGAGAGTGTTTGCTGTAAATAATATTGAATGCCTCAGAGCAGTCATGTTCTCATTCTGAGTCCCTTGGATTTGGTTCAGTTCAAGACAAAACTCTAATGTTTTTAATGTGAATTTAGGCATTCTTTTACTTAGTATTAGGTTATTCCTTAAACTCTCTTAATGTTATGATCCTAACAAAACCCTGAATATCATAATATTCACAAGATTAAAAATAACAAAAAGATGATTTTGCAGGGTTGAAATATTCCTTACATCATAGAAAAAGAATTTTTTTACAGATGCATGCTGTCTTTCTAATTTAGAGATAATTAATAACAATGGCGTTACATGAAAATTTTTATCTACATGTCCCTTTGTATTTTTATTTACTAAACTCTAAAATGATGCTGGTTTAAAATACTAAAAGGCATTTTTAGAAGGAAGTGAATTCATTTCACAGTAACTTTTAGTAGGTAAAATAACAAAGGTAAGAATGTATTGGTACTGCCAGTTTAAGTATCTCAACACTTCTACCACAAGGCACTAGATGATGCATTTTAAATTGTAATTAAAATGTAGTGTGAGCTTAGATGTGTTAGTTTAATTTGAAAGTTGAAACTTATTTTGAAGTTTAAAATTATTAAAGTAACGATGTTGATTTATGCATAACTCTGTTTTGTTGAGGTTTTTCTCATTTTCTGTTTATACAACCTTTCTGATCCATACTGATTTTTGTATAAACAAGAAGCTGCTGTTCACATGTCCAATGTTTTCTTTCTCCTTCCCCCCAAAAAATGATTACTGCATATTTCTCATGCAATATTAAAAATATCGTATGTACTTATAAAGAAAAACCTCCTTTAAATTATGTCCATTTAGTGAATTTGGTATGCAAAGACATCTGTCCTCTTCACACCACAAGAGCTTGGAAAGATTCCCCATAGTCTATTGAGACTATAATTGAAAGTTTGTTTTTTTTAAGTCCTTGTATATATTTCCATGATACTCTAAGAACTCTGAAAGAGCTTCTTAGTATGTATTAATACAATAGGCTGTAGTGGCTTTGAAGGGGGACCATTACTGTCACAGTGGGTATCACAAATATGTATTTACATAATCCACATTTCCAAAAGGCCAAACGTGCAACACAATAGACAGCATTAAAGTCTGTCTCATCAATTTGCGTATACTTATGCAAAAAAAAAATGTTTTTTTAAAGCACAGCCCTGAGGAATAATCTTAGCTCAAATGGAATTGCCCATATATTTCAAGTTTGCATGGGCAAATTCTTCCACTCTCATTATGAGCACACTGTTCAGAGTTTTTAGACAAATAAATGACACGCACAGTTACAATCTCAGCTTCAATTTTGAAAGTACATGCTTTTTTTTGTCCATTTATGTCACAGTCCCAACATAATTTAGACTTATTTTGAATGTACTCTAGCTACTTTGTTGTCTTTTCCATCTCACGAGGACGACATTTGTTTTTATACATGTTCACTCATTCTCTTACATGATAAAAAGGAGGAAGACCAGCTTGTGCACAGGAGCTCTTCATCTGGGGGCCAGGCTGGGCACATATTGATAAATGGTGAATTTGTAGCAATTCATGCTTCCATAATGAGGTTAAATGAAACGTGAAGTGTAGCAAAGTCTCTGCAACACTGATTCTAAAATTCACTTGACCAGAATGTCAGGCCAGCTTTCTTTTAACAGGTTTTGGTTTTGATGTAATCTTATTGCAGAACCAACCTCTGTTTCAGATAAAGTTGATTTTAAATTTTATTCCTACTCTGTTTTCACTGTTGTAAGAAAGTGTTTACGAATGTAGAACACTCTTTAACTCCTTCATCTTTTTAAAAAAATTAACTTTACTATGTAATTTTTTTCACTTGACTTGAATATTTTAAAGGAAAAATTTTTTTTTCTGCTTTAGAGATTGGCATCCCAAAGTCAGTGATCAAAGTTAGAAGATAATTGTGAATATTAATGTAGTTAGGAGAGTGTTATGCCTTAGTAACTAAGATGAACTTTTCTTACCAAAGTATGAAATTGTATTTTAAAAGAAAGTCAGGAACTTGGATTTTAATTCTGTGTTCTAATTTATAACTTTCTAAAAGTTTGTGTTACAGTGTAAAAGTTTTGTGAAGTATCTGATTTCATCACTGCAAGAAGTGTGGGCCATGACATTAAAATGAATTAACACAAGATACCTTAAGTACCTCAAAAACTCTTATGAATATATATATATACACACATGTTCATATGCATTTCTACATGTATTTAAATTTTAGAATGCCTTTTAGAAAAAAATATTTTATTTAGATTTATTTTTTAAAAGTCATTTTAAGGTTATTAAGTACAAAATTATTTCCCACCTATCTGTACTCAAGATAGTCAACAGAACTATTTAGTTTAGGCAAATGTTGACCTAAATATCGAGTGCTTATTTAAGCAAAAAGATAAAGTGAAAATAGAAATCCTATTTTAAAATCTAGTTGAGAAGAGCTATCAAATTTTAAATATAATCTCAGTGGCCTTATGTAAGATATGTTAGGTATCTAAGAAAATGACAAATTTATATTTTTATGTTGTGTCTTTTTCAGATCTGGTTTGCCTTTGTAAATGGCTTTTCTGGACAAATTCTCTTTGAACGCTGGTGTATAGGCCTTTACAATGTGGTAAGCTTGATATGTAGGCTGCTTACAATTGCTATCACCTTGTGATAGATATTTCTTCATTTGCCTGCTCGATAATGTTATCTTACACTTAAACCTTTAAAAACTTATGTTTTTTCTGGCTTAGATGTTCACAGCAATGCCTCCACTCACTCTTGGGATTTTTGAGAGATCTTGTCGAAAAGAGAATATGCTGAAGTATCCAGAATTATACAAAACTTCTCAGAATGCATTGGATTTCAACACGAAGGTAGGGGGAAAAATCAGTTGGACTCACAGTACAATTTGTTTTATGAAATCAGTTGGACTCACAGTACAATTTGTTTTATGATTCCAATAATTTTTTAAGATTCCAGTTTGGTGTATGCCTTCAGAGAATGAAATTAGTCTTAGAGTCATAAATAATAAGTTGCCTTTCATGATGATCACAAGTCATATACGTATATGTATATGTGTGTGTGTGTGTATATATAAATATATATATATATATATATATATATATATATATATATATATATATATATACATAAACATATGTGTGTGGGGTGTATTTATTTAAGATACTATATTGGCAGGCTTTTTGGTTTTTTAAAGTACAACTGCTACCAGTGTTTGGTTTTTTACTAGCTGGTAATGAAGCTGTCTTGGGTAGTCAGAAGTGATTGTCCTCTTGGCCTTCTGGTCTCATGTACTTGGAACATTGTGTGGAAATGGATTACTGACCTCTGTGGAAAAGTGAAGCAAAGGACAATGAGGGCTGTCATTAACTTTGTAGGGGGCAGAGCTTTATATCATTCTCCACTAATTTTGGGTCATACAAACTTATGTTGTTTTAATTTAAATTTCAGGTTATATTTATGACTTTAAATATTTGACTTTGGGGAAGAACAAAGAGGTAATGATATTCAACTTTGCCAAGCCACAAAAGTAGATGTTAAATTAGATAGAGGACAGGAACTAGACCTGAGATGTCATTGTTATAAGCAGCTCCCATATGAGGAAAAGAATTCTGCTACTACAGGTCATTCATCACCTTCCCTTCAACTTATAGCCACAGAGTGTTGCCTAGAACACTAGGAGATTAAGTGACTCACCCAGAGTCACACAGCCAGTGTCGAGGCCAAACTGAGCTCTTCCTGGCTTCAAGACCATCTCTTTATCCACTATGTCGTGCTGTCTCCCTATTAAATTAGCATGTATAAAATACTACAATCTGTGATCACATTTTGGAGTTTACATCGTATGTCATATAGGAAGCACAGGCTTTTCCTGTCTATTCAAATAACAAAATTCTTGAGTGCTGGTTATTTGTCTAGTTCTCTCCTAGATACCATTCTTATCTGCCAGAATTATAGGCATCATGGTTTTCTGCCTTGTTCCTTTGGCTAGTGTTTTATATTCACTATTCCCTTCATCAATGTTGGTTCTCCCTCTATATATCTATAGGTTCCATACAGATGGGAAAAGAAGATATACTATAAAAACAGACCATGCCCTATTGAAATTTTAATATTTATGAGTTTTTTCATTATTATAATTACAAATACACTGAATTAGATGAATTGATACAAAGTTATTTCATGTGTTAATTAGTACTTTTAATTCACCCTTTCATGTGTTATTTCGTACTTTTAATTCATCCTTTGATTTTATAGTCATGTATGTATGATTTTAGCATGATTTTAGTGATTAGTGAGATCTGCCAATATAAATGGGGTCTCTCTTTTCACCAATCTTGTGATACTTTTCAGTGTTGTCTAATTCATGGAGCTCTCCAAAAAAAGATGGCGTGATGTTTCCAATATCACCCAACAGAAAGTACTATGGACTAAAGGGAAAAGAAATAATGGTTTACATGCCACTAGATAAGGATCAGATGCAGCACATTTTATTTTTTTTCCAATTATGTGTAAAAAAAATTTAACGGTTTTTTTTTACTGTGAGCTCCAAATTTCTTCCTTCCTCCCTTCCCTCTCCCCTCTCCTATCACTGAGAAGGAAAGCAGTTTGATATAGGTTATACATGAGATGCAGCACATTTTAAAACAATATATAAATATATTGTGGGTTTCTTTTATTTCCAACTACATGATTATTGTATTTTTTTCCACATTTCCATTATTACTTGCTTCAAAAACAAAATTGTTACTTTCTGTTGGTGATAACATGTAAATATTAGGAATTTCTATATTTTAATTTTTTGCACTGGCAAAATCAGGAATTGACTTCATACAGTAAAGAAAAGCTAAAATCAGATTATTTGTAGATATTCAATATATCAGGTTAATGACTAAATAAGTAATTTGCCAGCTCACCCTACATTTGGTTGTAAGAAGTTAGTTTTTCAAACAAGGAATGAAATTAAGTGTGCCTTTCTCAAGTGCTTCACAATATTACTTAACAATGTAAATATTTGGAAAACTATTATGATATTTTATGAGAAGTGTAAAAACTGGATTGGCTTAATTAATTTCATATATTTATTTTTGGTTTTAAGTACTAGGAAAGAATCTAGAATATTTAATAGCAGATAGTTGGAATTTAGGGGCCTCATTTTTGGGGAAATTGTCATCTTTATCTTTTCTTAGAATAAAAATAACTTCAATATTGTAAACAAAAAAACACAAGTCAACTAAACTCATTTATACTATTGACACATCTCTTTAAATAGCAAATATGTTTTTAGTTTTAGACTTTGCTACCCACTTTCTTATCACTTTATTCTGTAGGATATTAAATTTTCTATTAATTTCAGTGAAAGTTCTGTGGTTAAATTCCCTGTGTTTGAAAATTCAGAGACAAATGACTACAAAATACATAGTTGTATAAACAGCAGTTGATGGGGGTCCTGAGTGTGGGAGCATTGTTGCCTTGAATGATGATGCATACGTTTGTTATGGTAAAAAGGGTCACAGGTTATGAGGTCATGACAAAGGTTAAAGGATTAGCATGTGACAATAAGTATCGGTCAGGAAAATGGAAAAGTAGAACTAATTTTTCTTGCACCCACCTGTGCTTTCTGTCAAATAAAACTTGTGGTAATGACATAGCGAGGAGAAGAGACAAAGGTTAATGAGTAACACAAGTTCAAATGTGTAATGTATTGGAGCGTAAATTGGATCATACAATCCAGTATAGTTGAGTAAGCTAACAAAGGATGTTGAGATCACAGTGGAAAATTTTGGGAGGCAGGCAACTTAATTTCTGTTGTTTGAACAGCTTAAAACTATTAATACATGACAATTTTATACAACAAAAGTTACATTTGCAAGTAGCACTTTTAAATGAGAAAAGTTAATTACCATTCAGAAGGCTACAAGAGTTCCAGATCGTTTTTCTGTAACTTTCTTTCACACATCCATTCCAAAGAAAGCACCAGTGATAGTTATGTGATGGTGTTTAGAATGCAATTGCTTTAAGTAGGTTATTTGACTTGTATGAATGTTAATATCTATGACATGCAATATTCCACTTAACATTTGACAGGTGTTAAGAAAAAATTTAGAAAGTCTTTTGAATAAGATTGTACAATTTTCTGGTCAAATTTTTTTTAGTTCAAAATTTTATACTTATATTTTTTTAAAACACAAGCATTATATGTTTGGTATAGGAGACCTTACCTCTAACCTTGCTTGGGAAGATTAAATGAATCCCAAAGGTATAAACGGTTTTCTTGGAAATATGGAAATAATTCCCATATAAGGAATTTGGTCTGTTTTAATTTGAAATCTTATTTTGCTGTATCATACAAGTATTAAAGTTGGTGTATTCTTTCAAGGTTTTCAAAAAAGAGAAAAAATTAAAAGTGAAACTGAATAAACACTTTTGGAAACATAAAAATAAATAAATGACCCATGAAGGGCTAAGAGGCAGAAAGTGTCTGTCAGTTCTATTAGTTCACAGTGGTGGCCTGACAGAAACACATTTTGTGAATCTAGCCCACAGATAAAAAGAAAGGTCAGAGTTCATAGAGCTAGTTTATCGCAAATGGTTCTCATGGATTTTTGTTTTCCCTTAGGTTTTCTGGGTTCATTGTTTAAATGGCCTCTTCCACTCAGTTATTCTGTTTTGGTTTCCACTAAAAGCCCTCCAGTATGGTAAGTAGAAGGGATATGAATGTTAAGAGATGCCTTTTTACTTTAAAAAAAAATAACTCTGTGTCAATATGTGTTAAAATTACTGCAGTATCTTATTTTGCTGTATTTTTCTTGACCTAAAGTAATGTATATATTTTAAAATTGCATATACATTAAATTTTCTTATTATTCTTTTGACTTCAAAGGGGTTTTAATGTATGCAAAAGCTTAGCTTTTCATGTTTTTGAAACTTAAAGAGAGTTAAATGAATTTCACTTCTTTTAATTCAAAAGGTTTTTAATGCTGTGTCTATATGACGTATGGTTGAATGCTTATTTGCATTCCATTTGTTCTGTATCAACAAGACTTTTGTGAGGCTGTAAACACTAAGAAAATATGCCATTGTTTTGTTACTACACCATTAATATATGCTTTGAATAAGATTTCTTTAATTTGAAATTATTGGGTTATCCTTTGGTCCAAGATCTTTTACTGCCTCTTTTTTTAAGGGCATAATTTTATTGTTTTTGTCGACAGAATTGTAGTACATGTACTTCACCCATAAAAGTAAATATACAGACATTTCTGAATGGAGTTCTCCAGGAATGCAATAGGTTATGCTGGCATCTCTGTAGCAGACTTACTATGTTGGGAATCTTGGGAGGGATACTAATTTATCAGAGCCTCTGTTTCTATTAAGTAAATAAATATGCGTATTATATACTTCAAAACTGAAGATTCAGAAATACTATATTAACATAAGCAACCCTTCATCATCCATAACTGCATTTTATCTGATTAATAAGTTACCTGTAGAATCTCAGGGAATTAATCTGATCTGTCTCTGAGTCCATCCCAAAGTCACAAAGAATTTTTAATTACTGATTGTTTTCACTGTATTTGCTCTTCCCTCTGATAGTGTGGCTTACATAGATTTGCTTATATGGAGTCAGCAGTCTTCATAGCATTCCTCTTGGTGGGTTGAAAATGTTTCTACCCACTTCTTCCCCTTTGTATTGATTTTAATACTTAGAACTTGGTGATATCATGTGAGTAAGGGAGATGAAAAATCTCTCTTTGTCTATAGTTTCCTGCCTCTTAATCAACTTCTTTACTTAACATTAAAATACTGTCAGTTTTTCAAGAGTAAAGCAGCATTTTTTCTCTTCTCATTACCTTCCAATGTGTCTTGTTTAGTGAACTCTGGGTTTCCTTTTTGTCCTGAAAATAGGGGTAGGAAATAGGAAAGTGAAATAGACAAAGACAGTCTGGAAAAAATCAAATGACATAAACATCTGAATTTATTTTTTTGCTCCCCAACTCCATCCATTCTAGGATGTGTTCAAAATTGTGTCTCTTCCCTTCATATAGGTTTCCATTGGAAGGAAGGGTCAAGTAACCCACCAATGGCTAATATCATCCTGTCAGCTCTGTTTCCCTTACATTTCATACTATTGTTCTTTTAATAAATCAAAATAGAACACAGAGAAACTATAGCTAAATGGAAGGAGTGTATTCAGATTACAGTCAAAAAAGTGAACAAAGGAGCTATTTCATTATGATCCCAATGGCAAAGAAAAACCTGATTTTTAGATACCTCCCCTAGAAGTGCTTGTGATGAACTTATACAAATATAATGCCAGGAAGGTAAATGCAGGCAGTATGACAACATGCATTCCAGGGGATGAAGAGGTAGAAGAGTTCTCTAAAGGTTTTAACAAGATCCTACAAACCAAATGAACATATAGCCTAACAGTTGGTAATTTTGTTAAGAAGGTGTGCTCAAGGAAGGATAGAGTTAGCAGGAAATATGGATAAACATCAAGAAATGAAGAAGCCAAAGGGCAAAGAAGCCTCATGCATTTAGAGCTTGAATATTTTCTTCCAGAAGATGACCAGAGCTAACTTTCCTCAGTGTTTGATGAGAAATATTTGCTGTGTCAAAACAAAATTTTGACATTTACAAGTTTTTATTGATCATTTTCTCTATAGCTAAATACAAGGGATTCAGAAAGAAAAACAAAACTAGATTTTTCTCTTTTAAAAGATGAGAATTAGAAGTCACTGGGTATGTCCGTGAATGAAAAATGAAAGCATCATAAAGCACTCATTTTAGAATCAGTTGTTTATACAGTAAAAAATGATTGTCTGGATTGAGACGATATCAAGGAAAATATCAAATTAGAAGTATAGTGCACTCCTTCTCTCTAGACTCTCTCTGGGCTGGGGCTTTTTTTCCTCAATGTGTATTCATCCTGGAAAGGAATTCAGGGACTGGGGGGGGGGGGAAGAGGGAACAAAGATTTCTGAGATGACCACACTGCTATAATTCACAGGTTTCTAAGGGTAACCATGGTGTGGGGAAACTATACCTCCACTACACACAACACATCGGCCAAGATGTACCATTAACTCTTAGTCATAAAACATTTACGACACCAAATGCAAAGCCAAGATTAATCAAAACAGTCAATCCTTAAACCAGGGTTACAGACTCTCACCAATGCACATGATGTCGTTACAGAAGAGTAGATACCAACTTCCAAAAACCTAGTAAACAGCTACGTGAGTAAGATAATTCACTTGCCAGGGACAAGTCATGCCTCTGAACTAAAGGTCTGAGAGTCCTTGGTCATCTGAAAGAATAATCTGTACCAGAAGTCGCCTGCCAGGCTAAGTCACTTTTCCTCTAGCTGCTCCAAGTGAGATGTTTCTTGGCTGGACTCTAAAACCAGTGTCTAATTGTGTCAGCAAAGGCCGTTCTCCCATACCTTGGGGTCCTCAAAGGTGTTTGTGTCTACTCTCGGACGGGCTCTGAAGAGGTTTCCTGTCTCAAGTCAGAGATTGCAGTAAAGGTCAGGACAAACAAACCTGAAGAGCCTCCCTCTTTCAGACCCTGGGTGGAAGTAAAACATAAGGCAGAACAAGAGAACTCCCCCAGAGTTCAGCTCTCAACAACAGATTCAAAATCTGGCTTCCTCCACTCTGCACAATGAGGGGAGGGGTCTAAGTTCTCCTCTCAGCTCTCTGACTGTCTTTCCTTGAGACATCCACTTAGACCCATCTTCTGAGCAACAAAGGGTTTAAATTAGTTCTAAGCCCTACACTTGGCTGGGCTGGGCTGATTTCACGATGTGAAGAATGGTTTACTTTCTCCTGCTTTGCTTCCTCAGTCACTGACAGATGTCTGCCTCAAAGCAAGGTCTCTATATTTGCAGCAATATACCTCTGTTATAGATTGTGAGACATGGCATAGATAGGCAACATATGATTATCCTATTCTAAAAGTTATGAGGAGTGGGGCAGCTAGGTGGCCCAGTGAATAGAGCACTGGCCCTGGAGTCAAATCTGGCCTCAGACACTTGACACATTTACTAGCTGTGTGACTTTGGGCAAGTCACTTTTAACCCCAATTGCCCTCCAAAAAAAAAAAAGTTAGGAGGGTTTCCTAAGTATCAACTTCAAAATCCTAGTTCCAAAATAATACTTTCAAATATGATAATAGTTCCAAAAAAGAGATAGTAGGAAATAAACTTTGAGCATCTTTGACTTTAATAAGTATTTTTTTCCTAAGAACTTGTTTTTCCCAAATAACTGTCATTGCTTTTGTCTCTTTCAAAAGCGAAAGGTCCAAAAAATAAGATGCATTTTATTATTTATTTTAGAAGAAAATTTATCATAGAAGAAAAGGGTGAGATGAGGAAACATGTATTACCACAATTTGAACCTGATCTTATTATATAGACTATCAACAGTGAAAAATACTGGGGCATAGAGATCCAACGTGCCCTACTGGAAAGTCAGAGGGGGTATGGGAAAAGATATGGCAGAGAGCAGATTGGAGGAGGGGATATCCAGTGGGATCGATATTTTGGAGTGGTGGGTAGGGGAAAAACGGGGAGAAAACTTGTAAGTCAAAATCTTGCAGAAATGAATGATGTAAGCTAGAAGTTAATAAAGCATTTGATTATTTTTAAAAAACAGTGAAAATAACAAATTTAAATAATAAATATTTAAATAACAAAATTAAATACATTGAATCCCTGAGAAGTTTCCACCAGTGAGAAACAATCAGCAAACCAAGGAAGCTAAAAGATCCCAGAATCCACTTCAGCAAAGCAGCAGTCTCCTCACCAAGTAGAATGACATGATAGCCAAAACCGTTCAAGAATTTAAGTTCATTTATAAAACATTATGGAGGCTATGGGTGGACTTAGAGCATTACAGTAATCTCACAAAACAATAAAAAGCATTTGAGAAAATAAGCCCATCAGAGACTTTGCACAAGGGCCCTAATGCTACTACCAGAGCACATGCTTTCATCCCTCTCAGTCTGAACCTTTACTGTAGTTCTCTTAATGTCCTCCTGTTCATTCTTCATATCAATGATACATTAATGCATAGGAATTTCTGCTTGGTCAGAAATATGGCCACTTTGATCTAATTAAGTCCAGTGAGTATACATATCTTGAATCTGATTCATCACTTATGTTTGCTTTTTCTCTGGTATATGTAATTTAATGGGTCCATAAGCCTAGTAGCAATAAGTTCAAATTTGGAGATTGGTAATGGTGAGTTAATTAGACATTTGCCCATTCATCTAATTTACTATTTGCCACATGTATATCTATCTACCTCTTGTTGAGTATAATGGGAGATATTTATTATAAAGTCCATAGCATAATAACTATATATTTTGTAAAGTTTCTCCACCAGTGTGTATCACAGTGGCTTCCTATACATAGTATGTATTTAATAAATTTAACTGTACACACAATTATAATGTTCCTATATAAGGTGTATATATTTTGAATAGAAAAATGTTGAAGAAAGTAAAAATTGCTTATTTATTTATTTTCTTTAAGGTACCGTATTTGGAAATGGAAAAACTTCTGATTATCTGTTGTTAGGAAACATTGTTTACACCGTGAGTCTAAACATTTTTTCTCTTTTTTTACAAATAAATACATGTTTTATTTATTATCCACTTAATTTTTATTTTTAACAGTATAAGTTCAAAAAATAAATGTATAAATCCATGGCTTTTCATTAGGTCTTCAACTCACTGGGATTTTTAAAAATAAAATTATTTTATTTTGAATTTTAATAAATTAGCATTCTTTTAAACAAAAACATTTTATAATTCCTTATGATTTGTGTGTAGTACTTTGAGATTTTTACACCACTTGAATGATTACAAAGGACTTTTTCACAAAAAAATAAGGTGCTAGAGGAAAGAAAATGTTGAATAGAGGGCCCAAGGAATACAGCCTCTCCTGCCTACTCCATTTGTGGCCTCAAGCAAGCCATTTAGCCTCATCAGGCCTGTTCCATCTATAAAACATACCTTCCAAGTTGCTTCCAATTCTAAACTGTGATTCTTTGAGACTTTTTGAGGAGAAAATTTTACAAGTATTGTAATACTCATGTATGGGGAACCAAAGATTGTGATATATCCAGGGTCATATGACTAGCAAAGGAGATGTTTGGGATCTGAACACAGATGTCTCCCAACTTCACATCTGATGCCGTTTCTATTATACCAAGCTGCCTTTAAATACAAAATAATAATATGAATTCTCTACTGTCACTGAATTTTTAGATCTTTTGGAAAAGAAAACTTTAGCTTCCCTAAAGTCTTATTCTTAGTAACTAACAGTGACATGGAGGTGTACTTCCATAACTGAAATGGTACCAGCAAATGCCCTGGCAGGTATTTTAACCAGTGTGGCTTTGAGTCTGAGTCTAGACATTTATCATACGATAGATCATTTGTTCAAGGACAAACCTAGATAAATTCTGAGAGTTTGCTGTGATGCAACAAATTTGGTCAAGTCACTTGCAAGACTTTTTGTTTCCTCATGTTTAAAATTAAGGAGTTGGGGTAAATGAGCTCTAGAATCCTATCTAGATTTAGAATCTATAAGATGAGCGATATATATATATATATATATATATATATATATATATATACACCAGCTGTTGCTATGATAAACTGAATAATAACTAGCATTTTCAAAAATTTTTATTATATCATAAAAAATTCTGTCATAAAAAGTCATGGCAATGAAATGAAATGACCAGTTTATCTTTTTTGTTTTAGTTTGTAGTGATTACTGTGTGTTTGAAAGCTGGATTGGAGACATCATACTGGACTTTGGTAAGGACAATTTACATTAAGACAGAAATCTATGTTTACCTTATGGTGTGTGTTTATAGCTACCATTTTTTCTTTCTCATTTCTAATTATGTAATTTCCCAAAACATAAGGTATTCTCATATTAAAGAGTGAAGGGGAAATGTGGTTATAATGTGTACCTGCAGAAATGTATACACTGTGCAGCATAATTCATTCAATAAATATATATTCAATGTGAGCTTTGTGCTATTACCTAAGGGAGAGACCAAGTTGAGGTAAAAATAACAGATATTCCAAATATGTAAATTATTCAGATCATAGAGGTTTACACACCTATGGACCCAAATTTTTAAAAATATTACTCATTTGTTATGAAATATGATCCTAATATATATGCACTACTGCCTTTTTAAACTGACAGTACTCAAAAAGAACCCTTTCTTGATGACTCAGTCAACATTTCGATCACTGCACCATTGTTTAACACACTGATGCCCTCAGGGATATTAAAAGTGTCTGTAGGGCTATTTGCTAAGACATCCTAAATTGCTGAACCGCTGAAATTTCTTCTTGCTTTTTAATAGTTTTTCTCTTTCTCCTCTTGGTTAGCAATCATTTCTCAATTATGTCTGCATCTCCACTACCTCTACCCTGCTACGTTATTTTGTGTGCAGTTTTATTGATAAGGACCTGAAGATGACCCCTTCCCTTTTCGATGGAGTAAAGCTCATAGGCCTTGTCACAGCTATTTTCTTTAGCTCACAAAGGTCCCTTCTGCTTACGTCAGAGTTCACAGTCATTGTGGAGTTTGCTAAAAATCTGACCTCCATGCATATATGCTTTGGGGAAATTATATTTTAAATAGCAATAATTTTATATAATTTTCTTAAGACTGGACCTGTGGTTTAATATAGGGAAGTCTTGGTGAGAAAACTTCCCCTACCAATTCCAAATGGCATCTTTTCTTCAATTAAGCTGTCTGCAGTACATAGAGGGTATGTGATTTATCCAAGTCACATAATAGCAACAATGTGACAGAGCCAAACCTCGAATCCAGGTCATCCTTACTTTGATGCCAGCTCTCTGATGCCATACTTGTCACTACAAATATGCCTTTCCTAATAATCATGTGTACATTTCATATATAGGGAAAATTAGATGCTATTTGCAAAGTATTTTAGGGTCATAGGCTTCATAATTGAAAAGAATCTTGGGGATTATCTGTTTAACCTCCCTCTTTTAGCAAAAATGGAAACTGAGACCAAGAAAAGTTAGGAGATTTCTCCAGGATCATATAGGTATTAAGTGGCAGGTTCAGTTTTCAAGTTCAGTTCTTCTGGTACTTTCCATCGTGCCCCATTGCAACCATCATTCTTGCATTACTGCTCCCAAACACTACCTATAACAATGGCAAATCAGGTCACAGAATTTGAGCATGGTGTAAGACATTTCTATAATTTACTGACAAGAAATGCAATATATTTTTAATCTTGTGATATTAGTATTGCTGTATAATAAGATATTAGACAAGTGAGAGGTGGTGGAAATTTTGCTTTTATAAAGACAATTAAAACTTTGCATAAATAAAAACTGAATATTTGATCTGTCTTATGTAAACAGAATGCCCATTTCAACTATTGTTGGCTATTTCTGAGCAATTGATAGACAATGTTTCCTTATCATTAGTATCTATAAAAAATAATTTATTTATTTTTTAGTTCCAAGTAATTTTCTTTCTAATGAATTATTTTCCTGAAATATTTAACTTTAGTTAATGACTATACTTTCAGTTCAGACACTTCATTCAAATATTAGCATATACTCTGTATGTGATTTAGACACTTATTGAGAAAATATTCTTGTCTGGCATTAAATATTATTTATTTCTTGAGTTGCATTCCAGTTTTAGAAAAATTAAAGTAAATTTGTAAGATTTATTTTCCTAGTCTCATGGTATCTAGAAAGCATGGCACAGTGACTAGAGAACCAACCTTGGAGCTAAGAAGATCCAAGTTTAAATCCCATTTCTGACACATAGTGATTATGTGATCCTGGGCAAGTTGTTAAACTTTTTAGTAAGTACTCTGGGCAATTCACTAAGACTTTCATTTCTAGAGAAGATACTGAAATGTGCTAGTAGACAGTTTCTTATACTAATGGAATCACAGGTATAGTTCTTATCCTTAATTTCATTTTTGATCAGATAAATTCCCTTCACTTACAAAAACTTCAAAATCAGGTTAAAATCATCTCCTTTATTATATCTTAATTGATTTTTAAAAATTGTATCATTTAAAACACCCAATATGGATTAAATTGGTCACACGTCTTGAAATAGCATACCTATAATAATGAAGATAAACATGGCTATGTGCCAACATCTATTGCAGAAGGTGGTGAAGTAGAGAAATTATGCAAAGAACTCAACAGGATCATTTAAATAAGTGAATATTTTCATTGATATTTAGTGAGTTAAATGGAAATATAGGCATAGAAGAACAAAGCAAAAACTATGTTGGAAACTTGAGTTCAGGATTAAGAAATGGAAGATACTGTGGCAGCTAGGTGGCACAATAAATAGAGCACTGGCCCTGGAGTCAGGAGAACCTAAGTTCAAATCCAGTCTCAGATGCTTTTAACACTTACTAGCTATGTGACCTTGGGCAAGGCACTTAACCCCAATTGCCTTGCTTTCCCTGCCTCCAAAAAAAAAAAAAAAAGAAATGGAAGATACCAAAGGGCAGAAATATCAACTGATAATACCATAGTTTGTTTGTTTGTTTGTTTTTGCTTTTTTCCAGAAGAGTCAGAATTTGTTAGATATGGCAAGCATTGAACATTATAAAAATGGCATTAGCTACGTCTTAAAAGAAAGGGAATGACTGTCTCTTACTGTGGTGGGGGTCATTTCCAAGCCATGCCATGTCTTTGTGTAGTCAAGCCAGTCAAATTATTAGAACAAAGGTCAGATTTAACACCAAATTAGAAAAAAAAGATGAAAAGATCCTGAATATTGTCACAAAAGCTCCAAGTTGACCTATTCACAGAACTGTTGATGCCTCTAAGAATTGAAAATTGTTCATGGAAAAGTCATCCGCATAAATTACTATTTCCTGCACATGTTTAACTTGTGTAAAGTAGTCATCATAGCAGGGAGGGAGGTCAAAAAACTCAGAAACCTTCTTGCCCAACAAATGTTCACTATCCATGCTAAGTAAGATTGTCTAGGTAGGCAAGAACAACATTGGATTTTGCCATAAACTCATTTTAAAACAAAGTAAGCATATGGATAAGAGCTGTTATTGTATTGTCTTATTGTAATACAATTGGAAAATTAAATTATTGTGAAATAGCAAAAAGGATAGGATAGAAAAGTAGTCCTGAGAAAACTTAACATTAGACCCAACTAATCTAAATCATTACAAGAATGTTTATAGATGAAACTGAAAAGGGAAATAACAAGCAAAGAATGGAACAGCATTTCTATAACAAAATACTTTGATCATCAATAAAGTGTAATCAGTGTACAAATTTAATCTCTAAAATTTTAGAGGGGGAAGGAAAGGGAGGGGAATGGTGCTAAAGAAGACAGAGATCAGGATGAGAAGCTAGACTACAGCCAGTATATCACTAGTTATATAATCTCATTAATGTGTATAGTCCTGCATATGATACAGCTTGCAACAATCCCAGACTTTTCATTCTGTTTCACTTCTCCATATCATACCATCAGCTTCCATAGGGAGTCCATTCAATGTGCTGTCTTAGAATCTAGGTTTTTAACATTACATGAGCAACAAAGCAGCATACAGGTTACAATATATTTCACATTACAGGTCACACTACCTGACTGGCCCACCCACTTTTCAATCATTTCCTTCTCGAGTAATAATTTTTATTCGACCTTTTGTGTACAGACCATCATTGGTATTATGCTTCAGCCATTTATGCCCTTCGTTTTCCTTTAATAGACCTGCTATTTTGATTCTGTCGAGACTCATCTTCCATTATTTGTACCCATATAAAATCACTGGAATATTGGTACTAAAAATATGGGTTTTGTTTCATAGAAGAAATAAAACAAACAAATAAAAAGATAAGTGTTAGAAGTGACACAATTTTGAAAGTATTATGGGATCAGTTTTTAAGGTACTTGAAAGAAGGGAATAAAAGTCATAGATGGAATTATTAAGAATATGATGAAATTGAGAGTTCTCAAATAACAATTGACTCTCATCTCTATAAAATGTTGGTGAGAATGATCCATAATGATGTTGTCGTTAAAACTGAAGAAAAAAATCAAACTTTTGCAAACAATTTTCTATAACAAACTATAGTTTTACAGTCACATGATGGATTGAAATGTTTAGCGATTATGGGATCTCTCTGTGTTTATTATTTTGGGTTTTTAAGTATTTGACTCAGGAAAAGAAAATTAAGCCTTAAATATTTTCCTCCAACAAGGTGTTTCCCATGTATATTTCAACACTATACCGAGTTCCTCAGCAAATAAAATTAGAGGTGATTTTATTCAGCAGTTCTCTGGTTATTGTTATCAAATGAGGAAGAACAGAGGGAAAGATTTGCTTGCCAAAGGCGTTCATCACTTCTTTGGAGGATGTCTTGCACAAGTGGCCAAATGGAACAGGAGTTCTCTATAGATTGTGATGTCCTCCTGATGTTTCTGTTTGAAGATGACATTATACTGATTACATTCAACTTGAAAATATTTCAGAATCTCCATAGTCAGTAGTAGCCAAAATCACTCAAAAGGAACCCACCTGGGAATCTACATTAAAAAATCCAAGTAGATAAAGAATTCCTATTCTTTATCTTCCCTTATATTGGGACATGTAACATGCAGTTGGATCAGCTGCCCATCAAGTCAGTGCATTAGTACACATATCTTGGATGGGTATACCATTTGGTAAGGCACATCCTCGGTAAATAGGTACAGAGTCTGACAAAATATGCACATATTAATTATGTAAAAAATGTTATCTCATGGCTTATTTCCTATTCATTTGGTTGGAGTCATGGTATATCATTGCATTGATCTGAATTAGAAAGTCTTTAAAAATTATTTTTCTTTATAATATAACCATTGTATAATGTTTTTCTCATGGATTTGCTCTCTTCACTCTGCATCAATCATACATATCTTTCGTTTTCCCTTTGAAGTTGTCCATTACATCATTTTTTTTTTTTTTTGCTTTTTGGAGGGCAATTGGGGTTAAGTAACTTGCCCAAGGTCACACAGCTAGGTTTTTATTTGTGTGTGCGTTAAGTGTCTGAGGCCGGATCCGAACTCAGGTCCTTCTGACTCCAGGGCTGACGCTCTACTCACTGCGCCACCTAGCCGCCCCGATTACATCATTTCTTAAGGCATGATAATGTTCCATTACATTTACATGCCACAGTTGGTTTAGCCATTCCCAAAAAGTCAATGCCTTCTTAGTTTCCAGTTTTTAGCTACCATGAAAAGAGCTGCCATTAATATTTTTAGACATTTAGATGTTTTTCTTTTTTCTTTGATTTCACTGGGATATAAGTCTAGTAATAGTATAGCTGGGTCAAAGGGTTTAGAAAGTTTGGTAATTTGAGGGTTGTTGTTATTATCATCATTCAGTCATTCAGTTATGTCCAACCCTTCATGAGCCCATGGGCCATAATGTCCATGGGGTTTTCCTGGCAAAGATACTGGAATGCTTTGGTATTTCCTTCTCCTGTGGATTAAGGCAAATAGAGGCTAAGTGACTTGCCCACAGCTAGTAAGGGTCTGGGGTTAGATTTAAATTCAGGTCTTCCTGACTCCAGGTCGATCGTTCTATTCACTGAGCCACCTACCAGCCTCCAACTTGTGCTAATTTTCTGGGCATAGATCCACTAAAGGTGCCATAATAGACTTATTTTATCTCAGTCCCTACAACATTTGTGATTTTCCTCTTTTGTCACCTTTTCTAGTCTTATAGGTAGAACCACAAAGTTGCTTTAATTTCCATTTCTATAATTATTAGTGATTTAGGACATTTCTAA
The DNA here is from genome assembly GCA_011680675.1 of Gymnobelideus leadbeateri. Lineage (NCBI taxonomy): Eukaryota > Metazoa > Chordata > Mammalia > Diprotodontia > Petauridae > Gymnobelideus > Gymnobelideus leadbeateri. Next base: position 1,433,450 of record WOXC01006915.1, on the reverse strand, counting down.
TGTTATTGTTGATAACTTAGAATTCTTCCATTTGAAAATTACCTGTTTGTGTCCTTGAACTATTTAATTGTTAGAGAATGTCTAGTAGTATTATAAATTGAATCAAAAGATGATATTTGGGGAATTTATGAAGGTCAGGGACAAGATGGATGAGATGGCATGACCAGGTTGTTATTTGTATGGTGGAAGGGAACATTTCCATCTCTAAAATCATAGATCCTTTGAAGTGTTTTAAATATTCTACTTTATGAGAATTAAAACTTTAAAATGGTTCTCCAGCAACAGTAAAGCCTCATACCTTTCTAATACCAATAAGAAGCTATGTTTTACTTTTCATAATTGATGGGTTTTTTTTCCTTTGGGAAAAAAGAGCTTTTTCAAGTCAGTTACTGACAGAATAGTAAGCATTCAGATTTCTAAAGATGTCTGGAGCAGTCATCCCCAATTTCTAAAAGCGTAACTCATTGCTAAGAATTTTGGGGGTTTCACTGTGAAAGTTCTTTTTTTTTTAAGAAATAATAGTTCCAGTGATGTTTATATGTATTTTTCATAATAGCCTAGTTCATAAGATTATTTTCTATGATTAAAATTTTTTACTTGTGCATAATATTCTAAAAAGAAAAGTTCCCTAAAACATTATTCCTACAATAGATGCTATGTATATAATCTCCTATTTTAGAATTCTATGTTTGAAGTTGTAGTGAAATTCAGAAGAGTAAGCCAGAAATGCAAATCAAAACAACTCTGAGGTTTCACTACCCATCCAACAAATTGACAAAGAGGACAAAAGATGAAAATGCTTGATGCTAAAGAGGTTACATGAGTCAAGTCAAATCAAGCTAACAAGCATTTTTTTTTTGCTGTGGTTGTTATTGTTATTGAGTGTGTCCAAATCTTCATGATGCTATTTGGGGTTTTCTTGGCAAAGATACGTGAGTGGTTTGCTATTTACTTCTCCAGCTCATTTTACAGGTGAGGAAACTGAGGCAAACTGAGTTAAGTGACTTGCCCAGAGTCATACAACCAGTAAGTGTCTGAGACCGGATTTGAGCTCAAGAATATGAGTGTTTCAGACTCCAGGCCTTGTGCTCTACTCATTGTGCCACCTAGCTGCCCTAACAAGCATTTAATATGTGCCAAGTATGGTTCTAAGGAGTAGGAATACATATACAAGCAGAAAGAAACCAAGTCCTTGCCTTTAAGTATGGAGTGGGGCATGATGGAAAAAGTCCAGCAGATCAGAAATAGAACCTGCAAATGATTAAAAACGTGCCTAGCCTGGGCACTTTCATTCAAATAGTAGTTCTTAGAAAGAACCAATCAGTCAGGGCCTGAGTTATCCTCCACATTCAGATGACTGCTAGAGCAGAATGCTATTCCAGGGTGAGAAGGATACTCTGTCATGGTAGAAAAAGAAGCCCAGGGAATCAAGAGAGCCTCAAGAGGAATGAAGGACAATAACATACTGTTACTAGAGCTATGAAATGGCCTGATGATTCTTGAAAGCAATTTGAAATTGTGGTGTTGTTCTTTTAAGTGATTAAGATGATTGTTCCCTTTGACCCTGAAATCTCACTGCTGAGCATATATACCAAAGAAGTCAGAGAAAGAAAGAAAGACTCCTTATATACCCAAATATTCCTAACAGTACTTTCTGATAGCAACAAAAAATTGGAAATAAAGTATGTGCTCATCATTTGGGAATGGCTGAATAAATTGTGATACATAAATGTAATGTACTGTTACTGTACAATTAAAGAATGGTGACTATAAAGAACATAGAGAAGCAGTGAAAGTCATATGAACTGATCCAAAATTAAGCAGAAAAAAAAACAGAGGAAGCTCTACTTAAATAAGCAATTACTTTAATAAAGAAATAAATGTAAACATAATCAATGTGTATTAAGCACCTACTGTGTGCCAAGGAACTTTGTTAAAGTACTGGGGGTGCAAAAATAGTCAAAAGACAATCCCTGTCCTCAAGGAGCTTACAATCTAATAAAGGAGGCAGCATGAAAATAAATATATACAAAGCAAACTATATACAGGGCAAATAAGAAATGACTAAGCAAGGAAGAAGGCTGAAATTGAAGGCTGGGGAAGGCTTCCTGTAGAAGGTGGGATTTTAGTTGGGACTTTAAAAAATTGGGGAGGTTCTCTTTTTTCTTAGTTTAGCTACAAAGGGTAAAGGACAGAAAGGACAATAGCTAGCAGGGATGGAAGGATAACTTGATGGGCTTTATTTTTTTTTCAGAACATGAGAGACATGGTCATGTTTGTAGGCAGTAGAAAATGAGCTAGTCGAGAGTGAGAGATTGGAAATAAAGGAAAAAGGAGAGGTGACAAAAGAGAAAAAATCAGTGAAAGAGTGGGGATGACACATGCACCATTTATGAATTTCCGGGATTTTCTTCCTTATTTTAGGCATCACCTAGCATTGGTTTTTGATTACTTCCAAAAGTCTGTGATTTTTTTTTTGGAGGGCAGTTGGGGTTAAGTAACTTGCCCAAGGTCACACGGCTAGGTTTCTGTTTGTGTGTGTTAAGTGTCTGAATCCGGATCCGAACTCAGGTCCTTCTGACTCCAGGGCTGACGCTCTACTCACTGCGCCACCTAGCTGCCCTGAGTCTGTGATTTTTATCAGTGTGGTTACTCGTTCAATTAATGTAGCTGAAAATTCCCTCAGGCCTTAGTAACTGGTTTCATGCATCACTTTGGGCACAGTTCATTACTTGGTGGTCAGACTTCTGGTAAAGAACCTTTTCTTTGGGTAATTTTCAGTCACTAAGGACAGTCTTTCCAGTTTTATATAGGCTCTGCCAAAACTTAGACTCCACCAATATGGTCTTAAAGAACTTGGTAACTTCAATGCCATGCATGCTATGAAGCACTGAAGTAAAAATCTAGTCTATAGCTTGTCATACGTAAATGGGAAATTGTCTGTATATGTGCTTTTTCTGCTCCACATGGACTTCCTTGGGTGGGGAGTTTTGAATTCTAAGTTGGATTTGCCAAAGATATTGTCACTTAACCTCTCATAGTAGGGTAATTTGTATCTCAACTTGTAATTTTCCAGAGCCATAGAAATCTAAATGTCAAATGATATCTTTGTTATAGTTGAAACCCTAATTGAATACAGCAAGCTACCATTAGATTCTTAGATAAGCGTCTATATACAGTTCATTCTCAAATATCCATGTTAATTAATACAAGAAGTAGGATGGATAATGCAAAACAGCAAATAATCCAAAAGAATTATCGTTGGTTTGGTGATTTTAAATTCAATATGATTATATCCAACTTGGAAATTCATAATGCTGCAAAACAAATAGCAGTGGGTCACATTTAATGCCTTCCCACTATACAATTTTTTTTCTTAGAGCAACACCCTGATATAAATAGTACAAATATTACTGTCATTGTTTTATGGGTTAGTGTACTGAAAGGACCTGCCCAAGGTTCAAGGCTGGTGACACAGTTGGGACTCAGACTCATGTCTTCAGACTTAAGTCCAATGCTGTTTCCATCCCTTAAAGCTCCACTTTAAACAAACCAGCTCAGGGTTAATAGAACTCCTGAGTCCCCATATTCTTTCCCTCCTGCCCAGAATTCCACTCTGCTACATGCTAGAGACAGACTGAGGCAAAGCAATTGATGGAGATCTCACTCTATTCCTCAAATCTCCTACCTTTCCAGTTTTCCCCAGCACAGGCAAAATAACAGAAAATTTTGGTTTTAATAGGGTTTTTTTCCTTCTTTCCCATCATAGTAGACTATAGAGTAAAAGTATGAATTTGCCTTTTCTGGGAGTGAAAATATTAACGAAGATTCTAAATCAACAAGAGGTTAGAAGTAAACATTGATCAAATGGGTCAAATCACAATTTGAATAGTCTTGTGAATAATGAAAAATCAGTTCTACTTGAGTAGAATATATCTGTATCTGTATCTCTATAGTCATATAGGATGATCACTTTTCACATTTTCATATTGCTTTGGGATTACAAAGTGCTTTGTACACATTCTCACATTTGATACTCACAATAGCCTAATAAAATATGCAGTTCGGTGTGTTATCCTCATTTAGATAAAGAAACTGAGGCTTGAAGATATTTAATTTGCCCAAGAGTTTATAGATTCTAAGTCATTAAATAGGGGTTCAGTCTATTGACTTCAAGTCCAATAATGATTCTCTTTTTTCTCCATAAGTTACTTTGTCTTTTTACCTAGAATATTCATTATCGTAATGTTCATTATCACAGATTAGTTGACATTTAAATTTTAAGGTTATGACTATTTTACAAGTTTGTATGGAACCCAAAGGAGTCAGACATAAGTACTGACTGGCAATATGAGTGATATTGGCATAGTATACTATTGGGGGGAGGGGTAGGTGTATGAGGATACAAAAATCCAGGTATTTCAGACTTCTAGAATTTTAAAAGATTTTAGAGTTCTTGAAATCTAATCAATTTTACAAATTAGGAAATGGAAGCTCAGTGAAATATTTTGGAAATTATAAAGCAATATATGTTTACATTTGAGTCATTATTGCTATGTCTTATTATGGTCATGTATCTATTAAGAAAGAGTTTATTGAGCATCTGCTATGTGTCACATTCTGCCTGGATACTAGGGATGCAAAGATCAAAAACTAAAGAGTCCCTGCCTTCAAAGAACCTTAGATTCTCTTTACCACACAGCTAATTAGTGACAGATCAGACACTCAAGCCCACACCACCTAAATTCCAGTCAGTCCTGTGCTGCCTCTCAGAAAGAAAAAAGAAAACATGGTCCAAGGTCCACCAAGATCTTATGATTCTCTAGTCAGGTCCTACAAGTTTGACTCAGTAACTTATAAAAAGAAGCCAAACTGTAAGAGAAAACTTTTTAAGCAATTTCAGTCAAAACTTTGAATTGTTTAACCTGCACAAGAGAAAGTATAAGCTAGAAATGAGCCAACTAAACATCATTGAGTACAAATGAATATAGCCCATACAGAATCTCTAAGTTCAAGATTGATATAGAATGAAAGAGTATGGTCGCAGTGATATTAGATTAATCACTGAAAAGTTTCTGTAAAGAGCTATTTTTTAATAAAAGTTTGAAGGCAATGGCATGAATTCATTTAAAGATGAAATTCCAGTTCCAGGGGAACTGGAGGAAAGGGGTAGTATATGCAAAGCAAGGAGATGAACAACTAAGTTTTCTTGGACAGAGCTGGCAATATATCTTAAGTATTAAGAAATGAGGCTGGTGCAATATACAGGTGAGTTAAGGTTTAATTTGATAGGTCATATGTAAGAAGCAATGGTTGTTTCTTAAGTGTATAGGGGACAGGTAGGGGGCATCAAAAGGAACAAATCCAAAAGATGCTGTAGAGAAGAAAACACAAGGACTTAATGATAAATAGAAACAAGTTGACAACAAGTCTTAAGTTGATTCCAAGGTTAAAAGCTGGTAAGGTGTGACCTCATTTGAATATATTACAGAGATGACTTCTGAGCACATGCGCACTAGGGTCCTCTTTATTCTGAAGCATTTTTGATTAATCCAACTGAGACTTTTTCTCTAGAGGTTAGTGGCTAATTTGAAATGACATTTTCCCTTTGGATTCCATTTACTATGCACACACAAGTTTCTCATTTAGTTCATAACTCTAGTACTGTATACGTTGTGACTATGGGGTTGAAGTGGAGAATGGCATTTGGTGAGAGTCTGAATAGCCATATAACCCTGGGGGTGGAGGAAAGATTATTTTCAAAATATTGAAAATAATCCTTTTGGAAAAAAATCAGGAGCTAGAAGTAATTTACAAAAGTTATATCTGCATCTTTTCCTTGAAATGATAATCTAATACTTTTTTTAAAAGAATATTAACTTCAATACCCCTTCTTTTTTTCCTTTCTCCCCTTCCCCCCACCCCACAGTTCAGTCATATAGCAATTTGGGGCAGCATTGCACTCTGGGTGGTGTTTTTTGGAATCTACTCATCTTTATGGCCTGCTGTTCCTATGGCACCTGATATGTCAGGAGAGGTAATGTATGCTAAACATTCTTTTTCCATAAATGATGACCTACAGTTTTTATTTTACTTCTGAAATATTCACATTTTAGCATCATTTTTCACTGGCCTGAACTGCCTTTGAATTCTGTAGTTTAAAGTGATAAATCTTGTGAGAACACTTACTTTTCCAGGTTTCCCATGTTCTCCTTATCCCCTCATAATCATTTGAGGAATAATAAAGGGTACTTTGTAAGGAACTGGAAACATTGTGCATACATTTTATATACTTGCTTACACAGAGATTATACAATAAAATGTGCACTTAAAGCTGATTATATATCTTGAATCTGAAATTGGAGGAATATTGAATATATATATATATACTTACTAAATATAATAATTTGTGCTTACTCTTTTTCTAGAAAAAGGCATTCACTGGTCCATTAAATGTAGTTTTTATAATGGTCTCAATGATACCAGTTTGGTTTTCATTATGAAAGATTCAGCACATTTGACATTTCAGCCTTATCATAGTTCATTTTCAATCCTGTCTTTCAGTGTCTTGTTACAGGAGTAGGAATTGAATTATTAGGTGTTCAGGAGGGAGTGTCAGAAGATCTCCTTTCTTTCAGAAGAAGTTCTAGCAGGATGATGGTTTATGATTTCAGTTGCAGGAAATTTGACATAAAATGTATGAAAGAAAATGTGGAAAACATTTCAGGATTTCCTGTGACCTCACAGTAACTTGCAAATCCACGTAACGTGAGCTGTGTTGCCGTGCTTTCTGTTGCTGCAGTAACGGGAAACCTTTTCAGTGGTTTTGCTGTATTTGTTGTCCATAAGTACTGCCCTGAGTACCTTTCACTTTTGACAGTCTGGTTTATAGATCATTTTCATGAAATTTTATCTGACAGGATTCTGCTTTTTATAAATTAGCAGAAAGCAGGCACTTAAAAAAACTCTTGTGGTTAAGTTTATTAGGGAGAAGGTTTTGATACTGTTACAATGAAACCAGACGTATCAAGAAACATTCACTTCCACCTAAAGTGAAAGCTTTTTTTGAAGCATGTAACTATTCAAACTTTAGGGCAAAGGTTCTTAACCTTTTTTGTATCATAGAACCCTGTGGCAGTCTGGTGAAACCTATTGCTCCTTTCTCAGGAAAATATTTTTAAATGTATAAGATAAAATATGTGGATTTACAAAGAAAGCCATGTTTAAATAGTTATCAAAACTTAAAGTCAAATATATAAAAAAATTTTTAAGTTCCAAGACTCCCCGTTTAAAAACCCCTGCAGAAGTTTGTAAGTTCTATATTTTAAGAAAAATAGAATAAGGATTTCCCCTCTCAAGCCCAGTTGTCTTTCCTACTGCATTAATCAAATTAAAGACTATGTTTATCTAATAACATCCTTTAGAAAGTTCAATCCTAGTCTTTATTTTTACTTAATATGCATTCTGCTATTGGCCTAACTTCTCCTGTCCCCTCAGTGATAGTCATTTTGTCTTAGTTCTTGTTCTCTTATTCTCATTTTTTTAAGTGAATACCATTTTAAATGGTTTGGGCGCCCAGCACAAATGGGTTCCATTCAGTGTTTGTTAAGCTTCAGTTACTCTTAAGGCACATATAAAGCATAGTTTTAATGAGACAAATGTAAGATCATAGAATCCTAGATTAAGAGCTGGAATGCCTACATTTTGCAGATAGTTCTGTTAAGTGACTTGCCCAAAATCACATGGGGGTTAACAAAAGAGGGAAAATTTGAACTAATTTCTCCTGAATCCAAATCCAGAGGTCTTTACACTGCATCTTGATGCTTGCTTAGCAAAACTGGAACTAATATCATCAGGAGTAGAAATTCTGTTAGAAACTAATTTCTATTCTGGTAGCAAGTAGAAGAGCCAGAATCCAATCCCAGGTCCTTTAACTTTGTTATACCAAGCCTTCTCTCAAAAGAAAAGGCAATGACCTCTTAAGTGTCTAAATCTCTACACTAAGACTTGCCTTGGTAGCTAAAATCATAGGTGTAGCAAAAGTATAAGGTTGTTACCCTGCCCTTCTCCCCCAGAACTATTATTAGCAAGCTTAATCAGACCCTAGACAATCTGGCACCCCTGCTCGGGCTTAAGTCAGAGGGGCTCATAGAATTGTGGGACCCTGCCTTTCAGGGAACTTCCATGGGCCTGTTTAACAGGACTGGGGTAGGGTGCATTTTATTGGTGTCCAGTGAAGTGAGGAAAAGATTGGATCCGGGATCTTTACAAACCTATCCCAGGATATAGGAAGGAGAGAAGGTCATCATGTAAATCACCCACTGCCATCTATGTCTTGGTTCACTGCCTCCCCAGTAATGGTGTACTCTCATTAACCCCACCTCCCACACGTATACCCATTGGAATAAATTTGCTATGTTTGTTTGGATTTATTTTTCACTTTGATTAGAATTTTGTTTTTGTTAAAAACATGATATATATTTAAGGTTAGGGTTCTAAATATGTGGGAGTTGTGCTAATATGTATCTATATATACATACATATACACATATATATGTAGATATATAGATATAGATGTAGACATATATATATATATATTCATACCACTACCTATTTACAGTGTCTTATCCTTCCTTCCCTTCCCCGTTTTAGAGAATTTAAGCCCTGTCTTATCTCGTGAGACCTGTGGTATCGCTATTTACAATTCATAGTGAAACGAATATTAAAATGTATTTCAGTCAAATTCATGTGTGTTGCTAAGTGCTAACAGGACTTTATTTTCCTTTGTTATTTTATTACTCCCTGCTCTTTAAGTATAGTCTTTAAATAGCTGGGACAATTCTAGAAGTAATAAGGAATGGGAGGTAATGCAAAAGTAGTCTCTATTAATATACCACTATACAAATCACTTTACACTCTAGAAAGAATATCTCAGATCCTCTAGTAAATGTCTTCTGTGTATCACTTCCTAGCTAGTATGATAATAGGTGTTATAATAAATAAGCACCTGCTCTGCACCTCACATTGTTAGGGAATCGATATGACCCTGGGGTCACCCAGCTAGTCACAGGAGGGACTTGAATCCAAATTATCCTAACTGAGCCATGTTCTTTACCCACTACACCACAGTCAGCACTCTGCTTGTATGTTAACTCATTTTTTACTTATTTAAAACCAAGTAATGTTACAAAAGAATAGATATGCTACAGTTATATTTTATCTGTATCAAATCTAATTGGGCTTACAAGTGAAACATTTGTATCTGCACATGGATACCTATACACCACAGACAACAAATTGGTCTACCACCTTAAAAAAAAACCTGCTATTCATCTGTTAATGTTTATAGCAATACTGTATTGTTTGGAGGAAATTCTCATCAGCAGCATTATTTGAAATTGTAATGTTGGATGAAATATAAACCCTCCTACTCAATGTTTGACATATTATACATCATATCTGTAATAAAATATGGCAGCCCACAAACAGAAGTGCCCTTGGCTAGTTTCCCTTTCACTTGGCTTATTTTTTGCTACTGCCACTGTTAGAGGCAGTTGAAGGAAGGAAATAATTTGGGGTGGGAGGAAGCTTCTTCCTAAAACTGTACCTCTAGGATCATAATCCTTGCCCCAGGGCTGGGCTTGGAACCAGTTGCTCTGCAAATAGATCTGATGGTTTTCATATTTCTCAGACTTTACATGTACCAACAGTATAGTGAGACTTCTAAACAAAAATAAAACCAAACAAAATTTTAGTCAGCATTAATAGAATTTTAACACTCAGATTATGAAAATTAATTATCTCACTTTACTTACCCTTTGTGAGACAACACCTGGCACATACTCTGCTCACTCTTGGGCACCAAATTTTAAGACAGAAACTGAAAAAGTGGACTTAATCCAGTTTTTCATGAATCTATAAACCATCTCATGTGATACTTGGTTAAAGAGACCAAGGCTAGATAGCCCAGGAGAAGATAAGCCTAATGGGGAAAGATGACACAGTAACTGTCTTTAAATATTTGAAAATAGTGATTATGAGGATAAACTCAGTCTATGTTACTCTAGACAAGAGTGGGGAACCTGCAGACTGAAGGCCACATGTGGCCCTCTAGGTCCTCAAGTGAAGCCCTTTGACTGAATCCAGACTTCATAGAACTTATGTCAAAGGGCCACACTTGTGACCTCAAGGCCACAGGTTCCCCAACCCTGCTCTAGAGCATGAGTTCTAAACCTGGACTCCATGAACTTTATTTTTCTTTAAAAAAATATTTTGAGGGGCGGCTAGGTAGCGCAGTGAATAGAGCGCCAGCCCTGGAATCAGAAGGACCTGAGTTCGGAGCCGGCCTCCAACACTTAATCGCACAAACAAAAACCTAGCCGTGTAACCTTGGGCAAGTTACTTAAGCCCAATTGCCCTAAAGGGGCGACTAGGTGGAGCAGTGAGTAAGAGTGCTGGCCTCGGAGTTTGGATGACCCGAGATCAGATCCGGCCTCAGAAAATGAGCACCCACGCATAAATAATGACTAGCCGTGTAACCTTGAGCAAGTTACTTAACCCCAATTGCTTTTAAAAAAATAAAAAATAAAAAAATATTTTGGGGCGGCTAGGTGGCGCAGTGAATAGAGCGCCAGCCCTGGAATCAGAAGGACCTGAGTTCGGAGCCGGCCTCCAACACTTAATCGCACAAACAAAAACCTAGCCATGTAACCTTGGGCAAGTTACTTAACCCCAATTGCCCTAAAGGGGCGGCTAGGTGGCACCGTGAGTAAGAGTGTCGGCCTTGGAGTTGGGATGACCCGAGATTAGATCTGGCCTCAGAAAATGAGCACCCACGCATAAATAATGACTAGCCGTGTAACCTTGAGCAAGTTACTTAACCCCAATTGCTTTAAAAAAAAAAAAAGGAAAAAAATATTTTTAATGATTTCAATATAATTGGCTCTTTTATAATCTTGTATATGCAATTATATATTTTTTTAAATATTATTCTGAGAAGGGGTCCATAGACTTCCATCAAACTGCTAAAGGAATCCATGATACAAAAAAAGGCTAAGAACCCTTGCTCCATAGGACAAAACAAAGACCAGTAGGTAGAAGGAAGGCAAATTGTAACCAGGTATCAGAAGGAGCCTTCTAAGAAACAGAATAGACTAGTGCATAAGATGATAAGCTTCCTCTCATTGGAAGTATTTATATAGAGACAAGGTTATTTAGACAATCAGGAATGATATAGAAAGGATTCTTACGGGGGCAGCTAGGTGGTACAGTGAATAGAGCACTGGCCCTGAAGTCAAGAGGACCCGAGTCCAAATGTGGCCTCAGACACAACAAAAAAAAGCCATGTGACCTTGGTCAAGTCACTTAACTCTAATTGCCCTACCTTCCCCCTCCAAAAAAAAAGGATTCTTAAATTAAGTGGAAGTTTTAATTATCTTGATCAGTTTTTTAAGTTATAAAAATTACTTTGCTATGGTGCAAGAAAATCTCAAAGCACAAATTATGTTAAAAAAATACAATATGTATTACTTAAGTAATTTTGATGCAGACTCAAACAGTTCAAACCTTTAGAGTCACTTGCATTTTTTCTTTCTAATTCACCCTTAGTTTCAACCCTAAGACTGGAAGTATTTTTACTCATCACCCTTGATCGTGGAGGCAAGATCTTTTATGGCTGATGCCTAGGTCTACTTCTTTTTCCCCAGTTAAAACTGCTTTCCCTTTGAACAGTCAAACTCCAGTTCATGGCTCTCCTAAGCCCCCATGTTTTGCTCACAGAATTACTCAGAATTAGCCTCTCCTTTGTCTAGATACTCAGACCTTTGATAGCTTCTCCAAGTTAACCCCAACTTGAAAGGCTTATTTATTTCTCTTATGAATCCTCAGTTTCCCTAAGAACTGTGAGTCTTACCATCATTGTCCTCACCTATCCTGGTTTTTCGGGAGCCAAGGATTCCCTATCTCCCATTCTGAGTTTGACCTTCAGCCATGGAATCACCTCTCTGACTCATTAGCTCTTTTCAGCATCATGATTAGCATGAATTCCATCATCTCTAAAAAAAAGTTTCAATTTCTTAAAACCTTAATCATCTGGCACCATCCACAGGATGTCTTTATAGAAGAATTTTTAAGATAATAGGATTTACTACTTAGACCTTCAAGGGCTGCTAAAATGTAGATGATCTTCCCTTACATTCTCCACCTTCTTTCCATCCAAATACACACAAGTGTTTTATTCCTGGTTAGGTGGATATTCACTCTTGCTAGTGCTCAAGACTTCTCTCTCTTACCTCTTCTATCTCTGTTTTCCTGAAGTTAGAATGACTGTTGCTTTTCATTCCTCCCCCTCCCCCATTGTTTCTTCTAGTAATTGTATAATGCTACTCTCACTCCTGTGTTTTAGTGTCTACTACCCTCTCCCCTTACTCTCTGCTTTATTTCCCCTTTGTCTTCCTTGTCACTTCTAAGCATCTCCATTTTAGAGAGGTAAAGGTGGGGGAAATTGGCCATTCAGGGATCCTACCAGTCATTCAGGCAGGGATAGCCAAAACTGAAGGTTCTTTGTCAGTAGAAAAGCGATGTCTCCCGCTTCTAGATCAGGCATTCTTCTGGATTCTTAAGGACTCCAGAAGACCCATTTCTGGATAGTTAAGTTGTTGTTCTATTGTTTTTGTTGTTGTTTTCTCGCATATTTTGATTACTTTGGCCTCACTCATGCTTTCGTACTCAATTCACATATGAATTTGAGGGGAAGGGAGTATTTGACACAATCTCCATTTGGAAAATACATTCTTTAAAGTTACTTGCTTTTAAATTTCTCCTACAGAGAACCTCCATGTATGGTTACCCTTAGTACAGTTACATAAGAACCATAATTAATTGAAATATGAACCTTTTTTAAAGGAATTGTCATATCAGCAAAACATAGGTAGTGTGACAATAAAATAACTTAAGGAAGAAAATAATAAAGGAAAAATAGAGTGGCATGCTTTGCTACTCCTTTAAATATGCAGTTGTCTTCTTTTTCTCTGGCAAATATGGTTGTGATTTAAGAGGAGACCTTTTTTTTCAGACCTGACTTGTATTTTTTCACACCAGTAGAACAATTTATGGGGCAAGGTAGGCCTTAGGGAAAAGCACAATGGTATATAAACAGATGCCGGCCTGCTTTTCCAACTTGTCAGAATGATATTGCCAAGGTTTTTGAATTTTGAGATTGAGTTTTGAAAATATTTTAGCTGATGTGATTAGCAAACAGATTAAAAAATTTGAAAATACCATAGTATAGTCAGAACCATTTCATATCAGGATTAATACCAGAAGCTCACTATCTGCAAAACTTTTAAATTTATTGTGGTATTGCAGGCATGCACTGTAAAGTTCTCCAGAGCGCCATCTGTTTCTGCTCTGTCTGGCCTAAGGGATCTATAAAACTACTGAAGGAAATTGAAGTTAAGGAACGAGCATGTGTTTTACAGAATTTCAGATCACTTGATTGAGGTTTGTAGAGTCTCTCTGAAAAACAATAAAACTCTTTGTTGAACTCTTTAGTGTCACCCCTATAGGAAAGGTATTAATAAACTATATTAGCAGCATTATTTTCTTAAATTTTGTTGCTGTCTATGTTATCCAGCATAATAAATTACTTTTCATGTGAGGAATGTCCTAGTTAAAATACTCCTTTCATATATTGGCATTTATAATTTAGATAGCATTGAATAATTTATTGGTCATAAAATTACTCCTTTTGAGGGATGGGGGTTGTAGGAGGTCATGATATGATGGAATTTCATCCAAGGTTATCGTGCTTAGACAAGAAGCCTTGAGAGAGCAGCTCTCATAAACCCTGTCAGATATTCTCCAATGAGCCAAAGGTTGGGAGTCGGTCTAATAAAAAGCTCTCATTGATGTTGGTTCTTGCATCCCTAATATTTGAGACAACTATTCAGACACACAGAGTTACTCAGGTAGCACCATCCCTATGTACCTCTGGAATCCATTTTGTAGTAATAATCCTGTAGTCCTGCAGGAGTGCTAAGTAAAGTAGAGGAAATGGGTGTCATCTATTATCATAAATCAGAAGTTTAGGTCACAACAGAAAGGGGAAATCAGCAAGCAATTTCTTACTCCACTTGGCAAGAGAGGTAGCAATGTTTTGTGAATATATCAAATTGTTCACCCTACTTTACAATTTTCCTTTTAGCTATTTCACAAAAATCCTAAATGCTCTTAGTATTGATGGCATATTTATTGTAAAGATGGCTATATTAAGATAAGAAAAAAAAAGATTCTGTGGCTTAGCTAAAGTCACATAGCAAGTTAAGTTTGAAATAGTGTCATAAAGAATGGTCTTGATTGCAGGAAAATATAGGGCAGGTGGGACCCATTAGACTTGGTAAGTCAGATGGTAGCTCTTTTGAAGAATGATTTCTCCATCACTGAAAGTGTAGAAATCCTTCCCCATAGATTGGCACAATTTGTTTTCAGAGATCTCTAAGCCCTACAAAAAGGTACAAAGAGTCAGAAATGTCATCATGACATTTGCTTCAATAAATCAAATATTATTTTAGCTGTATGGAACCAGGTAATAACTTACATTTTTATTGTAAGAAAGGTTTACAAAGTGCTTTCCTTAGAACAACCCCATGAAAGTAAGTCATGCAAGTATTATTATTCCCTTATTGCAGAATAGGAAATTGAGACTTTAAAAATTTGTGGCTTGTTCAAGTTCAAGAAACTAGAGCTGGAATTCGCATCCAGCTCTCCTGACTCCAAGTGCCACACTCTTCTGAATGCTCTTGCCCTGATATTCTAGTTTGTGACCATAAATCAAGTGTAGCTCTACCAGAAATCAGTGGCTACTTTTCATCTCTTCTTTCATATCAAGCTGCCTTTTACACTAAAAAAAAACAACAATCTATGAATCTGGCAGGGAAAAGAGTATTTGATTTAATCTCCATTTGGAAAACACATTCCTTAAAGTTACCTGCTTTTAAATTACTCTTACAGAGAAACTCTATGTATGACTACCCTTAAGCGATTATGAAGAACCATAAATAATTGCATGATTATTAATTATTAATTGAAATATTCAACTTTTTTAAAGGAATTCATGACATCAGTATGGGAAAGGGGTTGTTTTGATTTCAAACAATTCTATTTGCTGCTCTTTCTGTTATCAGTAGAATACATATATATGAAAACAAGTTATCAGAGGCAGCTAGGTGGTACAGTGAGTAAGAGCGCCAGCCTCAGAGTTGGGATGACCTGGGATCGAATCCGGCCTCAGAAAATGAGCACTCACACATAAATAATGACTAGCCGTGTAACCTTAAGCAAGTTACTTAACCCCAATTGCTTAAAAAGAAAGAAAGAAAACAAGTTATCTACCACCCTTCATTTCTGTTTGCAATGTGTGGCACAGTTATTTTTACCCTCCCATTTTACAGATTAGCAAATTCTTCCTCAAATAATGAGTTTTATAGGCAACTAAGTGGCACAGTGGATGAAGGACTGGATTTGGAATCTGGAAAAGTGATAAGATGAGCTCAGATCCAGCCTCAGACACTTATTAGCTGTGTGACTCTGGGCAGGTCACTTAACCCTGTTTGCCTCAGTTCCTTATCTGTAAAAATGAGCTGGAGAAGGAAAAAGCAAACTATTCAGTATTTTTGACAAGAAACCCCAAATGGGATCATGAAGAATCAGACACAGCTTAATTGACTCAACAAGTACAACAAAATAAGGTTTTATAAATGTTATAAAGTTAATAAGTTTTATAGAGATAAAACAACAAATACACCACAAAATTGTGAAAATATATAATACTTCTATCATATTGTGGAAGTGTTTAGTATGTAAATTTTCACTACCTACTTATAATGATATTAGAGTAATGATTTAAAATCTTCAGTTCACCTAATATCATGGGATATAAACAAATTCATCATTCCCATGAATAATTTGATAAATGTATCAAGTAGTTTAGCACAGGATTATAGAATAATACAAAATTTATTTCTTCTGACAAAATATTCTTTTTCATATTTTTCTCATTAACTTATTCACAGATTTTATGGTTTTTCTTTGGCATAGTTATGTCTGTTTTATTCCTGGTTCTTGTGTTAATGGTGCCTCATCTTGATAACACAAAAGGAGCATTTTATTTCCGAGTGTTTATGCTATATTGGTAGCAATATATACAGGTCCCTTATCACTTCCCCCAAAGCCATTTGCTGTGGCTTGGGAAATGTACATACTAAGCTTTAAAATATAAAATGATTTCATTTATTTATAAGGAGATTATTCGATTTCTATATGATCTATGTCCCCAGATTCTCTTTTTCTTTTTTGCACTATCCACATTTTAGTCATTTCATTAATAAGTGTTGATGGATTGATTGATCTCATGTCTTAACCAGATGGGAGGGGAAGAAGAAAGAGAGGAAACAGTGATTTAGTTCCAGAAGCCATTTTCTGAATATTACAAATATCCAGTAACCCTGGGAGTTGGTTGTGTATTCATTTGTGCCAGCAATGGTGCAAGAGAAAGAGGGCTGGAGCCAGGAGATTTGAGTTCAAATTCTGATTTGGAGACTTTCTGGCTTCATGGATTTGAGCCAGGCACTAAATGCTAACAATTGTGGTTCTTCATCTATAAAACAGGATCTACAAAAATAGCAACCAATCTAAACTGAATATATTACTAGTATTATTAATGGATAGCTAATTTACATTTGCTAGAGTATTTATGATTCAGGCAGTCCAAGTGGAGATTTCCTTCATCTCTAGATTAAGATATAATAGTAAAATGTTTTGTAACCAAATAAATTTGTGTGTGTGTGTATTAGCATCTATTAGCAACCCATCTATCTGATCCTTTCCCCAGTGTTTTGTACTTATTTGCATCATAGGCAGTACAAAGTTCCTGCCTTTCTAGAGAGACTGACTGGATAAGCCTGGAGTCATTCCATAGTTAAAAGTGCTAAATTCAGACACTCTTGGCATGTCATCCAAATCTGTCTCTGTACCCAAGTCCAAATTCTCTGAGAAATTTGGGCTGCTTCTGGAAACTGAGATCTAGGCTATGACTATGCTTCTAGGAAAGTAAAGAGAGGATTAAGGTCATTTTGTGATATGGTAAAACATAGCAAATATATGAGAAAAGTGACTAAACTATTAATACCTTGTCCAAGCAATACCTGAACTAGGCCTTTTACTCCAAGCAGGTCAATGACAAAGAAAGACCCCACACAGAGCATATTACTAATAGTGGTCATTGAGGTAACAACAACAACAAAAAAAAAAAAAACTGAAAGGTAAGTAGGAAAATATCAATGGCTAAATAAATTGTGGCATGTGAAATATAATGGAATTTTTGCACCATAAGAAAAGACAAAGAATGCAGGCACTTGGAAAGATGATATGAATTTATGTAGAGTGAAATAAACAAGGAAGAATAATGACCACAATAAGAGAAAACAACACTAAGACCTCAGAACTCATATCCCTACAATGACCCATTTTGACTCTGGATCTTGAAACATACTTCTTTCCTCACCATAGAGAGTTGGTAGACCACAAGTGTGGAATGAGGCTGTCAGACATGGTCAATGTTGGCAATTTCTTTTACCTAGCTTACTATAAGGGACAGCTCTATTAGCAGAGTGGCATGGGAAATGAAAACAATGTTATCAAAAGCATTGATGAGTTTATTTTTTTTATAAGGCAGATCAAGAAAGGAATTGATAGGAAGATTTTTTTATGTAAAAAAAGATGAGAGGGAAGTTCACACATTATCTTGCTTGTGTAATTCTATAGCCATTATAACTTCAGATTAAAATTACTCTGAAATATTGAGTTCTAATCCTGATTCTAATTTTGTAAAATATCTCTATGTAAACATATCTAGACCAGGCCCTGCTGTGATAATGTCTGCTCATAATCTCCATTCCCCAGAATAGACATTAACCTTAATTGCATGGATGCCAATGACATTGTCAATTGCGGAAAATGAAAATAGAAGGAAAATAAATTTTAGGGCTCAATGGAAAAGAAGGTTCCACATTCACTATTTTTTTAATTAGATAAAAGATACAAAAGACTTTGTAAGCCTTAAAAGTGCTATATAAATGCTAACTAATAATAATAATAATATTCATTGTTCTTTTGACTTTTAGATCACTTGAATTTCCCAGTGCATTTCCTTCTCTCTTTCCCTCCCAAAGAGGCATCCCTTATAACAAAGAATGAAAAAGATAGAAAACACTTGTGCATAACTAACCAATACATGGGGAGGGGGGAAGAAGGGAATCTGATATCTATAGTGTTTCAAACCCATAGTCTCCCACTTCTGCAAAAAAAAAAAAGAAGAAAAAGAAAAACGTGGAGGAAGTCACCTTCTTATATCTCTTCTTTGGGGCAATTTTGGATCATTATAATTTCACAGCACTCAATTTTAAATGTTTTATTGTTCTTTCCACTTATATTGTTGGATTTGATTTTCCAGATTCTGCTTTAAAATTTTGTTATAAATTGTAGAAAAGATGCTTTGGTAGATGAAATTTCCCAATTATGATGGAATATTATTATACTGTAAGAATTGATGTATGTGATAAAATCAGAAAACCTGGGAATTCCCAATACCATAGATCATAGTCCCACAATCATATACCACAAGTAGTTCAACCCATGCCCCAGTTGATCAGTATCCCTGCAATTTCCAGTTCTTTGCCACCACAAAGAGATCTACTTATAATAATTACTATTTGTGAATTTCCTTCCATCTTATTTTTACTCACTGTTTTCCTTCTCAGCCTCTCTTTTTACCCTATCCTTACTACCTTATCTTCTCTCCTTACCCTCATATTTCTTATTTTACCCATGTCTCTTATAGTCCCTTCTTTATCTTTTCCACCTATCCTCCTAAATCTTAATTTAGGAGAGAAGAAAAAAAAGAAATTTACATAAATTTATTAATATTTAAAAGGAATAGCAAGTTGTACATAATAGATTTGCAGTTTCATGTGTAAGCATCTTGTTTTATACTATTAAGGAAATGCTTGTTTTATTCCATAAATTAAAGATAAACTTAAAAAAAAAGAAATCATAAGTCCAGTCTATGTCCCCATCTTTTTGTTTTCTGATTTTATCACATCAGTTCTTACAGCACAATAATATTCCATCACAATCATGTACCATAACTTGTTTAGCCATTCTTGAATCTATGGTTATTTTCCACATTCACTGTTAAAAAGAACCAGCTCTCCCTCATACACAGTGTATCACTTGTTCTGTACAAAGCAAACTTAGAACAATGAAAACAGCTTTTCATCATAATTAAGGAAAACAAATGAAACATTACAATTATACCCAATTGCATCTTTCAGTAAGAAAGCTAACACAATGACTAAAGCTCATTTTTCTAAAACTTTATTGGAATATGTCTTATACTAAATGCCAATGTTCTGGTGGAGAATTTAGCATCATCATTAAGGGAGAACCTTGCAGAAGTGGTTTCAAACATAGGTTCAAATAATCGAAATTTGGTGCCTGACAGTAAATACAAACCTGATGCCAGCATAGGAAGGATTGCAAGGAAAAAATAAAATGATGTGTTGATCACTCTGAAATCAACATTTTTAATTGTTATTTTATTGTTTTATTAATGCCTTTATTTTTTATACCTCAATAATTTCCTAGTATATTCACTGTTATTCTCCCTTATAACAAAGAAACCCAGTAAATCAAAAGCAACTAACAGAATTATATCAGTATTATTATAACATTATATACGTCTTGTAAGATTATATCAGCATATTATAACAGTATATCTGGCAGTATATGCAACACCACGCTCCTGTTTTCTTCATTGTCTCTACCAAGAGGACAGAAATTAGTTTCTTCAGCTGTTCCCTGGGACCAGAATTTTTATCATTGCAATTAATTTTAGTTCAGCTAAATTTGGGGTACTTTTTATTTATATCATTGTAGTCTTTGTGCATATCATTCTCCTGATTCTACGCTTTATTCTCTGTCTCACTTCATACAGTTCTTCTGTTTCTCTCTATTTTCCATGTTCTTTATGGTATAGTGGTATTCTATTGCACTCATATGCCACAATTTATTTTGCTATACCCTAAGTGACAGGCAGTCACTTTGTTTTTTAGATCTTTGTTACAGGTAATACAGCTTACTTTCAGTTAATTTGAAGATGTCCAAAACAAAACTTCACCTTGTGGCCAGACTGGAAACCCAAAAGGCTTCTAAATGTACTGCTTTGGGCCATGATACAATAAGGAGAAGGCTGACATTTTTGTAAAATGGAAGGTTTATAGTCAGAAAAGGCAAGTGTGCCATATTTCTTACAGCTTTCAAACCTCTACAGTTCCTTTGTCTCAGTAAGTCCTTAAACTTAGTCATCCCTGCCCTATACTTTGATCCTTTCTACTATGGCTATACATCATTGAAAAGTAAGTCATTAAAAAGGATGAACTTCCATGTGAAAATTCCATTTCTTGAATCTTAGAGAGAAAGGAAGAAGAATCAGTAAGAGAATAGATTATTAAAGCTTTTCCACTCTTTTTTCCCCGATTTTTGGAGAGCAATTGGGGTTAAGTGACTTGCCCAAGGTCACAAAGCTAGTTTTGTGTGTGTGTGTGTGTGTGTGTGTGTGTGTGTGTGTGTGTGTGTGTGTGTGTGTTTTAAGTGTCTGAACTCAGGTCCCCCTGACTCCAGGGCCGGTACTCCGTTCACTTCACCACCTACCCACCCTGAAAGCTCTTCCACTCTTAAAGTGAACACTGACAAAAGCATTTTTCATAGGATCTGATTTTATTAACATAATATTAATTGTATGGTAATTAAGAAATAGCTGGTAGAGTCTTGGCATATAAAGTCATCTTTCCTTTCAGAGGGTTCTCACTTCCACAGTATTTGATCCTGATAATGGTCCTTATTGACAGGATGAGATGAGACATATTAGCCTCATTGTAATAACAGGCAAACTAAAGGCAGTTAAATGAATCACCTAAGTCACACAGATGGTCAGTGACAAAGTTGGAAAACATAAGCATTAGAGTGCCTACAATGATTTGTCTTTTGCCCAAAGCATCTTAGGTTTCGACTGATCTTTGATGACTTTGAGCCAAGGTGCAGTACGAGGTTGGAATACAGTGCTATACCTGTGACAGAATGTGCATGATAATATGGCGCGTACCTCCAAGAAGTGAGGAACAAATAGATGATACTTGAAGATTCCATTTTGAATGATAAAAGTCTTTGGCATTATGCTTAGCAACAGTTTAAAAAAAAAAAAGCCTTTAAGATTTAATGAGCTCCCAGAAACAAAGTGAGAAAAATCTTTAAACGTACAAGTTGGCTTCCTAAACATGACTAGAATGGGTGCCCAGAAAGTGGTAGGATAGTATAATGAAGAAATTAAAGATTTTGCAGACCATAGAAAAAGTACAAATTAATGTATGTTTGTGGACCAAAACACCCAGTACAGATCAACAATTTAGGAAGAATTGCTTGAGGAAAATGGACAAAATAATAGACCACAAAACAATTAGCAGGGAGAGAGCATCGGCCTTGGAGTCAGAAGGACCTGAGTTCAGATCTGGCCTCAGACACTTAACACACACACAAATAAAAACCTAGTCGTGTGACCTTGGGCAAGTTACTTAACCCCAATTGCCCTCCAAAAAGTAATTAGCAGGGAGTTCTTTTCATGATTTTGTGATAGAAGGCCTTGCTCCAGAATAGTGAGGAGAATAAAGCCTTCTTTTCAGAAGCTGACCTTTAACAAAGCTCCTTTCAGTTTCCCAGTCCTCCACAGTATATCCAAGTTAGACTGAGTAGGCACAAAGTATTAGACCTCTGATAAACTATGAGGGCTGAATGGATGTTTCTTGTCCTGTTCTCCCCCATCTTCATGCCATCCCTAGTGCCTGAAAAGAGCTTCTGTCCACACCCTGCCCATTTCCTTCCTCTTAAAGAAGGGAGAGCCCTTCATTAAAGAACCAGTGCAATAGTGTCTTCTCTGATAGTACCCAATTCCACCACCACCACCACTTCACCAGGTAAAAACATTTTCTTCCTTTCAACTAGTCATTTCTTATGCATCTAGAGTGGCACAGTGCAGAGAACACCAGGTCTGAAGTTAGATCTTAATTCAAATTTGGCCTTGGATCCTCAATAGCTGTGTGGCCTGAACAAGTCTCTCAGTTTCTCTTTGCCGCTGTTTCCTCATCTGTAAAATTAGCATGATAATAGCACCTACCAGGATTCTTGTAAGGATCAAATGAGATCACATTTGTAAAGCACTTAGCACCATACCTACCCTATAATTCGTGATTAATAAATCTTTGTATCTAGTGTCTTAAAGTTAATAAATGTTTATTGAATTGGTATACATTTCATTTCAAACTAAACCTTTTTGACCTGAATGAAGGTTTCTCCTGACTAGAATTAAAATAATAGCTAAACTATTGGTAGAGTTCTGAACCAATCTAACCATTCTGGAGAGCAATTTAGAGCTATGCCCAAAGGGTTATAAAACTATATACCCTTTGACCCACCAATACCACTGCCAGGTCTATATCCCAAAGACATCCCCCAAAAAGGGAAAAGGATCTAATTGTACAAAAATATTTACAGTAGCTCTTTTTGTGGTGGCTAAGAATTGGAAACTGAAGAGAGCCTATCTTTTGGGGAATAGCTAAACAAGCTGTGGTATTATTGTAATGGAATATTACTGCGATGTAAGAAATGGCAAGCAGAATGATTTCAGACAAACCTGTGAAGACTTACATGAACTGATACATAGTAATGTGAATAGAACCAGGAGAACATTGTATACAGTAACAGCAATATTGTTTTATGAAGAATGGTGAATGACTTAGCTGTTCTCAGCAATACAATGATCCAAGACAATTACAAGGGCCTAATAATGAAGCATATATATTATCTGCCTCCAGAGAAAGATTTGATATTATTTGAATATAGACTGAAACATGCTGTTTTTCACTTTCATTTTCTTTTATTCAAGTCTTCTTGAACAAAATGACTAATATAGAAGTGTTTTACATAATTGCATACTATAACCTATATCTGCTTACCATCTCAGGGAAGAGGGAGAGGAGGGAGGGAAGGAGTCATTTGGAACTCAAAACTAAATAAAAATGTTTAAAATTTTTTGAAAAATAGCTAATAATAGCTACCATTTATGTATTGCCTACTATTTACTAGGCACTATGCTAAGTGGTTTATAATTATTATCTCATTTGATCTTCACAATAACCCAGGGAGGTAGGTGCTATTATATTCCCCATTTTACAGTTGAGGAAACTGAAGCAAACAGTTGAAATGTCAGATGCAATAGTAAAACACTGTTAGAGAATGCCTTACTAGGCCATGCATTCATTTATGCCAGGGATCTGCTAACACCTGTTGTGTGTATACTATCCATCTTTATCTACAGTAAAACAAATATAAAGAAAGAATATAATCTCATTTTATTCTGCTCTGGTCAAAGGGCATTTGGAGCATTCTGTTTATTTCTGAGCACCACATTTTAGAAAGAGCACTGACCTCTTCCTTCCTCCTTTGTAACATAAACCCTTACCTCATTCTTCATTGAAAAAAATTGGTTATCAAGGGGAGGCTAGGTGGCGCATTGAGTAGAGTGCCAGCCCTGTAGTCAGGAGGACCTGAGTTCAGATTCGGCCTCAGACACTTAACAAAAAACTAGCCGTGTGACCTCGGGCAAGTCACTTAATCCCAATTGTCCTCCAAAAAAGCAAAAAAAAAAAAAAGGGTTCTCATAAGCTCTGTCTCCTTCTTAGCTCTTTCCTTCACATCATGGCCCCCACATTAACCCTCAATCATGCTCCCTTTCTCAGTTCTCAGAAGAATTGCAAATACAAATCCCTCTTCTTTTGCCTTTGACCAAATCTTTTTTTTCCTTTACTCATAACCTCAGCACTTATATTTAGCACAGTGACAGCACATAATAAGTGTTTAATGAATATTTATTTACTGATTAAATGAGTGACCATACATACCTCAAATTCAATGATGTCTAAAATCCAGGCCTCTTCCTGACTTTCCTGTTTCTGTTGACTTCCTAGACACTCACCTTCAAATCTGGCAAATCATCCCAAACTCTTCCCTCCCTCTCACCTTATATCTAATCAGTTTGCAAGTTCTGTTGATTCTCCCTCTCTAACAGAGTGTCTCATCTCAGGCTCTTCCTCTTTGAGCCTTCCTGGCTCAAACTCTCTTCACCTCTTTTCCTGGATTATGGCAAGAGCATCTTAATTGGTCTCTGCTTCTAATATCTACTCTCTGAATTCCATCCCCACACAGCTGCTAAAGGGATATTCTTAATGCCCAAGTCTGACATATCACTCAAGTCCCTGTTCCAGAAGAATTGAAAAGGAAGCAAAATTTGATTCTGACCCCTGAAACTTCCATTCCTGTAGTTCTGTTATCCCAGAAAAAAAAAAGTGTCTCTGCTTTCATGCTTCCCCTTGAGCTATTTGAGACCCTGCACTCAGATTTCTTATTCCCGTCCACCCTCCCCAGAATGTTCCCTATTCCAAAAGTACCTCTTCTCCCCAACTGTCTCCCACATGTTCACAAATTATGTATTTCCTACTCCCTTACTATGGAGTAAGTTATTAGGGAGTAGATAGTAGATCTAGATGTTTGTTTGGAGGTAATTCACACCAATATTGTCTTAAAGATATTCTAGTCCAAGCCCCTCCATTTACAAATGAGGAAACTGAGGCACATAATGGTGAAGTGGTACAGCATTGGACCTGTAATCAGGAAAACCTGAGTTCAGATCCTGCCTTGGATTCTTAGCTTTGTGATTCTGGACAAGTCACGTAATCTTCAGCTTCCTCATGTATAAAATAAGGATAATATACCTCTTTCTCAGAATTGTTGTCAGGATAAAATGAGGTAAAATTTCCAAAGCACTTTTCAAACTTTCAAGTACTACATAAGATTGTTTTTATTTGTATTATTATTGTTATTGTTGTTGTTGTTAATACTCTACTGTCACACAAGCAAGTTAGAACAGTCATGACTTAGAACTCAGGTCTCCTGACTCTTAGACCAGTGCACATTCCCGGAACAGCTATAAGTTAATTATATAAAAGATGAATGTGTTGAGCAGCTTAGATAGAGCACCAGTCCTGGAGTCAGGAGAACCTGAGTTTAACTGGGGCCTCAGATACTTACTAGCTATGTGACCCTGGGCAAGTCACTTAACCCTGATTGCCTCCCAATAAAGAAGTAAATGAATGAATGAATAAAAGATGAATTTATTCTTGAAACAGTGAGTTCATATTTTGATAGAATTGTGTTAGAGTAAGGGTTACCCACCTAATGTTTCATTTGGGAAGACGGGAAATTTTCAGAGCTATTTGGAAAAAGTAAATGAATCTGAAAAAAAAAAAAGAGCATCCTCACGAGATATGCCTTGTGGGCCCAGCATGTCAGAGATTAGAGGAAATGAAAGTTGTCTGGAACAATTTGGCCATTAGCTTTGGAAAAGGAGAATGTTTGGGATTTCAGAGATCACTTCAATATGTCTTAGAGAAAAATCTTGATCTAGTGAAGAGAGCACTGGAATATGAATCAGCACATGTGTGGATTTGAATCCTCTCTCCAATGTTTACTGGCTATATGACCATGAAATTCATCTCACATCTTTGAACTTGTTTCCTCATCCACAAAAATGGACATGATAATTCCATTGGTTTTGAGGATTAGATGAAATGTTTATAGAGATGTTAGATAATGGGATTATCACCTCTGAAGCTCTTCCTGCCAACAAATAGCATGTGGACTTCATTGATAATAGCCTTAAAATGGGTCACAACCTTAAAGAATGGTCCAAAAAAACCCGTTTTATACCTGACGCTAACTCTGTAAGGATTTCATAGGAAGAACAGGGCTATTTCAATATTGACAACTTTTGGCTTTCTTCTTATTGTCTTGATTTTGAAAAATCTCCAGATCTTCAATGATACTCTGGTTATCATCACTTTCTAAAAAGAAAAAAGTAGAAATAGGTGAATGCCTCAAGTATTCAGGTATTTCACTATGCTTGATTTAACACCATATAAAGGAACCATTGCCAGAAACAGAACGTTTTCTTGAGGCTGGGATTTTAGAAAAGGTTTTACTGTTATTGAATGGGACTCCTCTGATCTATGGTTGAGAGAAAATAATTCTGAGCAAGTAATAAATCTCATGGTTCTTTAGGCTCATATCAGTCATTCCCAAAACTATATTCTTCAAATAAGGAAACTAATGCTCTATGAATATCCTTCAGAGTAGGCAGGAATGTTTTCAAGTGAACTTATAACCCATTGATAATAAGGTTACGATACCATCTTTATCTCAAAAGGGCAGTAAATAAATGTATCATGAAAGATCCTGGTAGTTTTTGTATTTTAAGAAGCTGCATTTTAAAAGTGTCCTGCAATAAATTCATTTTCTATTTACTGGAACCAGCCCTAAATAAGGAAAGAATTAAGTGAAGGTTCCTGAAATTGTCTCCGATTTATTACCCAGAATCACAGATCTGCACAAGTCTTCAGAGGTCTTCTAGTTTAACTCATACCTGAACAAGAATACTGTCTACAATATACCTGACAAGTGGTCAACTATCTTTTGGATATCTCCAGTGAAGGGTCACTCACCACTTCCTAAAGGAGACCATTCTACATTGATGTGCCTAATTGTTAGGAACTTTTTCTCACATCAAACTAAAATGTGCTTCTTTGCAAATTTTGGTCTCGTTCCTGGTTCTACTCTCTGAAGTCAAATAAAATATGTCTATTCCTTCTTCCACAAGAAGGCCCTTCAGCTGCTTAGAAACAGCCATGATGTCCTCCTTAGCCCTTCTGCAGACTAAACATCACCAGTTCTTTTCACTAATTTTCCCATGGTATGATTTCAAAGCCATCTTTGTTATCCTCCTCTGGACAATCTCTGGCTTTTTAAGGTCCTTCCTAAAATATGATTTCCCCAGAAATAAACACATACTTCAGATGTCTCTTCAAAATAGGATACAATGAAACTCTTATCTCACTCACTGAACATCATGAATTTCTTAATAAATCCCAAGACTACATTTATTTTTGGTGGTCATATAGTGGTTGACTCAATGAACTTGCAGTCCACTAAAACCTTTTTCAGACGAATTGTTATCTAGTCATGACTCCAACGTTTCCTACTTATAAAGTTTATACTTTGAGCCTGTGTACAAGCAATTGTGTTTATTACTATTAAATATCAATTAATTATATTCACCTCAACATTATACCATGTCAAAATCTTTTGGATTATTAACTGTCATCTAATTTGTTAGTTATCCCCCTCAAGCTATCATCTGCAACTTTGATAAGTATGCACCCTTTGAGATCATGGAATCCTACCAATTCTTTCTTAGAATTCTTTGAAATACACTACTCAAAGAGTTCGAAGTTCATCTAATTATGTCGTCTTCTAGTTCGTATATCTTCTTCATTTCCACAAGAAAAGCATGAGAGACTGTCAAATCTTTGCTACAATATAGGTAAAATTCTAGCTACAGCATTGCCCTGATCTAATAACCCTATACAAGAAAAGGAAGTTGGATTTCTTAGGCAAGATCCTTCTTGATGAAGTCATTTTTGTTGCTATTCAAATGTTCTCTTTGTGACCCCATTTAGGGTTTTCTTGGCAAAAATACTGGAGTGGTTTGCTATTTCCTCCTCCAGCTCATTTTACAGATGAGGAAACTGAGGCAAAGAAGGTTAAGTGACTTGCCCAGGGTCATACAGCTACTAAATGACTGAGACCAGATTTGAACTCAAATCCTCCTGACTCCAGGGTCAGCAATATTTTCACTGTACCAACTTCCCCTAAAGTAGTCATGCTGGCTCTTTTTGATGAAGAAGAAGGAGGAGGAGGAGGCGACAAAAATGTCAACTAACATTTATATAGTGTTTACTGTATGCCAGGCAACTGTGCGAAGCACTTTATACTCACTGCTTCCTATCCTAGATGTTCATTGGCCATATCCTTTTAATTCTTTTATTATTCCCATTATTTATTCTTTTTTAATTCTTTTATTTCTTTAAGTCAAGAATTTTGCTAGAATTTGAAGTCAGTGACCATTTTTTTAGAATCCTATTTTTCTTTCTTTTAAAAAAATATTGGGGGGGAGGGGCAGCTAGGTGGTGCAGTGAATAGAGCACTGGCCCTGGAGTCGGGAGGGCCCAAGTTCAAATCTGATCTCAGACACTTAACACTTACTGTGGGACCTTGGGCAAGTCAACCCCAATTGCCCTCCAAAAAGCAAAAAACAAAAAAAAACAAAAAACACCTATCAAATCACTATTTATCTTTCTGCAATTAATTCTCCTGTTACTCTAACCTTTCAAATGTCACTTACAGGAACCCAATGATCACATCTGCCAAATTTTTCAGTACCCATGGATTTAATTCATCAAGGCCTCATAGGTTAAGCTCATCGAAGGCAGCCAGTTGTTCTTTTATTATCTTTCCTTCTTGGATGTTACCTCTGTTTATCTTATTATAGTCAATGACTAATGTTTGATAACTTCCAGTACCCTTAACAGTATTTTCCTTTAAAGTTCATGACAGAGGCTGCCGCGTAGCACAGTGAATAGAGCACCTGCCCTGGAGTCAGGAGGACCTGAGTTCAAATGCGGCCTCAGGCACTTAATACACTTATTAGCCATGTGATTATGGGCAAGTCAAGTCAAACCCCAACTGCCCTCCAAAAAAAAAAAAGCAAAGAAGATAAATAAATAAAGTTCATGACTATGTGTCATAAATAGATGGAAAATTTTAGAAAAAGTGGTCTGTCTGTCACATTTTTCTTGTTTTCATACATACAGAAAATTGTGGTTAAACCTATAAGCTATCAGAATTGAATTAGGTTACATTTGACTTGGAAGGCAGCTGGGCATAATGTATAGAGCACTGGACTTGGGGTCTGACAGACCTAAGTTCAAAGCAGACACTTAATAGTTGTGTCCCATTGGACATAGAAGCCACTTAAACTCTCCTTGCCTCAGTTTCTTTATCTGTAAAGTGGAGAAAACAGGAGCACCTGTATGTCACTGGGTAGTACTGAAGGTCCAATGATATGATAACAATATAAAGTACTTTGCTATTGTTATTTGGTTTGAAATAAGATAATGGAGATTTTAGGGGAAAAATGAAGAGGATTTGACTGCTCTGAAGTGTTCAAATAGAGATAGGAAGTGGTGGGGGGAAAGAAAGGAGATATAAGAAAAGAAATGTGAGAAAGAGATGTTCCATTCTTGTTCAAGTGCCCTTGAACAGTTCGGAAAAATCTGTGAAACAGCTAACCCTTGGTTCCCCAATCCCAGAGATTTGTCTCCCTTTCATGGTATCTCAGTCAGGATTGCCACTGTTTGCTTAGATAGAGGTCAGGAACACATGAGTTCTGAAAAGTCCTTTCTTGACAAGTTCACACAGAGATTTTACAGAATAATTCTTTGCTATAACTTGAGTTTTGAAACACTTTGCATTTATTTTTGAAGTCCCATTTGTATAATTTTGAGTCCTTGTCACTCTACAGAGACAAGAGGTTATTTGTTTTCCTTCCTGGGCTTGTTGGGCCTTCAGTTTACCAGGCTTTGCAACCCTGATTTTCTGATTCTTTCTGAAGTCCCCCGGGAACCACTTTTGTGGCAGATTCCATTTGGTTTCACAAGGCCTCGAGGCCGGGTGGGGGCAGGGGCAAACTTGGCATAGACCACAAATCTCACACATTAGGAACAATTTGTAAACTTCGAACAGAGGGAGCCAGAGTCCATCCCCAGAACAGGCTGCTCCTGTTACTGCCATTGTCTGAAAGGGATTGGTTTGCCATTTCCCAGATGACCTGCCTGTGTGTGGAGAGATGTGAAAAGTTAGAGACAAAAATGGTTTCTACAGAGTGAGGGGGAGCTTTCTTGTGCAGAAAGGAAGGAAATACCTCTGTGGGATTTTATTTTTTTTTCCAAAAAACACAAAGAGGCTCTCTGTCTTTAATGCGAATGTCGGCTTTAAATCTTTTAGGTTTGGATTAACTCTGCAAAAGAAAAAAAAAATCTGACAGGCTTTCAAATATGACGCAGAAAAAAACTTTTTTTCCTCAATTCTTGTTGTTCATTTATAAAGCCAAAGGCTGGGTAGGCTGTGAATACTGGGCGCCAGTTGTTCCTTCATTCATAGTTAGCATTACAATGGTCAGAATTAACATCCTAAAACCTACATCACCACTTCTGCTGTTTCACCAGCAGACATTTGGTACATTTAGTGCAAAGGCAGAAAATAAACCTTTCCTGTGTTACCCTGGAAAAAAAAAACATTAGAAATGAAGCCTGGCAAACCTGATATTTTAGATTAAAATACCTAAAATTATCTTGCCTTTTTTATCTATGAAAAAATGACCTTTCTACAGTTGTTATCTTACTATAAAGCTTCCTAGGAAACAAACCACCAACACCCCACCACCCCCAGCCTTGATAGACATTTCCTATTACACAGTTAGTGTTGGTTTTAACAATTGAGAATGTCAGCAAACATGTCCAAGATCATGTTTTGCTTATAAAATAAAGTGACTTTTATGTGAATATTTTCTTCTCATTTGGTTTCAGAGCTATATGGGTGTTGTTCTGTGAAATCCATGTATTATTGTTTAATTTTATTTGCAGAATTTGTTTGTTTTGGGGACCATTTTGTAATGGTTTCGACTTTAGTTTTTAAAGGAGAATTTTTAGGGTTGTTCTGCTTGGTGTAGACAGAATCTGTGCCTCAGAACTGCTTATGTGTGTGCTGAATCTGTTATGTAGGCAATGAAAAATACTACTTCTTAGAACTAACATGCATGCTTGACTATGACTCCGTATCAATGTTAACAGAAACTCTGAAAAGCAACTAGACCCTTCATAAGAGTGGACTTTTTCAATTTCTGAGTATTATTTTTCCATATATGAAAAGATAAATAATGATATGTTCATTATTCAATTGTGTTGGTGGAGCAACATATAATTTTACATAAAAGCTAAATTCTTGGAAACTTTTCCTCGATTGTCTGCAACATAAGAGATTTCTTTTTTTTCATTTCTTAAAGTTGTTAGTTAGCTACTTTTTAGAGAAAGTATAACAGTGTTTTTCTTAAACAGTTTCTACTAGAATCTACAAATTTTGCTTTTTAGAAGTAATTAGACTCCAAGAAATGAAGTAAGAATTTTCTGGTACCATTATGTGGCACCGTTACTTTTAATCTGTGTAATCTAATTATATTACAAAGCCATTTTTCTAGTGTAATTGCAGGCAACTAAGAGGCAGTAGTTTATTAAAGATAGAATCATTTTCTTTGCAACTATAATATTTCTGATATGGGTACTTGGCATGTGATCCAAAGGCAAGTTGTTTATTTTAATACAATTTGTTCTCATTTTCCATGCAAGTTATTTGCTTTGGCATTGGCTCAGCCATAACAGGTGTGTTGAAGCAAGTTATATAATTAATTTGAAGAGAAGAAGACTGATTTCTCTCCAGAACCAGTCAAATGCTTATTGTTAGTGATATCTCTGTTTTCCCTATGCTGTAGGGAAATTATATTACATAATTATGATATTACATAATTTAGCTCAATGCTATAATGATGGGATTTTGAAATCAAGTTTTATTTATTTTTGTTAGAGTTCATTTTTATTTGACAATTACATTACAAGGTGTTGGAAATGTACAAAATTTTCTATTGAGGGTTTTTTTTTTAAGATTAGAGTATAAGGAAAATATTATTCAGGCCTAGTCTCGGTTGTATTTGGACTCTTGCTTGAAAAAAGTGGAGCATGATATTCCAAGCCATTAAAAAGGCATATAGGAATGTCAAGATTTATTATCTCCTTCTAATGTTCATGATCAACAGAGAAAGAAAACTCTATTTTAAAAAATACACATGGTAAAACTTTTATACCATTAGAATATTGTAGAAAGGAAAGCTACTCTGAAGATTTAATGAATTAAAATTTTCACAAATTTGATTCTTAAATCAAAACATTTTACATAATTATGTGAATGACTGTCAATCCAAAATGGTGGCCTGAATTTTTTTATTTTATTATAAATTCAATAATATTCAGAGCTTTTCAAATTACTTTAAAAGTTTATTTGTTTGTTTTTATTTATTCAGGCAGCCATGCTCTTTAGTTCTGGAGTCTTCTGGATGGGACTATTATTTATTCCTGTGACATCTTTGCTTCTTGACATTGTATACAAAGTGTAAGTTTATCCATCTTTGATGTATATGAGTACAGACAGAAGCCTACCTCTGTATGACTGATCTATTTCTCTGAATATGAGATCATTTTCAGAGCCTATTTTTCAGCAGTTTACAAGATTTAATAGTATTATGAGATTAGAAAAAAGAAAATTAAGAGAAGAAAGGGTTGACTGAGCGGCTGAACAAATGCCACTCCATTCAGTAGAGAAACTGAAGTAAAGCAGGAAGTCCATATTAACATTGAGAAGCACTGCACCAAGGAGGAGAATTACTTGGAGTTTTTTACTGAAACCATCCCAGACATAAAGGAGATTGATGTAAGAATTTTGTTCCCTTTGGATGCATAAGGTTTCTGATGATATTTGGAAGAGTAAAGGGAGATTTCCTTGCTTGTCTGAAACCTTGTCAATTTCTCTTCATTTTAAGAAAGCTTTAGAACATTAAATACTCCCACAATATAAATTTTTCACCTGACATTAACTTTGTATATTTATTTATTGTTTATCAACATTTTTATGTTAAGCCAAAGATATTTTTCTTTTAGCAATTTGCATGATTATTTTGAGATTTAAAAAGGACATAGCTGAGATTAATATTTATGTAATTGTTGACCTTTCTAGATGATCATTGAACTTATAAATTATTATCATGGCATTAATTTGAGTAGCTAGGGTTTTTTTTTACATTTTCAAGAGAATTTTCATGTGAAAATTTTTTAAAACAGAATCAAGAGGGCCACTTTTAAAACACTGGTAGATGAAGTTCAGGAACTGGAGGCAAAATCCCAAGATCCAGGAGCAGTTGTGCATGGAAAAAGGTAAAAATTCTTGAAGTGTGCTTTTATTTTTAACACATTTATTTGTAATTCTCTGGTTCCTAACATCATAGGAAATTATGATGCAATGTAATCATGGCACTAAGTTTAAAGAGTAACCAAAATAGAATATATGTAAACAAAATTAGTATTTAACATATGTATTTAAGCAATAGAAAAGACCTGCTGCATATTTGTTTTAATTAGGACTCATCATCAGGAACACTTAGGTTCCACCTCTGACTTGTTCTGGGTGTGTGACCTTGAGTAAACCACTAGACTTTGCATTGTCCCTGGCAATTCTCTAAAACTCAAAAGTTTCAATATTTGTGCTGATCCACATTGAAAGAAGGAGTTTCCTCATGGGAAGTTCCCCGGACCAGTGAAATCCCAGGTCCCATCACCAAAAAAGTCCCAATTAGTCTAAATTAATTAGTTTGGTTTGATACAATAAATTTTAGGTTTAATAATTCAAGGAACTTAAATTCTTAGGGTTCAGGGCAGCTAGGTGGCGCAGTGAGTAGAGTGTCAGCCCTGGAGTCAGAAGGACCTGAGTTCGGATCTGACCTCAGACACTTAATGCACACACAAACAAAAAACCTAGCCGTGTGACGTTGGGCAAGTTACTTAACCCGAATTGCCCTCCAAAAAAGCAAAAATAAAACAAAATAAAATAAAACTCTTAGGGTTCTGGGCAATTCCCAAATACTCTGAAATTTCTTAGAAGATGCTGACCCACACTGGTAGAATGAGTTTCCTATCCTATAATGAAAGCACAGGTCCAGTCTCTATCCTAATCCTTTACAGATTTCAGAATAACATTCCCATCTCCTATAATCTCCATAATACCTGTCACTTTACCTCTTGGTGCTCCTTTTTTCTTGAGTAACTGGTATGTACCCTGTCTCATAGAATTGTGAATAAAATTATTTATTAGCAAAATTAAATGGCAGATATTGATAATAATGATGGATCTCATCCATTAAGCAAGTTTCTCAGTTTTAGAAGTTACTGACTCATAAATGCTACTTAGAGTTTTGTCATATGGCAATTATTTAGAGAAATTGAGAAATTATTTAGAGAAATGAACATGCCCACTAAACAAAGGTGTGACAAAGGGACAGTAGACAAAGGCGCTAAACTCTAAGGAGTCACATCACCCATCTGACAAAATGAGTGGCCCAAATTTCCACTAAAAAGAAAAAGGGAAATAGAATAAATCAATGACTAAATGCTCCCCTACCACAAAGGAGCATTCTGATCTAGAAATTCTACTGCCATTATGATGATGGTGACCCTGAACAACAACATATTCTCCCTAAAGAAAACAAAGTAGAGAGTAGGGAGGGAAAGGAGCTAGGGAATAAAGAAAGGGGAGGATCAGATGAAAAGTTAAAAAGAAATTGAAAGAAAAAGTCATGAGAATCAGCTATTATGTCGAAGGGGCTAAAGTAACTTGGTAATGTTATCACAAAAGCGATGTCAATCATCTTTTTAAAATAATTGCCCATAAGAGTAGTGCCAAAGACCAAATTGAGCAAATGTCCTATTTTCCAAAATGGAGAATTCTGGACAATATATTTCTATATTATTCAAATAAAGGGAATTCTGCAGGCTACAATCAGTTTTCTGCTGACACCAGATCATTAAACCCAATAGTATATGAAGTCTTAGGGAGAAAATAAATTAATCAGTTGGCACTAATATGGATTCATGAAGAATAAGTTATGCCGAACAGCTTCCTTTTTGAGGTTACTAGGATAGCATATTAAAGGAATTCCATAATAGGTATCTTGTTTTCATCAAGGCATCTGATAAAGTCTGCCAAAATATCCTTTTAAACAAGATATGTGGATGGGATAGAAACATAATTAAAAGGATTCAAAACTGGTTGAATAACATTTGAAGAATACTGATTAACTGATTGATGTCAGCCTGGCAGGAAGTCTCTAATAGCATGCCATAGGAGTCAATCTTTGGGTGATCCTTTTTAGTGATTTTAAAATGACTTAGAGAAGCACTTGGTAAAAATAAACTTTAAGTACTATGTAAGTTTGAGTCATTATTAAAAAGACAAAAAGGCATGCTGTGTCAAATGTACAGGTGATGAAGAAATAGGAGGAATAAATGATATGAAAGATAATTAAATCTAGATTTAAAAGGAGTTTGACAGGCTGGAAAGTTGAGCTATAATAGCAAAATGAAATTTAATAAGTGTAAATATAAAATCAGACTCTTAGGCTCAAAAGAGTAATTCTAAAAATGCTAAAGGCTTGAATACACAACAGTTTATATTTTTTAAAAAACTTGGGAATACTAAACAGCTACAAGCTCAGTATGAGACAATAATGTGATGGGTTTAGCTACATTGATAGAAATAGAATGTCAAGTTATTGAATATAATAGCCCCACTTGTCAGACCACATCTAGTGTACTGTGGCCACTGTATTTTAAGAGGAATATCAATAAACTAGAGCATATACATCCAGAAATTGGGAAATTAGAATGATGAAGCACCTAGAAATTAGGTCATGTGTAATTGTTAAAAGAACCTGAAGGGGTTTTGCCAAGAAAGAAAGCTGGAGGAAGGAAGATGATAATTATCTTCACAACTGTCATATGAAAGAGGGTAGAAGTATGTTTTGTGTTCTTACAGAGGGTAGAACAAGGAGTAATGACAGAAGTTACAGGGGCACATTTCAACCTGATATGAGGACCTTTCTCCCAGTTAGAGCTATCCAGCAGTGGAGTGAGCTGCTTCCTAAAAAAATGTCTCTAGATTTCAGAGTTTAGATAACTACCAAGTCAGGGATGTCCTAAAGATGACACCTGTGTTGAATAGGAGATTGGATTAGGTAATCTCTAATTTGCCTCCCAAGCCTAATATTCTTTAGTCCCCTGATATAAGGAGGGAGCAGAAAGGAAAGAAACAGGAGAAACTAAAAAGAAAAGGAGGAATTTGAAATATGAAGGACATAAAATAGAACACCATAAAGTAAGAGAAAGACACCAAAAAGGCACAAGAGAAATGAATTAAGCAATGAATAAAGCTAGGCTTTATAAGCATAGATGTTGAATTGGCATGCCATGGTTAGATTTAATTCACTTTCTTCTGGTTTTTCACATATTTTTCTCTGCTGCCTGAGTTTAATGTGAATTTTTTTAATTAGAAATTATCAGTTAAATATCATAGTTAGGACCTATGTTATTCTGTTGAGCTTACTTTTAGGGGATATTGCAAACAAAACCAGATAGACATGGGCTCTTCCCTTTAAGATTTAATCTAAGAGATGAGTTCTCAGATAACCGTTTCTTCATCAGGTCAGGTCATGGGTATATAAAATATGATTTGTAATTCTAGACTAACTAAATATCTACTGGTTTCTCTTGGATTTCTCAGTTGTAGTAACATTTTAAGATAGAACTGTCATTTTCCCACTCAGTCAACACAATGTGTTGACTCACTCTAGATTCTGCTTTTGTCAGTATATGTAAAACTTTAAGCAAATTCTCCTTTACTTCTGAACATTAATGACTTTAATCAAGGAAGAATATTAATTAATTAAAAGAAACAAATTGTATTAATAGAATGGAAACCTAATTACCGAGTGTGCCCGTTTTTATTCCTGATAGTGGATATAAACCAGAGTTTGGTTCATTAGTCCTATGTCTATAAAATTAATGCTTTTAAAATAATCATTGAGTAACCTAAACTGGCTTGGAATTATCCAAAGAGTTTTTACAAAAAGAACTTTTTTTTTTTTGCTTTTTGGAGGGCTATTGGGATTAAGTAACTTGCCCAAGGTCACACGGCTAGGATTTTTTGTTTGTGTGTTAAGTGTCTGAGGCCGGATCCGAACTCAGGTCCTTCTGACTCTAGGGCCGGCACTGTGCCACC
Source organism: Gymnobelideus leadbeateri (assembly GCA_011680675.1). NCBI lineage: Eukaryota > Metazoa > Chordata > Mammalia > Diprotodontia > Petauridae > Gymnobelideus > Gymnobelideus leadbeateri. The sequence continues at coordinate 1,396,403 of WOXC01006915.1, read as the reverse complement.
TAGCCGCCCCAAAAAGAACTTTTTAAAGAGAATTTTGAAAAAAGGGGTGAATTTGTTGCTTGCTTTGCCTCACATTGGGCCTGTCCCCCAAGCCCCATTTTAAATTTTACAGGGTTTTTTTTTTAATGTCAAAAGTTTGTCAATAAAAGTATAATATTCTGTGTTTATCTCATAAGCTCCTGGCCTAGCAGAGACATATTTAAAGCTAAATTGATAGCTAAGTGAAAGATAAATATGTGGGACTAAGGTTAGTTAAATCTTAGAATTATTTCACCAAGAGTTAATACACAACCATTGTGCTGTCATACTCCTGGTTATCCCTGCCCCAACTCACTACTACCATCTGGGTCTAGTTTAAGCCAACTGGATATCATCACAGAACTAATTGTGGACAGCAATCGACTGAAATACCATGATTCCAGAATTTGATGTAAAAGAGATATAGACGTGGTCATCACTTACATGTTGGAGGTTAGTTCTAATAAGTTGAACCAAATAACTTGCCAACTGAACCTAATAAAAAATATTTAAGTTTACCAATACACTTAATAACAAAATATGAGGTAGTGCATAATGAATTATTAACTGTACTATATTACCTATTGCTGGTATATCTTTAAAAGTTTTGCTTTTCAAATAATATATGTATGCCCTCGCTTTTCACTGAAAATTGTGCTGCTTTTGGAAATAGTTGATCGGCTTAAGTGGTAACAGTTAGAGCTGAACTTGTAATTGAATTTCCTAATTTTGTGTGACACCACCTACCCACAATACTGCATAGGACTCTAGGATATGGTACAGAATCTAACATAGCCTAATATTGAGAAAGGGAATAAATGTGATACAAAGAAGATTTATGATGATGTAGGGAGAGAAAATTTTCTTCATTTTCTGTGGTAAGTTTTTGCAGAAAAACACCGAATTTTTATTTGTTCCCTTTTTATGTATCACATATTTTCAGTAGAGTAGAAGTTATTACTTTACAGTAAATATTGGCAACCATAAATATCCGTGGCACTGAAGAGCATTTTTTAAATATAACAGAGTCCTTGTTGAAAGGAGTATAAATTCTAAGTTGAAAGGTTCACTATAGGTGAAATACTAGAGAAATACCATTCCTCATCATATAATGTTTACTATGCTCCCTCCTGTGCATGGCATTTATATTTATGTGCTGTGGTAAAGAATTAACTATTAAATCAAGACAGAACCAAAAGGCACACATATCGATGCTTGATATTTTACATGACAAAGTAGCATTTCTGTGTATGTATGTGTACACACATATGTTCTAGCTAATGTTCAACAATATGTTTATGTTCCACATTATCCTGGGGAGTTGCTTATAAACCAAAACACACTCTTAAAGGGTAAAAGCACCTGCTATTTTGTGATTGCATCTCTTCTGATTGAACTGGTAAATTAAATTGCTTGAACCTCAGGGAAAAGGAACAGGTTGGGTGCTTTTTTTTTCATTGAACATTAGACAGCCCTTCAGGCTAACATTTAACATTACTCAGCTAATGTGTAACATTACCTCGTTATAAACAGTTGGTTAGATGCAGTTTTCTGCTGGGAAGCTACAAACCTGTACAAATAAAAATGACTGTCTCCTATTTAGAGATCTATAATATAGAGGTTAATTTGCACATATACCTTCTAAACACATTTATGTTTTCACATTGAGACATTATATACGTAGGGGAAATGGCATGCCAGAAATGTTTTTGATAAGGAAGTTGTAACGTGATATATTCGAAATTGCCCTACCTTATTATTGTCTAGTCACTTCAGCATGAAACACCAGAGGCTTCCCACCACCCCCATTGCCAGTGGTTCTGCTAACAAAATTAGACCACCTGCTGCTAAAGCTGCCTATTTCCTCAAAGCAGTTACATATTTTAGGATCCCACAGGGTCCTCAAGCCTGTAATGTTATATCATTTAAAGAGTAGTTATAGTCAGAAAAGTGACTATGTAAAAATGGCACCTTCTTCTTCTCTGTATCTGTTTATTCCATTGAAAAACACAAATTTTACTACTATTTGCAAAACTAACGTGGTTATGCATGGAGTCTGCTTCTTGCACTGATATAACTATTCCCAATGTGGAATTTTCTATTTGTTTTGACTAAGAAGGATTTTAACACTCAGCACTTTGGAAATATTTTTATTGTTGTTATTTAGTTGTTTCAGTCATGTCTGACTCTTCATGGCCCCATTTGAGGTATTCTTGGCAAAGATACTGGATTTGTTTGCCATTTTCTTCTCCAATATTTTTATTTTTTGCTTTTTTTTTGGAGGGGGAAGGCAGGGCAATTGAGGTTAAGTGACTTGCCCAAGGTCACTCAGCTAGTAAGTGTTAAGTGTCTGGGGTCAGATTTGAACTCAGGTTCTCCTGACTCCAGGGCTGGTGCTCTATTCAGTGCACCTCCTAACTGCCCATGCCACCTAGCCACCCTCCAATATTTTTAAAAAATAACTAATCTCCAAAACTTCAGTACTGTCGTGCAGACATTTTGTTTCATTTATTGTAATTGATGATATGCCTAACTACAAAAATTGCATTCTCCAATGGCTCCTACTTTCAAAATTCATGATATAGATATAATTTATTTTGATTCCTAAAAGAATTGGGGCAAACACTAGTTTATAACAATATAATTGGAGCCTCCATAGAAGCCTTCCTCCATGGCTTCATTGCAGTATGGTAGTAGCACTGGGTCTCAATGATGAGTCATTGAGAGATTCTTGCTAGTTGGAAAGACTTCAAGTATGGCTATAGCAACAGACTCTACCTGTTGTGTAACAGCCAGCAGTGTTAAGTATGATATGGTGACACTTATCACCAGAAGATTGGCCACCAGGTAATGAAAAATTTTTGATTGTGTCTATTCAGCAAATGGATGAAAATGCAAAATGGCCTTTAACTCTGTGCTTCTTTACACATCTGCAGTAATGGTAGAGTGAGGGGTAAGTTAGAGGGAAGGATAGATGGTACTAAAGCTTCCTCAATTATTGAGTTATCTAAGCAGTAGAATTTTTGTTGTTGTTCAGTCTTTTTCAGCCATGTCCAACTCTTCATTACCCTATTTGGGGTTCTCTTATCAAAGATACTGAAGTGGTTTCCCAGTTCCTTCTCCAGCTCATTTTACAAATGAGGAAGTGAAGCAGAGTTAAGTGACTTGCCCAAGATCATATAGTTAGCAAGTGTCTGAGGTCAGATTTGAGCTCATGAAGATGAATCTTCCTGATTCCAAGCCCAGGGTTCTACCCACTATGCCACCTAGCTGTCCAAGTGGTAGAATTAGAATATTACAATTAGTCATTTAACTTTATGTTTTTAATTTGCCGTTGTACCACAAAATGTGAAAAACACATTGCTGAAAGAACTGAGTCATATCCACATTGAAATTCTCTATAAATTCACAGTAAGTGAAATCAGAAAACTTAAAGATGTTGCAACTAAATGGAAGGTTAATTTTCCTTGGTTAGATGAATAAAGGAATTGGAGGAGTTGGGCTTATCATGCACTCAATGGACAGTGAGCAACATAGGCTACTTAGTTATATGACCTTGCATTGCTCACACCAAATGTTGGAAGATAGACCACTATCAATATAATTTCAGGGTATATACCAAAATGCATGTTCTCTATGCCTCTCAGTCTGTTATGTAACTATGAAGATGGGGGTCTGAATTAGGAACCCATCTATGAAAGCCTGCCTATTTTCCTCTAATGTTTTCATCAAGGACATTTTTGATGCATACGTAAATAGTTCTATCCACTATAGAGTATTTACAGAGAAATGTGGACCACGATTACATAGGAGGAGAAGGCATTAAAAAAGCAGTAATCTACACTGGTAGAGGGACTACTCATATCACCGAAATCGCAGATCTACCTAAAGCATCTACAGGAATAAACATCTGTTATGTGCCTACTGTATGTAGAGCAGTCTAGTCAATGGGTGGTGAATCTGTGACCTCGAGGCTGAATGGGGATTTGTTCTGTGAAGTTTAGATTCCTTCAGAGGGCCACACAAGGATCTAGAGGACTAAAAGTAGCCTTGAGGCCATAGGTTCCCCACCCCTGTTCTAGCTCCTAGAGAGACATGATACATCCTGCTCTTGAGAAAGTTAGAATCTGATAGGAAAATAAGCCAAACAAAGAAAGGAATTATGAAATATCACTTCATAAAAATGCATTTAAATTAAAACACAAAGAACAATGGGTAGTCTTAAGAAGAAGGGTCAGAATCAACAGGCGAGATCAGAGGAAAAACCTACCTTTTAAATAATCTAAGCCTCTAAAATAGCAAATAATCATTTTAAATGGTAAAATATTATCTTTATGATCTTAAGTCAGTTCAATCAAAGAAGGAAAACTGTATAATAATTTTGGATTCCTTGAAGAGCATTTTATCCCCTGTTTTTATCCTTCATTCTGACCCATGTTTTTCATATCTATCACTGAAAGTCAATTTTCATTATCCATCAAGGGAGGACTGGCTCCATTGTAAAGCTAGAGCATATTGGTGATCTTAGTCATCAAAATAATGTGAGTGCTTTTCAATTCAAGAAATGTTATTCCTTGAGGCATGCTCAATAATTACATGATTAATTATATTAATTTCCTGTTATCAGAAAGACTAGTATGAAAATCCACTGAAAAACAAACATTTCCCTTTGCTGTGTTATTTGTATAATTATTTCTGAAAATAGAACAAACAAATAAATAAACAAATACTTCACATTTTAAAAATAAAATTTTAAACATATTTTCTGTTACTATATCCCAGTAGTGTTTGAATTATTCTGACTAGAGAACTATATACAATATTTACATAGTGTTATGTTCCCTTCTTTACATAAATGTAGCAGCCTCAAGGATTTTTTTTATCTCCCAAAACATAATTTTTATACCATAAGAGATAATGTGAAAAAAATTTTGTTTATAATTAAGGGTTTTTTTGCCCCCAGCCAACATGATTTATTTAGAATATTCTTTATTGTAGAATACATTTTGAATCTAATAACTCAATTAACAGTGTCAGAATTCTTTGTCTGTAGATGATACGCAGGTATCTTTACTGTTTTCTCAAGTCTATGATTCTATAGTATGCCAATATAACTGATATAATTCATCCTTATTCCTCTCCTAAAATAATACCAACAATAGAAAATATCTCAAGGTTTTGTTGTGTTAAAATATAAAATTAATAAATGCCATAGAAGGATAAAACAATTGGTTAAAATATTATTATCTCTTAGTAAAACAGATTTATGTTCAGGCTCTCCAAGTGACTCATTCTACCTGATGTAGTACAAATTGATTTAAAAATTCTTTGCAGGCATATCTTGAGCCAGAATTATTAAATTAAGCAGAAACACTGGAAATCATCTTGGTTTTTTAATCCTCAGCACTTTTGTCCCCATTTACTTACCTTAAGTAAATACAGAAAGTTAAAAAGAAAAGTATCCTTTGACTAGATTACTGGGTGCAGTATTCTTCTTCAAATATGGAAACAGTTTAAGATGAAATGTATAATATAAACTGGGGTAACATGAATCATACTTATTATAAAAACAAAATCAATAGATTACAAATTTCTTAACAAAATACTTTGCTTACAGTTTGTATATTTATTCTACTGGCCCCTAGATTAAGCTCGCATATCATCTGCATATTTCATTAGTATATAATTATGTGTTTTACATGTTTGAACTTTCTTGGTAGTCTAACAGAAAGAGCACAACTTTTGAAGAATGTCTTTAAGAAAAATCATGTGAACTTGTACCGTTCTGAATCCTTGCAACAAAACCTACTCCGTAAGTGTTTATCTTTAATTAGTATTTTTCTTTTGAAAAACTATACGTTAGCATGATTCATGAATATTGTTGAAATAAGGTTTCTGTTGTATTATACAACATAGAAACCATTGCCTGATACAAAAAAAAATGATGTTACTGCAAAATAAAGCACACAATTAACATATCACGAGAAAATTCCTTTTGTCTAGCAGTCTACATTTATCTTTATAATATAGCTTCAAAAAGTAAGAAATCAATCAAACAAACAATAATATGTTCTGTTTCATGGTCCTTTGCCACATTTCAAAAAGGTAGAAGTGGTAGAATGTTTCAGGATATGGTTAAATAAGTACTTTGGATAATGAACATTAGTTTTTATAAGAGATAATTTTTTACTTGGTTTATTTTGCAAAAGGAGTGGGGTTCTTGCATTAAACAAAATGTAATCTATTTTTTTCACTGAAAGTATTCATAAATATATAAACACTTATAAAATTGATTAGGTACTTCTACCTCTATTACAAGGATCTGAAAATAAGTACTGTTATTTAAAACAACTGTATCATCAGACCCAAAGTAAATTTCTCATCCATATTGTTAATACTTAGTTTTTTATTAGCTTGGTGTTACTTGCACATCTGATTTATTTTTTATTTATGTGTACTGTAACTTTTTTTTACTAGATTTTAAAATATAGGAGATATTTGACATAAATGGAGAATGCATTCTATAAAACTCTAAGAGTAGGGAAACCTAGAGACACTGCTCCCCGTGTTGATCCTGCCCTTGGATTTCCCATCATGTTGACCAAAGAGCACATCCTCAGTGGCAGAACCAACGAGAGAGGAGGTGGGAAATAGCCAAAGAAGGGGGGTTACATGGGAGTAGGAGTATGACCTATTTGCCTGTACTGCCATGAAACATAGTAAGAGCAAAGTGTCACCATGCAATATAAATGTAATTGGAATGAAACCCATAACATGTAAATATTCAAAACTCTCAAAAGACAAAGATTCCCCATATTCTACTTCCAGGTACTTTTTCAGAAGAAATAATTTCTATTTTCTTTTGTATCTGTAGATGGATATGCTTTCTCTCAAGATGAAAATGGAATAGTTTCACAGTCTGAAGTGATTAGAGCTTATGACACTACAAAACAAAGACCAGATGAATGGTGAAAGGGTTTTCACCTAAGAAGTGGGCTCAAATACTTACTTCCGTAAGACAACCTACTAGGTCTCTACTGGAATCCACTAAACAATTCCAGTCCAGGAAGTTAAAAAAAAGATCTGTGCTGATGTCGTCGAGTGAATTTCAGATTCATCTATTCTGTAGACATAAGCACTGTGCGACTATACTGTAACAACATCTCTTTCAAAGTTTTATAGACAAGTATTTGCTTAATCTTTGTAAACAGAAGTTGAAAATGACCTTGTATCCTGCCAGACTGCTTACTTAAAATGAGGCTCTTTCAGTGTTGTTCTTACTCCACACCTTGGGATAAAGGTAATGCTGAGATTACTGAACATACCATATGGTGACAGATCTTTACCATTTATGAAAAATGTGAAATGGCATTATGTCAAAGAGGTTCTGGTAACAAGACTCAGATTCAAAATGAGTTGAAAACCAGCATATTTAAGGGGCGGACTCACCTTCCCGAGAAAAATATCTAAGCAAGGCATCAATTGTTGTTAGTTGTCAAAACCGTCCTAATAAATGTTTGCCAAAGAAGTTCAATAAATGTATTTGTCTTTCAGTAGCCATTTGCACAGAAATGTCAAAGGAAGTTTCCTTCTTGTCATTTTGTCAGAACTGCATGCCTGACTTTTTATCTATAAGATGATCAGTTTGCAAAAATGAGTCAAATTCAGGTTTCGTCTATGGCGTTTGCTACTAAAATCTGTAACGTTTTGCACCTTCAGCCTTACGAATGCTTCTTTCTTCCTTGTCTCGTTTATCCGTCAATGTCGGAGAGGTACATTTCAATGTGGTTACTCTCTTAGTCGTGATGGTAATTTTCTAATGTTGTGTTTATATCTATTAGCCAGCTCTAGTGTATTTCCATCTTTTTCTATGTTTCTGCTCTAAATTTTGTGGCCTGACGTGGTATTGTAAAATCTTAAGAGGAGCTTTTTTTTTCCACTTGAGAAAAATACATTTGCATATTTATATAAGATTTCCAAAGTTTCTGTTCAGATATTTGGAATACCACATCAGATAAATGCATTTGCTTTTATAATCCACTTTGGTTTTACCTTCCACTTCCCCCTAGAGGTTACTTCTGTCTTAATACAGCCAAGCCATGTGTAATCTATATTTAAGAATGAATAATTAGTTTGCAGTTCAGTTCTCAGAGGTAGCTACCACATTTCTTTTTAACTAAAATGAATCACATGCTAATGGAAAAAACACATTTTCAATTTGCAAAAAAAAAAATTGCTCATTTTACCCAAGTCATGGTTTGGAAATGAGGAGCATTTCTCATTATAAATAGGTTGTATTGATATGTTTGTTAAATGAATGTTTACTTCATTTGACACTTCTGAACTCTCTATTAAAAATGCCTGTTTTGCTACCAAAAGCAAGTGACAAAATATGCTTGACAAAGCATAAACAAATTTGTATTCCCATTTTAAACATATTGCTTTTATTTTAGATAAAGAGAATTCCAATTTTCAGATACATATATAGATTGAAACACGTGTTGCCTTTCAGTGAGTAGCAGATTTGCCTTTCAGTGGACAATAGATGCCTAAGAGATGAAAATTGCTTCTTTTTTCTTAAGCAAAGCCTTGTTGGGTTAGAGGGGTTTTTTTATATTTTTTTTACATAAAACATTTCCATATTAGTCATTTTGTAAGCCTTTTGTTTTTAAGAAAGGAGAGCTTACTAAATCAACCCTTGAGTTTCACAAGTTCACAGTCATTATTCTAAATTCAAATTAAAATAATTAGGTCCTATCTTAAGGGCATATAAGGTCCCTTTCAGTTTTGGACTTCTTTGGTTCTATGGCAAAAGAATCATTTCACTTACTGTCTCCACAGCTATTCTCTACTCACTCCTTTGCCAAGTAAATTTCTCTTCCTTTCTCTCTTTCAAATTTGTACCTACAGAAAGATGTCATGCTGTCAACTTAGTTTTAATCTAGGGTCTGTTCACTTCCGACCCATATTCAGAGGTATAGACTTAAGGAATCATAATACAGAAAGATTATTGAAGAGTTGAGTACTGGATGATAGAGCTATTTTCTGAATCATGTCATCTTTAAAGTTTAAAATGTATAATGTCTAAAAATATTTATTCCTTCTTTTAAATGTGTCTTTAGTCATTCCTTCCCTGAGTCCATATATGCTTTTCTGTTCTACCCAAGTGAAGATAGTTGAGGTAGAACCACAAATATTCAAAAAGAAGTAAACCTATCCCATCTGCAAAAAAAAAAAAAGTTCTTTCAAAAAAAAAGATTCATCTTCTACTTCTATTTCCTGCCCCTCGTCACTCCCACTCTTCCCAAGACCTTAACTTCTAAAAGTTATCAGTGGGACAGAATTGAATTTCCTGGCCTGAAAGTAAACTTAAATTATTGATCCATGATTTACTTTGATGAAATTCATTAACATTAATGGGATCTGCCTATATAAATTATTCTCTTTAAATTTACAAAATTGATCACTAATCTATTATGACTCAATTTCTACTAGCAATTGAGTTACAGTCTGGCACAGAGAATAGGGGGCTGTATGTAAAGAAAAGAAGACAGTTCAAATTCTGCCACCAGTACTTAGTGTAGTCAAGGTTAATTGACCTTTCTGGGCCTCATTTACCTCAATCTGTAGAATGGACTAAAATCCCTGTAGTACCTATTTCATGGGGTTGGCAGGATATTGTGAAATGAGAATATAAAATATTTTGTAAACTTGCAAGCACTATATAAATTTCTGTTATCAATAATATTCACATTTCTGTTCCAAAAAAGAATATTTTAGCAAAAAAAAAAGCCATCTCTTTGTTTTCATCAGATTGAACCTTAGTAAAACTTAAAATCTTCATTTTAATCATAGAGTCTTTAACTTTTTAAAGCAAATCACAACTACTCTAAGATTCCTTGTTACCTTTGTCATAAGAAAAAAAGTTTTCAAAGGATTAATAAAGCTGAAGTGAACTAATTCTACCTTCCTCTCTTTGTAGCCTATTCAAAGGCAGAATCTGTCTTGGTAATCTGACATCCCATGTTGGTTTTTACTAGTAGGCACAAAAGAAATGTTGCTTCACAAGAACTACCACTTATAAATTTGAATTCATGTGGAAATCTTAACTTACCTAGCTGTATCAGGGTTTTGGTTGTATATTTGCACCTAGCAGTTGCTATTTCCTTAAAAAAAAAAAGTTAACGGCTTCATGGTGTTTCTCAGGAAGTTAGTAAAAAAGAAATGTGGAAATGGTCCAGATACTTCAGTTGAGAAAAAAGACTTTTAGGCAATCTTCACCTATTGCTAATCATGGCAGATGTGCAACACACTTTAACATGTTCCCTGCTCGATAGATTTATGAGTTTCATACATATTGTGTATGCTTCTTAAACTAAGCCAATGACTCCTACTAATTTCAAGTGACAAAAATGAGAGGTCAGTTATTGAACATTAAAGCTCATTGTGAAACATTATAATTTCTGAACTCAGTATTGCGAAATTCTGCATAATGTGCAGTGTTTAATAACAGCTTTGCATTTAAAATCCTCTTTCATAAACAATGCCAGCTATAAATCATTGATTTCTTACAAACAGTTGTGAAATGCTTATAACCATGTCATAATTATTGTGTAGCTAAGTAATCCTCAATAATTTTTGTATGTATGTGAAATTGCCTTTTGGCAGCTCCTCATTTAAAAAGTCTTTCTGCAAATAAATCAGTAGGCTTAGGAATAATCAGTTTCTAAAAAATTGTTCTCCAACATAACTGTTAAACACACACACGCGCGCGCGCGCACACATACACACACACACGCGCGCACGCACACACATACATACACACGCACGCACGCACGCACGCGCACGGACCAGGTTTGTGTGGTTCTTTTTGTAAAGCATGTAACACCACCCATGATTAGGTGCCTAACAAATGAGATGATGATGATGATGATGAAAATTTCTACTATACCTATGAAAGGTTACTATATTGTGATTTTTTCTCATATAAATAACTAAATGTCATTTATGAAACTTCTACTCTGTTGCATTTTAATTGACCTTGGACAGCTATAAAATTGGAATGTATGTTAAATTTTAAAGGAAAAGAAATGACTTTCTCCCTTTTAAAATATTGATTCATTTTCTATGTAAAAGCAGCTGTGCTTTTGATGAGTTTATGGTTTGTCTGCATGAATTAATATTTTAAAGTGGCCTAAGCAAATGCATGGCTTTTGCTATAAATTTTGATATTTCTTTCTGCCTTCCAGAGTCATATCATAGAATATCCAAGAATTAGTGTTTGGTAGGCAAAAGGATTGGTCCTCAGTTTGACCTTTATAGATGAGTATATTCTTTTCAAACAAATTTAAACAGATTTAACTAAATCATTTCTTTGGATTGATTGACAGAATTTTGCATTATAAAGTTTATGGCAAGTAAACCTCTTAAGTAGGAAATATGGTAGCATTCTGAAGATTGAATTTTCATATCTGCTTATTCCTAATTCTGACTTTCTATAAGTAAATCTCTTGTTGTAAAAATGTGACCAGAATATATTAAAAGATTATGTTTGTGTTTTGTTGTTCTAGAATAGAAGCCATAAATACGGTTAGCAGTGGGTTTTTCTTACCTTGAGCTTCAGTTTTGACTTAAGTATTTCAATGTATATTAAGTGAACGTGCTGCATTGAAAGTAGCAATTGGGCAAAACTGCAGTTTGCATTAAAGGGAAGGTAGGATTGTCTGACTGCACCACAGCTACTGCAGAAGCTGTTGTGGGACCTTCACATTTGCATGAGTGGAGAGTTGTTTGATTCTGTGTTTATGGTAGTTTTCTCAGGTTTGTTTTAACTTGACATTAAATGCACTGTGTTTTATAAATAGTTATTAAAATTTAGTAATGTTCTGTGCAGTGTTACATGTCACTGGCATTTTGTGAATGTGCATGTTTTGACCTGCAAATTTTAAATGCATTGTCTTTTAATTGTTATTAAAAATGAAATAAATATGTCATTACATAAAGAAAAGTCTTCATGTTTTCAATACTGGTCCAATAGTTGTTTGAGTTTCTTTAAACCTGCATGATGCATAAAACCTAAAACATTGTACATTACATTGCTTTGGAAAAAATTTGTTTTTTTGAAACCAATGATCCACAAAACACTCCCCTCCTTTTAAACTGATGAAATGAGACATAATGATAATTGAGTATACCTTTACTCTGCTTTGGAACTATGTATTTTACCTGTATGGAAATAAGAGAAAGATAAAATTGTTTTTATTTCTATTAATTAATATTCAATGCTACTCAGTATCCTTCAGCTTTGTTTTCACCAAAATCAATAAACATTCCTACTAGCTATAATAATTAAAGAGCAGCTCTGTAAAATAATTAATTCAAGCTAAGTATCTATCTATCATGTTAGGTCTACATTTTTTTTTGAGAAACCACCCATTTAGTTTACTTATTACCTATCTTCATTACAAGAATTAGGAGTCACTGTCTCCCTTTGTGTGTCTTTTTATTTCTCTGAGTGTCCATATGTGTCCACCTCTGTGTCTGTCTCTGTCACACACACATGAACACAGTCAGCTTCTTTCAGGATTAACAGGAAACAGTGACAGGTTTTGAAGATAAAGTGAAATTTGGAGAGAAGGATAAGAATTTGATCAGGCTAAAACACTAGAAATTAATTGAGGGCAGGGGGTCATGCCTTTGACAAATACAGTTGCTTCTTGGTTAAAAAACAAAAAAGGAAGATAAACTGTAGAGAGGAGTCTCGCCTTTTTCTTTCTAGAAAAAGTTGGAACTTAGGATTTGGTAAACTACTGAATTGGACTAAGTGAACATGGGCACAATTGGAAAATGGCACTTGGAGGGGGGAAAAACTTTAGGCTGCATCAAAGTGAGGGGGTAGGTATGGTTTTTAGCTATATAATATCCAATCTCACTCCATTCCTTTCCTGTCCATTATCTATAGAGTTTTTAAAATATACATAGAGATTATATAGAAAATTTTTACTCTTAGATTATTCCTAAACTATTAGCAGATTTAATTGAACACTTGGCATTAATATACATTGTACTTGTCCTTCCTACTTTAAGGTACATATATATTATTATAGAATTATAGAATTTTGAAATCCTTTGCCCACACCACGGTTTACTTCTTTGTGTATTCTTAGCATTTCTGACTTCATATTTCTCTATTTTTAATTACACAAGCCACCTCATATTAATTGGAAGAACAGTACATCATCAATTTGATTAATTAGAAGTTGGGAAAATATTGAATATAGGATATTTATGAAATTTCATTTTATTACTTTCAAGGATATACAATAACTAGAGGTTCAATAGAATTCTTGTCAGGCCAGATAATTAATTGCAATTAGCAGCAATTATGTGCAGATAAAGAGCATGAAAACACTTTGATTTTTTTTAGATTTGGCGTATCCCCATAGAGTCTTTTTTCAGTATTAGTGCTCTAAGCAAATCCTTTATTCAGATAATATGAAAGTACTTTCAGTCCATCCCAGGACAACCATCACGAATTCCTAAGCAATAGAACCCCAATCATTATGGTTTTACTATATATAACCATAGAGTTTTTGTTGCATTTATTCTACCTCAAGTCATAGGATTATTTTTCTTAAGCTGGAAGGGACCTTGAAGGTAATCTAGTATCAATCCTCTTTTTCACTGATTAAAGCTATTCAGGCCCAGAGAGGTCAGCTGATTTGCCCAGGTAGTAACAAACCTGGCATTTAAACCCAAATTTTCAATACCAGAGTCCACCACTTTCTGCTGTGAGCTTTCACAAGTAAATTAAACACTTGCATACATCTCAATTGAGTTTAATCCCACCTTCAACTATGAGAATTCCTTAATTAAAAATAGGAATAATTTCCTACAAGCTTTAAATTTTAGGTATGCCATTGGTTAAAAAGAAATTCCCCTAACACAAAAGAAAAAAATAGATAAAACCCCTAAGAATGTCATTAATTTGGACACTTGAAAAGCTTTTCCCCAACACTGAAGGGCATACAATAAAATAGATTATCCAAAAAAAGTCAACTAAACCGTTTCTGCTTGCCTTTGAAATGTATTATATGGACTTTTATAATAGCTACAATTTATATGGCACTTTTAGGTTTGCAAAATATTTCACAAATATCCCTTTATATATCATTTTACAAATGAGGAAACAAATGCCCCAGGTTATGAGACTAAATTTAAATCTCAGATTCCCTGACTCCACATCCTCCATCTGCTATCCCACTTAGCTACCTAGCAAATCTTAATTATTTTTTCTTATGCCAATAAAAAAATAAGTTTGCCATTCCCAAGTACACATTGATGCAGTAGGTTTGTTGGGTTTAAAGGGAAATTTGTCAGTTATTTTAAATGTTCTGTCAACTTGTTGATCAGTAGTTTTTCAGTCATGTCCGACTCTTTATGATCCCATTTGGGGTTTTCTTGGCAAAGATAGTTTACTATTTCCTTCACTAGTTCATTTCACAGATGAAAAAACTGAGGTAAACAGGGTTAAGTGATTTGCCCAGGGTCAGTCACATAGTTACTATCTGATGCCATTTTTGCACTCAGGAAGATGAGTCATCCTAACTCCAGACTTAGCACTCTGTCCACCTTGCCACCTAACTGCCCCATTCAGACAATAGCCAAGGGTTAATTATATCTAAAGAATCCAGGCAATTTTCCCTGTTTATCAGAGAGCTCTATCAAGAAAAAATGTTTCTTTTTTTCCAGCAATTGGAGTTAAGTAACTTGCTCAAGGTTACACGGCCAGTCATTATTTATGTGTGGGTGCTCATTTTCTGAGGCCAGGATCCGATCTCGGTTCATCCCGTCTCCGGACCTGCGCTCTTACTCACTGCGCCACCTAGCCACCCCTAAGAAGAAATGTTTCTTAATAGCACCATATGAATTGATCATAATTTTTCCTTCTAATAGATTGCCTGAAAAGTAGGTCAGCAAAAAAGTCCCTCCCCTCCAAGAAATAAGGTAAGATATGTGCCAATTTTTCAAGTGAAGGTTTTACATTATCCACAAAAATGGTTTAATGCAGATGAACATTTATAGTTCAACTAAAACAATAGTCAAGTGTAACTTGTCATTTGGGAGAGGGCACTACCTTGCCTCTTATCCTTCTGGATATAATCAGCACGTTGCAAGCAACACAGACTACTGAAAGATACCTGAAGTATGCCCATATCTGCTTCTCGCATCATGGGGCAATTGCTAGAAATGCATTAAGTGTCATAGAAGCCTTGTGTTCTGTTGTCTGAAAGAACAACATTCCTGTACATCACCATAACATTGATGCTGGGCAGACAGCGAAGACATTGTTTATTTTATAGACTTTCTATATTATATCACTGTTTCTACACTTTACATCCCTATAACATCTATGTATACAAACAAATCCAGGGCATAGAGAGTTACTTTATTATAGGCTTATACCACATACTGGATTAAGAAATGTTAATTGAGTTAATGTGAAAGCATGCTGAAATTATTCGGAAATTGCCATTATAAATGGTGTGGAGAAAGTAGCACTAGCGTATCTACTCTTTAAGCATTGGACAGGTTGCTCCTTCTTTCAGGGCTTTTGTTTATTCATCTGTATCTATGAAATGAAGGAATTGGCCTAGATTTCCCGAAAGGTCCCTTTTCTGTCTTGGTCTATAATAAATTCATTCAATGGTGTGTATTTCCGATGGGTGTGTGTTGTGCAACTTAATCATTCTGGACTGCTTTCACAATGTTATTTACAGGAAACTTCTTATTCTTGAAGCTATCTTTATAAGTTTCCATTATCAGCAGTGCTGAAGAGTGTGACTATATTGGAAGTTAATGACCACTCTAAAGTGGAAATAGTGCTTAGAAAGACTTTTAAGGTTGAAGTTTTAAAGATTTATAATAAATTAGCTTCAGAAACTCTATTAAATTCCTCACATCAATAGATGTTTTAAACAGGTCACCCATGAATTTATTACAGAAATAAAAAGAGAAAGCATAGTACAATTTTTAAAAAACCAACGTTCAGTTATTTATAGCCAACAAGCTCAGTTGGTTAGAATGTACTGTTGACAATGCCAAAGTTGTTGTTTGATCTCTGTGAGTCTGTGAATTGTGCTGTTTCATAGGCCGAGGCTGAACCTTTAAGCCATAGCAAATGTGTATACTTATCATCTGGGGATATACCAAGATTTAGATGGGTCAGCAGGTGAACAGGTTTCCTGATATAAGGAACTGTTTTATATTTACTTGTATCCTCTATAGAAGATACTAAAAAAAAGCTCAACATATATGTTTCACTGGTGGTGAAGCAGTCATTGTATGTGAAAGACTCCACATATGAAAATAATTGCAACCTGTATCAATGGTATAAGCCATTATCACTAGTACAAGTTTCATGTACATTTTAAAAATATTTTGAGGATATATAGAAATTAAGTTGCTCTTACATGATCATAAGGGTCTATCTCTGAATAAGTGATAATACATAACATTTTTACTAACTTTCTTCACCTTTTTAGGTGCACAGTGCCTAGAATATAATAAGTGAGAATATAGTAAGTGCGGAATATCTACTTATTACCTGTGTACTTTTTATAATCACATATAAGAAATTGCTTTTTTAAAATTCAATTTATATTTAATATTAGATACAAGTAAGTTTCTAAATTTAGTAACAAATGTCTTTTACTGATTATCAAGTGGTTTACATAGGTCTCCTACAAAATGAAGTGCTTTGATTAAAAACTAAAAAGTTTTCACAAAAGCCAATCAAATACTTTGCTGAGTCTCTCAAACAGTATTGTCTATTCTGGTCTTAGCTCAAAGGCTGCTTGGTGTTAGCTATCTGGCACAGATTAACAATAACGGGAATTTTAACCACAGCTTTTATTAACATAAAATTTCAGTGTGATTACTAAATAATTAGTATTGTCAATGTGTAAATACATTAAATTACAAATATCTTCACATTTTTACATAATTAATTTTACAAATAAAACTTTAAGATTCAGTTGTCCAACTTTCATTTATATACTAAATGTCACTGAACAAAAGCTCACAATAAATATTTGCTAGGGGGAAATTTTCGTTAGGATTTGCCTAACAATGAAAATTACTTATTAAATTTTATATTGTCTTCTGAAAAGTATGTATTTTGAGTTATGTGATTATTAATACAATAATTATCTCAACATACTTAAATACTGTCCAAGATGCTCAGGGTTCCCTTAGTTTATTAAAAAGTGATTAAGGTTTTTTTAAATGAATTTCTGATAACTATAATCAGGTACTTCCTTCTTTCATTATAATTAAATTAACCCCTCAGGCTTTAAAGAGTAACTTCTAATATCTTCTATGTAAATAATGTTTTGAGTTGACTGGTGAAATGTTTTCAGTAGAAACTGGTTTAAATTTCTAATTGCTGCAATTATGAGTAAAGATATCAAATTAAAATGTAATGGTCACCTTTTTTTTAAAAAAGGCAAAAAAGCAATTACCTAAAACATCCAGTTTGTGTGATCCAAATGAGAGAACATATTAATTCTAGAAAAGAAATATTTCTCCATGATGATCTTGTTCTGATGCCCCAGAACATCGTCTAAGTGTTAACATAAGCATAACTCAAAACACACTGCACTTGTCCTTCACTCTGCTGTATTATTCATATCAACTTGGGCTGAAGTCCGAGCAGCTTTTCCCAGGCAGTGTTGGCTCCTGCTGGAGGGGATAAGCAAAATATTGTGGTGACACCAGGAATCCAGATGGTTGGGTCAGGTGGATTGAATGACCTGTCTGTAAACAGCCTGATGTGTAAGGTGGAGGAGGTGAGGGCACCAGACAACCAGACTCAGCTCTGGCGAAAGAAAATCTTCTAATGGAACCTCCATTGGAACTTGAGCTGGTTGCAGTGCTGGACTGCCTTGAGGGTGTCCTGAGGTTAGTGGAGGTCAGAATCATGGGTAGGGTCTCATTCTGATAGCTTCGAAGTGAGAAACGAATAGGCTGTTGAGAGGTTTGTTTAGGTCTTAAACAGGTGCAACAATAAATAGCTACCAAGGATCCCAGTATAATGAAGGCAATGAAGATGGAGCCAACGATCAGGAATGGCACATAGACTGGTTCTAAAAGAAAAAGAGAGAGAGAGAGAGAGAGAAGAGGCCCTTGTTAAATGCTTTCGATGCAGTCCACTTCTGCTCTGCCTGCTCCTTGGCTTGAGTTCAAGATATGGGAGACCCAGAGTTCTTGTAACTCCCTTTCTCAAAACTTCTGATTTACAACCTCCAATGCACATCGATTCCAGGTCTAATGACCAATCAGGGAGAAACCAAACCAAGACTGCAGTTTGTTAGCCACATCTTTATACTGCCCTCATTTCAAAATCATTGTAACTGAAAAATCCCTTGCCCTCCTGAAAGCAATGGGGGTAGGGAGATCAGAGTTTAATTTGGATTAATTTGATTGTGTTAAAAATCCATAATGTCATTCAGATCAGCCTCTTGTCTTAAAAACTCCTCTCACATCCCAGAAGCACTGACTCACAACTGAAAGCCTGGGACCTGTTTGGCCTGCATTTAGAAGTTGAAGAAACTCCAGAAACCCATATAAAATTCTACTGCACTCCCTGTTTCCTAATCATATTCATGACTTAGTTAAATCTCTTCTATCAACAACTCCCTGGTAGTTGTTGGTAGTCCAGGAAGGACTAAATGTTTATTTCAAGGAATCTGGGCCCCTAAACTTCATTCTTACTGACTGGACCAAAGACTGTCCATGCTACTGCTGCAATTCTTCATATCTTCAACCCTAATTTTCTTCATGACAATCTTTTTTTATAAGCAAGGCCAAATTCCATCTTTATTTGCATTTACCCCATGCAAATATATGTGAGATGTATTTGCCTCATGTACTGTCTCTCTATTCATCAGTCAATTGCCCAAGTTGACCAAGCTTTCACCTATAAAAGCTACACTTAAGAAATGTTTATTTGTAGCCAGATGGGCTGCAGGGATGTGGGAAGAAATCCACAGGACTGCTTGCCCCCTTTTAGGCAGGTGTATTCCTGTCCTTGTGCCTCTGTTGACTGCAAAGAAAATATGGAGGAGGGAGAATGGGTGAGAGAGACAGACAGAGACAAGAGAAGAGAAGACGGAAGGGGAGGGGGAGGAAGGGAGAGAGAGACAGAGAGACAGAGACAGAGAGAGACAGAGAGAGAGAGAGAGAGATCCCTAAGCTGCTAGTGGAAAGAATTCGGAAACCTGAGAAATTAAGCATAAATTATTTAAGTACCTCGGACCCAACGGAGGAACCAGGTTCTCAAATGATGAGGAGGAAGGAGTGGTTGGGAGAGATTTGTGCTCTCTCTTTCTATAACAATAATAACAATAACATTTATATAGCTTTTTAAAGCGTGCAAAATGATTTACATATAATGTAAACCGATTCATTAATAAATGGAACTGTTCTTGTGGTGTGACTAAGCACCACACACGGAGCATCTAAAATACTCTTCCCCACAACTACTTCCCAAGTCCTCCTAATATCCGACCGACCCCCAAACAAAAATGGGGGTAGTAAGCAGATTCTAAAACAAAACTTATCAAAGGAAGCTCTTATTGCCTTCCCTTTCCAACAGCAATCATTCTCCTTTGTCGAGGGCTTCTTCGCTTAACTTTTTCTACCACCGACCTTGGTTGGAGCTGTCTTCTGGGCTACTTCACCTGTTTCGTCCAAATCTCCACGACGTCAGGGCTCCCTGGCCTCACTGTCTCCTCTAGTTTCGTTGGCCTTTAAACTACTGCCCAGAGTGCTTCCCCAAAGTTAAGACTCAGGTGGAAAAAAAACAAAAACCCACAACTTTCTTCCTAAGGTATAAGGTTCCTCAGTCGGGGCTGTGATTTATTCAGCTCTGAAGTTAGCGGAAACTCGATCCATGTTTTCTGATGCGAGAATAAAGGGGAGGAGGGCTGCCTACTGGGGCTTTTAAAATCGCCACGCCGGTGGCGGTGATTTGCGCTGTTTTCAGTTTGGTTGTGGGGGAGGGAAAGGGTAATTTGATGCAAAGAAAGGAAAGGGGATGGGGGAGGGGTGCCGTAAAGGTTTAAAAGAAAAAGTGACTCAGGCTTTGCCTTCAGTTCGGGGCTGTTGATTAACTGGCGTCAGGAGTAAAGTTTCACACTCCATCACCACTCACTAACGTCTTCCAGCTCTAGGGAGACGGGAGACCTGGACTCTTCCCCCTCTTTATATCCTCCCCTCCCACCCCCCACCTCAATAGTCTACTTGGAAAACTCGTAGAATTCACGCACATTCGCTGAAGCCTACAAAACCACGTACACGGGGCAAACCATACCAGCCCTTGGGCCCTAAGTCAAGCCAACTGCATCTATTAAGCGCTTAGGGTGTGCCAGGCTCGGTGCTAAGCACTAAGAAATCAGAAAAATCTGATCTCTGTCAGTGAGGGAGGGGCGGCATCTTTTGGTTAACTTGCACTCGGATCCGCGCCTATCTAATGGACTGAGCGCCTCCTCTGCCCTACCACAGAAAGTGGGGTGGGAAGGAGTGGAATTGGGCACCCGTGTCCCTGGTCTCACACCCCATCTAGTCCGGGAGATAGTACGCACACCAAGGACTAGCCCTGGGGGGTGTGCGAGGGAGTCAGAGAGGAGTCGGGAAAACAACTCCTCCTTTCTCTCCCTCAGTCCACTAGTTGAACGGGCTCAATCTTGCGAGGGTGTAGTATTCTGGCTAGGGAAGAAGCAGATCGTGCACGCGCGCACACCCACACACTGGCGCGCAAACAGCCAAAGCCAGCATGGATGGCAAGAAGGGGAGCTGCGGCTGCTCGGGGGCCGGACACTTACGCGCGGTGATGCCGGGGTGCTCCAGCTCGCCTCGATCGTTGGTGCAAGCCCCTTGCTCGAGCCTGGCGTCGGCAGCAGCGCAGCAGTAGCGTAGGGCGCAGGAGCCGCAGCAGATGGTGGCATCCAGCGTATCGAAGTCCTCTGGGCACTGGAAACCCTCGTGGTAATTGCCGTGCGCGTCCACCCAGCCGTGGCAGTACTCCCCGTCCTGCTGCGCCCCAGCGGGGTCCCAGCGCAGCCAGGCCAGGAAGAGGCAGAGTGCCAGCAGCGCCCCCATCGCCTTTCCTAAGGATTTTAGGGAAAGGAGAGGGTGTGGTGGAGGGAGGCTGAGGCAGGACCTGCGGTTGCTTCCCTTAAGTAGTAAATTGTGAAACTGGGGGCGCGCCTTAGCCCAGCACCCCAGGCTTACCCCGGCGGCAGAGACAGCTCCCGCTGAGATCAGAACGAGCCAAGCAGGCGGTCGCGGTGGCTCTCTGGTCCCCGCAGTCTCGAGGTCAGCATGGTGCATCAGGTAGAATGGAGCTGAGAACCCTGTCTGGCCGAGGTCAGGGAGGCTCTCTTACTGGAGCGCTCGAGGAGAGCGGCTACGCGAGGCGCTTACAGCGGAATCCACTGGATAGCAGTGCGCGCCCGAGGGGGCAGGGGTAACCACTACCCTGGCTGCTGTGGCTGCCGCTGCTGCTTCGGTAACCGAGGCTCCTGAGGCTGCTGTTACTCTTTCTGCTGCTGCTGCCGAGGCTTTTTGCCCGAATCATAGTTTTCTGGGCCTGGGGGGGCGCTTCTAACACCTTGCCAACCCCCCCCCCTTCCTCCCTCCCCACTCCTCGCAGGAAGAATCACACCAAGAGGTGGGAACTTGCTGGTGGAGGTCTTAGAGTGCAGTTTATTTCCTCCCGCACCTTTACAAACTCCTCGGAGTAGCCTAAGGGACCTGAGCCCAGTAAGACGGGAAGAGGCGTCCCACGTGTGGCGGTGTCCGAACAGTACAGGAGAAAGGCAATGAAGGCGCTGCTACTCTCCTAACGAGGGCTCATCCCCACTTCTCCGGGCGGAGGGAGAAGGGTTCTTCTAGTCTGAGCAGAGTGCAAACAGCTTCTCCTGGCTGCTGACAGCTTTCCTGGGAAGGAGTCCTTTAAAAGGAAAGAAGGAAGAGGAGGGGAGGGCGATGGATTGAAAGGGCGGGGGGTGGGGAGGGTGGGGGGTATAAAAAAATCTGCTGTCCCGGGTCACAGTGCAGGAGCAAATCACTGCCTCTGCTGCGGCTGCTCGCCTGTGTGATCCTATCAGCCCTCAATCTTCCCTTCTCCCTCTTCCTCTACCGAGTTGCCCATTCGCCATCCACTTTTCCCATTGTCATTAATAAAAGAGCCAACCAGAAGTTCCAGGATACCCGAACCTGGCCCCTCTAGGGATTCCTAACCCAGTCTCCAAAAGGAGAGTACTTCTGGGAGGACTACTCCCAAAGTGAGGGAGGGGATGCCCTCTGTATCTGAGTCTGCTCTCGGGCTCAAAGGTTTCGTGTAGCTGTTTTCATCGTCCTTTCCTAATTTTCGGTGCTGTACAAGCCGGTGCTGTACAACCCTTTTTAAGGGTTGTCTTCCTACAGATCTGAACTTGTGACAAGAACTTCTTTCTAAGCTGTTCTCGACCTTGCTCTTTTCCTTGACCGACTCACCTGAGTGCTACTGGCTGTATCTAAAGTGTGTACAACGCTTCTCTCCTCAGTTTCTCCAAAGTAGCAGGGAAGGCTGGAAAAAAAAAATGATTTGCCCCAAGCTCGCAACTGTTGGATCGCGGCTGGATGAATAATGACCAGTAACCTAGACGGGCCAAGGGCTGCCTGCAAAACCTCAGAGGCCGCGGCTTCTTCGTTCACGCTTGGGGAAAAAATAATAATAATAAAAGGAACAAAATTAATGATAATTGAGCAGGTTTGAACTTCTGTTCAGGCAAAGGAACACATTTATTTAAAGGATGTGTCCCCTGTGTACTATCTGAAGGGTACTGCTGCCTTACTGTTCTAAGTGCTTTATGGAAGTGCTGTTATATGAAACCAGAGCTAAACTCTCGAAATTTATTTTTACTGCATCTCAAACTTCCTCTCATCATTTATTGGTGTGTATGAAAATGTACAGCACATCTCGGCCTATTTGTCAAACACCCTTAATGCCTGTTTCCCTAATTAGATGCTGGCAGGTTGAGCAAAACAAAAGAAACAAAGTGACTTGTGTACTAGCAATAAACTATTAAGTTCAAAAGTATTTATCAGAACCTTAGCTCCTAAGTTGACAGATGATACCACTATGATACACTTTATTGTTTTGGTTTATTTGCTATATAAGCTTTGAAAGCAAAAAGAGGAGACAATTTTCATTAAACTCACTTGTTAAGATTTAATTAATTGAACACAAATTCAAGATGTACTCTGCATTCTGAATTTCTTGGCTTTTGAGAATTTCTTGTTTTAAGAAAATTAAGTTATTAGCCAAATATCTTACATTATAGAGAGGAACGTAAAAAACACTTTTAACATTGTGAGAAGTAGTTATTTATTGAGCTAGCATATTAATTAAGACAATCTAAAGGTAAAATTTTCATGGATAAACCAAATAAAGCTAGGTTTTTCATTAAATGTTGTAGTTTCGTTCACTTTGTCTACAATGACCTGACTTAAACTTCTGAATATTTGTTGCATCAGGATTGTTTATAGTTCTCTGTGAATATAATTTGTTTTAATTGAGAACAGAGGTGGCTTTCTTTCAGAACCTTAAGGGTTTGTTTTTTTAAAACTTTTAAGGGAGACTTTTGAGAAGTTATGTTTTGGAATACACCAATTGTCATATAATATCTACATATAATGGAGATTAGGGAGAAGTTCATTAGGAAGTATAGCAAAAGTCAAAGTGATCTTGTACAAAGAAGTTAAATACATGTCTACTGCTAACATTCTTCCTGAAGTCATACTTTATAAAATTATTGATAATGTTTGGAGAAATACCCTTACTTCTTTCTTAGGTGTCCCACCCTTTTTGTTGACTATTCATCAACAAAAGTATATATTCTCTTTTAGGTTCTGTTGGACTTTTTTAGGTTCAGCCAAAAGTTCTTAGATTTGCTTTGTCGTAGCTATCCGTTGTCTGCTTTTCCTGTATTGAATGATTTATAAATCCCGGGCATCAGGTTTCCATGATACCAAGAGTAGCAATTTCTTGATGGTACCTGGCAGGTTTCCTGAATGATTTCCTATCATTTCTTATAGGAAATGATAGGGGTACACTTTATTCTTTTCCCTTATGCACATTTGTGTTTAGTAACACCAAAGACTGTTGTCTTCCCTTACCAGACAAGGCCACTTGGGATGAGGAGCAGTGGGGAGAGGCTTAAGGGTTTGATCCTCCATCTTCTAGCTGCCATCATTCTTGCTTCAGTTGGGGGTCCCAGATAGGGCTCCAGTCCCACAGTGATCTGAAGGTAAGAAAGGGGAAATCAGGAAGTCAGCAAGTATTTAAATATTAAGCACTTGCTTTGTACCAAACACAGTGCTGAGCACTGTAAATAGAAGAGGGAATAAGGCAACAACAAAAAAAGCAGCCTCTGACTTCAAGAAACATATTCTAGTTGGTAAGACAATATATAAATAATGGAATATGTGCAGAACAAAGAGAAAGTAATCAGAAGGGAATATATCTATGGAAGATAGAGTGTCCTATTTGAGGAACAGCAAACAGGCCAGTATGATGGCATCATACTATGTATAGAAGGAATAAAGTAGAAGGCTAGAAAAGAAGGGGCCAGGTAATGAAGAGCTCTAATTGTCAGGGTTTTATATTTCATCCGGACAGTAATAGGAAGTCACAACAATTTAATGAGTATGCTGGGGCACAGGGGGTATATATGATATAATCAGATCTATGATTTAGGACAATCACTTTGGCACTTGAGTAGAAGATGGATCAGAGTAGGGCAACGTTTGAGGAAGGGAGACCATTTAGGATGTTATTCTACTGACCCCCCAGGTTTTATACAACTCAGAAAGTAGTCTGGTCACATGTCTTCATCTCCCAGGTTGGCCATTTCAAGAATGAAAGTCCCTCCAGGGCAGAGTTCTTAACATTTTTATCATTGTATCGTTGTGTCATTGTACATAACACAATGCTTGGCACATAGTAGGCTAATTCAATTAAACTGAACCAGGGTGGGGAGCCTGAGACCTCAAGGTCACATGTGGCCTTCTAGATCCTTGGGTGTGACCTTTTGACTGAATCCAAGTTTTATAAAACAAATCCTTTTATTAAAGGGATTTGTTCTGTGAAGTCTGGATTTAGTCAAAGGGCCAGACCTGAGGACCTAGGACCTAGACATATGGCCTGGAGACCGAAGGTTCCCCACCCCTGGTAGTCAGAGGATTCTTAGATGTTTTTGAGCCTCGGTGATCCAGATATAGGTTTTGACTTTGGGTATCAATGACCATGGGTTGCCTTGTTTGTTTTCTAGCTTCCCCAGCACCACCAACCAGCTTCTTTAAAATTGAGAATCTCTTCTGGCCATTAGAAATTGAAACTGCTGCTTAGATCCAGAATAAATTAGTTAAGACCTTAATTAACACTTCAATGAATCTTTTGCCCTCAAGTCAAACACTATTTTTTGGTCTAAGCCTGTGATTTCCCTGATATAAGAAAGGGGAGGGGCAATGGAAAGAGAACTGGGCTTGGAGTTATCCAGGACATGAGCTGAAATCCTAGCTTTGACACTTTCTGTATCTAGGTGTATTTGGGCAAATATTCTAATTTCTCTGTGGGCTCTCAGTTTCTTCATCCATAAAATAAGGGTGCCAGATTGGAAAACCTATGAGGTCTCTCCAGCCTTACATCTAAGATCCTATGATTCCATGAACTCCTTCCACCAACACAGTTCATCAATACACTTGTAATTGATTGCCTTAAAGAATTACCCAGGAGGACGGCTAGATGGCACAGTGAATAGAGCACTGGCCCTGGAATCAGGAGGATCTGAGTTCAGATCCAGTGCCAGTCACTAGCTGTGTGACCTTGCAAGTCACTTAACCTCAATTGCCTTACCTTCCCCCCAGAAAAGAAGAATTGCCTGGGGCACAGAGAGATTAAGCAACTTGCCCTTGGTTACACAGCTAGTTAAACATCCCAGGCAAGACTTAAATAAATGCCTTCCTAAATCCCAGGGCAACCATCTATCTCTCTTATTGCCCTGCCTCTCTGACATTCCTTCTCCCATTCTGTTACTCCAAGCCCCAAAACATATGAACTGTTCATTTTACATTTCACCCAGACTTGATTAACTATGAAAATCATGCATAGTAGTCAAATGCCCATTTCATACTGCATAGATCAAGATGAAATGACCATTCAGCGGGCAAAACTTGGAATTAGGAGACCTAAATTGAAATTCCAGATCAAATGTGTCTCAGCTTTGTGATCACAGACAAGTCATTGAATATCTTTGATTTTCCTTCTGTAAATTAGAAATCATACTTATATCACCTATTTCCCAAAAGATTTTGAGCAGAGTGTTTGGGAAATGAGTTATTACCAAAATAGCCATATGTGTGCTGTACTTGGTTGCTGCAAAATTACAGAAACATCCAGAAACATCAGTTTTTTTGGAGAGGTGAGGTCTAATTTTTGTTATTTTTATTAATTTGTTCATTTATTTTTAGTTCTCAACATTCACTTCCTAAATTTATAAGTTCAAGTAGCTTGGAAAATTCAGCTCTGAAAATAACTGCATGTAACTTTCATCTACCTTTGCAAATGAATGAATCACAGAAAATGGAAGATAATATCTTCTGCCTGACCTTTGAGTGGCCAACTCTGGACAACAGAAAATCATCCAAAGTTTGAGAGCTGATGACTCCAAACCACCTTCTCTGATCAGGCAGTTTGGGTGCCATTCCTAATATTCCTGGCATGGAGAATGGGACAGTAACTTTGTCCCACCTGGTCTATATCACATAAGAGTGGTGAGTAAGGAGATTGAGGGATAGGGAATGAACAGTCTGCACATTAATCATTAGAAGATAAATGTGCATTCCCCCTACCCACAAACACTCATCCACATTTAAGGCATCCTCTCCATTCTCTCTCACTCTGTAAAGATACCCTTAGTTCTCCAAACCTATAGGAATGACCAAGGATAATGGGGGCATTAGCAGCTAGGAAAAAGCACTCAACTATATAAACCCTTTTTCTAACCCAAAGGAGTATGGTGAACAAATCAAGGAACTTTTAGTCATGGGGTACAAGTTGAACCAAAACACTACAGTGTCTTTGCCAAGAAACACCCCCCCCCAACCCAAATGCACACAAAGAGTCAGACATGGGAGAAAATTGACTCAACAATGACAAAACAAGTTGAATGCACCTAAGGAGACTTTTTTTCAAACACCAGAGATATTCTCCCCCAGTTATATCCTCAGATGTTCAGTTCTAGTTCTCTATTTCTCTCTCTTCACTCCAATCTTCCCATTACTTTATACTTTGCCATTCTCTGGAACTCATCTTTCTCTGTTGAGGACTTTGACTATTCTTCCTGTCTCATCCTCCTTTTTTGTTTCGCTCAGGCAACCTTAGTCAAAGAGCACACAACCAAGATAGGAAAAAAAAATGCCCAAAAGAAATACAGCTCACTCAGAGTCTGTCTCTCCACTGCTTTCTATTACTGTAGAATTGGAGTTCCTATGTCATGCCATTGTGTGGGATTTAAATTTTTATTTGACAAGAGTACTGTGTGCAAGCGATGAGGAGTTCCTATAGGCTCTTTGCATTTACCCAATTAATATGGCATAGAGGTAAAAAGAAATGGATAAGAAATGGAAAGAACTGAGTCTTGGTCCTGATTCTGTTCTTTTCTGTTGTGACTGACCCTGAGCAAGGAAGGCCACCTCCTTAGGCCTCAATTTCTTCATGTGCAAAATTAATAATAATAAATACATTTCTATGTACCCTTTAAAAAAAAGAATTGGAGTTCCTAAACATACACATCACTTGGAATCACTAACCTAGGACCAGCCTTAGCTTTTAGGGCCTGAGACAAATCTCACATTTCTCTACAAATAAGTCCAGTAGATGTAACTGGAAATGTTTGTATCAGGGGTAAGTCTTTCAAATGCTGCTGAAAAGGAGCTGGTGGCAGGGAAGTGATAGCAGGAAACAGTGATAGAAGAAAACCCATAATCTTACGGAATTCTTCTTGCTGACTAGGCCTTAAGCTCAGATGGCTCTGTGTCAATGACTGCTGACAGAGTTTTTTAAATTTTAGGGACCTAGAACAAATCCCAGTCTCACCCACCCTCATTATTGTCCCTGGGAATCAGATTTAGAAAAATAAGTATGTTCCTCCCTCCAGGAGCTAAACTGAAGGGGAAAAGAAGTCATAGGAAGGAAACAAGACATATTGCTTGCTTTGTCCTGGTGAGAATGGTTGGAGGAAGTAAATTAAGCAAGACACCTATAAATGTTAAATGGCTTAGATTTTTTTCTGGCACCACCTGGTACAGCCTACTCCTTCTTTCCCAGATACCCTTCCTGAGTCATTGCCCAAAATTCATATGGGGTCACTATCCTAATTCAATATACCATATATTCAATATACCTAATTCAATATACCATAAGGCAACTCCAACTAGAACTAGAGCTCTTATTGCTTCGTTTTTTCCTGTTTATAGAAATATAGCATTTTAGGGCTGCAAAGCATTTCAGGGATCAACCAACACTTACCCAAAGCACAGTCCCCCTTTAGCAACATCCCTGGCAAATACTTATCCTCCAGTCTCTTCTTAAAGACCTCCACTGACAAGAAGTCACCACATCCTTTATGTGACCCATTGGGCCATGCATGTTTCCTCACGTCTAGAGAAATCTACCACCTTATAATTTTGACCCATTGGGGCCAAGCAGAACAAGTCTAATGCCTCTTCCATGTGACAGGCCTTCAAATACTTGAAAACAGTAATCATCTTTCCCCTAAGTATTTTCTTCTTCAGATTAAATATCCCCAGTTCCTTCAACCAATCCTCAGAAGACTTGGTTTCTAGTCTCCTCAAGTGTTCATGCTCCAGCTTATCAATGTCCCTTTTAGATTCCCATAAGGCCATTGCATAATAAATACCAAGCCTAGCCCCAAATACAAGTTGGTGTTTAAGACATTTTCCAATGGTCTGTGATCTCATAGCATATCCAGTTAGATATCATCTATGAAATCAGAGCTCTTGCAACTCTTCCAGAGAATAAATGGTATAATGACACATCCATGAAGAAATCCATGAAATGAATGTGCTTCATACAGTTGAGATGTCCTTGACAAGTTCAGAGATTCTCCATAACATTACTCCTTTAATGAGGAAGTTCCTTTCGACTACTGGCGGAGAAAAAAAAATGGAGGCCAGACCTCATCCTTGGAAATCCCTAAGGAGTTGGCATTCTCTAGGATTCTGAGTAGCACAGAAAGTGAACTGATGTTGGAATGATGATTAGTCACTGTTCAGTTACATTTTATACTGTAGAAGAGAGTACAGAGAAGACATTGTGCTTTTTTAAAAAATTTGGATAAGGGGGAGGGTATAAATATTTTCTTCTGTCCATACTCTTACTCCCCTTCCCTGCTTTTCATTATCTTCAAAAGACTGTTTTCAAACTTAAAATTTGGCAGTGTGGTGGCACTTGCCTGCAATCCCTGCTGTTGGGGAAGATGAGGCCAGTGGACCACTTGAGTTCAGGAGTTCTGAGCTTCAGTGAAATAAGTCAATTTTGTATCTGCACTGTCTGGCACCAGTATGGTGAGACTTTGGGAGGGGGTGATCACCGGCCTGATTAAAGAGGGACAAACTGGCCCAGACCTGAAACAAAACAAATCAAATCTCCCACAACTATCAGCACTGGGATCAGGCTATTAGTGGATGCTGCACTTCTAGCCTATGTGAGATACGGAGCTGTTGTTGTTTCTTTGTTTCAATCATATCCAATCCTCACGACTCCATTTGGGATTTTGTTGGCAGAGATACTGGAGTGGTTTGTCATTTCCTTCTACAGTTCATTTTACAGATGAGAAAATGGAGGCAAACAGGGTTAAATGACTTGCCCAGGGTCACACAGCTAGTGAGAGTCTGAGGCTGGATTTGAATTCAGGTCTTCCTGCCCATTCACCTTGTATCACCTTGCTTCCCTGAGATAGGTAAACCTAGACTCAGACCCAAAACAAAAACAGAACACCTAATAGTTTACTTTAAAATCTTACTGAACATCTTAAAATAAGACAGCTATATAAAGTTGTTGTTTTTAAAGTTGAGGCTTTGTGGGTTTATTTAGGCTGCTTGTCACAAAATGGCCTTTGTTCGATCAGCTCTTCAGTTAAAGCATGGTACTAATTAGAGGAGGGACGTGCATTCAATCCCAGTTGGACCAGCTAACTTTGTTTGGCTCAGATTCACAAATGCATGATACCTGGGGAAGAGAAGAATAATGTTTGTGTAGATCCAATCTCAATAACTCAACCAATGGTTGAACCACGATGATGTCTTTAATTTTTAAAAAGCATAACATATCATCATGAATGAATGAATAGAAACTTTTTTTAGCACTCACTATGCACAAAGTGCTAGGGATACAGATAGAAAAACCAAGACAGTCCCTGAACTCATGGAACTCACATTCTTATGGAGGCAACAAGACACAGAGGTTTTAGCTGCAGGTCAGAAAAGTCCCATGGTCTTTGGAATGTCTGATAAAGTGGAAAATAAGGCAGTTTCATCAATGTCATTTCCACTGAAGAGCTTCAGTCTGTTTCTGGTGTGGAAGTATTTGACATCACCAAGGACTTTAGTGATGAGAACTTTAAATCCTGGGTCTTTGGTAGCTATGCCTAATAAGGAGGCAGGGATGTTAGCAACTACAGCTGTTTCCAGGTAACATTTCAGTCTCATCATCATAATTTGTAAGTATACACATGCTTCTGATATCATCCTTAAGGAATTATCTGGAGATTCTTTATAATTTGTCATCTAACCCATTTGATACTTTTACACATAACCACACACACACACATACACACACACACACACACACACACACACACACACACATGTTCATTCAGCACAACTCTTCAATTCCAGCTTCGAAATGAAGAAAAGGGGGAGGGAACTTTGATTTGACTTCCTTCTTTCTGGTTCTTTCTCTTTCAAGGACAGACTTACCCATCTGAAATAGGGAACTGTGTAAGCATGTCCTTGGGGCACCCTACCCACTTACCATAATTACAGAGACTGGGCTTATTGGCAGGATTTTATCATGGCACAAAACAAAGATTCAATGATGCCAAAAAAGCTTCTGGGTTTAAAGTCAGAGTTGTTCAGTCATGTCTAACTCTTCTTGACCCCATTTGGGTTTTCGTAGAAAAAATACTGAAGTTGTTTGCCATTTACTTCTGCAGCTCATTTTACAGATAAGGAAACTGAGGCAAACAGGATTAAGTGACTTGCCCAGGATCACACAGACATCAAGTGTCTAAGGCCAGATTGGAACTCATGGAGATGAGTCTTCCTGACTTCAGGCCTGGCACTCTATCCATAGTGTCACCTACTTGCCCTGAAAATCAAAGAACCTAGGTTCATCTGTTAGTTCTGCTCCTTACCACCTCTGTGATTTGGGGAAAATCACTTAGCCTCTCTGGGACTCAGTTTCTTCATCTGTAAGTGAGGAGGTTGGATTTTATGACCTCCAAGGCCCCTTTCAGCTCTAAATTTAAGGTCCTATAATCCCTTAAATTCCACATAGCTATACTTCACCTCTCCAGAACTGAGCTGTCTGGCAACCTCATCTACCTTAAGCATAGCTAAAAACCAGCAAGGAAGCAAAAAAGAAAAGGAAAGTCTCTAAACAGCTGAAAAAGATGTCACAAAATCCATGCACTAAAGCCAATGTGCTTTACTCATAGGAGAATCCATCTGGTTCTAATTTAGATCCTATTTATTCTTATTTTACACACCATTCTAACAAATTTGGTTATCCTCAGAAGAGAAACATCAAATTAAAATAAAAAACAGGGACTTCTTACAGGTAAACACCAGTATTAGAAATTAATTGTAACTGAAATCTTCCATGCTACTGAAAATTCATTTTTCAAATCCTTCATTACTGTATAAATGTGACAAATCCAATAGTAGGTAAAATTGCACCAAAACCTTGGCCATCTGGAACCGTCTGGTAATGACTTATTCTGGACAGATGACTTATAAGAAGAAGAAAACAGACCAAGAAAGGAAAAGACAGAGAAACTATTAAAAGCAGATGCAAGAATTCTATAAACAAATCGGTCTGAAGCCATTAAGTGTAGGAAAAAACATATAAGGAGCTCTCTATTTATTCAATAATAAATCAGAGCAACACATTCATAGAAAATCAAAATACAGCATTCACACAATGTTACAACTTATCACAGAAAATCAAAATACAGCATTCACCATGTAATAATTCAACAACTTATCACTAAAATGGCCACATAGTTTTCACCAAAGTGGTCACATAGTTTTAAACAATGTACATTCAGTCAATCACAAAATCCATAATTCAATCACAAAGTACAAAAGGTCAAAGTTCTCCACCCCTAGATCACAGTAAATCATAATCTTCTAATTCAGTACACAGTATCCAAGTAAAGTCTTCTTTCAGCTTGACTTGAGGCTGGCTCTCAGCTTCCATGGTTTCTCTTCCATGGTCCCAGCTCCAGCTATCACCTGGGTTCAAAGGCAGGCAGCTCCCAGTTCCTTGTCCAGCTCCTTGTCCAGTTCTTCATCCAGTTCCCATTCCATATTGAAGTTCACAGTGTCCAGTCCACCTCAAGTCCTCCACAGTTCCTGTTTCTGGGAAGATGAAGCTTAACAGAGCTACAATAATATTCATACACATTGCTGGCATCATCATCAATTCACTATCTGCCTGTGAAATCAACTCAGACCCACCAACAAGGTCTGAGAATTCAACACAAATCATCAAAATAGAAATCAACACAGACCCACAAACAAGGTCCAAGAGGTCAGCAAAAAGCATCAGTAAAGTCCCAGGACCTCCAAAACCCTCCTCTAAGACTTCTGTAAACATACAACCAGAAAATCCTCTTTCAGAGCTTCCAGTAAGGTCCCAGGGCTTCTGTACAAAGTATCACAAACAAACATCAACACACACAGAGCAGATAAACAGAGTGCTGGGGTACCACAAGTTTTTTCCTTCACGGACTCACAAGAGTCCTCTTAGTTCTTCTCTCTTAGCCTAGAAATTCTCCTTATATATGGTCATTATCTCCTCCCCTTCCTGTTGCAGGAGTTCATGAGTTCTAGGGTTCACAAATTGTGGGGTTCACATGTTCTGTTTCTCAACAGACTTGATTCAAGGCTTAAACTTGAACTGAAACAAGATGTTAATTCAATAGCTGAAACAAGGTGTGAACTACTTCTGTGCTTGCCATTACAGATACTCACTAGCACTGTGACCCTGGGCAAGTCATTTAACTTCTATTTGTCTTAATTCACTGGATAGGGAAATAGCAAATCACTTCATTATCATTGCCCAGAAAAATCCATATGGGATCATAAAGAGTCAGACACAACTTAACAATAAGAACAGATATACTCATTACTACCTCTGAATAATGAAGCAAAGGTTAAATTATATCTTAGTTAACTGTTTAAGAAGGCAAGGAAGTATATAACACATTTAGGAAGATTTCCGTCCAAAACGGTTATAGTAAAAAAGGGATTGGTGCTTAAAGAGGTGAACCTTTTTGTACAGGATTTACAGAATTAATTTATGGCATATATGATGTTAGCTACAATCAATTTTTATATTCCCACATTTACATTACTAAAGGAAATACTATCCAAATAAGCCAAACCTATGAAATAGAATTTCTCAAAAGAATTATAGAAGTCATCAGTCTTCTGGTCATTATTCATTTTCACATTACATAATTTAAGCCACTTGAATGAAAATATTAAAACATATTTTTGACAAGGTAGCTAAATGACAGAGGTTAGATTTCAACATGGAAAAATAATAACAATTTCCTACATAAAGATCTTTCTTTTTTTAGAAAACCTTCATTTAAAAGTGTAGCACTTGCTTGACATTTGGTTTTGTTCTTCCATTAGGTGTAATTTTATGATCACCTTTCTTGGAAACCATGTATTATTTTATTTGGATTCTATTCTCCTCTCCACCCTTTTCCCCTAGATGCCCCCTTCTTCCTCAAAAAAAGAAAGGAAGAAAGAGACAGAGCAGGAAGAAAGAAAGAAAAAAAGAGAAATAAAGGAAGGAAGGAAGGAAGGAAGGAAGGAAGAAGGGAAAACCACAGTACAGTCACACTACAAAAAAATAAAATCTTCCAAACCCAAAGGTTGTGACATGGGTTTGTTGTTGTTTAATCATTTAGATTATGTTTGACTCTTTGCAACCCCATTTGGGGTTTTCTTGGAGGAAATACTGGAGTGGTTTAGCATTTCCTTCTCCAGCTCACTTTACAGATGAGGAAACTCAGGTATATGGTCATTAAGTGATTTGTCCAGTGTCACATAGCTAGTGGATGTCTGAGGCCAGATTTGAACTCATGGAGAGGAGTCTTCCTGACTCCAGCTGGCACTCTGTGCACTATGGCACTACCTACCTGTGACATTGGTTGCAAACTTTATATTAAGGTTTATAAACAGTGAATAGGTATTTTAAAAATAGATTTCACAACAAAAACCATTCCCTAATACTTGGGTTGTATTCATACAATGCCAAGAGAATCAATAGAAAAGGAACACATCCTGTCAATCAACTGGTTATTCAAACAACCACTGCAACTGGTTTCTTCTCTTTATTGATGAATTTCTTAACTGAACTGATCTAACATATTTGGGATGTCTATAAACAAAGCTCAAGATTAAATATGTTGATGAGTTTATCCTTAGGAGACTTTACAGAGGCCCTGTAGAAGTTCACAAGTAAGTTGACAGATTACCCTGAACTTAAAGGTTTACCCATAACAAAAACAGCCATGTCCCATTAAGTGTCAAACACACCTCAGCAGGGCTGACAGGCTGAAAAGTGTTTTTGTTTCATAAATTAAAAAGCTCAGATTTCAAGGAACATGGTATACTCAAGGTTTCATCTTTGGGAAAGTTAGGTTTTTGACAATTAAAAATGGATTTTTATTGAAATGATATATTGTTAAGTGTGTTAAAGTTTCTCTTGGGTTTCTGTTCCTTTACTTACATCAGTGCTTTGTACAATATTGGGTGTGCTCACTCCCTGTCACTGGCTAAGGGAGGATCTGCTAACTTCCACCTCATAGTAGTTAATCACTACAGAGACAGAATGGATCGCCAATCAAGAGGGACTGTGCCTAGGAATGAGATTTCAATATGTAACAATTCTCTCCCTACACACACACACACACACACACAAAGTCTTCATTGGTCACCAATTCCCCAAAATTCATCACTAGATAGCAATCTTCTTGTAATGCAACTCTCTGTACTAAGCTAGGCTACTGCTCACACAGGAGACAGCCTATTGCTAGACACAAATTCTTCCTAGCTTACTAGTACAAGACAAAGTCCAAGGCTGTTGAGGAAAATGTTTTATTGCTACTTTTCCTACTACTCTATTTCCTTAAATAACTTTATTTTGAACCAAGTGACTATATTCTATGGTTGACTATTAAA
The DNA here is from genome assembly GCA_011680675.1 of Gymnobelideus leadbeateri. Classification (NCBI taxonomy): domain Eukaryota; kingdom Metazoa; phylum Chordata; class Mammalia; order Diprotodontia; family Petauridae; genus Gymnobelideus; species Gymnobelideus leadbeateri. The sequence continues at coordinate 1,360,772 of WOXC01006915.1, read as the reverse complement.
GGTAAATACATAAATTGGGGTTTGTTTTCATGGATTAATCTGTAGGAGCCTTGTAGGAGGGAACCAAACTTGTACTGGTAGGGGCTGCCCCTAAATACTACATTTCTTTTATTTCTGTATTTTAATCATGATCTCTATCTCTATGATGAGGATCAACAGTAACAAACTATCAACTGTACTGGGAACTTGGGACAGCCACAGCCTTATTCCATTCTATTAATGTCCGGCTATTTATAGAGGGATCTTTAGTTTCTTTGCCCAGTTCTATCATTTAATGACAAAATTCTCACATTGTCTTAATGGATTTATTAACTATGCAATTATAAGCTTCTTGAAAGGCCCACAAAATGAAGTGGGTGATCCTACTGAGTGGGTGATCCTGCAAGTGGGTCATCCTACTGAGTCAAGGCCCAGGAATAAGCTTGGAACAGTATGGAAAAGCAAACAAATCTATCTTGATGCTATTTCTGCGTTCAGTGAATGAAAGTGGCTTCAGTTATCAGAGCTGCAAGTCTGATACCTTTCCATAGTCCCATTAACTTTTTAAAAATCTAATCAGATTCTATAATTTTTCCAATAAAATATGGTATTAAATATCTGGCACATCTGAAGTTAATGAAATTACAACAAAATATCCAGAAAATGATACTACTTAGAAGACACTATTTTAATCTCCAGCTCAGAAGGAAAAGAATGACCCAACTGCATTCTTTGGTCCTATCAATTGGACAAACTTCTGGGTGGCCAGAGCCAAACAGAGCAGACTAGAGATAAGAGAGTCAGGCATCAAGCAGAAGTTTAATTTCAAAGTGAGAGAAATGGTTTGCAAACAAGGAGGCACATGTGCTGAGGCCCCTCCCCTCCTGGGGGACCCTAAGCAGTATGGGGAGATCTCAATGCTTATACCAATGGTTGTGCTTTGAGCTGTAGCCCTAACAATGCATAACAGGACTTTGTGACCAGAGCATGGATCCAAGATTTTCCCATGCTTCTCTGAGCTCAGAGAACACCTAGTACTGGTCAAAGCAATACTATAATTATGTGGGATTTTGCCAGAGGGCGAGATCATCCAGAAAGTGAGCACAAAGGATTGTTGTTATGCCAAGCTCAGAGCACAGTTTGCTTGCTGGGCTTTAACTCTGGAAAATAGGATTTCTCCTAATATCTTACTATATTACCATAGTAATATCTTTAATATCTATATCCTACAATGAACTTGTAGGATATAGATATTAAAAGAGGTATGATGTACATTTATCTTTTTTTTTCAATGTAGATGTGCTGCATATCTACCAAACAGTAAAGAGAATATAGAATCTCTAAAGAAGATCATACTTTGGATCATGGATCTGGGATCTAGGATCATGGATCATAGATTTAGAAATGTGACATTAGAGGTCATCTAGAGGGCAGTGAAACCCAGAGAGATTAAGAGACTTGTCTGGGGTGACACAGGTAGCAAGAGAAGAACAAGGATTTGAACCCAAGTCCTCTGATTGAAATCCAGTATACTTGCTCTGAATGTCATAGAACAGGAGTCACTTTTAATGACTTTAAAATAGAATTAAAATATTTGTTTTCATTTCTCAGGAGAATTAATGACTTTATTTGACTTGATAACACTAAAACATTTTAATAGATAGCAGATAGATAATAGATGAAAAAGCTTTCTCACTCATCCTCATTTCAATCTTATTTCCTTGTATTTCTTTTGAGGGCTTATTGGGTATCAGGAACTTTAACTTTATTAACAATTGAATGTGAAAATTTTTAAACCTGAAGTATCAAATTAGAAATGGTAGGATAAATTCTCCAAAGGTACCAAAATTTGAACTGAAAATTGTTATTAACCTGTATTTTTATGTAAATTCACAAAGGAAACCTGTACTTCTTTGTAAATTCACAATTCATAGTGCCATCTGTTGGTGAGTTTTGGGGGTATTGCCCCCATTCTCTTAAGTTTTGAAGAGTATTGTCTTTATTATTTGTCAGTCATAGTTGAAATGCTAGAGAGTTTGTTGGTGATCTATTATTATTTCAAGTAAAAAGCTTTGGCAGCAAAATCATTTTTTTACTCTGTCTTAAGCTTTAGAACTGCATATTATTTGCATTGAAATACAGAAAATGTCCCATTCTGCTATTTCAGGAAATAGTGCCAGCCATTTCCTTTACTCTTGCCAATCTATCAGTTTCTCTATTTAGTCCTAAACACAGCTCTTTGAATGTTGATGCCTGCTTTTGCACAATAATTTGGCAAATGGAATGACTCTTGGGTGTTCCCTTTCACATTTCTGATCATTCCTTGGCAGATTTCTTGAGGACTGCCCTGGATTAGATGAGATCAGAATCCCCATGCAAACACATGAATATTTGGGTGATTATTTAGTTTGGAGAAGGGTTTCATAAAGTGTAGGAAAGGCAACAGCTGCTCCTTGAGTGAAGAGACCACATTTTTTGGACAAGCTTCACCTGTTAATAGTTACCCATTGGTCTAGTGTGCTGAATATCACTCTTCAAAATAATCATAAATAGGAAGAATAAAAGTGACTCTATCATAGATGACTGAGAAATCATTGAGGACACAAGTGGCTTTTCTCACTATCAACAACTTCCAAATCCCTATTGAATGTATGCAACTGCAAAAGGCCATCGGCCAAAAGCTTGGAGGTGCACCTTGCTATGCCATTCAATTGTCATTTCTCTGGAGACTGCTTACATACATAAAACAGAAAAAATAGAAGATTTGAGTATAGACAATAATATCAAAATGTATTGGTGATAGAGAGTGAAAGGCTGGAAGAAGAAAGATCGTTTGTTTGTTTTTAATGACTTCACGAAGGGGCTAGAATCTCAGATAGTCTTTGAAAAATAGGTAGAATTCAGATAGGCAGAAAACCAGAGTGAGGTGAGGGACAGTATGAGAAAAAATATGGAGGAGAAGATAAATATAGTTTATTTCTTGGTCAGTAAGTCTTCTGAGAGGACTGGACGTGTGTCAAAGAATTCTTGTTTGCTATTAGTAATCAGATTTTTAAAGGGTTAGTGAATTTAGGGCTAAATGTGCAAAAGAATAACAGATAGATTAAGTGCTGTTCTGATAGCCAGAAGACATAAAAAGAAGTCCTCCAGGAAAACAGGCAGGGTATATAAGATGTGGACAAGGTACACCTACTGTGGAAAGACAGGGAGGGGTGCAATGATCACTTTCAATCAAAATTAAAGGCTTTATTTTCTTCATCAAAATCCCCTGCTATAAGTAGTATTTCTGTTCATTTCTAGAGATCTCAAACTCCTGGTTCTAAAGATTATAGACTGACCTGATTTTCTCTAGGTTACATTTGGTAATCAATACTACTGGACATCTATTAGCAGATACTTTTTTCTGATATCCTCTCTTCTAAATCTTAAATGTGCCTGCCTTTCCTATCCTCAAGTATTTTTAATGGCAATCCATCACTGGAAACATAAGAAAATGGTTATGTGTGTGTGTGTGTGTGTATGGGGGGAAGCAGACAAAATCCATAACCTTTATCTCTAGGATAATACTCACTTCCTTCAATTAGGAAAGAAAAATATGACACTGTTTCTTTTCTTCAACAATAGCAATCATACATGATGGAAACTTTTTTTCAGTCCCTCCCCAACCCATGCTGTACACTCTTCCCACTGTGGTGAGGCTGTTGACATTTGGTCCATCTTGGTGTGGGCAGAAACCACAATAGCACCAAATGCTATTTGTCTCCAGCTGCATACAAGATCAGACCAGAACCACCCTACAGAAACTATCATTCATCAAGTAATCAAATACAAGAAAAAAATTTGGTATTCAAAATACTTATGCTACCATTGATTTTGAGTGATAAAGATTTGAGTGTGATAGAATAGAAATTTGATTTCTAGCTATGTGGCTGGATAATTTGTATATTCATGTGTGTGCATATACATATTTACATATGTATGTGTGTCCATATATACACACACAAATATATCCCACAGTGTTCAGAATTAATGTGGATATGTAAACTATCTATGTACATATGTGTAAAGTAAATCTATATGTTGAATAAAGGCCTGAGGGATAAAAATACTTCATTCTAATATTCCTGGAAAATATATACTACTCATTTCAATGAACTGATTTTGTCGATAGCAGAGATGCTCAAGTAACTCAATGACTCTAAGAGCTAGCAATTTTGAGTCCTTGGCAGATTCTCCCAGAGCTCCTAGACCCAAGATGATTCTTGTCCGATTTTAAATTAATGAAAATTGCTGCCACTAATATAGTAACAGTGTTATAAAGCACCTGAATATGCCCCCATCCTCCAGTGCCCAGAGTCATGACTAGGAATTCAGTTAACCCTCTAGAGGGTGCCAAGAGATATGGTATCCTCAAGAGAAAGTTAGAATCTGTGATCACCAGAAAATGAAGGGAATGTGAGAGGAAGAGATCTAAGAAGAATGAGGAGTTTGTAAAAATAATAAAGGAGAGTCTTTATCACATGGAATGGCTCCATGTAATGGGAAGGGAGTAAAATATTTGGAGATAAATGCAAGCAAAATTTAACACAAAATCACACACATGTTTTATGTACATATATACATATATTATATAATTACATCTAGACATACAAAGTCTGTATATGTATGAATGCATACATAAATTTTAAAATGTAATAGGGTTTCATTTTTTCCAATTGCATGTAAGGACAATTTTCAACATTCGTTTTTTAAAAAGATTTTGAGTTCCAAATTTTTCTCCCTCCCCTAGAGAGCAAGCAATCTGATATAGATTATACACATACATATATTTTTAAATGAATAATGGAAGGCATCCAGGGTCACAATGATAGGACTAAGTTAGATAAGGATGTGAGTGGGAAGAGAGGGAGCAAAAGAAATCAGGGCAGTGGGGCCAGAAATTGCAATCCTAAACAGAGATGGAGTTCTATAGGAGAGAGGAAATGGGGCTCTTGACCAACCCTTGCTTCTCTTCCTCTTACCTTCACTTTTAGAAACTGATTTATTTCCCTCTCTCAGTCTGGTCAGACCCTGGGTGTGCAAAATAATAGGGCATAGGAAAGGCATTGTAAGAGGGAATAAGCATCTCACCCTACACACACACACACACACACACACACACACACACACACACACACACACACACACCAGAGATTGGTCCTTGGTTTTTACACCCTAGTCCCTGTTGTTACAACCCAGTTAAAACTCTCTCAATACCTCACCCTGACATGGAAATGATCCTGAGTTCTCAAAGGCTATACCACTAGAACACAAGCTCTGGCATGTCCAACCAAGGAAAACCTTCAAGTCCAGACCCGAAGCAAACTATGTGCCAGTTGTCTGAGAATGAGCCTATCTAAGCAGGGAGAGTTATTTCACCAGGTTGGATGCAGGGTGATGAATTGTTCAGCCATCACAACTCTTGGAGCTCATCTACTAATTTATGGAAAGGTCACATTCTACACTGGAGGAAAGAATACTCACAGAGATGAAATCTCAGCCCCTTGAAGTGTTGAAGCATTACCTTACATGATGCCAGTAAATCCAGTTAGTCAGATGCACCTGCAGTCAACAAGTCCCAACTCTCACTATCTCTGAGCTGGTGACTGACTCCCTTTTAGTATGGCAAGAGAATAAGAGTTTAGAAGAGGTTGTCACATGCTTTACCTTCTTAAATCCAGTCCTCTGGCAAGATAGGATGGCGTGATTTCACTTCAAATGAGCTATACTGAAGTTCATTCAATATTTACTAGCATTCAAATGCACATTAATGTTGATGCAGATCATTTTAGATTCCACAAAATATATATAGTGAGCCTTATTCTCTCAGTAAACACCACAGTTTACTGTATTTACAATTTACTTATTCTCTCAGTAAACACCACATTTACCACATAAGGAACAGAACTGTTGGGGGACTTAGGGTGGCGGGAAATGGCTGTATATCAAACCTTATTTTTCCATATACTCCCATTATATTTCACCTAGCCTAGTGCTGAGTAGGCACTCAATGAATACTTGTTGACAGAGTGGTTAGAAAGCCAGAAATGAATTCCTCCAGGGGGAAAACATTTGTCCTAAGACATAATAAAATCACCTTCGATAAGAATAACTGACATTTAAATGGTGTTTTAAGGTTTACAAAGCACTTTACATATATTATTTATCTTAAAGCATATATTGAAATTCAGAAATTGTTAGAGAATTCCAGGGGGAAGCAACATGATTAGTGTGTCTTAAGGTGGTAATCCATCCTAGGAGTAGTCATAAAGCTATTTTAGTGTTTTAAAACAGTTGAAATTAGGCAGCTTTACTTTTCTTTTTTCAGAACCCAGGTACTGGCATTGAATTGTGATTGTGCTCAAACCAGCTAGTCTAATTTGACACATGTGAAATATATCTAACACTTAGCCAATCAAACAAACACATCTGTATTGGATATCTGCTTCATATGAAGAAATACAAGGGAATTTAAGGTATGGTCCCTGCCCTATTGGAGCTAAAAGTCTAGTTGGGGAGATGAAAAATATATATTTCAAAGGGAAAATATTTCTTGGATTGAGAGACAATGTGGTGTCTTAATTTTAGTGTATCTAGTAGCTTAAGTGTTACATTCTATTCTTGGGATAAAAAAAGTCACTTTTTCATTAAATATAAACATTTATATCTTTCACAGCCAGGAAACTCCATTTAGAGAATTTCACTATAAAGTAAATTGTGAAATTAATAAATTTGGACTGTTCCCTTTAATTCTATATGAATGGAATTTAAAGACCATCCCCTTCCTCCCAGCCTGTCACTATCACAAAAACTATCATAGTTTTTGTGTCTGGTCAGTGAGGCCAAGGCAGAAAGGAATGTGACAGTTCTATCCAACTTGTCAGAGCTCTGAAACTGGTATTTCATGAGAATCAGAGAGAAGATCTAGATCATGCACTGGCATTAGGATAAAAGGGTTTTTAAAGGGTATTTTAAATTAGTAAACATATCTCCATGTTACAGATGGAAAAGTATATAAAACAAGCAAAATTGGGAGGAATGAATAAGACTTTGGAGAACAGTAGCAAAAATAAAAAATAAAAAACCCAGAAACGAACACCCCCAACATCCCCAATACTTGAATAAGACATGGGAAGTAGGACAGACAAAGTTGATTTTCCACTACTCTTTTGAGATTTGGTCATGTAACCCCACCCACAGACTGTGGCCCTCTTCTCCCTTCATCTTGATAGGATGTGATTGGCTCAAGCCTGTGTGAGAGGCAGGCAAGTCTACAAGAAGGCAGTAAAGATGCCTGATCTATGGGACATGCTGTAGGTATAGGAGGACATAGTATGCAATTTGAAAATGTTCTAGCATGCAAGAACAGGAAAGTAGGCATGGGGTGGTAGCAGTGGGGGATGTCTTTTTCCTCACTCAGCTGTTGTTTAGGAATAAAAGACTGAGACCAGGTATCCCTGGAAAAAAAAAAATTGTGACCTCTACAGACATGCTGTAATAAAAAAAAAAAAGAAGGGGGGAAATAGCAACACAAGTAGTGTCAGTAGATACTACTAGTATCTACTAGTACTAGTATAGTATTAGCAGTACTGTTGATCCAGACCATTCAAAGTGCCAGGTTTAGAGCTATGGAAGAGTAAAACACATACATTAAGAGTTAGTGAAGACCCAGATCACCCAGACAACTAGGACTAGAGCTAAGTGGGTGCCATCCTCTCTCTGTTCAATATTGACAAGAGAAGGTTTGACTCTAACCTCTCAAATGGAGATCTTTAAATTCCTGGATTTTCCTAAGGCTTTCCTATAGACTAAAATGTTTAGGGTTGCCTAGATTTGGGAGGACCACAGGCACCCATCCTGAATGATGGTTATTTTAATATAATTGATTTTTTAATCCTTTTACTTTTATGGTTATTAATGAAGAGCTATATACATTAAGCCATGATTATTCAATAGACTCCATTATGGCATGTTAATGTGAAATATAGCAGAGAAGAAGGATAAAGTTTCTTGGTGGAAGGGGACATGAACCATAAGAGTCTAATTGGAATCCTACAGTGACAAGCCTGTATCACAACCTCCAAAAAAGTAGATCAAGGGATAGAGACAGCCAGCTCTCTGCAAGCTCTAGAGACCCTGACGTTTGCCAGACCTTCCTCAGGTGCTGGTTGGAATTCAAAACCACAAGGAGTTGCTGAACTTTCTAGAAACTGGATCAATGTCCTGAAGCAGTAACACCACCTCTTCTATATGGTCTTCTCTTATTTCTGCAGCTGAAAGATTTCTCTTCCTTTTCAAATATTCCTAGAGTACTTTATCTAGAATTCTCCCTTGCCCCATCTCTCCTTACTCTGTTATACTTAACTATGTGTCTATCACAAATTTCCTCCTCAAGGGCAAAGACTGCACAAAGTTTATATTCCTATCGCTAGTACCTAGCATTTAATAAATGTTTATTGAATGAATGATAAAAGCAAGGACCTTGAATATAAAATAAGTGTGTGAAGGTTTTGAAACAGGTGACAAACTTTGCCAAAATATAAAGGCCTTGGAACTCATTTCTTCCTTATCTGAGTACATTATGACTTTACCTAGAGATTCTCTGTGATTTTGGGTGCTATTAACTTGTGATTATTTGGGAAATTTTAGGGGTGGTGATGGTGGTGGTTGTGGCAATGGTGATAGTGATGGTGATGGTGATGGTGATGGTGGGGTGGTGGTGGTGATGGTGGTGGGTGGTGGGGGTGGTGGTGATGGTGGTGGTTGTGGCAATGGTGATAGTGATGATGATGGTGATGGTGATGGTGGGGTGGTGGTGGTGGTGGTGGTGGTGGTGGTGGTGATGATGGTGGTGGTGATGATGGTGGTGGTGATGGTGGTGGTGATGATGGTGGTGATGGTGATGGTGGTGATGGTGGTGGTGGTGATGATGATGGTGATGGTGGTGGTGATGGTGGTGGTGATGGTGGTGATGGTGGTGGTGGTGATGATGGTGGTGGTGGTGGTGGTGGTGATGGTGATGGTGGTGATGGTGGTGGTGATGATGATGATGGTGGTGGTGGTGGTGAGGGTGGTGGTGGTGGTGGTGGTGGTGATGGTGGTGGTGATGGTGGTGGTGGTGATGGTGGTGGTGATGGTGGTGGTGATGATGGTGGTGATGGTGGTAGTGGTGATGGTGGTGGTGGTGGTGGTGGTGATGTGGTGGTGGTGGTGGTGGTGGTGGTGGTGGTGGTGGTGATGGTGGTGGTGGTGGTGGTTGTGATGGTGGTGATGGTGATGGTGGTGGTGGTGGTGGTGGTGATGGTGGTGAGGGTGGTGGTGGTGATGGTGGTGGTGGGGTGGTGGTGGTGATGGTGGTGGTGGTGATGGTGGTGAGGGTGGTGGTGGTGATGGTGGTGGTGGTGGTGGTGATGGTGGTGGTGGTGGTGGTGGTGGTGGTGGTAATGGTAATGGTGATGGTGGTGGTGGTGATTTGTCTAAATGATTTGGACCTGTAGTATCATTGCTGTGTGGAAACTCATACCAATGCAATGCAACTGCTCCATAATTTCTTCAAGTTGACTGAGGTGCCCAGAAGTTCTGTGACTTGCCTATCTAATGTGTCAGAGGCAGGATACAAACCTCTGTCTTCTTGATTACAAGGCTAAGTTCCACTGTGCTAACTGCTTCTCTAATTAGTTGTTTTCATTATCAATGATTTTAACCACAAAACTATCTATTTTCCTAAAATCACACTTTTATTTTTCTCATCACCATGATTGCCTCCACTGCACCTTCCTTCCTCCCCATTGAAACAGTATTCTTTTTATATTCTGGTCTCAATTAAGTGGGGAAACCCCTTGCATTAAAGATAGTATCTTACCATGTAATCTGATGTTTTGCTCAGTTTATCTTAATGGTATTGAACTTGACCATGATGATTCATTTTGAATCCTTGGCCCCAATGCAAACTTTTACAAAGGAAACCTTCCTTTCTGTTTCCTTTGTCCATAAACATCCTTGCCATGTATGTACTCCAGGCTACCCCTCCCTTTTCAAGGGCCCCCAAGCATTACTGGGACTGCTTGGGCAGTAGTTCTGCCTTATGATTAATTCCTATGAACCCAACTTGGACCTTTGACTTTTTGGCTTTTGGCTGACTGGCCTAGACATTTCTCTAGCCTGAGATAGTTGGCTTCAGTTCTAATTAATGATCAGTTGTTATCAGCTCAGTTTAGACTTTTTGCTCTCTGACTTTTGGCTTGGTAGCCTAAACACTTCCCAGATCCAAATAACTGACTTCAATTTATGTTTTTCTTTTGGCATTGTCTCCACAGTTCTGATACATTCCCGGATCTAGAGGAAGATTTTAATTGTTTATAGTCTTGATTAGTGGATTTATCGGTGCTTTGATATCTTATCGTTTATAATGCTAAGCAACCTTGAAATTAATGAATGTTTTATATTGCTCTCTTGGGGTATTTTATTCAATTCCATCTGAGTTACTGTTTGGCTTTTCCTTTCTGTTACTACTAAGTTCCTAATTATTTCATTAGAGTTGAACTTTAAACTATCACCATTCCCTACCCTTTACCCTCCCTTTGGTATTTATCGTGTTGTAGAATTTCATACTGTTGATTCAACATAGCCTTTTCTCAGACTCCCCTGGCTGTATATCTGAAGATGGCAGCCCTTTCAGACAGTTTAGGCCCAAAAAACTTCCAAACATTGGACATGTCCCATCCCCAGAATTCATCATTCTTCTTGATAAACCTTGTCTCCTTACTTTCCATCAGATAAGCGAATTTCTTGAGCATCAGAGTGATCCTTCAGTTAATTATACCACATATCCATGCCATATGAACCTATTTCATATGGAAGTCTAAGTTCATTTTTATTGACATAAGGTTTTTTTCTGCTCTGTTAACTTGTATTCCAAGTTTCTGGTCATGTGAGAGGCCCTAATTAGGGACTTACTAACCAAAGATGTCAGTGGGTATGGGTGCTCTAAGAAATCAATTGGTCGGGGCGACTAGGTGGTACAGTGAGTAGAGTGCTGGCCCTGGAGTCAGAAGGACCTGAGTTCGGATCTGACCTCAGACACTTAACGCACACACAAACAAAACCTAGCCGTGTGACCTTGGGCAAGTTACTTAACCCCAACTGCCCTCCAAAAAGCAAAAAAAAAAAAAAGAAATCAATTGGTCAGTCAAGTATGTATAGAGTACCTGGTAGAGTCAGAAACAAGTTTGGACAACTGAATACAAATGTGAGGTAAGGAAGAATTGGGGAGTTAAGGATAAGATAGAGGTTAGAAACCTTAGAAACTGGAAGATTGATGGTGCTTTTTCACAGACAGAGGGATGTTTGGAAGAGGGGTGAGTTTGAGGGAAGATAAGTCCTGTTTGACATGTCAGGTTTGGTATCTCTCTAGGACTTTCAGTTTGACATATCCAATAGGTAATTGGTATCTTATGGAACTGAAACTTAGGTGAGATTGGGGGTGGGTATAGGGATCTGGGAGATAACTGCATAGAGAGAATAATTCAAACCATGGGAAATAATGAGGTCACCAAGAAAGGTAGTGAAGAGAAAAAAGGGGCCGAGGTCGAGTGGGGTAGACCCAAATTTAGGTAGCATGATGTGGATGGTGGTGGGTACAAAGAAGACTGAGGAGAGGACTGACTGATAAAAGAACAAGGGGAGAGTAGTGTCACAAAAATCAATGGGTGAAAGAGTATCATGGTGACAAATACTGCCAAGAAGTGAAAGAGGATTAGGATTGAGAAAAGGCATTTATGTTGTCCTCCATTGTGAAGGACAAGGAGGGGAGTGGGATGGGAAATGACCAAAAATAAAAAAAGACATACCTTAGCTACTTGCTTTACAGCCAAGGGCAGGGGTAAGTCCATGAACCCTTCACCTTTTCTTCCATTCTGGTTACTGCCATCTTGTCTGCCTATAATTAATACTGCCCCCTCAGGGGAAGCCCAATAGATCTCTAACCCATTCCAACTTCCTTACCTTAGCTCTTCCCTCTCTGTCTCTGCTGCCACTACTCCTGGCTCACTGTCCTGAGCTACCTCATACCCAGCCTGGTGCTCTAGCCCTAAACATGCCACATCTCATGCCCCAATTCCAAATCCCCTGGAGTATTTCCTCTACTTTATGCTGAGGTAAGTGGATTTTTTTTCCCTTACGATTCTAAGTCAGTGAATATCATTCCACACAGTGAAGCAATAATCTCTGAGGAATTATAATATATTATACATATTATATAATATATTATAATATATATTATATTATATAGTATAGTATATTACATTACATTATATTGTATTATATATTGTATTACATTATATTATAATATATATTATTAATCATCTGAGGAATTAAATTGTATTGAATCATTAATACTTGGGTCAATGCTTGAGATTACTGGATCCTGATTATAATGATAAGGCAAATTCCAGTCAGTTGATACAATTGACTTTGAATGAACAAGAATTTACTAAGGACCTAGGTCCAAGATTGTACTAGGCACTACAAAAGGGATACGCAAAGAGATAAATTAAAAACAGCTTACATCCTATTAGGCAACATAAGTAAGTAAATAGATATGGGAACTAAAGATCATTTGAGGAGGGAGAGAGCCCAATTAGGAAAGATTCCTATAGGAAGCCGCACATACTCGGAGCCTTGAAGGACACTTGGAATTTTTGAGGCATAGACAATGCATCCCAAACATGGAGTACAGCTATGCAGTGGTACCTGGGAAAGAGAGAGAATACTGAGTTCAGTGGACAGCAAGAAGGGCAGTTTGGCTAAAAGCAAGAGTGTGTAAATGGAAGTAATGTGAAATTTCTGGAAAGGTAGAGAGGAGACAGATTGAGAGGTTTTTAATGGCAAACAGAAGAGTTTATATTTCATACTAGAGGCAGTGGGGAGTCATGGAAAATTCTTGAGGAGAAAGGTAACATCGTTAAACCTGTGCTTTAGGAAAATCATTTTGGCAATGGGGGGGTGTATTGGGAAGGGAAAAGCCTGGAAACCAAGAATTTAAGTAGGAGGGTGTAGCAATTTTGCTGGGGAGAGGAAGTAAGTAGCTGCATCAGACTAGTTTGTGTGAGTAGAGAGGAGGGTGTGAATGCAAGAGACATTTGGGAGGAAGAATTGGCAAGATTTGTCAGCAAATGAGGTATTGCTGGGGAAAATAAGTAATGTGCTCTCAGTAGAAATAATTGAAAGAAAGTCCTGATTTTCCTCTGCAGCCATATAAGAACCTCTGCTCCATTTTGAACTCATGCCACCTGCTCCTACAAGACAGAGTCAGAAATGTTCCAAATCCTGCTGAAGAGAGAGACAATTTGAGGTTTCCCATTTCCCCAACTCATCAGATGGGAGGTTGAGGGGGAGAGGAAAAGAGGAATATCTACTTTCAATGTGAGAGTCAGTGTCAGAAGATCTAGATTCAAATCCCAGCTCCATCATTTACTACCTGGCTGACCTTAAGCTCACCTGAGTTAAAGCATCATAGATCCAGGGCTAGAAGAGACCTCAGAGGTCATCTAGTCTAACTCACTCATTCTATAGATAAGGAAACTGAGGCCAAGAAGGTTTATGTGGCTTTCCTGAGTGTACATGATCAGGATTGGCATAATGTTAGCACTTTCACTCTATTGATCATTTCTAATTTGTCCTGTATGTAGTTTAGCTGTTTGCCTGCTGCCTCCCTCATTAGATTGTAAGCTCCTTGAGAACAGAAACTGTCTTTTTTTTTCTTCATTTCCTCAGCCCATGGTCAGTGCTTAATAAATGCTTATTGAGTGACATGAGTTTAGCATGAGTAGTGGCAGAGCCAAGATTCATACTCAGATCCTGAGATTCCAAGTTTAGGGCTCTTTCCATTGCACAACAAGGCCTCCCAAATTACTGATGGGCCTCAGTGAATGAAAGAATTGGAAAAGACCAGCTTGAGCTCTCTTTTCCTTCCAAGTCCATGATTCTAATAGGTCCTCCTCCCCTACAAGAAAGAACCACCTCGGATTGCTCTCTAAGTGCCTGCCCCATTAGGATCCACAGTCTTTCAAGGTCACTCCTTTTAGACCTTTCCCCAAGCAAACAACAAAAAGATTTCATCTTTCTGAACATCTCTCTCTCCTTTTCATCAGAGCTGTCTGTGCTTTAAGCTAAGGGTATAAATAGGACACCTAAATATTTTAGGTCTACATATTTTACTAGAATGTACACAAATATGAAGTCAAATTACTTCTCCATTGGAAAGAATATTTCTCTTGCAAATATATATATGTATGCATATATATACAAGTACATATATACATAAACGTGTGCATATACACATACACATGCATACCCACATATACACATGCATACATATACATAATACACATGTGCACAAAAACACAAATGTGTATATGCGTACATACTTGTGTACATATGCGTGCACATGCACACATATACATACACACATATGTATATGCACACACATATATATTACTACTCTACCTCCTTAGCTAGAGGGACTCTTGTTTCTGGAATGGCAATAGAAGACTGAGTTGAGATGTAAATTGACTTTGGGGGTTTAAGGGAAGGGGAAAGTTGTGCTCCTTGGAATTTATTTCATAATTGTGATTAAGATTAGCTCATCAGTATGAAAGTTTAATTGTTCACTTTAAGGGAAAAAAAGAAGAGGAACAGATTGGGACATCTTTGTTCAGCATTTCTAGAGAGCTATGTTTTCTTCTGTTTCTAAAAGATAAAAGGCAATAACTGTTTTCTCATTCTATTTTTCTCTCCATTTCCTATTTCCCCATCATTTTTCTTCTCCAGGCCTCCTATTCACATTTTCCCTTTCTCTCTTATACCTTTTGTTCTTTTGAAGATGTCTCTTAATGAATTTTCATTAGGGCTTCTGAAACAAAGAAATATAAAAAAAGAGATAGAAAGGACCAGAGAAAGAGAAGTAATTTCTAATTAATTCCTAAGACTGCAATCACTATCTCTTCTGAGTTACCCTTGTAAGTGACCTACCAATCCTGCTTTTAGTGCAATCTCTGACAAAGTATAATTATTGGGGATAGTGGGGGGGGGGTGTGTCAGTACAAAGAGCAACTCCCTGAGAAGTCACATGGTTCTCCAGTACATAGAGGAGGGTTTTGAAGGAGGGTGTACACCAACAAAATTGGGATGTATTTCTTTCTCTTTTTTTGCTTTTTTGGAGAGGGGAAGACAAGACAATTAGGGTTAAGTGACTTGCCCAAGGTCACATGGTTAGTAAGTGTCAAGTGTCTGAGGTTGGATTTGAACTCAGGTCCTCCTTACTCCAGGCTGGTGCTCTATTCACTGCGCCACCTAGCCGCCCCTTGGGATGTATTTTTTTTTAAACAAATGCTTTATTAACTTCTGTTTTACATCATTCATTTCCGCCAGATTTTGAGTTACAATCATTTTCCCCCCGTTATTCCCCTACCCAACCTCCCGCAATAGCAGTCCCGCAAGATATCGCTTCCTCCAATCTGCTCTCTCCCATACCTTCTCCCATACCCCCTTCGACTTTTCCATTAGAGGAAGGTGAATCTTTGTGTCCCAATGCCTGCACATCTTATCTCCCAATTACAAGCAAAAGAGTATTAATAATAGTATTTATATATATTTGAAGCATTTAATCTTAAGACCTCGAATTTCAGATCCATTTCCTTCCTCCCTTGTCACCCATTCCCTCTAGGGAGATAAGTAATTCAGTATATGTTGTACATGTCTAGCTATGCAAAACATTATCATAGTAGATATATTGTACAAGGCTGCTTATAATTCCCTCCCACTCATCCCACTCCCCACCTGGTCCATTTCCTACATGATCCTGTCCCTCTTCTATAGTGGGTACTTCCAACCTCCCCTCCCCCCAAGGATGCCCTCCCATCAATCATCCTTCCTCTCATCCCCCTTCCCCCTATTCTGCTGCAGGTTGGGATATCCCATTTAGTATGTATGTCATTCTCTCCCTGAACCAAATTCAATGAGAATGTGGATTTGCCTTTTTTTTCCCTTCCTATTGTCCCCCTCCCTTGCAACCACTTCCCCTTGCTTCTTCTACATGAGATAGTTTACCCTACCCTGTCTTTCCCCATCTCCTCTTGCCACTTTCCTCTCTCACTTCATAATTTCATTCAGTGGAATAGAGGACTTTCAAGCATTCTTGAGGAAAAAACCAGAATTGAATAGAAAATTTGACATCCAGACACAAGAAGGAAGAGATGCCTGAGAAGGTAATCAGGGAAAAGAAATCAGAAGGAACTTATCAAAGTTGAACTATTTACATTCCTATATGGAAAAGCAATATCTGTGACTGATGATATCTTTGTCACTATGAAAATAATGGAAGAAGGGTGTGTGGTCATATGAATACATATGTGAATGTGTGTGTATATGGATAGAGGGCATAGGTTGAATTTGTTGGGAAGGGATGTATTTTTAAGGGCAGTAGAGTCACATCTAGAAAGAACCTGCTCACTAGCCTCCTTTGAGGACTATATGGCTACAGCAGGACCAAGACTGAACCTAGATGAGTCAGCCGTAACATTCCTCAGATAAATGCCTGAAATATGAACATAGACACTTTGGCTTAGATCTAGTAATGAATCAGCTGAAAGATAAAGGGAACTAGAAACCTCTCTTTAGGTCATTGCTCTCTAATATGTGTGTGACTATAAATGTCCTCCTGTTCGGGGCAGATACAATGGTGGCAGCTCAACATCTTAATCCCCTGGAACCATTGCCATAGAACATCTTAACAAAGAAAGGAAAGTAACTTTGAGGCCTCATGGAAGAAGCTTACTTCTTTGTGGTGAATGGCCAAAACAGCTGTATCTATATCTCTAAAGTTAGTTGTTTTGCTTTGTTTCAAAAGGGAGGGAGAGAAGACTAAGGCATGTAAATATAGTTCATAATTAAGAAGACTGAATTTACCTATGTATCTTCTCTCTTCCTTCAGCTTGTGAATTCCTAGAAGGCACAGGCTATAATCTTCTCATATCCATTACAAGTATATACTTTGAATAACGACATGTCCATCATGGGGGAAAATTTGTTTGAAAAATAATAAGGAAGTTGGGGTGGCTAGATGGCACAGTGAATAGAGCACCGGTAATGGAGTCAGGAGGACCTGAGTTCAAATGAGGTATTAGACACTTGCTAGCCGTGTGACCTTGGGCAAGTCACTTAACCCCAATTGTCCTGCCTTCCCCCCTCCAAAAAAAAGTAAAAAAATGATAAAGAAGCTAATTAGTCAATAATTAAAATTGTGTACATTAATATGGGAGAGGAAGCATGATACAATAGAAAGAATCCTAGACTTGGAAGCAAAGGACCTAGATTTAAACTGTCCTTCTGTTACTTCCCATACAGGGCCACTTACTTCATGTTTCAGGGTCTTCATCTATGCAACAAGGACATTGGACTCAATGACATCAAAGCTCTGTTGTTGCTGAAACAATTTGACCATTGTTTCTTCAGGTGCCACAGCCAAGCTACTAAAGATCAAGAAAAGAAAGTTCTTGCCACCAAAGTCCTTGGAAGTGTTCAATGGTTCAACATAAGAATCTGATAGGATTTTTATTAGTGGAAATAACCTGAATACTTGCATTACCAGTACTCTCTAATGGGACTTTTCCATCTGCCTGGCTTCTGAAGCCTCCCATATGTGCTATCTCCCCCATTGATTAGAATGTGAGCTCCTTGAGAGACAGACCATTATGCTTTTCTATTTGTATCCCCAGCGTTTTGGATGTAGTAAGTGCTTAATGATTTTTATTCATTCATCTACTGTATTCTTGTTTCAGATTTTTCAGCAAATTAAAAGTGGCTTCCATTGACCAGAAGGTCAATTCTAGAATTGTTCTAGAATGAATGGAATTGAAGTCTAGAAAAGTATTGCCTTCCTTCACAGCTGATTGAGAACCAAAATATTTATGACATTGTATTATATCTTGTAGTAGAAAAAGCTCTGGACTTAGAATCAAGAGAATGGGTTCTGGGTCTAGTCTTTTAGTCTAGGGTATGATATGAGGCAAGACAGAGAACTGTGGGATTTTTAAGCTGGAAAGGCCTTCAAAGATCCTTTATTCTACCCTTCTTGAACCATTACATGTACTTAACAAGTGAAGAAATTGGTATTTCCAAAGATTAAGTGATTTGACTCTGGTCACTCAGCCAATTAAAGGCAGAACTAAGAAGTCCCCTGCTTCTTAGGTCAGTTTTTCAACTACTCTGCACCTCCTTGTATTGTTAATGTAATGGGAAGATCTTTCTTGCCCATTAATAGGACTATGTGACTGCTTTGAGCCTGAGTTACATGAGTCTGAGTCACATGGAGCCTGGTGGTAGGAGGAGCTTGTCAAAACAGGTGGAGCAGGAAGGGGAGAGAGTGAAGTGGAATGCAGAGAGAGTAGGCAGAGAGAGGCAGAGCAGCTATCATGGGTGAAAGAGGAGCATTTTGCCTAAGGGAGCTTATTTGTGGGAAAGCCTGATGGAGGGAGGGCTTGGGGATGGCAGTGCTCCCTGCATTGGTAATATGTACCAGCTTCTTTATTACCATGGTGGTTTGGGCTTTCTGGTATATGAATAAATATCTAAGTTTTGTCTTCAAAGAAGAGAATCTGTTATATCTTGTGATTCAAACTTGGAAATATGCCTGTACATTCATAGCAGCTGCTTGTGAGTGCTGCATTGGCGATATGCTTCTTTAAAGGGGCAGCTAGGTCATGCAATAGATAGAACTGGGTAGATTTATATCTGCTTTCAGACACTTACTGGCTGTGTGACTCTGGGCAAGTCACTAAACCCTGTCTGCCTCAATTTTCTCTTCTATAAAGTGAACTGGAGAATGAAATGGCAAATCACTCCAGTGTCTTTGCCAGGAAAACCCCAAATGGGGTCATGAGTCAGATAAAACTGAAATGACTGAACATCTCCAAAAGCCATTTAACTGGACCCTCAATTATTTTATGCATAAAATTTTATAAATAAAATCCTCTGATGCCTCATCCTGGCCTAGAGGTGCCCCTGGGCTCCTGGAGGCTGTCTGAATGAGATATAAACTCTGGTAGGTTCTTCTAAGCTAGAAATACTGTTTAAGTATAGGCCCAAGGATCTGACATTGTCTAAGGATGAGCCTAAGTAAATTCTGAGGTTTAAACAAGATAATTAGTGGAAAGTATTTTGAAAAAAATACAAAGCATCATATAGCTTGAGCATTATGTTATTATAATAAATAGTCTAATTGTGAGTCTGACCCAGGAATACTATAGGAGTATATATTTCCAACAAGGAGATCTTCCCAAAAGTAGATTCTTATGTTCTGATGGGAAAATCCACTTCAGACTAAACCTGAGATGTAGGGAAAAACACTTTGCATTTGGAATCAGAGGACCTCGGTTCAAATCCTGGCTTTACCACTTACTACTTGTTTGACTTTGGGCATATTGTTTCAATATCTAAACCTCAGTTTCTCCACCTATACAAGGAGATAATTAGATTCAGGGAACTCTTAGATCCTTTCTATTTCTAATCCTATGACCCTCTCCAGGTTTGCTTACATGGACCCAGGCATTACAAATCATCCCCAAATTTATAGGCAGATGCCCACAATGAAGGAATTTCATTTTCCTCTCTCTCTTGCCTATTAATGCCACATTGGCTTAACTTGAATTAAGTTTAAAACACAAGATTCAGTGCTTGTGCATTCTACTAGGGTTCCACTCCCAATAAAAATGTAAATGAAGATCTGGCTTTGGTTTTCAATTTGAGAATGTTAAATTGTTTTTCTCCTCTTTTGAAAATCTCTCTGTTACATTTGGGACACCATAAAGAGCCTTCTGTGTCTAACTTAACACCTGTAAGTTCCCCCTAGCTGTTAACTAAGCACATTTCTGGTCAATTTCATCTTCCCTGAAGGATACCCCCCTTCCTTGAAGCCTCCTACTTTACCACACAGGGACATTCAGAGATGGGAACACTTAGAGAAACGATAACACAGCAGACCAGTCATTGCTAGGAACTCAAGGGAAGCACCAGGTGCGGAGCACCACAGAGAATGTGATCTGGGAAAACACTTGTAAATCAAACCAATCCATGGGAGTGAAGTGATAACTCACTAGGGGAAAAAACAAAGGGGTAAGTCAGAGCAAATCTACAACAAACTAATCCCAGTGGCCCTCTCTCTAAAATAGGGTAGGCATGATGGAATGCTGGGCTAAGAATGAAGAGACACAGAGCCCAGGTATCTTGTGTGCAGTTAGAGTTTAGAGACATATTTTCTTCCTGAGACATTCCATTAGCTCCTGAAACTGAGTTCTATCAGACACTCGATCTTGGTTTCTTGGGGAAGATCAACACAATCTTTTAAAATTGCTTCCTTGCAGTCCTGTTCACTAATATCTGTCTCAACAAGCATTTATTAAGGACTTATCAAGTCCCTGGAGCTGCCCTAACCCCAGCAGATAATGAAAGACAAAAATAGTCCCCATTCTCATCTTCTTCCTCACCTCACATTCTAACATCAGAACTCTATTACCACATTGGTAAAGCAAAAGACAGGAGGAAATCTGATCCCAGCTAGAAAGAGGAGTCAGTAAGGCCCCCAGAAAATTTGCAAAGGAAAATGGAAATCTATTGAGTGGCAGAAATAAGGGTTTTGCTTATTTAAATATAGGAAATTGTATAAACCAGGGCAATTTTATTCAATCACATAAACTCTACAATGTCTCTGGTCATTTACTAAATCCCTTTTCCTCCTCACTACCTAATATGGTACCCATGTGGGGCTAATGACTTATGTAATTGAATGGAGGAGGTTACAGACACCAACCATAAATTGCTCATAGTTTACTTCCAAAACATAAACATCACAGCTTCCCTGGAACTTACTACAAGTAGTAGCTGCTGAGGCAATTGACAAAACCATTTAAGAGTTACCATATTGATCTTAAGTTATATTAAACTTTTCCTAAATAAAACCTGAGTATGGCCTATAAATAGTAGGGCTTTCTTTGTCAGCATATTTAAGAATTAAGACAGCTCTAAGCTTACCTATTTCAACAAGTTGTTGATCTTTAAAATTGGGAAGTGGACAGAGAAGAGGTTATGCACTTATATAAACATTTAAATGAAGTAAATAAGTTGCCATAAAGAGGCAAAAGAAGCTAAACCATCTCAGTCAGAAAATACTTGACTTACCTTCCAGGCAGGGAAATATGGCAACTAAGGGCCATGACAGTTTAGAATACAAACTATTTTGCAAAACCTTACAGAGTAGGACAATGGAAATTTTTTTTCAACAATTGGGGTTAAGTAACTTGCTCAAGGTTACACAGCTAGTTATTTATTTATGTGTGGGTGCTAATTTTCTGAGGCTGGAACCTATCCTGGGTCCTCCAGACTCCAGGGCTGGCGCTCTTACTCACTGCACCACCTAGCTGCCCCTTGCAATGGAAAATTTTGAGTGGCACTACCTCATAAAATAGGAGAAGCAATGGAAGAAGAAGCATGATTAGGAGAAACTCCATGGAAGACCCAATTTAAAAGAGTCAGACATTTAAGAATGAAACTAGAAAGAGGACCACAAACAGATGGAAAGTGGAAAAAATCTGCAAAAAAATTTTACAACAAACTCGTTTTTCACTATTAAGGAGAATGGAGCCACTACATTTGGACTCTGACATCACAGTTCTAGATGTGCTTATGGAGGAAGTGGAAATATCCTATAATGAAACAAAAATGAGAAGAGTGGCTAAACTTAATAAAAGTGCAAAGATGAGATCTGTGCTGGAAGCAATATAATTTTGAGGAATTAATTTGCAAGCTTTCTGAAAAGAGGAGAAGAGGCTAAATAAATGTGTGGAAAATATCTTGGACTTTGTTATTACCAGAAGAAGGTCAGAGGTTAAGTGATTTGCTCAGTTACACAGCTTGTAAGTGTCCGAAGAAGGATTCAAGCACAGTTCTTCTTCACTCCAAGTACAATGCTTTATTACCTGGCCAATCAGCTACCTCTAGAACATGTGGTACTGCTATTTATGCATTATTTTTAAAAAGCATTTGATTCAGAAAAGCAAAATGTTAGCTTAAAGGCTCTCCTCCAACAAGATATCTCCCATGATTATGTCAAAATTGCACAAGATTCCTTGGAACATATAAAAACAAAAATAATCTTGTCTGGTGAACCTAAAATTATTAATATATAATGATACGTAAAACATGGAGTTGTAAACTCATCAAAGGTGTTTGCCACTTTCATAGAGGAGTTCCAAAATAAGGTACAACAAAATCTAAGGTGGAGTCTTTAATAAGATTCCCCAAATGCTCCTATTGTGAATGTATTGTACTAATCGCATCAAGTCTTGTAATAATGCAGCATTTCCTAGAGAAGTTCTATAATCACTGTAAAGACTCTGACAATCCACACAGAAAAAAACAAGTGGATGAAGAAAATTTATTGTTTATATTATTTTTTTTGCTTTTTTTTTTTTTTGGAAGGCAATTGGGGTTAAGTAACTTGCCCAAGGTCATACCGCTAGGTTTTTGTTTGTGTGGGTTAAGTGTCTGAGGCTGGATCCGAACTCAGGTCCTTCTGACTCCAGGGCCAGCACTCTACTCACTGCACCACCTAGCCGCCCTATTGTTTATATTATGCTATGTATCTGAATGGACATTCTATAGAACTTATCATCAGTACATATCATACACACACCATCACACACACACACACATATGTGTGTATGCATGTATTCAAAAGACACCATAAATGGACAATCAACTACACTCTAAATTGAAGATTCAAAAGAGAATGAGTTAGATTGCCTGTGGGAAATTACAAAGATCTTTTAATATTCCCAAGCTTTTCCCTGTAAGAAAGACTCATATTTTTAACACCAACATTCTTCTGCTGATAGTGTATGGCTGTAAATCACAAAACATTACAGTCTCCAGAGGACTGAAGTTGAGAGTCACCCACAGAGCAAGAGACATATTGTGAGTATTTGTGAACTGTAATGGATTACAAATGAAAAATTATGTAGGAAAAGTGCTTCAGAGGTCCTTATCAAGAAAAGAAGATAGCCTACTCAGATTAAGCAAGGAATGATAATAATAATAAACAACTAGGATTTATTTAGCACTTTGAGGTTTACAAAGAGCTTTACAAATATCTCATTTTGTTTCTGATGGTCAACTCACATGCTTCCTTATTATCCTTATTTTAACAAGAGACCTCTAGAAGGTACTTTTGTATGGTAGGTGGACCTCATATGGCATACTTGTAGTGGAATACAAAGAAGAATTACATAGGATGTGCGAGCATGGGTGAGTTGTGATACCCCATCAATGATTTCACAAAATACTCATATATGTATGTATATGTGTATGCATGTATTCTTGATTTTCCATCTCAATAGAGGTTGTGTACCCTTAGGCAAGTCCCTTAGTCTTGGTGGCCCAGGAAACTCTCTAAAGATAAAAGCTACCAAGTAGATGCCAGTATGCACGGATAGATTCACATCAGTAAAGGGAATTTCCTCATTGGTAATTCCTTATATGAGTCAATTCACAGACAGGGTATGTGTATTACGTGTATACTTTGCTATGTGTGCATATACATATAAGTATGTGTGTATGCACATACACATGTATATGAACACATACACCTATATATTTCCATAGTCCTTTCTAAAGATCTCATATAAGTATACAAATAAGTACATATACATTTGTGGCCATATATTCTTTTATTTTTCTTTATTTTTTGCAGGGCGGAAGGCAAGGAAATTGGGGTTAAGTGACTTGCCAAGGTCACACAGTTAGTAAGTGTGTCAAGTGTCTGAGGCCAGATTTGAACTCTGGTCCTCTTGACTCCAGGGCCAGTGTTCTATTCACCCATATATTCTTTTCTAAGAGATTCATTAGTAGTATGATATATTTGAAACAAATATACTTGTATTATGTGTGTTATATGTAAACATATATATGAATATACAGGCACATAATATGTATTTGTATATTGACAAATGTGTATCTATTTACACATTTGTTGTTGTTGCTCAGTCATATCTCACTCATTGTGAACCAATTTGGGGTTTTCTAAGCAAAAATTTTGGAGTGGTTTTCCATTTCCTTCTCCAACTCATTTTAAAGATGAGGAAACTGAGGCAAACAGGGTTAGGTGACTTGCCCAGGATCACACAGCTAGTGTCTGAGGCCAGATTTGAACACTGGTCTTCCTGACTCCAGGCCCAATACTGCATCTACTGCACCACCTGTACACATACATACGGCAAATATATTTGCCTCAGAGCCATCACTTATGTGTGTGTGCACATATACATACACACATGATATCTCTTAGAAAGAATTATATACACGTGTATATCTGTATACATATATAAGATCTCAGAAAGAAATGTACATATGTATTGTTTATATATACAAATGTATGTGTGCACAAATACATATTCATATGTATGAATGAATATGTATACAGTATATGCATTCCTTTCTAAGAGTACTCATATAATGTGCCTTATACATATGAAGCAAAAATAATTGCCCTCCCACTTACTTTTTTTTTATTATTATTTTTTTTGGCTTTTTGGAGGGCAGTTGGGGTTAAGTAACTTGCCCAAGGTCACACGGCTAGGTTTTTGTTTGTGTGGGTTAAGTGTCTGAGGCCGGATCCGAACTCGGGCCCTTCTGACTCCAGGGCCGACGCTCTGCTCCCTGCGCCACCTAACTGCCCCGCTCCCACTTACTTTTAAGTGATCTTCAGTATATTTGTGCCATTATGTTGAATTTCTGTACCCTTTTTATAGATTTCTTAGTCTTAATATTTGTTTCAGATATCATAACCATAATTAGCTATAGTGAAAAGACCTCTAGGCAAGGAATTAGAATACCTGAGTTCAAGTCCCATTACTTGGCATTTGTATGGCCCGTGATAAGTCACTTGTTTTCTGGGATTGCATTTTAACAGCATCTCTAAAAGGAAGGAGTGAAATGATCTCTAAATTCTTTTCTAAACATAAAGTCTATTATTTAACTCCACAGAGAGAGGTAATATAAGCTAGGAATACCATCAAACAAACTTTCTCTTTAAGAAGATCATATTTGACATTCTTATTCTTGATAACAAAAGATTAAAATGTAACCATAATTAAAATATAACGTTTATTTATGGACTCTTAAAATTTTTGGAAACCATTTTTAGATACTTTTACACTGTGCCACGGCTTCTTTTTGGTGAGTCAACTTAATCTTAAAATGAATCCAGATGCGTCATTTTGAGGTCAGTTGTTGACAGATTGAGAAAAGAAAATCACTTGAGAAAGTATTCTTAAAATAGTAGATAACCTTTTTATACATATGCATACATACATACATGCATGCATACATACACATATATATATAAAATAATTTGCTTTTATAGGAAAGTCACAAAAATGAGATTTATATATTTCTTTTTTTTTTTGCTTTTTTTTTTTTTTTGGAGGGCAATTGGGGTTAAGTAACTTGCCCAAGGTTACAAGGCTAGGTTTTTTTGTTTTTGTTTTTGTTTTTTTTGTTTGTGTGTGTTAAGTGTCTGAGGCCCGGATCCAAACTCAGGTCCTTCTGACTCCAGGGCCAGTGCTCTACTCACTGCGCCACCTAGCCGCCCCCGAGATTTATATATTTCAGAATGCATATAGAATAATAGGGCTTGGAACTGCAAGGGGCCTTAGAGATGATCCATTTTACATATGAGGCTAAATGATTGAATCATTAGGAAGCAACCAAAATTCAAACTCAGATCTTCTGACTTCTGACTCAATATTCTTTTTATCTCCCTTATGGCTGCCTGACATAGTACTGCCAAGAAATAAATCAGTAAAAGATCATGGAATCTTTAATGAAGCCAGTGTCATGGATTGGATTCTCCAAAAAGCCGCTTAGCTCTACTGTAATTGTTGGCCTCAGATTTCTACCACTAAACCTATTAGCTCTCTCAAAATGTATCTCTTACTTAAAAAAGAGGGACTCAGTAAGAAGCTGGAGATAGATTTGAATAATTTCATCACTATCACTGGAGAAAAAAATAAAAATGCATATTCTAGTAACTATGGCAAGTAAATTATCTTTTTGTTAAAATGACAGCACATACTAGGAAATACAAAAAAGTATAACAAATTCTCTTAGAGTCTAAACTATTATCATACCAGAACAAGTTTCCAAACTTTAAAACATTCTGTATAAGTGAAATACAGAAGGCGACATTCACTCAGGGCTTTTGTTCACTAATTCGGTATGTAGGTCATGTCTCGCATCTATAAGATGGATTATAAAATAGTTTTAAAAGACCACTATCAAGTCTACTTTTATCTCATACTGAGATTATTCATAATCAGCAAATAAAACAAAGATTCTGGGACTCAAATGAGATCTCACTGTAGCTCTTGGTTTTTCCCAAGGATAAAGAGAACTATATTCCACAGGAAGATGTTCTCAAATTGCTTTTTTTTTAATTGTTTTTAAAATTAAACAAGTCAATTAATTAAGAAGAAGAATTTTTAAATTGTGCTCTATCAAATATGTTAAATCCCTTTGCACAGCCCAGGCACATAGTAAAACTTCATGGTCCCATAAATGTCAACTAGATTTTTTATCCTTCACTTCAAATCAAGATTCCAGTCTATTTTTTTCTAGGCCATGCTATAAGCCAGATATACTAGGCGTGATTTAGTCATTTTCCAATGACTCCAGAGAAGCATTAGAGCACTTTTATAAGCCAAATTTAAGGCAATTAGAAGCACAAGCACTTAATGCCAAAATAGAACCTGGAAATTCTCTTTAGAATTTCACACTTAAATAAAGGCTCCATCATGGCTTTTCCAGTTAATTTCAGTTAGTTTTAGTAGGAAGATCCCTATCTTATCATCACCCTCTTTATCTTTATTTTCAGATCAGCAATTAGACTGTATATTGTATATTCAGAATGGAAAAAAAAATCTTAAGAAAGACCAGGAAGATTAAGGGCAACATTTCCCTCTCCACTTTTCATTCTCATGATATTAACGTTGGAGGATTTTTGATAACTGACAAAACTTCAAAACCAAAGTCTTCGTTTTGATGACCTGTTTCATCTTGTAGCTAGAATGTTGCTCAGAATACTAAGTATTCATCAATGTTAAATCAACCTGTCTTGAATTCTGCCCTAGTGCTTATCAATTATGTCACTATTCTAGATCTCAGTTTTCTTATTTATAAAGTAAGGGTATTGAACTAGACACTCCATCTTTAAAGTTCTAGTATTCTATTTCTGAAAATTTAAAAATTAAAAAATTAAACAGTAGGCTTCACTGCCATCTTCAAAATATAGTGACTTGGCCATCAGTTAAAAGTGCAATTTTAATATGATCCCACTTTAATTACAACCCAATTTTTATCCAAGAATACTTTAGCTGAAAAGTGTTGAAGGGGCAATCTTTGCAGAAAATTTTGTTTCACAAGCTTTTACTCCTCTCCTGAGAATCTCAAAATTTTATACAACTTTATTCTCATTCAGTGAGTGGTTTCATATGGCTGGTTTTCTGCATCCTCTACACAAAGTGAAACATTTCCAAAAATGCCTCATTGGTTTGGTTTTCCACAGAGAAAGGTCATTCTGTGCTATTGAACGTTGCCCAGATTATTTTCCAAAGCCATAACTAGGGCTATCTTAATTGTCTCCCTGCATATATTAAAATATACAGTAGCCTATAGTTTTCAGTCTATAAATTCAAAGGTCTTAGAAACAAGCTTTTTGTGGGCCTCTCCAGGCCTAATTAGGCCTCTATGATCCTTTTCAGGCACAATGAAGTGTTATAAAAATATTTCAGTCTGGAATAAGCCTTTCTTACATGAGTTTTCAATTTGATTTGTGGTCTAGAAATGTTATTGGCTGTCCCACTATGCTTCCTAATGATGACAGTGGCTTCTATGCTTGGATAGTACTCTTCAATGAATATTAGAACTCTAACTGATCCCTAAGGGAGAAACCAAGTAGTTAAAAGGAAGTTAATTTTTTGAGGTTCGAACAATACATTTTAAATTAGATTTTATTTTATTTTCAGTTCTAAATTCTCTCCCCACCCTTTTCCCCTCTTCTACCCATTGAAAAGACAAGAAAAAACAAAATCCATTACAAATATTTACAGTCATGCAAAACAAATTCCTGCATTAGCCATGTTCAAAAGAAAACATGCTTCAGTCTGTACTCTGAATTCATCAGCTCTCTGTCTCAAAGTAGATAGCATGTTTTATCATGAGTCCTCTGGAACTACGGTTGACCATTGTGTTGATCAGAGTTCCTAAATCTTCCAAAGTTGATAATCTTTATGATATTGTTATCTTATAAATTGTTGTCCTGGTTCTACTCACTTTACTTTGCATCAGTTCATTCAAGTCTTCCCAGTTGTTTAAAGTCATTTCTTCCAGCACAACACTATTCTATCACATTCATATATCAAAACTTAGTGACTCCAGAGAAACATTGAGCTCTTTTACAAGCCAAATTGAAGGCAATTAGAGCCACAAATATTTAATGTCCAAAATAGAATCTGGAAATTCCTTTTTGAATTTCACACCTAAAGAGAGGTTCCATTATGTCTTTTCCAGTTAATTTCAGTTAATTTTAATGGGAAGATCCATATCTTATCCTCACCCTCTTCATCTTCATTTTTCAGATCAGCAATTAGACAGTATAACTTATGGGAATCTAAAATTAGAAAGGAAAAAAATCTGAAAAAAGAACAGAAAGATTAAGGGAAATATTTTCCTCTCCATTTTTCATTCTTATGATATTAATCTTGGAGGATTTTTGGTGACTGATGAAACCCCAATATCAAAGTCTTCATTTTGATGACCTGTTTCATCTTGTAGCTAGAATGTTGCTCAGAATACTAAGTATTCATCAAAGTTAAGCTAACCTGTCTTGCATTTTGTCCTAGTGCTTATCAATTGTGTCACCAACTTGTTCAGTCATTCTCCAACTGATGGGCATCCACTCAGTTTCCAATTCCTTGCCAGCACAAAAATAACTGCTATAAATATTTTTGTACATTTGGTTCCTGATCCTCTCTCTTTGATCTCTAGGGGTTATAGACCTACTAATGGTATCACTGAATTGAAAGGAATACACAGTTTAACATAGTTCCAAATTGGTCCAGAATGGTTGACCTAATTCATAGCTCTATCCACAGGGCATTTAAAGACCTGTTTTCACATAGCCCAAAGAAATAAATTTGACATAATTTTTCCATTGCTCCTTGACATCATTAATATTTATTTAACATCATGTTGTGCTAATTTTTTTCTGTAAAAGTAGGTATCAGGAATATGCCACAAGAATGGAAAAGGGAATGAAGAGTTATAAATAGATCTCATCCTGCCACCATGTTACTGACTACTCTGTAGGGTAAAAGCAGAAATATTTGTACCACATTTTCTAGACATGGCCCTGAATTTTTCCTATTCTTGCCTTACTCTGTAAACAATCATATTAATTTTTGTTTTACATCTGGGTTTTGTCTCAGAACATACTGTTTATCCTTTCCAGTCTTTGTTCTTACCATTACTTCTCTTCACTGTGTTCCCACTGTCCTTTTCACCTATTACATCAAAATTCATTTGTCTCAAGCAATATAAATGCATGCAGATGGATAGATAGATGGACATTAATTTCAAGCACTCTACTAAGACATGCACTAAGAAATGGTGCCTTCCCTCCAAGCTCTATCACAGCCTCTAGTAGTAGTAGATATTTCCACAATGACCACAGATTACAGTAGAATTTCATTTTCCTGGTTTCACAACCATACCCTTTTCCCAAGTTATAGAAAATATGCCACATGTGTGAAATTTCAAAGTTGGGGGGCTGGAGGAATAATAGAAACAGTTACAGGTGAAACTGGCATTAAGATCAGCAAATATGTACCCTTAGCCAACTTCCTGACCACCCATTAGGTCTATTAAAAGTTGTTTTCTTCACCATGCCAACTTTCATTCTTTTTTGAATGGAAAGATTCTGATGGATCTGATCCAAGCAAGAATTGAATTGATTCCATAAAGCAGGCTAGGCTAATCACAGACTAATAGGCCCCTATGCCTGGCTGCCTGTGGTCGTTTAGTGGCAGGAGAGCCAAATTGGGAATCTGGAGTCACGTTCAAATCCTATCCCTGCCATTTGTTCTCAAATTATGGTTTCTATGTGGGCCTCAATTATAGGGGTAAAATTCTAAAAAGAGTTCCCTGAGAACTCCAGGACTCAAAACACGATGACACAGTGGGAAAGTGCTGTATTTGGAGACAGGTGCTATGGGTTTGAATTCAAACCCTGCCATGTACTATCTGTGTCGTTCAAGTTCAACTCCTCCCTCAGTCTCCATTTTTCCATCTGTAATGTGAAGGAGATGATCTTTATGGCTCTTTCCTCTTCTATTTTTTTCTATTACTAATAGAGCCTTGCAAGTGCAATGTGTGTGTGTGTGTGTGTGTGTGTGTGTGTGTGTGTGTGCAGTTTCTAATATAAATAGATAGCTGCCTCATATGTGGATAGATACCTGATCTGGTATCTGTCCTACCAAAGGAAAACTTCAATTTTTGGCTTTTTGGGTAATATGTGGAAGGCAATATTGGCTTTTTTCCCTTGCCTGTCTCTAATAAGAATATTGAGCTAAAATTATATCTATCCACTACACATCAAAATATTGGTGGTCTAGGGGTAAGATGGGGCAGCTAGGTGGTGCAATGGATAGAGTTCTGAGCCTGGAGTCAGAAGACCTGAGTTCAAATCCAGCCTCAGACACTTACTAGCTGTGTGACCCTTGGCAAGTCACTTAGCCCTGTTTGCTTCAGTTTCCTCTTCTGTAAAATGAACTGAAGAATGAAATGGCAAATCACTCTAGTATCTTTGCTGAGAAAACCCCAAATGGGATCATGAAGAGTCAGAGACAACTGAAAATGACTGAACAGCAACAAAAGTTGGGGTTAAAGCACACTAGCAAAAGAAAAAGGCTTTATGTAAAACAGAGATTCTTAGTCTTTTTGTGTGATGTGCCCATTTATCAGCCTGGTAAAATCTATGAACCCTTTCTCAGAAAAAAAAAGTTTTTAAATGCATAAAATAAAATAAAAAGGTACTGATTACACTGAAATACTAGTTATCAAAATATTTTAAAGCAAACTCACAGACCCCAGGGTAAGAACCCCTGGTATGGAGAATGTGGTGTTTCAACTGCTTGCTTATTGATGGAAGAAAGGGATTCTGTAGTGTGAGATGGGAAAGGGGTACATTCCAGGCATAAGGAATGTCAAGTCCAGTACAAAGGCCCAGAGATGGGAGATGGTTTACCCTTTGTGAGGAACAGGGGCAAGACCAGTTTTAATAGAAAGAAGTAATGACCTAATCAATATTCTTTTGAGCCCATAACCTATTTCCTATAGTTCTAAACTTTGATTTAGTAACAGGGCAGCTAGACTTATTTTTCTATATATGGGTTTGTAGTCAGAAGACCTGGGTATGAATCTCAACTCTCCTAGTTACTACCCATGTGGCTTTGGATAAATCATTTATGTTTTCTGGACCTCTGATTCCTAAGCTTGTGTGCTGGCTTTTAAAATTCAACTCTAAATCCCGTGACCCAGCTTCTAGATATCTGACTTCAGAAGTATTTTTCTAAAGGCAGGAGAAAATCTTACAAGTACTAGAAAAAGCTAATCCTTAGGTG
This sequence comes from Gymnobelideus leadbeateri, assembly GCA_011680675.1. Classification (NCBI taxonomy): domain Eukaryota; kingdom Metazoa; phylum Chordata; class Mammalia; order Diprotodontia; family Petauridae; genus Gymnobelideus; species Gymnobelideus leadbeateri. Next base: position 1,328,970 of record WOXC01006915.1, on the reverse strand, counting down.
GTCCTCTTATGAATAGCTAGTTACTTGAAAAATTCTGATAGAAATCTGCTTTCTCTACCATTCTTTCCCATGAAAAGACAAATTTTGCCTGACAGTTTATTGAAACGGAGAAGCTCCATTTTAATAATCACGTGACTTCATATTTTGTTCAACAGCAAGAGCTGGAAGCCAGCTGTCATTGAAGCATAGAAATATATACACAGAGCTCCCATCAGTGTTAATGGGATGGCACAATAATCTATCAAGCAAGGCTGGGAGAAGGAATTCTCTCAGATTCTGTCTTTAGCATTTCAGCAAGCCTGATTCAAAGCAATGGATAATTCAAAAGTCAACCCCACCCAAGCCAAGCAACCTTTAGGTAGAGCAGAAGGACAGGCAGGAAGGAATAAACTAGTAAAAAATTAAGCCCTTACTTGGAAATGCCAACATAATGTAATTAGCTGTATATGTATCTATCTTCCCACTACCACCAGAAAATTTATGGAAGAACCTTTAATAATTGATTTAATTTTTATCTTAAAAAAAACTCTTCCAAGCATCTGTATAGAAATACAAAAGGCATCATACAAATTAATGGCATTCAAAAAAATAAAGTGTTATTTAGTTATTTCAAGTCTGTCTATGGGTCACCATCTACCCACTGAAAGACGATATCATGTACTCTAAGATCCTATGCCATTAATTGTGGGATGTAAATTATAACTCCCCAAGCCATATGTAGACATTATCTACTAATGGGGCCCTGGAAATACTTATTGTTGGCTGCTGTTGGCCAGCTTAATGCTATGGTGGCATCTATTTGCCTGCAAAATCCAAGTTACCCTCACCCCACCTACATCATACCACCCTCTCAATTCAATAAATATCAGCCAGTGATCGAAAATTCAGAAACACAGGAGACTATCTGGAGCTTCTTCATTCTCCTCTTTCCCCACAATTCAGAAAAATAAATAGCACTCTGAGAATGCAAGATAATGTGTAATTTTATATTTTGATTCTAATTTGATTCTTAGGAAGCTATGTAAGTTTATTGAATAGGTAAATTACATGATTGGGCTTGAACTTTCAGAAAATGACTTTAACAGCTATGTAAAGGATAGATTAGAATGGGGAAAAACTTGGAAGAAGATCAATTAGGAAGCTATTGTGAAAGTTCAGTTGGGAGGTAGTAAGGGCCTGAACTAGGATGGTGGCCATATGGGTTGAAAGAAGAGGACAAATATCAAACATAGGGAAAATAATACTTTGGAGCCATGTTTGTGGAGAGCCTTAAATGCCAATGTAAGTTCATTGGCCAATGGGAAATTATTATTATTATTATTTTTTTTTTTGCTTTTTGAAGGGGGGAAGGCAGGGCAATTGGGATTAACTGACTTGCCCAAGGTCACACAGCTAGTAAGTGTTAAGTGTCAAGGCTGGATTTGAACTCAGGTCGTCCTGACTCCAGGGCAGGTGATCTATTCACTGTGCCACCTAGTTGCCCCTCAATGGGAAATTATTAAGGGTTTTATTTATTAAATACCAACATGGTCAGATTTGTGTAAAAGATAGATTGAGCTGGCAACAATGTTTAAGAGGGATTGATGGATGAAAGACCAGAGTGGATGATCAGATAAGAACTTTTATAATATTCCAAGGAAGGTATTATTATGTCTTAAGCTAGAAGTGATGATAGCTAGAAAGGAAAGGAAGGGAACATATATGAAAGATATTGTGGGAAAAAATTGGTAAAAATCTGGCAACTAATTCTAGGCATACCTTTATTGTGCTTTGCAAATAATTGTATTTTTTTTTTACCAATTAAAGGTTTATGTCAACTTTGTGTTGAGCAAGTCTATCAAAGCCATTTTTCCAACAACAGGTGCTCACATCACAGCACCTTTCACAGCTTTCACAAAGCTCGGGTCTGACCATATCAGTACCTTACTCTGCATTTGATGCACAATATTTCTTAATGAGTTCAGCTTTGGGTTTCTTTTTGAGATTTTCAAGGTGATTATCTTCCCTCTGTAACACATTTTTATAATTCTCACAATCTTTCAAGCTTTTTCATTACTATTATATCTGTTACAGTGATCTGTGCTCCTTGATGTTGTAATTGTTTTGGAACACCACAAATAGCACCCACATAATAAAGTTAACTAAATTGATAAATATTGCATTTGTTCTGACTGCTCCACTGACCAGCCATTCCCATCTCTCTCCCTCTCCTGGGTCCTCTCTTTTCCCTGAGACTCGAATATATTGAAATTAGGCCAGTGAATAGCCCCATAGGGTCCTTTAAGTGTTCAAGTGAAAGGAAAGATCCATCATTGAGGCATAGGAAAGTATATATCAGAAAGTATACAGAGTGAAGGAGCTCTCCAACTTGGGAGTGAGGTAATTTAGCTCAACCAAGGAAGAGAGTCCTAGATCTCACCCAAAAGGAAACCCCCCAAAGTCTCTAGTATGGTAAGCTGAAGATAGAGACATAATAGAAACTACCAGCTCCTCTCATGTCAGCTTCTTCCCAGAATGTTTTCCTTCAGCAAACTGAAATGAGGTTGGCACTATTCATCTCATTCAAAGAAGGGAACCAGAAGTACCTAAAGCAACTGAAGCACCCAAAGAACCTGAAGAGACTGGCACTCTCCTCTCTCCTGCTCTCACCAACTTTGGTCCACCCTTCACACAGGTGCAGGGTATTGATATCCACCAGTGAAGAAATAGCCCCATACCAATGGGCTTTGGAACACGGTTTACAGGAATAGATCAGATTATGGGGGAGAATGTGGGAGGGGGGCTCTTGAGAGCATTTAAGTTGGGGAGGAGGAAAGAGAAACAGTAATGGAGACAGAGAAGGAGCAAAGTGATTTTCACAAAGCTCGGGTCTGACCACATCAGTACCTTACTCTGCATTTGATGCCCAATATTTTTTAATGAGTTCAGCTTTGGGTTTCTTTATGTGGGTGAGATTTTCAAGGTGATTATCTTCCCTCTGTAGATCTTGTCCAGTGTATTGGCTCCCTTTCTCACTTTTTTGCTCATATTTGTTACTGTTATTATCTCTGCTAAAACTTTTCTCTGAGGCCTTTATCTCTTTTGCCTTCTTGTAATTCCCTTTCTTTTTATGTTAGATTGGGTTGGCATAGACCTTGAACTATTCATTTCCTACGATTTCCCAAACAGCCTTTACTTTTGTACAGAGGACAGGCCCAGTGGAGCTCAGGAAATATTGTCTGACTCTACAAAGTTATTCTCCAGTATCTACTCAGCACTTTGATTCTTACTGGATGGTGAGGTTGAGTGTGGGAATAGCCTTATTTCATCTAGGAGGCCATCACTTCTGGGATTCAAGGAACAGGTTAGACTTAGTTCTAGATCAGTTCAGATTAATGACAACCTCATAAAATCAAGGTAAGTGTCATACCTCAAAAGCTAAGGGTAATGGACACCCTGGTGTCATGTGAGAAGATGGCCCCATTCTTGCTTGGGCCAGGCTGGGACTGTGCATCTGGGAGCCTTCATGTCAGAAGAAACCCAGATTCTAGAGAGTGGTGAGGAGTTTCAGATAGAATCAGGAGCTCAATTTTGGGGTTTTACAATTGGAAGCAGGAGCCACAGCCCAGTCTGGGTTCAAGACTGGGTGGGAAGAGAGAAAAGAGGAAGAGGAACTCAGGCTAAACGCCAAACCTGGGTGAAGAAACAAGGTTACTCAGTTTCCTAGGTTACTAGAAAAGTAACAAAGCTATACAAGGGATGAAAGAAGCAGAGATTTGAGCCAGGGAGAGGGCGTGAGACCAGACTTATATGGAAAAACAGAAAAGCAGATCAGGTGTGCCTGGGAGTAGAGGGTGGATGGAGAATAAAGAGTAGTGTCTTAGGCTTCCACCCTGGCTAGGCTGGGCCTGGGATGGGGTAGACTGGTGGTAGGGAAGAGTTAGGAAATCTGCCACAGATTGTGTCTTGAACTGGAACAGTTCTGGTGGATATTTCAGTTTTCTATTTATTTTTATATATCAAATACCTGTAGGGCTCTTGTTTCTTCTTGTTATAATTACTGTTTTTCTTACAGGGGTACTTTTTATTGATTTGAGCTGCTGAGCAGGGGGAGAGAATCTTAAAGGCATTTATTTCACTCACTCCCCAGTTTTGTTTTTCTCTCCCAGCACAATTACTCTCAAGTGAAACTGTTTACTCAAGGAAACTCAGGCTTCAAAAAATACAACCATTAGGTTTTTCAAAGAAAGTATTTTAAAGTTTTTTTGAGGGGGGGAAGTTGTGGCTTATCTCCATTGGTATAAAGTAGCCATCAACAGCTAATAGCTCCAGGACATCCCCAGAGAGAACAGGAAAGGTTTAATTAATAATAGAAAATAGCAAATCCATCCCAGGTTGACCTCCATTGCTATCCAGTAAGGGAGGTGTGAAGTATATTTTATGATGGCTTTAATAGTTATATATTGACCTGAAAGGTATGACTTTCATGAAGTTACACTGTGGTTAAATAAATGTAAGTAGCCCTGATGAATTACACCCACTTCTGATTTAGGGGGATCATTGTTACTATGAAATTTGTGAGAAAAATGCCCCATGCACAGATGCTATTTTTAAGAATTTAACACCAGGAAAAGTCTTCTGGGGCTTGCTCTGTGGGAGTGAGGCCCTTTCTTATGTCAGGGGTGATGTATGAACTGATGGATCATGAAAGGTGAAGCTCAGACTGAGTTATCAAACTTTTTCCTTCTGAGTTATGGCTTGGAGAGCCGACTTGACTGATTACATTTACTGACAAGAATGAAACAGTCTGTGAGCTTGTTTATGTTACTGAAGAGAGGTGACAATATGGTCCAATTTAGTGCCTACAACCCAGCATAGCTAAACAAATTTGCTTTCCATTCCAAGCTGAATTTCTCCTAAAGTAGACCAGGATTTATGGGAAACAAATGCTAGTTAGAGCCGATTAGTCTACAGTCTTTGTTTGGGGCCAAATTGCTTTAAAAGCCACAAATAGGGAAAAGTTGGGAACCAAATAAGATGAAATCTCCTTACACATTGGAAATAAATTGCTGGAGCCTTTAGACTATGCAGCTCAATCTACCCCATGCTCGTAATGGCTGTTTGGAAAGTAACAAAGAGTTCAAAAGGTCATGGAGGACTGCATAACCAGTAACCACCCCAGATGGAGTCAAAGATACACCATAACTCAGAAGATACAGCTACTGCTCAGTTGTGGGCTTTAATGATGGGCATTCATCACCTAGCTTAGGGCTGAATGACAAAGATCTTCCAGATAAGGAAAGTTTACCTGCTCTATGGTAGAGTGTGGTAGGGGAAAGATGCAAAAAATTTCCCCCTGGGAGAACAAAAATAAATAAATGAAATGAAAAACTGTTGGAAAGATCTGACATATTTTTCACTGCTAGGGCTTCTATACTAAAGGCAAGAAGGATAAGTCTGGATAAAATTTGCTATCCCACCCTTACATTTTAAAAATGGATTATATTCAGGTTTTAAAAGAAAGCATATTGAAATATTGAATTAGAAAACCTGAGATCAGATGCTGACTCTAGCACTTACTAAGTATCTGACGATAGGAAAGTACCAGTTTCCTGTGATTTTAAGTCTGAAATTGAGATGAAATGAGACACTTGTCATGTCATAAAAACCAATATCTACTAGGGTTTCCCTTCCCTCCTCCCCCATACCCTCACTCCACATGGGTTAGGTTAGATTTCCCCTAAAAAGCAAAAATAGAGCTTGACTGGCCTGATAAAGGCTCAAGCTGTACCTCCTCTAACATAGCTTCCTGATATATGGCTGAATCAGTGTGAAAAGGCCCATCCACATGGGGACAGTGCCCTTCAGACTTGGTGGACACTTGAGACCAAATAAGTCACCACCCTCTTCCCTGCGGACCACCCTGTATATCCTTGCAATATTAGGGCTAACACCCCTTTTAACTATTTAAGGACCTATATATGTCTCATTTCACCCCAACATTGAACCTTAACTAACAAGATACAGGATGCCACTGTCAAATCATCTCGAACATATAGTCACAACATCATTTATTAGTCATTTATTATGTGCCAGGCACTGTGTTAAGTAGGTCAGTCAGAGTTAACAAAAGGAGGTCAATTTTGCCATAGCACAGAAATGATGCCCAGCACCCAGATCCAGTAAACAATAGCCCTACTCACCTCCAAAAGACTGGTTAGCAGGGCAGGATGTAATGACTCTCTGAAGTCTCCCAAATCTGAAGGGTCCAATTCCACTTGGGTGGACTTTTTGTAGCCTTAGGTCATCAGGAAGACACACCAACATAGCTGGAGGCCACCAGGAAGATGTTTCATTGGAGGTGTGGCTTGACCCCTGGGTCAATCAAGTCTTGGGGACAACTTTCTTGCCTTTTAAGAAAAAAAACTAGTGTTACCTATAGGGCAGACAGTGGAGAGAAGCCTTGGTCGAAAACAAGTCACTTAACCTTTTTGAGACTCAATTTCTGCATCTATAAAAGGAAGACAAAACAACAGACACTGCCCACCTCACAAGTGTGTTGTGGGGAAAGCATTATATAAACAGGAGTTGTCATTCCCTAATTTCCTTTAGAGAGAAAAAAATGCTTCAGAGATTGTGGTACAGAAGAATTGAGCAAGAGTAACAAGAAAAGATAAATTAGAAGTTGGTGATTATGGGGCGGCTAGGTGGTGCAGTGAATAGAACCTGGCCCTGGAGTCAAGAGGACCTGAGTTCAATAATCCAGCCTCAGCTACTTAACACTTATTAGCCATATGACCTTGGGTAAGTCAACCTGAATTGCCCTCCAAAAAGCAAAAAAAAAAAAAAAGTTGTTGATTATTGAAAAGAGATAGAGTGAAATTAATAAGATTACATGTTGCTCTCCTCCCCCATGTTCTAAGCTACATGCATGATTTTACGAATCCAGAGCAAAGAATTCAAGCAGTTAGAAATCATTTAGCCAACAAATAAGATCTATGTGATAAATAGTATCTATAATGGAGTTCGAAACTTTGTTACTTTGGGGACAATGAATCCAATCTCAGAAGGGTTAAATGATGCCAGATCTGATCTCAAAATGTAGGCCAGTCTGAGCCACAGGTAAGCTATGCTTTGCCATAGGTAAGCTTTCAGAAGGCTTACATGTGAGGGAAATTCCTATTCCCACATAGAAATCAATCAACAAGTATTTATAATGCACATACTATGTGCCAGGCAATTGATTCCCAATTAAGAGAAGTGGATCCCCCTGTCCCTCACCAAGGGTACATAGATAATAACATCATCATCATCATCACCATAGCATAATAACAGCAAAGCTGAAATTCAAACTCATATCTACTGACTTCAAATCCAACGCTCTTTCTGATATAACCCAATACTTTCCTTCAAGCTAGACAACTCTACAGAGGGTCATTAGTTAAATCAAGAAGCAGCTATTAGACATCTGCCATTGGCCAAGCACCATACTAAGCAAAGGGAATTCAAAAAAAGGCAAAACAAAACAATGAAATAACAACAACAAAAGCCAGCCACCATCCCCCCAACCCCCAACCCAATTGCTTTATCCCTTGGTATGACTCATTTGGAACATTCTTCCTGGGTGTACTGTGACCAGGAACAGAAGCACGGGTCCTTTTGGCCTAGCGCCCAGGCCAAAAACCTGATACCTTAGAGCAGAGGGACTTTGCATTCAAGTTGTTGCCATAGAATTTTGATAGTCTGTTAGAGTTTAAAAAGATTCAGATGTCATAGTTCCCAAGGGGATTCAAAAGAATTGTTACTGGACTTCACAGATCTTAGCTGAATATCTGAGGTCCATTTTCTATTGGCAGGGTGTAGGCCATCAGATATCCTTACATATAGTATATTAATGAATCTAATAAACCTAAGTACATATTGCTTGATTCTCATAAGAATACAGTAGAGATTGGTTGATCTGTTGGCATACTTTCTTATTCACCCCCTGAGAATCCCAATAGGATAAAGTGTTTCAAGTGTGCCACCCAGGGTGGCATTGGATAACTCCCTACTCTGGCACAGATTTCAACCCTAAGGAAAAATTCCAAGGAGATACTTCATCCAAAAGACCTAAACTTCACGAAACTCCATTTATCTTAAGGAAAAGATAAAGGAATCAAAATCCCAGTGGCATTTGAACCCCTCATTTCCAAGGAGTCTCCAAAAGGCCAACCCAGGGTTTTGTCCTGTAAGTTATCCCTCTAACTAATGAGTGTCAAATGTAATACATTACGTGTATAATCTTTCACAGAACCTCATTGTCCTCCTGAAACCCATCTGTTTGTTTTCATTTTGACAGGTTTCATCCCAACTAGCAGAAACATGACAAGATGAAGGTCTTGCTCTGTTTCAATATCTGGGTGGGAAATTGAACATTTTTACACGTTTGCAAAATGGTATCACTGACAGCCCAGTGACTTGTCATTATACATAAAGGTTTGTTTTTTTTACTTCGAAAAACTGTTGTGTCATTGAATTTAAACACCCATGGGTTTGTTTTCATTTTCACTGAAAACAAGAATGGAACAACCCATAATGACAATAGCAGCTGATATTAATACATGCTTGACTCTTGTACAGAAAAACTATATTTTTATCTTCTTTCCCTGCTCAGCCTATTTTACACCCTTTCTTTAGTCCTTCAGCCTGATACATATGTCAACAATGTAAAAAAATTTCAACAGTGTAGCCAAAAGTTACTATGAAGAATTTATCCAAAGTATCCATTGAGCCAAAGTAGCACTTCCATATATAGACAATTGAATGACTGAATAAATAGCTTTGGCAAAAGTAAGAGGTAACCCACTTATGGTAAAATGCACACCCTCAGCTTTATTTTATTTAGTTATTATTTATTTACTTATTCATTCATTCATTCGTTTGTTTGTTTATTTATTTGCTTTTTGGAGGACAATTGGGGTTAAGTGACTTGCCCAAAGTCACACGGCCAGTTTTTGTGTTAAGTGTCTGAGGCCAGACTTGAACTCAGTTCCTCCTGACTCCAGGGCCGGTGCTCTATTCACTGTGCCACCTAGCCTCCCCCACCTCAGCTTCATTATAGAGCAATATTTTTCAGTCCAGGTCATAACCACACTGAGGCATTTAGGAGTGTTACCTCATTGGAAGTCCACTGAGCGCTCTTCCCCAATCATGTGACCTGGTTACATGCTATATACTCCATCACTAATGTGGAATCCTGCTAGGACATAACACAAGAATATAGCCATGTTTTCAGTCATTTAACCATATTTCATGGTTGGAAGCTTGATATGAGGCAAAGTTGATAGAAAATGATGCAACTTATTTTTGGCATTGCTGAGAAATAGAATATTTTAACTTTTTATTTTTCTGTGGGCATGAGTATATAAGCTATAGAATAACTGTAGATTTGCATTACTAATGATAATTTTCACACTGGGAGGTCCTACAGAAAATAAAATAGGCCTCCTCTCTGCCTCCAGAAAAGTATGTTGGTATATATTATAAGTATTATTTTGTCATCACAATACAGGCCTGCCCCTTCACATTATGAGATGAGCTACAACATAGACAATGGTCTCAGATAAATGATAGATGTAATCTAGGTTAATCAATAAAAAAATCATTTATTAAGCACCTATCAAATTCAGGTGCTGAGGATATAATGATGAAAAAGAAAGAGCCCCTGACCTCAAGGAGCTTACATTTTGTCAGGGGAGATAGCATTATATAAATAAGTATATTCTCCAAATATGTAAGGTAAATATGAACTTGGGGGAAAGGATTTTAGTGGCAGTCAGGAAAAGGTCAAGAAAAGCTTCATGGAGAACCTATTTAGTGGCACTAAAGTCAATTGGTCAGTCAATAATTATAGGGCAGTGTTTTGAGAGAAATGAGGATTTCTAAGAGGCAATGGTAAGGAAGGAAGGAGTATATTCCAGTTATGTGGAACAGCCTGTACAAATGAGCAGAGATGTCATGTATACCATGTATGAGGAACATCCCAGAAGAAGACCCGTTGGCTTGACAGAAAAGTAAGAGAAGAGAAGTAATAGTACCAGGTTTGGAAAGGTCAGTTGGGGTCAGGTTGTGAAGGGTAGGGTTTATATTTTATCCTAGAATTAAGAGGGGGCCACTGGAGGAATCTGAGGAGGAGAATGACATGATCATATTTTCACATAGGAAAAACTCTTCAGCAACTATCTAGAGAAGCTTGAATCAGGAAGACCAATTAGGAAACAATTGTAATAGTCCAAGACAGATATGATGAGGGACTGAATTAGAATTGTGGCTATGAGATTTGAGAAAAGTGATCAGATTTGAGAGATGCTTTGGAAGTAACACCATTTGATAAGTGATTGGATATGCCAGATGAAGGATAGTGAGATTCTGCAAGGTTGAATACCTGAGCAACAAAAAGTATACTAGAAATCCACAATAAACAATAAAAAAAATCAAACTACTTTAAAGGTGAATCAGAAGACAAAAATTCCATAATTGATAACAGAAATAAATATGAAAAGATGGTCAGAAAAAAAAACTGTCATGGGAAGCAACAATTGTGTTGATACTTTGGTATAAGAAATAACTGTAAAATGGATATTAACAAATAATCACTAATTTAACTGCCAACTAGGCCATGTTTTGAGAACTGAACAAAAATGAAAATATAGCATCCTGAAGACACACCTGCATAAAGGCGATATGAATATAATGACCATATAAAGGATTGGAAATTGAGGGAATGGCCATCAATTGAGGAAGGGCTGAACAGGTTGTGGTATATGATTGTAATGGAATATTACTGTTCTTTAAGAAATTATGAGCAGACTGATTTCAGAAAAAAACCTGGAAAGACTTATATGAACTGATACAAAGTGAAGTAAACAGAACCAGGAGAATATTACAAACAGTAACAGCAATACTGTATGTTCATCAGCTGTGAACGTCTTAGCTACTCTCAGCAATACAATGATCCAAAACAATTCTATAGAACTCGTGACAAAAAAAATGCTATCCACCTCCAGAGAAAGTGGAGTCTGAATGCAGATCAAAGCATGCTATTTTTCACTTTCTGGTTTTTTTTTCCTTTTGGTCTGTGTCTTCCTTCACAATGACTAATTTGGCAATGCTTTACATGATTGAATATGTATAAGCTATATCACAAATTGTTTACCTTTTAGGGTAGGGAAAGGTGAGAAAGGGAGAGAGAAAATTTGGAACTCAAATTTTTCAATGAATTTTTAATATTGTCTTCAGATGTAATTGGAGAAAATATTACTTAAAAATAATACAATGGCTGTAGAAATATGGACAGTAAGTCTAAAAATGTTTCTACATCATAGCAAAGGACCATGAACACATGAAAAGAACCTAAAAGTAAATAATCAAAGATAATAACAATAAATTCAGGAGAAATCTGGAGAGATTTACTCAAATGAAATAATATGACATTTCAAAGCCTACTAATAAAGGAAAGAATTCAAGTTCAAATGGATCACCTTATCTACTTCACTTGTTTGGGTTCAAATTCACTTGCATGACTAGCTAGAGAGAATCTTGGGAAATTTCTAATCTTCTATCAGATAGTTGTCTAGCACAAAGGATTGTGATTCAATCTTAGACCTGAGGGAGGACATGGTACACAGGATGAAAAACAAATTAATATTAACCTAAGGCCGCTTTGCTATCTTTTGTTCAAAACCCCCTTAGCTGAATGTAACTCTAGTCTCTAGGTGTGACTAAGGAGTTATCAGCCTATTCATAAATGTAGGTGCTTTCTAGTGAATATATTCCAAGAGACAGGAGCTAAGATGGTGTGGTAGGCCAGGTCTGATTCAAGTCAATCTGATGTTTCATGTTCAAGATAGTACTAAAATGAGATTCTTATAAACTGTCTGACTGCCAAGAAGAAGTTTACAAAAAGATACATTAGTTCAGGTAGATGCAATGCCCCTCATCACCATATGGATATTTATCTGGTGAGCAGGGGGTATTGGATGCAGGGACCACACAACAGTGAGAAATTCAATAAGTTTGAATCCTCATGGGATGGCTTTTTATTCCCAAGGTGACTGGAAAGCTGCACCAATAGCTTGAACCTTAGTCTCTTGATTAATCAAGTCTCAAGGACAATTTCCCTACCTTGTAGCCTAACTTACATTGCAGATATTGCTCCTACTACAGATGGCCAGTAGCTAGACTCTGAGTGAGATTCAGAAGCTAGTGATGGAGAGAAACTCTTCCACCACAAGCAGAGACAATGTGTCTGTCACATGAGTACAACAGGGTGTAGATCCACTGGGACCACTTCAGTGGTGTTGCCAGAAGATGCCTGCAGCTCTTCAGGGTCAGGGGTATGATGTTACTATCTTCCCAACTGGGTCCAACATGCATCCACTTCTCCCTACCCATGTATAATCTTCCACAATGGATATCTACAAAGAGTGTCTACTTTTTCTACTACTAGTGTGTATGTTTGCAGGACAGTGTGCCCTAGGTTTATGGAGGAAGGGATCTATTACTATTGTTATTATTATAGTATTTCATTAACTTATGTCAAACTATTTGTTTTCTCCAGCTCACCAGTAAAATTAAACACATTGGCTTATGAGCTATGGTTTTTTGGTGGATGGAGGACCCACAGTGTATCCTGAACCTGGAGTAGCTTTTCTGGGGGGCCCTGAATGACTCAAAGATGGATTACAATAAACTCCTTCAGACAATTTATCCCTTAAACCAAATGATAAAATAAGTTAATATGTAATTGATTCATGTGAGCAAAACTTGACTATCACAATAAAAACTTACAGAGAAAAAGAAAACCAGTGTAAGAGAAAACAGAATGGCAAAATAAAGTACTTCCAGAATAAATAAAGGAAATTTCTCCACATTTTCAAAAGCAAGATACAGTTTTGAGTGAAGTAAGTCTAACTGATATCCAGAGATACCCACAGATTATTTGGTCATTATAGAAACTTCTTTCACCCATCCCTGACTTAGGAGGTGAATCCTAGAGAATGTTCTAAGGCACAAAAGTTAAGTGAATGCCTAAAAAGTGTCAGAGGCAGAAATCAAACCCATCTTTTGCACTAAGACATAGCACTTCTAGTCTACCAAGAAATAAGAAGTCAGATTCCTTCAGCTTCTAAATGTCTTGATGTTGTAGTAGTGCCGTTGCTTAGAAAAGATAGAAGTTATTTCTTTCAATACTATTTTCTTTGAGGTCTTCTCCAGCTTCCAGACCTTCTGAGATTCATTTCTACTCTGCATATATCTTGTTTGTACATAGTTATTTAATGTAATTTTCTCCATTAGAATTTAAGCTCCTTGAGGGCAGGAACTATTTTTACTTTTCTTTGTATCCCCAGCACTTATCACAAGGCCTGGCCCATAGCAAATGCTTGATGAATGGTTTTTATGGATTGATTGATATATTATGAAATGTAGCCAACACATTTGGCTTGGCTCAGTATGGAATGGGCTTCCATTTGGGGTGGGAAGGTGGGGATTTGGTGGGTAGCGATAGTGATGCGAAAAAGAAAAGAATAGAAAAGAAAGAAGCCTCAGTAAAAAAAAATGTTAAAATTCACAGAGGAGGCAGGGTGGAGGGAGGAGTTCAGACAGACAGGCAAGGCAGTTTTGCTTTGGGTTTTTTCACTATCATGTTAAATTATAATGCACTCAAAAACTGTACATGGCAGAAGTTCACAGTTTTATAAACAATCCTTTTTTTCTCTTCATATATTGAAATGCTACATGTGGTGATATTTAAGTTCAAATTTAAAAGAGGAAAATTTTATTTAAAATAAGAGTATTTCTTCTCATCCAGGAGCTTCTCTGCAGTTGGGTAGACAAAACAAGCTTCAAATTATGAGAAACAAAGTAAATGTTTAGTTGCATAGTAAATACCAGGAATATTACAGGGATTTTAGGGGAGTCAGAAGTCATTGTGAACCTCCCAGCTCAGGAAAGGTTTCATGTATATCAGAGGATTCATGCTGGACCTCAAAGGAAGAATAGGATTTTTATTGACAGACAGAAATGGATTCAAAGTCTAGAGACTGAATATGATTAAGCATTTAAAAGTGGCATGTCTAGCCCAGTAGGTAAAGCAATGTGTACAAAGTCACAGAAATGAGAATGACTATGTAAATAAGGAAGGAGAGTGGCCTGATTGAAGTCAAAATTTTGCATCCAGGAATAGTGGCTGATAAAAATTGGGTTGGCAGGTAGGGACCAGACTATGCAGGAACTTAAGACATAGGACAGCTGGGTTTAGACATGTCTCTATGCATTCAGTCACACCTAGTTGCAAAACATATGTAAAAATAAAATTTCCAAAGAGTTAAGTGAAGAACCACAAGTTATTAAGGCTAGAAATATTGCTGCTGCTGCTGCTGCTGCTGCTGTGTGTCAGCCCTGGTAAAAGAGCTGTCAGCACAGTTGGATAGAAAGCAGGGACAAATACGCCCAGTACATGAGCATCCCACATGAGAGTTGGCTCACCAAGGTTGTCATAGAGGCCATTGTTGCTGACAAGCTTAAACCATGATATTTTAACTAAGCCATTGACTTGCCCCATTTATTTTTGGCTCCTACCAAAGAGCAGGTCAGCAGCCAAGCAAGGATGCCACTGAAAGTGAGATGGAAATAGCTCCTGGGAAGCCCACTCCGAATTCCAGCTTTCAGTCTTACTGAACCAAGGGTTCAAGATGAGGGAAAGAGCAGACACCATAAAATCCACCTCTCATATTTCATCACCTTCCTTCCTTCCAGCCATTTCCCTTTAGTTCCACTTTGCTCCATAATCATTCTTTTTTAGATTTATCACATCCTAAAAGTTTTCTAAGTCTTTTTGTATGGACAAAATGCAAGCACAAAAGTCACCAAATTTTCCATAACAACACTGAGCATCTGAGAGCATCTAATACATCTATTGTGTATATGCCAGGGTCCTTTGAGAAGCCATATCAGTATCTTTCTACCACTCCTAAAGAAATCCAACTGTCCACACTGGTCCTCAAAGACATGAGTCCAATCAAGGGCAATGGTGGTAGAGACACTGAAGGAAGCATAGAGGTTTGATGGCCACAACTTGAGCGTCAACAAAGCATTAAATTGGTATGTCATGTAAGTTACTCATTAACAGTTGAACACAGTTCAAGTACTTCCTGTCCCTAAAGTATTCCCAAACCCTATTGAAAATGTTTTCAAAAACATCTGTCCTGAATTAAGCAGATACTTTGCATACAATGTCTGTTTTCAAGAATCTCAGAGTAATGTTAGGCTAATAAAAAAAAGAAGACTTTGTCTTCAAAGTAATTAAGAAGAAGTTGTAGTCTTTAGGGACTAAGCTATTTGGTTTTTGTTGGGCAATCAGTTAGTCATCATAAAATGTTCCAGCTCACAAATGACCATTTTTTGCTTATAAATTGCAACTAAGTGCAAAAAGGAAACAATAGATTATATTCCATTAGTGATCATGGTGTTACATGGATATATCAGGTTTGGGGGCATCTGGATGGTGCTGGTATTGTTAACTAGGCTTACTGAAGTTCAAAACAGAAATATATAATGGATTAAATTCAATACAACAAATATTGATTAAGGGTCTACTCTGTGGAAGTCAATGTACTAAGTGCAAGGGATACAAGACAAAAATGAAGTGCACCCTGCTCTCAAGAAGCTCCCATTCAATAGGGAGGAAGGCAATACAGCATGTATACAAGCAAGGAAATGCAATATATGTATGTATATTATATATATATATACACATATTTTGTTATGTATATATTCTTTAGTCATTTCAGTCATGTCCAACTCTTCGTGACCCCATTTAGTGTTTTCTTAGCAAAGATACTGGAGTGGTTTGCCATTTCTTTCTCCAACTCAGTTTACAGATGAGGCAACAGGGTTAAGTGACTTTCCCAGGGTCACATAGCTAGCAAGTGTCTGATATCAGATCGGAACTCAGGAAGAAGTCTTCCTGACTCCAGGCCCTGTGCTCTATCCACTCCATCACCCAGCTCTGTGTGTGTATATGCATACACACACACATATAACACATAAATGCACATAGATATGCTTATACACACATATGTATACACACATTAATACTATAATGGCAGGCAAAATAATACTTTGCTGTTTGTATCAATTCTTTGTTGGAAACAGTATACATTGTGTTGCCCTTAATAGGCCTGAGGGAGTTTGGAGACCTTCTCTACTTTTCATAGGCCTAACATCATCCCATGGAGCCCACAGTGGGAGGAGCTTGCCATCAAAAGAGTGGAATAGGAAGGGGGGAACAGGAAGGAGCAGAGCATATAAATGCTCGACCACAAGCTGGGACCAAGCAGAGTGGAGAAGGAGAACATTTGTAATGTTGGCACTCTGTCAATCTGTTCTGGCTGTGTTGATGTTACTTTGTCAGAATGAAGCATTCTCTCTGTTGAAAGAGGACTTTGGGGCGGCTGGGTGGCACAGTGAATAGAGCGCCGGCCCTGGAATCAGAAGGATCTGAGTTCAGAGCCGGCCTCCAACACTTAATCCATACAAACAAAAACCTAGCCGTGTAACCTTGGGCAAGTTACTTAACCCCAATTGCCCTAAAGGGGTGGCTAGTTGGTGCAGTGAGTAAGAGCGTCGGCCTCAGAGTTGGGATGACCCGAGATCAGATCTGGCCTCAGAAAATGAGCACCCATGCATAAATAATAATGACTAGCCATGTAACCTTGAGCAAGTTACTTAACCCCAATTGCTTTAAAAAAAAAAAAAAAGAAAGAGGACTTTATTGCTGATACAGAAGCCCCAAAAGAGGACTTTACTGCTGATACAGAAGCCCTGAAAAAGGACTTTACTGATACTTACAAAAGTCCTTGGACTTTACTGTTGATTCGTCTTTAACTTCTTAGACAGAAGCTTTTTCCATTGGTTTGTGCTACTTTGTCAGACAGAAAGTGAATTAAGATGACAGTGCCAGCAATGGGTATAAATATTGTTGCAGCTCTCTTAAGCTTAATATATGTAAATATTGCTGTGGTTCTGTTAAGCTTTGTCTTCCTGGAAACAGAAACCGTGAAACACTTGGAATGGAATAGTACCTATGGGCTGAGATAGAGAATTGGAGCAGAGAGCTGCCTGCATGTGAATCCAGGTAAGAGTCAGATGAAACCAGGCACGAGCTGGGGGTGTGGAAGAGAAGCCATGAGGTTTGGAAGTCAGCCTCAAGTTAAGATGAAAAAGGACTTTACTTGGGTATTCTGCATTGACTGATGAGATTGCGACTTACTGTGACCTAGGGGTGGATGGTATTTGTGCTTTCTACTACCCCTTAAGGATGATTACCCCTTAAGGATGATTGACTTAAGGATGATTAGAAGCCAGCCTCCAGTCAAGATGAAAGGAGATTTTACTTGAGTACTCTATATTGATTAATGAGATTGTGACTTACTGAATGATAATTTTTTAAGACTATGGTGACCACCTTAGCAATAAGTTATGTTATATTGTTGTAAATATTGTGCTTTAGTTTCTTGAATGTTTTGCTTTAGTTTATTGTTGAATACATAGAGCATTCAGAATACTATGTGATTAGATCCTTAAAGTTATTCATAGCAGCAGTCCTCAGGAGAGCTGCTTGTTATTGGCTTTACAAATACCCAGTAATTTCAAGAGGGAGAAAGTGTTCATACCTGTAGTACAGGGGCAGGGAGAAGAGATGAGGAAAGACCTCATACAGGAATTATGGGAGCCCAAGAAGGAAAGTATGAGGAAAGAGTAAATGCAGACACAAAGGACCATTTGTTAAAAGGAATGCAATGAGGAGATGAAATGTTATAAGGAACTGTTTGCTGGCCTTTTTTTAAAAAATTGTATTTTTTACTTTTGTGACAAATAATTGTAACAAAAATTTTAAGAGGAATAAGAGGAAAAAAACTCAGCAAAGTCAATCATCATGTTAATAAAATATTACATTATGTGTAATGTTCTATACCCATGGACCCCTACCTCTGCTAAGAAGTATTAGGAGACATCTTCTCATATCTTCTTTAAGGCCAAGCTTGTTTTTAACAATTTCAGAATATTTTGTTGCTTTTTTAACTATTTTGTGGTTGTTCTTTCAATGTACATTGCTGCAGTCATTGTATACTTTGTTTTCCTAACTCTGCCTTTCCTAGCACTTTGCATCATTCATATAAATTTTTCCATGTTTCTTTGTAGTTATTATGTTTATCATTTTTTTACATCATAGTAATATTGAATTACATTCATATATTGTTGAGCCATTCCTTAATGGATGACATCCACTTTATTTCCAGTTCTTTGTTATCATAAAAAAGTAGTGTTATAAAAACTTTGGTGTATATAGAATGTTTCTTTTTGTCAATTATCTTTTGATAATGGCAGTGGAATCTCTGAGTCAAAGGTTATACATATTTTAGTCACTTTGTTTGCATAATTCCTAATTGCTTTCCAAAATGCTCAGATCATTTCATGACTCCATCAATAATGCATTGTCTTGTCCACAGGTTTTCAGTATTGATGATTCCCGTGTTTTCTTATCTTTACCAATTTGCTAGATATAAGGTAAAACCACATGGTTATTTTGACCTGTATTTTTCTCATTATTAGTGATCTGAAACATCCATTTATATGATTGCTGAGAGTTTACAATTATTCTCAGGCAAAATGTTTGTTCATATGTTTTGACCATTTCTTTTGGGGGGTGGTTTTTGGCCATATATTTCTGTTGGTTGTTTTTGTAGTTTAGATGTCAAGACTTTGTCAGAGATATTTGTTGGAATTTTTCCCTAGTTAACCACTTCCCTTCTTATTTTATATGTGATAGTTTTGTTTTGTCCAAAAGCCATTTTAATTTCAATTGGTAACCAAAATCATCTATTTTATCTTTTGTAATTACTCTATCCCTTGTTTAGGGCAAGAATTTATCCCTAGCTGTCAAAGAAAAACAGAACAGTTTATCTTCTAATTTTTTATGATAAGTTTTCTGATGTTCATTTTGAATTCATTGTAGAATATAATCATCTCACAATATATTTTTTAATATATTGGGATAGACCATCCGTTAGCATTAAGTATTCTTCTAATTATTTAAGTTGTTCTTTATTTTTTTTATTTTTTTATTTTTTTGCTTTTTTTTTTTTTTTTTGGAGGGCAACTGGGGTTAAGTAACTTGCCCAAGGTTACACAGCTAGGTTTTTGTTTGTGTGTGCGTTAAGTGTCTGAGGCCGGATCAGAACTCAGGTCCTTCTGACTCCAGGGCCGGCGCCGGCGCTCTACTCAGTGCGCCACCTAGCTGCCCCGTTGTTCTTTATTTTTTTAGGGATCATTTTTTAACTTAATCTATACTGGTATTGGGTATAGTAGGCCATTTTGAATAGAATGGAGAATATGTGAATGGGAATAAAATGAAAGAAGAATAAAAATACAGATAAGAACCATATTGTGAAAGACTTTAAATGCCAGGCTGAGGAGTTTGTATTTTACCCTAGAGACAATAGAGATCCATTAAAAATGTTTAATGGAAAGATGACCTTGTCAGATCTGCGTTATAGGGATTTCAATCTGGAAGCTTTTGTTGTTCAATCATTTTTCAGTCATGTCTCACTCTCTGTGACCCTAGTTGGGGTTTTCTTGGCAAAGATCCTGAAGCGGTTTGCCATTTGCTTCTCCAGCTCATTTTACAAATGAGAACAAGTCTAACATGGTTAAGTGACTTGCCCAGGATCACACAGCTAGTAAGTGCTTAAGGCCAGATTTTAACTCAGGAAGATGAGTCTTCCTGACTCTGGACCTAGAACTCTATCCATTGAACCACCTAGGTGCACTTGGCAACTACATAAAAGAAAAATGATAGCAAGAAGACACTAGAGACAGAAAGAATCAAATTCAGAGGCTATCAGAATACTCCAGACTCCAGTGTTTAGCATAGTACCTGGTAGTACACAGTAGAAATTGGATTTTTGAGTGCACTCCCTGTAATGGAAATGCAGATTTAAAGATCTTCCCTGCCCCTAGCTTAAGTGCACCTGGAGCCTGTGGTGGGAGGCTTGTTTTTCAGATTGGGCAGTGGGTCCAGAAGGTTGTTACATTCTCTGAGCCAGGAGAAGGCTATATAAACCCTTAGGAGAGGCTTTGCTTTGGGGCTCACTTTGAGAAGTGTTGTGTGATTTGACCAGATGAGACTCTGGGAAGCCGTTGTTGAGAGCCCCCCGGCTTTGAAAGCCCAGATGTTGATGCTTCCCTCTCTGGTAACTGTGATTTGGTATTGATATAATGGTAGGACAGTTTGGAAGCCTGTCTGTTTGATCTGTAAGTTCTGTAACTCTGAAGTTTGGGGTGCTGACCTTTTTCCCCTGAACTAGGTAATGTATGTTTGTTTGATTAAAGTAAGCTTGTTAACCCATTTTGAGTTGCTTTCCTTTTGAAAAGCAGATCTAAGAACCTATATTGGCAGCTACCCTGGGGATATTGGGGTGCTTGCCGCTACACTCCCTCAAATATGCAAAGAACAATTGATTCCAAAATTAAATAAACTTCTTGCAAAAATAGGAAAAGAAGGGATCCAACCAAATTCCTTTTATGATACAAATATTATCTATCCATGTGTATATATGTATATATAAATATGTACACATACATATATATACACACATGTGTGTAATATATACATATATACATACATGCATACATATCTATTTTAGTTTCCTCATCTGTAAAATAGAGACAATAGCTCCTACTTCAAAGAGTTACTGTGAGGGTAAAAGTGAGATAGTCTTTATAAAGTACTTTGTGAATCTTAAACCACTATATAAATACTAGCTATTATTATCATCATCTGAGAAAACATGGAAAGATATGTTTATGCAAATTAAGTATCTACACAATAGAGACAAAATCAATACAAAATAATTGGGGAGGGGATGTTAGCAGTTGGGGAGACCAGGAAAGGCTTTATACAGAAGATGCCATTTGAATTGAGTTTTTAAAGAAACTGGGGATCTCAAAAGGTGGAGCAGTGGCAGCAGGAGTTCATTTCAGGCTCAGGGACAACCTATCTGCAAAGGCAGGAATCCAGGAGATGGGATGTCATGTAGAATAAATAGCATTAAAGCCAATTTGGAGGAGATTGGATTAGCATGCATAAAGGGAAGTGGAGTATATATGACTGGAAATGTAGGTTGGAGCCAGCTTGTAAAGGACTTTTAAATGACAGCCAAAGAGTTTATATTCAATCTTAGAAATCATTTCTGCACCTGGAGTTTATCAAGCAGGGTAGTGATGTGGTCATATTTGTGCTTTAGGAATATCACTTTGGTAGCTGTTTGTGGAAAATAGACTGGAGGAGGGAACTTGAAGCAGATACCAATTAGAAAGCAACTGTGCAAGAAAGAAGTGATAAGGGCCAGAACCATGGATCTGCCTCTGTGAGTGGAATGAAGGGTACAGAGAGAGATGTGGAGGTAGAAATGATAAGACTTGGCAACTGATTGGACATGTGGGATGAGAGAGTGAAGAGGGAAGGATAAGAACAAGGTTGTGAACTTGGGAGACTAGAAGGTTAGTGATATCTTCACAGTAAGAGGAAGTTAGAAGGAGAGGGAGGGTGTGGGGGGGGAAAGATAAGGAGTTCTGTTTTGGATGTGTTAAGTTTGACATGCCTATGAAATATTCTATTTGAGTTGTCCAAAATACAGTAGTTGATGTGATTGGCTGGATTTGTAAATCTGGGAGTCATCTGAGTAGATGTTAATTGAACCCATGGGAGTTAATGAGAGCACTAAGCAAAATAGAAGACAAGGAGAAGAGAAGAGGGCCCAGGAGAGTGTTTTAAGTGACATCCATGGCCAGTAGACACATCCTAGATGAAGATCCAGCAAAGGAGACTCAAAATGAGTGGTTGGAAAAGTAGGAGGGGACTAGTAGAAAGCAGAGTCCCAAAATCCTAGGAAGGAGAGACTATCCAGAAGAAGATGAGCAATTATGTAAAATGCTGCCAATAGGTCAAGAAGAATGAGAATTGAGAAAAGACTTTTGGATTTCATCATTGAGAAACCATTATAATTTTGCAGAGAGGGTTTCAGTTGAGTCATGAGGTTAGAAGTCCCCAATACAATGCTCTATATGCTCTAGGTAATTAATAAATCTTAGTTACAATTTAATTACAGAACTTTTTCTTTAGATGTAACCATCCCATCTCTGATGTCACCACAAAGTTTGGCTATAGCTTTCCAGTCCTGAATCTCAAACCTCAGTAGAACATTGGTTTACCTCATGCTTTGTACATATCTGGTTCTAGAGGGATTGGGTAGATTATATACTAGTTTCATTGTGAATTTAGACAAAACCATGATGGAAGAATATAACTAAAAATGCCACTAGGTTGTAGAGGCCACTAGGTCCTAAAAAAAAACAAACATATGTCAATACACTCAAAGTACCCAGTGGTTAAAAATGAGAACAATTCCCAGCAATCAAATATTAAGATGTAATCAGATATTATCAAAGCATAGTTGTACAATGAATACTGTAAGTGGACTAAAATATTAAACAATATATTTATCAGAAGTGATCAAAGTACAATTAGAATGGGTAATCAAATCAATCAAATATTAATATGTATTAGAGTTTTCCAACACCTAATTATAGAACACATAATCAGACTATCACTGTAACAGGAGCAATAACAGTCCCTCTCATGGTTATTCAAAATCTCTCACTTAAGAAGTTAACATTCTCAACTGTTCAGGGCCAAAGCCAAGCTCTAGTTTATTTTGTGGACAGAGACACAACTAGGGTGGAGAAATGGGGCTTTGCTCCAGGGTAGTAAATTAAGTGGGTGTTCACAGAAATTCCAATCCTTCTGAAGCATAGGAACAACACAGATTAGCTCCTAGGTAGCAAGAATAATTAGTTAAAATAGGAAACTACCTAATGTTGGACTGGAATGAGTTCCTCTTTCAACCCGACTTGTTTCCTTCTCCCTTCCCCCCTTT
The DNA here is from genome assembly GCA_011680675.1 of Gymnobelideus leadbeateri. Classification (NCBI taxonomy): domain Eukaryota; kingdom Metazoa; phylum Chordata; class Mammalia; order Diprotodontia; family Petauridae; genus Gymnobelideus; species Gymnobelideus leadbeateri. The sequence goes on along the minus strand of WOXC01006915.1, from coordinate 1,305,949 downwards.
TATGACAGCTTACCCAATAGTCAGTGTCCCTGTCTCCTCCTTAGTCTACCTCCTCCCATCCCACACACATATACCTTCATATCACTTATCCCAAACATAGTTGGTGGTACTTGCCATAGATACCAAAACTCCTAGTCATGGCATTCACACTATTCATTGATGTTACCTACTATTAGAGGATTTAGGACCACAAGGGATCTTAAGGAAATCTCACGCTCAGCAATATGAAAATGTATTTCTGTTGGACTCTCTGCCTTATTTGTCATAAACCTAATGGCAACAAGGGCAGTATAAAAACCTTTTAAGAGCTTTAAGTCTAGTCAAGTTTATAAAGGAGGAAATGGGGGCCAAGAGAGGGGAAGTGAGAGGTCTGAGGTCACATATGTAGTAAGGGGCACAGACAGCATTGGGACCCCATGCTTCTGACTGCAGATCCCGAGCACCATGTACACCTCCTACGTGGAAGTACATTATTTCCACAGTCTCCTTCCTTGTCCCCTCACAGTCTCTTTTAGAAGGTCCAAAGCAAGTCTAAAGACAGGAAGGTACCAAAAGGAGAGAGAACATACTTCCTCTCCCTCTCCCCTCTTTTCAAACATAAGAATAGCATGAGCTTGTCTTTCATACTCTTGGAATCTTTCTTATTCTACACAATTCATTAAATATTCCTGACAGCACCTTGGCAGTCTCATTTGTGAGTTCTTTCAGTCCCCTTGGGTGCCATTCATCTAGACCCGAAGACTAGAACTCATTTTTAAAGCATCCAGGTACAATTTAACTGTCTTGGGCTTCAATTCCCTCTTACTGTGTTTGGTTGAGTTTTTTTCACTATTATTTTTCAAGTTTAATATCATTGTTCACCAAAAATAAACAGAGATAACCAAAACAGAAGTTACGTAGCTGTGCTTTTTTTTTTTTACAATCATCCTATAACATTATACCACTTGTCCAAAGCAATGGGTTCATCTTTTCTTTAAATTTCCCCTTGCTCCAAATACACCTTTAAAGGTCTTTCTCAGAACCCCTAATACCCATTTGGAACTAACTTTTCTGAAAATGTCATTCTGGTTCTGTGCTACTCTTTTGTATTCATCCTTGGTTTTGTTTTCCTCCTTTCATATTTTGTGCATCTCTTTTTAAATGTAAGTTCTTTGGAGATCTCCCCGTGCAGCCATGCTTTTTTTCTTTAGATGTTTCCCCTTTCCCTTCTCCATTAAGATCATTGTGTTATCCCAATTTCATTTCTAAGAGTTTTCTACCCTTCATGACCCATTTACCCTTTTCAAGTTTCTAGCCGTTTGGATTATACTTCTTTTCGGTACAATTAAAAGAGCATCCTAACTGGAGCTCAGATCCTGATTCTTCTACCTACTAGTGTGTGACCAGTGGCAAGTCATTCACCCTCTTTGGCCCTCAGCTCCTCATCTGTGAAATGGTGTCGACTAGAATCTAGTCACTGGACTGATCTGCAGACCTGTGATCCTTCTCTGTTCTTTTGGAAAAGTTTAAAAGAATGAGCAATTACTATGGCCTAGAGGAATTGGGGAAAGCTTCATGGAGGAAACAAAGGGCTAAAGACAGAGGGGGATGGTTTTAGATTATTGGAGTAGAGATAGAGGATATTGCAGATGAGAAGGAATGGTATGAGAACAAGGTCAGAGATGAGGATGAACATATTCAAACCAACAGAGAGATTCACTCAGTTTCTATGGTAAAATATGTGTTCGTCTAGAACTCTTTATCCAATGCATTTAACAAACGGAAAAAATGGTCAACAAAATCACCTGTAGTGAAATGACAGACACAGGACCTACTTGACTGAGCAGCAGAGGAGGGGTCAGGCCCCAGAACGCCTTGGCATACCAATGTCTGTCACCTTTTATTGAGTTATGCTACCCTGGCCTTTAAATCAAACCTCCCAAAGCCAAGAAATTTGTTCTCATGAAACTTAATAAGACATACCAATTTTCCTGACTATCTAAGTCCCCAACCCACCTTCCAAAAAGCTCATTTATCTAAACCAGAACCATTCAACACTTGACAAGCTGAAGGCAAAATCTTTTAATCCACATCTTTCACATTTATTTGCAAGTCAAAGAGAAAGCGAAAATACAGTTTATAATTTGAAAAATACATGAATAGCTTAGTGACTAGATACGATATAAAGAATACTAATTTGGGAGTCAGGAGGTCTGGGTTCTAGTTCAGCTCTCTGGGCAAATTGCTTGCTCCTGGGCAAAGAGGAGTGGGTCATCCTAAATTGTTCCTTTCTTCCTTCCAGCTTTAATGTTGTTCAGTATGAAGCTGCCCTACAATTGCAAAGCCCTTAGAAAGTGTAGCATTTTGATTCATTTTCATATTCTTCACGTATCAAACTGTGCTTAGGAACACAACCAAATTAAATGGTTGATTCCGTTTAAAATTCCTGAGAAACTCATCCACAGGCTATGATTTAATTATAGTTTGTCTAAGCTAAAGGCAGCGTGTGGTGTTGTGATAAGTGGGAGTCAGGAAGACCTGGCCTCATATCCCTCCTCTCACACTTTGTAGCTGCAAGAGCCCCAAAAAGTCACTGCCTCTATGAACCTCAGACCACTCTCCAAGATTTATTCCTTCGGTGGAGGGAATTCTCATGTAGCCGGTTGTTACAGGTGGCCAAAGGAGAAGCCAAATGATCCTTCTTGAGGAAGCAAGTGAAAGGCCAGAAAGTCCTTCCTGAGGAGTTCCTCATTATGCAGAGAACATGATACTTGGCCTTGGCTTTCTCCCTAATTCAGATACTTAAATTTGACAATGCAAACAGCTGGATATCTTGGTTCCTTTCCCTCTCATGGAATGAGCCAATGTTCATAGATGCTGGGAGATGATTTAGTCCAATTACTTAATTTTACAGAGGCTCCCAAGAAGTGAAAGGATTTACCCAAGGTCACACAGCTAGTAAAGGTCAGCAGCAGGATTTGAACAAATGAATTTCTGATCCTAAGTCCAGGACACTATCCATTATACCACACTGCCTTGTCTGATAGGTCTAGTGGGTCAAAGCAGAGAATCTGGGTTAAGGGTTAAGGTCCTTATTATGTCATGGAAGCCATTGGAATTTGGATCCTACCCTTTAAAGTGAAAACAACTGAGGAAGAAACAAAAAAAGATTCCCCCAGACTAGACTTGTTAGCTCCATTATTCTCAATTCATTCTTTGTGTGCAGGATAGTCAGTCACGCCAATCCAAACATCAGTAAAGTATGATTTCTCAGTGGGAAAAAGATGTATCTAAACATTAGTTTAGTTCGATTCATCACATTGGCAGCAAAATACCACTTTGGAAAACTGCTCTACAGATAGGCCTCTTGTTTCAAGAGGAATCTCTTAGTGCCCTCTAGAGGAATTTTGTTTTTATTGACACATAAAAAGAGCGATGGTATGGGTGTCCTCGCCAAGCCTGAGATCTGCTGACAAGAAATTTCTAAGAGTGTACAGAGTTTAGGAAACAACAAATCCTCAACTTTCCAAAGGTTTTTCCGTAACAAACTGACTACCTTACATCAAGCTAAGTCTAATGGAACAGGCTGAAAAGCCTCGTGAAAATGATCTACTATTCGACTTTCTTCATAGAATTTAAAACCAACATGGATTTTATGGAGTCTATTGTCTCTAAAGCAAGCCTCTTACTTTACAGATGAGGAAATTCTGAGTCAGGGGGATTAAGTGATTTACCTGATGTCATATAGGTGCTAAGTATCAAAGCTGGTCCTTCAAAACTCCAAATCTGGGGCTCATTCTACTTTGCCTCTGCCACACACAGAAGACTTAATAATCTCTCTCTCTCTCTCTCTCTCTCTCTCTCTCTCTCTCTCTCTCTCATTCTGTCTATCTTTCTGTCTGTCTGTCTGTCTCTCTCTCTCTGTTTCTCTGTCTCTCTCTCCCTCCCTCCTGGCCTTGCTTCACTGCAAACTAGATGAGTAGGTGTAGAGTAGCCTGCTGAAGCAGGCAGCACACACATGCACTGCTGGTTGTGGTACATCGCTTGGGTTAGAGTACTTGGCAGTACTTCTGACCCTTTTATGAATCCTGCTGGCAACCTGTTTCCCCTGTAATTATAAGGGGAATCAGGCAACACCTACAGGATCTCCAAATAAGGTTATAATTGTATTCCTTACCTATCTGTTTTAAATAGATAACTAATTAAATGACAGGTCAGGGGAAGGACCCACAGCACAGCTGAAAATTGAACAAGAGCATGTTATTCCCAAATTCACTGGTATCTTGGAAGAGAGATGGGAATGTTATTTTACTTACAAAGAATGCTTTCTCTACAACACAATCAAATTCCCTAAAGAGGATTTCTCTGGTTTTCCTTAATAATGATCACAGAGAGGGGTGGCTAGGTGGCGCAGTGAGTAGAGCGCTGGCCCTGGAGTCAGAAGGACCTGAGTTCGGATCCGGCCTCAGACACTTAACACACACAAACAAAAAAAAAAACCTAGCTGTGTGACCTTGGGCAAGTTACTTAACCCCAATTGACCTCCAACCCCCCCCCCCCCAAAAAAAACCCAACTATACTTGTATTTGAGCGCCGGCCCTGGAATCAGAAGGACCTGAGTTTGGAGCCGGCCTCAGACACTTAATCCATACAAACAAAAACCTAGCCGTGTAACCTTGGGCAAGTTACTTAACCCCAATTGCCCTAAAGGGGAGGCTAGGTGGCGCAGTGAGTAAGAGCACCGGCCTCGGAGTTGGGATGACCCGAGATCAGATCCGGCCTCAGAAAATGAGCACCCACGCATAAATAATGACTAGCCGTGTAACCTTGAGCAAGTTACTTAACCCCAATTGCTTAAAAAAAAAATGATCACAGAGTCTAAAATTCTTTGATGTAAAAGGCAGCAGGTGGGGCAAAATGGCTATTAAAATAACTTGTGAGGCAAAATGGCTATTAAAATAACTTGGTTTGGATTATATACTTTTTATTAAAGAACAATAGGGCAAGTCATACAATTGCAGTTGCTCCAAATTATACTATATTTGGAAGAAACCATTGCTGGTTTAGCAGGGTGTAACCATATTTCATTGGCGATTTGAGAGAATGACTTGAATAGTACATTCCCAGAGGGAAGGCGCAACACTGAAGCCACCCTTATTGCACCATAGCCTTGATGACCCAACTCTGTGCAGATGGGTGGAGTGATGTCAGTAAGTTAGCCAAGCAGCTGCTGTTAAGTCAGCTGTATGGGGAAGAGGGACCAGGAACAGTCAGCAGAGGAATCTACTGGCAACAGCATGTGGGGTAATTTGACCAAGCTGGGGAATATTGGGAAATAATAGCAGTGGGAGAAAGACCAACATGGTGCACATATGGATGGGTTTTCTTCATGGGAAGAAGACACACAAATTCCCAAAGCAAATTGCAAGCAAAAAAAGCCTTGACAATGGCAATTACTGCCATTAACTAAAGGACATTGGCTCCAAGCACAGATCATTGTTAAGCAGGCCCCATGCTTTCCAGGAACCCAAACACAGCTAAAATCACATCAACACAGGAAGCCTTGTACTGTTAAAAAAAAAATCTCTGTTACTTAAGTCAGAGCTATGACCAACCAGAATTCGAGAAAACCAATAATGACTTACGCTCCCCACCCCTAACAAGGAGGTGATAGACTCAGGGGACAAAAGGAGATATTGGGGGGGGGCATAGCCAACACCAGAACTTGCTTTGCTTGACTATGTATATTTGTTTCAAGGATTTTGTTTTTCTCTTTCTTTCCAACCAGGGGGTGAGTGAGAGGGAGGAAAAATTTTATTTTTGTTAATTGAAAAAATAAATTTTTAAAAAAAGATTTCATCTTCCAGGGCACCTGGCACTTCTCCCAGACTACAGAGTCTCTACAGACTTTTTATAAAAAGGAATCACATTTAAATTATAATAATTTAAGAAAATAGCACTATAAATCTCTTCCTTCACAATTGTCCTGTGAAATTGGTGATTCAAGTAATATTATGCCCATTTAACCCATGAGCAAAGAGAGGCATGAATAGATTGAATGACTATTTAATTAAGCTATTAAATGACTTGCCTTGAGAGAGAACTATCTCTGGCAATACTGGGATGTGCTGATAGTTTGTTATGAAAAGGACCTGGGGACTTTAGTGGACTACAGACTTAATAAGAGTGAACAGTATGGCTCTGCAGCCAAAAAAAAAGTTAATATGATTTTACTTCCACTTAAAAGAGCCATGATTTCATCAGTGTGGGTAAAGCTTGTGCCTCTGCAGTTCATGAAGCTTCTTTGACTTCTGAGACAGTTTTCATGAGTTGCTGTGGTCACCAAAAAAAAAAATCAAATACAAAAAAACCATCACCTGGGGGCCAGCCTTCTGGTAAAAGCCTCTCTGAATTTAGCTAGACTAGTCCCTACATAATAGTAAGTAACCCATCATCTTCCCAGTGTTTGAATCCTTTCATAGCCTTTGGGAAGCTGGGGTCAGATAGCCCTCCTAGATGTGAGACTCTATCTGGAGTAATGCATTGAATTTGGACACGGCCAAACTGGAGCACTTTCAGAGAAGGATAAACAAGGCGGTGAAGGGATTGGAAATCATACCAGAGGGGGATCAGTTGAAGTAAGTTGGGATATTTAACTTGAAGAGACACCTTAGGAAAAGATATGATTTAATTTGAAGGTCTAGCATGAGAAAGAGATTGTTTATTTGGCTCCAGAAGACCAATCTGCATAGGGGTAGATTTTGACTTCAAAAAGACAAATTCCGAGGCGGCTAGGTGGCGCAGTGAATAGAAATCCAACTTCAGACATGTAACACTTACTTGGGCAAGTCACTTAACCCCAATTGCCCTCCAAAAAAAGACAAATTTCCAAATAATTCAAGCTATCTGAAAATGCTTACTTCAGAAAGTATTGAGTTCCCTGCACTGGTGAGTTACTATTTACTTGTCTGGAAAGCTACAGAGGAGGTCCATGTTTCAGGTACCAGTTGAGCTAGATGGCTTGTGAAGTCACTTAAAACTTTGAAAACCTAGAAGAGATGAAATTCTCACCAATTGGCAAAGTTCAAGGAGACAGTACTTCATTTTCCTGATTCTACCCTGGGGTCCAATCGACCAAGTCTATTACTACTACCCTAGCTACAATTCTACTTCTTTCTCTTTCTAATCGGCCCCCCTTGATTTCATCAATCTGCCCCAGCACTAGCTCATCCCGGCAATTAGGAGATAATTAAAGAATTTCCCAAAGCCTGGCCCCTTCATGTCAGAAAGCCATTTACTCTTCTCTGATGCATCTATTACCCTATTATTTTCATTTGGACTATTTGTACACAGTGTTCTACTGCTCCAGACTCTCAAATTACTGATTTTTATGCTTCTTCCTTAGCATTTAATGCAGTTCATAAATTTCACTTTAAAAGTTTATGCATAAATCATGCTAAAAGCACCAAGGCCTAAGGAGCTGCCAGCCAAGCAGACTGGGCACCCCAGGCCACCAGCATCCATTCTCAAGTCCTAGACTTCAAACCAAGAAAGATTTCTTTTTTATTTGCAAAGAAGTAATTTAAGACTTTCTTTATAACTTCCCCTGACTCTATATCAGCCTGAAAACAGGAAAAAGCCTCATCCCAGATGGAAAACAAGATGTTCATAAGGAATGTAACATTTTTTACTTTTTTTTAAAAATTTAAGTACTGAGCCTTCTGGGTCTCAAATATATTAAAAAAGAAGAAGAAGAAAAACTCTGTACGGAAAACTGCATGTGGCCCCTAAGGAAGTATAATTGATTCTGGGCCAAGGTGAAAGGGTTGTAAGTTCAAAGTGTACTGGGAGGAAAAAAACCCACCCAGATATGCTTCATCTCATACACCCTTTATATTATTTAACTTGATGTCAGTAGCATTTGAAGCAATAGCCATCTGACAAGATGCGAAAGCAACATTTTATCAGCAGTGCATCTGGAGAAGATCCCATGTCCCTGGCTGAAATCAAGCACTGACATTCACCTTCACCCAAGTACCCCAGTTACATTCCTGAGGAGTAAATTGATCAGGTCATTCATAACAGAAAAACTTGCTCCAAAGAGCTGCCTGATACCTTTTTGGGGGAGACCAAATAAATATTCTACCCATGAAGATGTTTTTGGTTGTGTGTGTGTGTGTGTGTGTGTGTGTGTGTGTGTGTACACACGTGTGTGTGTTTTAAGATAAGAACCTAGCCTGTACTTTCTTTTAACAGCTATAAAATTTCTTTAAGAGAACATAATAATAATAATACTTAGCACTTTTCATCCTGAAAGCCATTGTAAACATTAACTAATCAATCTGTCCAGCATCTGCATGAGGTAGGTGAATATGGGGATGATTATTTCCATTTGAAAGATAGAAATAAGAGGGTTTGAGAAGCCAAAGCAGAGAGAAGGTCAATACTCAAGCAGAAAATTGGGTCTCCTGACACCTGTCCTTTTTCAAAAGCCTTGGAATTGCCTCCATTCCGTGCACAGAGCTTAGGGGACAAAAAAAGGGAAATTATACCTTCCCATAATCCAAACCCTGTATGTACAACTCTGGCCAAGCATCCTAAACCTGACCACCAAGTGTCTATCCATTTGGTATCTTGGTTTGAGGCTTGGGGAGGGAAATTAAGTTCAATGAAGAGAAAAGAGAATAGAGGAGAAAGGAGAGAGAGATGTTGAAGGTAGAAACAACATTCTTCAGTAGTTCACAGCCACTCAGAATTTAAGGAGCCCTAATACTCTCATCCTCCTCACTCTTGGGGGTCATCAATGATCCACTTCTTTCTATATCCAGTGACCTTTTCCAGGTACTCAGTCTTCTTAGTCTCTTTTGGGCATTTAGAACTATTGATCTCCTCCCTTAGTTTGTAGAAGAGTCTACTTATCCTCCTACTCCTGATAGTTCCTTCTGTCTCCTTTTTAATATATAATTCCTTCTCCACACACCCAATTTGGGGTATGGATGAAATAGAGCACTAGGCCTAAAGTTAGGAAAATCTGAATTCAAATCTCAGATGTAGGTGCTATTGTAACCCCTATTTTACAGTTGAGGAAATTGAGGCAGACAGAGGTTATGTGACTTGCCCAAGTCAGACATCTAGGAAATGTCTGAGGTCATATTTGAACTCAGGTCTTCCTGACTCAAGGTCCAATGCTCTACCACTGGCCTATCTAGTTGTCTTTAGAGCTGATTATAAGGCCTGCTAGTCTTCCATCTTATCAGAATGCAGTTGGTGACTCTTACTCAAGATGTGTAAACAATTAAGCAGCCCTGATAGGTTCTGGACAGACATGGAATAAAGTAAGAAAGAGATGAATAAAAGGGGAGAGGGGAGAGCTGCACCCACTCATAACAGGCCCTTCTGCCACCCAGATGTCCCAGATTGGTTCTAGGCTAGCCCAGGGAAAAATCACTCTTATCTATTTGTGGTACCACCATTCTTACATCCTGGAAGAAATTGCCTCTATCCAGTCAGTCTCTAAGTTTTATTTTGCAATTTATCCCCAGTTAGATCTTTCTTCTCTCTTCCCATTCTCACCACCATAGTCCAAGGCCTCATTAGCTGGATGACTTGATAGAACTCCTTCAAGACTCCCAACGCTAATTTATCCTGTGTAACATTGTCAGACTAGCCTTCCTAAAATGCTATCTATACCAAGGTGCTCCTCTGTTAAAAAAAACAAACCTTAAATTCAACTCATAATTTTGCTGTTCTAGTCTCTTACAATATCTAGATGACAGAATACAAACTCCTTAGCCAGGCATTCAAGGCCTTCTACAACCTTGTTGTTGTTGTTCAGTCATATCTGACTCTTTGTGACCCCATTTGAGGTTCTCTGGGCAAAGATACTGGAGTGGTTTGTCATTTCCTTCTTCAGCTCATTTTACAGATGGGGAAACTGAGGCAAAAAGTATTAAGTGACTCACCCAGAGTCACAGAGCTGATAAGTGTCTAAGGCCTCATTTGAACTCAGGTCTTCCAGACTCCAAGCCCAGCACTGTATCCAAGTTATCCACTGTACCACCTAGCTGCCCATCCACAATCTGACCCCTATTAAAGTTTAAAATCTTTATTACTTAAAACCCTTCAACATACAAAGTCTGCTGAAGTAAGTAACTTTTATACACTAAGCTCTACACACATCAAACTCTCTCTCACCTTTGTCTTCATTCACGCAATATTCTCCCAATTCCTCCATGAAGACTTCTTTGACTATGCCAGTCTATATTGATTTTGCCCCTCTGAACTCCTATTGGATTATCAGTCAGTCCCATACCTTTTATTACAAATCCTCAGAGAAATGACAAAATCCTTGGAAGGACAATGATCAGGTTATAAAATCATAGCCTCTTAGAGCTAGAGAAACTAATGAAATTAGGATTACTCATTGCATCAATGAGGGCTTTTTGTGTGAAGCACTTCAAAGTTATAACGATTGATCAGTTCCTCCCCCCATTTCAGTTGCTACATTTGATGGTAAAGGCCTCTCTGAGAGAGAGATCACATGGCAAATAGTATCTATACTAGGCAGGAAAAATACCCACTCATAGTTCTCACATGTCCTAAGGAGATTTATAATAGGATGGTCTATACCACTAATGGAACCCTCAGAGGGCTGGAGATGGGAGGGGAGCTGTTAGCCTGGAAATCTGTGCCCAGATTGGGATGGCAGTATGCAAACTCCCCAAATGGCTCCTCAGCTTGTCCTTTTTCAGAAAAAGTCTTTATTGTTGACTTTTTGTTGGGGAAGTACCTCATCTTGGAAGAGGTTAAAGGTTGGCAAATGGTAGGGAGACAAAGTGTTACCTGTCCCTCCATTTACAGATCTGCCTTTTGAGATCATTGAACATTGTATTTGGTAGAGGGGGCTGAGAAGGGTGAAAAGGAAGTGTGGCAAGAATCTGACTCATCTCACAGTTAGACTTGATCTCATAGAGGTAGGAAATTGTTCTTCAAGGCTCTGGCTGGGCTTCTGAGAAACTCTCTTCTTCACAAGAAGCCATATACTCAAAGAATAAAGGTGCAGGGTTTGTTCATGGTCTAGATTTTTAAATTTTGCTTGTAACTCTCTTGAACTGGTATCTAAAACTCTAAAGCCATCTGAAGATACAGAAAACACTAAAGTCCTTTTGTTCAGTATTTCACATTCTAGGGTTCCTCGCACGTATGAAATGGGCCAGTGGGCAATTGTGTGGGCTAAAATAGTTTCTAAAATATTTTACCCCTTGACTTCACTCATCTCATGGAGCAAGTTGCTATGGAGGTAGCCCTAACATCCTTAGAAGATAACTGCATCCTAGAATCGGTATAGTTTCTGGGGTGTGGGGAGTGGGTGGTCCTCTGACCAAGATTCACCTGGCTTCTTTGCAGACTTGACCATCATCACATGAGGCAGGGAACAGACAAGGAATTACCTTAGCACTTGTTTGTAGTTGTTGGGATTTGGCTGATTCTTAGAGGATTGTGAGCTGCTTGGTTTTTTTTACTCCCTCTGTTCCCATCACTTTGGATTCATGGATGCATAGTAATAGTGACATTAAGATTCATCATAAGCTATTTAGATGTCTCCTACAATGGTCTGAGGAATTCATTGTGAGGAGGATTACAAGGACATTGCTTTAACAAGCCAATATTGTATGATCTAGCTCTGAGAGTTAAAAACCAAATATAATATATGTGTATATGACAATGTATATATGAATGTGCACAGACAGATAATAATTAAGAGAGGGGGAAGGAGCATGCATGAATTAAATTTTCTCAACTTTTTGATTCTGGATAAAGGTCAGATTTTTACAACAGCTAATTTATGCACTTAATAAACCCACGGAAAAACTAATAGATAAATCACCACAAGACAAAGTAGGGTGTCTCTTATTCTCCCAATTACCAATCCCTCCCCTCCAAGCACCATATATAGAAAACCTATAAAGCCAATCTCATATGGGCTCTCCAAGAAATTGCTTACATTTACTAATAAAATCCAACTTATTCTGTAAACCAGAAAAAAGATTGGTCTGCTCATCTACCTAGAGTGGTAAATATGCAGGGACCACAGAACTTTGCCCAAGGGCAGGAAATATGGAAAACATTTTCCAAGACTTGCTTCCCTTCCTCATCCTGCCTTGAGCAGTATAAACAATATGGGGCAAGATTCCTCCCTCCAGCATCCACAGCCCAAGACCCAGGATGCCTCTTTCTCCAGTCTCCTTCTCCACCCTTTCTCTCTAGCAATGCATAAACCTCCCAGTGTCCTGGGATGTGCTCCTTCCCCCAATATTGCTTACAGGGTGAGATTTTCCCCCTCCCCAGGAGTGTAGAAATCATATGGTAAGGCTTCCCCCAGCTTGCCTTAGGTATAAAAATGGCTCATAATGGTTCTGCACTTCCTTATAAATAGGTAAACAAAATGTTTCCTTCTCAGACAGCTCATTGCCATAACTGAGTCCACTTCATTGTTTCCCATCAAAGGAAATCAGTGAATCGGACAAGAGTACCCCCAAATACATCCTATGCTTTCCTACCTGAACTAACTTTGTCCACACCTTTCCTTGTAATTAGAATGCTATCCTTCTCACCCAACACCTTCCTACCCCCACTACCCTGGAGACTATATTGACCATGTATTAGGCATGTTGTAGATCAGGTGGACACTAAGCAAGATGAAGTCTTAACTCTCTTCCAGCTCCAAGATTCAGTGAGTCTATCCTCTTCCTGTTCAATCCCTCCTCAGCCTAAAGCCTTCCTTGGTCTCCCAGATAGAAATGTTTTTTCTTCCACTGACCTCACAAAGCACAAAATATATTTCTTATACACTTGGGATCTTAGATTTAACGTTGGAAGAAAACTTAGAGGTCAATTACCTGACTTCCTCACTTTCACCAATGAGGAGACTGAAACCCAGGGAGAAGAAGCAACTTTGTCTGAAGTCACACAGATAGTTAAGTGGCAAAGCCGGGATCTGAACCTGTATTTCCCCACTCCTTCCATTGCCCTTTTGGGATAGATAGGGATTAGACCTATGATTTCATTCATAGAGGGAATACACGGGCAAAGAAACTCCCAATAGAGGTCTGAAACATGCTTAGAGCAGGAAACCTTAATTTTCTGTGTGTGATATGATGAAGCCTTATAGAGCCCTTTTCATATTTCATTCGTGTTTTAAAGAAATGCTCAACTTCAGTTCAAGGTTAGTGAAAATAAAGGGATGTGTGTGTGTGTGTGTGTGTGTGTGTGTGTGTGTGTGTGTGTGTGTGTCTGAGGAGGGATACAGGTCCTCCTCCCTCTGTCGTCAGTTCTCAATCCATTGCAATGCAATGACTAGAATGCTGGCCCTGGAGTCAGGGTGATACTGTTCCTCTCGCCTTGTTTCTCTACATAGTCCTGCTCCAGGCCAAGTGAGCAACCACAGTAGAACACATAGTCAGTCACAGGCATCTCCAGCTTGCCCATACAGATGCTCTCACAAAAGGTAACTGCAGGTTCAGACCCCAGTAGTTGCTACTGTGAGTTCTCCTTGAGAATACCTCCCCACGAAGCGTTTTGACTGCACAGAATTTTGCCAGAGGTTGTTTCAAAAGGTCCTACTATCATTTCCATTCCTACCCTGGCTATTCCACTCAACAAGCATTTATTAGGAACCACCCATGTGCAAGACACTGTACTAGACTTGGAGACAAAAACCAGGCAGCCCCTGACCTCCAGGAGCTTATTCTCTGCAGTGTTATTAGGTTATTGCACTTATCCCAGTTTAATGTGTGGAGGAAAACTGATAAGAATTGCACCTTCCCAAGCCCCCCAGCCTCACACTCAAGTTTACACCTTCAGAAGAAGAATCGTGTTTACTTAATTTTAAAAAAAATTCTATTGATGCTTCTTTATACCACAATCATTTTGCTGCTATCTCCTCCCCCCACCACTTCCAACCATTGTATATTCCCTTTGGATAAAGAAAAATAGTCAACATAGTGACAAATAACCAACATAGTGAGACTGTCTTACAGCATATGTAACATTCACCACCATACTTATCTTCCATTGCAAGAAGGGTTGTGTGTTTCATGCTCTATCCTCTGGAATCAATTTTGGTCATTGTCTCTCTTTGGAGAATTAAAAGACACTCATTCTCTCTCTGTGTGTGTCTCTCTGTCTCTCTGTCTCTCTCTGTCTCTCTCTCTGTCTTTGTCTCTCTCTCTCCCTCCCCCTCTCTTTTCTCTCTCTCTCTCTCTCTCTCTCTCTCTCTCTCTCTCTCTCTCTCTCTCTCTCTCTCTCTCTCTCTCCTGTCTCTCTCTCTCTCCTCTGTCTCTCTTTCTCTCTCTCTCTCTCTCTCTCTCTCTCTCTCTCTCTCTCTCTCTCCTCTCTCTCTCTCCTCTGTCTCTCTTTGTCTCTGTCTGTCTGTCTGTCTGTCTCTCTCTCTCCCCCCTCTCTGATTTTGAAGCGTTATGTACCTTGTGTTAAATAAGAACATTGAACAAGTGCTACATATGGCAGTTAATTAATTGTTCTACACTACTTCATAACTTCCCTTTTTTCACATCACCAAACAATACAATCCAATTCAATTCAACCAACATTTTTAGTACCTGTTGTATACAAAGCTATGTGCTATATTGCTGCTGTTGTTTTGTTGTTATTGTTCAGTCATTTCAGTTGTGTCTGAGTTCAGCTGCCTTTTAGGGCTGCTTCAATTTGCCTTTATTGTAGTCATTTTGAATGATGTTTTCATTGTGTGTACCATACCCTACATCAGTTCATAGCCTTCCCATGTTTCTCTGGGTTGTTTATCATCTCTTATAGTATTGTACATATGTTGTACATAGATGATATACATACATTGTATATAGATGATGTATATTGTATGTCATCTCATAGTACTATAGCATTCTGATACATTCATATACTACAGTTTGTTCAGACACTCCCTAGTCAATGGGCACCCACTTTGTTTCCAGTTCTCTTACTAACTGGCTCTTTTTTCAAACTAGAATCCAGGGAAGAATGATCTCTTATGATTCTGGGTGTCCCAGCAGGGAATGTCTATTCTGGCTAGGTACTGTGTGCCTGCCATGGGTCTTGAGTTCAGCTTAAAGCTGTATCTGTTCATCAATAACCACCAAATAGTACTTCCATCTGCATTGTGTCCTTCATCACTTATGTGTTTATAAACACCTGCAAAATCTGCCCAGGGCTTGTTGGGAAGAAAAGGGTATTTTGTAGCATTACTTCTAACTAACCTCTACAAACAGCAGAAGACTTAGGAAATCTGGGAGAGGCAGCAAGGAATCAATACAGACACACATCAGTCTATCAATATGCGTGTTCGTATGCTCTCTTCAAGGTTATCTTTGCTTCACCGATTTGGAGGCTCATTTTCTAAGTCTCTCACTGCACACTTTAAAACCAGGTGAGAAGGAAAAGAAAAGGCAGCCCTAGCTATCAGCACTGATCTAATCGGAGAAGAGCAGCATGTGCCTGTTTGAAGGCCGTGGAGCTCAGGATGCTTCACATAGAGAAGGGAAGCTTGCAGCTGGAAATCTCAAACATCTCCAAGATTTCCCAAAGGGGAATAGGCAATGACAGGGTAATTAAGAGAAGGATTATGCCTTTACATGCTTCATATGCCCCTTATTGCCTAGTACAGTGCTTAGCTAGTTAACAAATGGCTGGCTAAATAAATCTATGCTTGTTTTAAAAAGAAAATTCCCACAGAAGGATCAGAAATCAAAGACATATGTTCACTGATAAACCTCAAGTTATATAGCACCATCATCCCAAAAGCAAACCCAACTTTATGAGTAGACAAAAAGGGTGACCACCTCCAAGTAGAATAAGACCTAGGACAGAGCTACCAGAGTTTTGCCCCAGGAAGCACTGAATTTGCAAGAAGAATTAGTTAAAACAGAGGGTTATTAGATTACCTATTCCCTACCCAATTACTACTTACCTGCAACCAAACCCTAGATATCCTCCTTCTTAATCCACCCCTTCCCTGCTCCCTTCACTGGTGTAAAAATTGCTTGTTATGGCTCTGTTCCAAAGTATAATTTGAGGAGCATTAGGAAAACACCTTTGTCCAAAAATATCTATCCCCCTGAAGTACCACCATTAGAAGTTATTTCTTTGGGTCTTAAAAACTTTGCAATATTACAAAAGGCCATTAATAAAATGGGATACAGAATACCCAAAAGTATATCAGGGGTTATCAACAAAAACTTTAATGGGGCTCAGGGCCTTGTAAGATTTTGACTTGGGTAGGTTTGATCTAGGTGGTGCAGTGGATAGAGTGCCGGACCTAGAATCAGGAAGACCTCATCTTCCTGAATTCAAATCCGATCTCTGACACTTACTAGCTATGTGATCCTGGGTGAGTCATTTAAGATTGTTTTCTTCAGTTTCCTCATCTATAAAATGAGCTGGAGAAGGAAATGACAAACCACGTCAGTATCTTTGCCAAGAAAACCCCAAATGGGGTCAGGAAGAATGAGACATGAATGAGCAACAAAAGGTTTGAGGCATTTAGGGGAAGAAACATATGAAAAAAAATCAGTGAAGTGCACCAGATACTCTCTCTCAGGAGAGAGCCTCTGAAAGGTCAGATGACCTTTTTCAAAGGTAGCCTTTGGCCCATTCTGCTCAAAAGCCTTCTTTTGACCAGACCCTGGGAATGCATGACATGGC
Organism: Gymnobelideus leadbeateri; assembly: GCA_011680675.1. Lineage (NCBI taxonomy): Eukaryota > Metazoa > Chordata > Mammalia > Diprotodontia > Petauridae > Gymnobelideus > Gymnobelideus leadbeateri. The sequence goes on along the minus strand of WOXC01006915.1, from coordinate 1,289,257 downwards.
CCAGGAGCTGACTATAAGTCTTTGTTGGGTCTGCCTCAGATTGTTAGGCCCTAGGAAGGGTATACAGGAATAGTTAGTGATAGTACTAAAGGCACACAAAAATCTGTACAGATACGCTCTGGGTAATGAATGTCCAACACCACATGACTGGACCTTGCCCCACTGACTCTCCTTCCCACTCACCCCACTTGCTACAGTCCCTACCCCTTTTTAAATAAACAATCCCAGTATAAAACCAACTAGACTCAGGACCATCTAAATATGTCAACGTTCAATCCTCATTCTAACTATGAAAGCAATACTACTCTCTCTTGTTGATAAAGATGTCGTTACTCACCTGCTATCAGGAGAGCAAATACTCTGAGAAGTGTAGGGATGGGTTTGCACTGATCCAGACACACTCTCTTGCCAAGTCCTCAAACATGAATTCATTTCCTAAATTATGAATGCTTGATTTGTTAAAATCCCTAATATCTCAATTACCTATTACACACAGAACTCTCCCCCAAGAGACTGCTGTATACATACCTCTCCTAATGGCCTTATGTTGCTTCCACCGCCCCCCCCCCCATTCCTGAACTAAACTCTCCCTATGAATAGTACACATTAGTAACCAATTTTTGGTTTTGCCTAGAGGCAAAGACGTGGTACAATAGACAGAGCACTGCGTCTCCAGTTAGGATAAACCTGAGTTCAAAGACAGGCTTAGATAATGTATCTGTGTGACTTTGGACAAGTCACTTAATTGCCTCAGTTACAAATCCATAAAATGGACATAATAATAGCTCTTACTCTGCAGGGTTGTTGTAAGGATCAAATGAAATAATATTTCTACAGTGCCTGAAATAAAGTAGGTACCTACTCTATTACCTAAATATTTGTATTTATTTCCTTCCCCCCTTTCAGTCCTTGTGCATGTGTTGTGTTGCAGTTGAATCTGACTTTCCCTCTTTCTTTTTCAGTCTGCTTTACTCCCATTAGCCCCATGAAGTATATGATGATCCCTGTTTTAAAGAGGAGACTGAAGCCCATGAAGGGAAAATGCCAGAGGCAGGGCCCAAACGCTTCTCAGGCCTTCTGTTTTCAGATACATCAATTCATTAGCACTTGCCACTGAACATATGCCCTTCCACATTTGCACCCCTCTCTAGCTGAAGCTAGTTCAAATCCAAACTGAGATAGAAAGGGAATTTCCACTTCTCTGCAGTTCCCTGGATACCCTGTGAAACTTGTAAGGGAGAATCAGGGGAAAGGGGGTGATGTTTGGCACTTACTTAATCATATACTGTCTGCCAGCTCTGAAAGAACTGGTGGGTGTGATTGATGAACTACTATCAGTGATTTTTCAGTGGAGGATTGAATAAAGTCAGATTCTAATCCAATTTTCAAAAAAGAAAAGAGAATAGAATTATAAGCCTAAGAGCTTACCTTCAAATTCCTGGCAAAACTCTAGAACAGGGGATCTTAACCTGGGATCTGTATCCATGGATAAATTTTAAGGAATCTGCGAACTTGAATGGGAAAAAAACTATATATTTATTTTCACTAACTTCTCACTAAAATTTATCATTCCCTCCGATTATGAATGCAGACAACAAACATATTCTTTTTTTGTATTTATTTAGTATTTAATTTCCCCCAGTTACCTGCAAGCAACAATTTTTAACATTTGTTGTTAAAACTTTGAGTTCCAAATTCTTTCCCTATCTCCCTTCCCACTCCCCCTCATTGAGAAGGCAAGCAGTTCCATATAGGTTATATATGTGTAGTCATGCAAAACATATCCATAACAGTCACGTTGTTAAAGAAAACATAGATATAAAAATCAGGAAAAATAAAGGGGAAAAAAGAAAGAAAAAAATCCCAAAGGTTGCTTCAATCTGTATTCAGACACCATCAGGTCTCTCTCTGTGGATGGTTAGAATTTTTCATCCTAAGTCCTTCAGAGCTGTCATGGATCATTGTATTGCTGAGAATAGCTAAGTCATTCAAAAATGACCATCCTACAATATTGTTGTTACTTTGTACCCATTACATTTCACTTTGCATCAACCCTTGTAAGTCATTCTAAGTTTTTCTGAGAGCATCCTGCTCATAATTTCTTATAGTACAATAGTATTCCATCTCAATTACATACCATAACTAATTGAGTCATTCCCCAATTGATATGTATCCCTTCAATTTCCAATTCTTTACTCCCAGAAAAGGGCTGCTATCAATATTTTTGTACATATAGGTCTTTTTCCTTTTTCATTTTTTATCTCTTTGGGGATACAGACCTAGTAGAAGTATTGCTATGTCAAGGGATATACATAGTTTTATAGCCCTTTGGGCGTAGTTCCAAATTGTTCTATAGAATGGTTTAATCCATTCACAATTCTGACAACAGTATATTAATATCTCATTTTTCCCACAACCCCTCCAACATTTGTCACTTACCTTTTCTGTCTCATTATCTAATCTAATAGGTATGAGATAGTACCTCAGAATTGTTTTAACTTGAATTTCTCCAAACAATAGTGTGTTCGAATATTTTTTCATATGGCTATAGACAGTTTTAATTATTTCATCTGAAAATTGATCATATATTTTGATCATTTATCGATTGGGAAATGGCTGTTATTTTTATAAATTTGACACTGTTCTCTATATGTTAGATTAATGAGGCCTTTATCAGAGAAATTTGCCTCAAATATTTTTTTCACAGTTACTATTGCTAATTGTATTTCCCTCCATCCTATTCCCCCATATCCATCCCTCCTTTCACCCTGTCACTCCTCAAAAGTGTTTTGCTTCTGAGTACCCCTTACCCCATTCTGCCCTTCCTTCTATCACTTCCACCTTCTCTTGTCCCCCCTTCTATTTTTCTGTATGTTAAGAAAGATTTCTATATGCTGTGTATCTTATTTCTCAGTTCCATGTAAAAATAATAAACATTATTCTGAGAAGGGTCTATCAGCTTCACCAGACTGCTTAAGGGGTCAATGATACCAGAAAAAAGATTAGAAATTCATGCTCTAGGGGCAGCTAGGTGGCGCAGCAAGTCAAACGCCAGACCTGGAGTCAGAAGGACCCGAGTTCGGATCCGGCCTCAGACACTTAACACACACAAACAAAAACCTAGTTTTTGGGCAAGTTACTTAACCCCAATTGACTAATTGCCCTCAAGAAAGAAAGGAAGGAAGGAAGAAAGAAAGAAAGAAAGAAAGAAAGAAAGAAAGAAAGAAAGAAAGAAAGAAAGAAAGAAATTCATGCTCTAGAACAAATTATTAAGGGAATGACAAGGGAATGGCAAGAAAAGGAAGTGATGATCACAGAGGGACAGCATGGCTGACAAAACGTATGAGATAACTAATGTTATGTCTCACTAATCTTATTTCTTTTCTTGACAAAGTTACTAGGCTGGTGGATCATGAGAACACTGCACTTGGATTTTAGCAAAGCATCTGACAAAGTCTTTAATGCTCCTCTTTGGGAATGATGAAGAAATGTACCCTAGAAGACAGTACAGTTAGGGGGATTTCACAAACAAGCTACCTATACCCTAAGAGTAACTATTCCAATGTGATATCAACTTGGAAGAAGGTCCCCAGGAAAGGAAAGGATCAGGGATCTGTGCCTTGCCCTGTGATTGTTACCATTTTATCAATGATTTAGATAAAGGCATTAAATGGCATTTTTTAATCACATTTGCAGATAATACAAGGCTGAGAGGAATAGTTAACACTTTGGATGTGATGGTCAGGTTCCAAAAAGGTCTTGACAGGCTAGGATATTGAACAAAAGCTAATAAGATTCAATTTAGCAAACAAAAATATAAAACTTTTACTTGGGTTAAAAAAATCAAATTCCCAAGTACAAAATAGGGGAGACATGGTAGGACAAAAGTTTTTTTTTTTTTCTGAAAAGATCTAGGGATCTTGGGAGACAGCAAACCAAGTATGAGTCATCAATGTAATATGTCAGCCAGGAAAATTAATGTGATCACAGGTATAATATGCAAGGCTAAGGAGGTCTCACTGTATTTCACCCTAGTAAGATGACACCTAGAGTATTGTGTTCATTCTGGATCACATTTTAGGAAGCATCATGATTAAGTGGGAGACCATCCAGAGGGGGAACCAGTATGAAGTACATCTATATCATGCCATATATAGGATAAACTGAAAGAAATCAGGCTATTTAACCTGGAAAATCAAAGGCATAAGTGGTTATGATAGTATTCAAAGGAATCTCACATGAAAAATATTTATTCTTTGGTTCTAGAGAGCATTGAGGAAAAGAAAACAGTAGACATTGCAAGGAGACAGAGTTAGGCTTAAGTTAAGGGAAAAATTCTAAATTGAGACAACCAAAAAGCAGTGCAATCTACCTTAAGAAGTAATGGGGTTTTGCTGACTAGCAAAGAATGAATGACCACTTGTTGAATATGGTGTAGATAGGAATCTTGTTCAGGGATGCATTGGACTAGGATGGCTTTTCCAATCTTTTCCACCTCTTGAGATTCTGTGATTTTTATTGTCTTCTTGCATTACCATTTAATCCCCTCAAATGGTTACTTTTCAAGTGGCTTCCACAAATGCCTTGCACATAACAGGGGCTCTATAAGTATTTATTGATTATTTAAAATTTTTTGAATGTAACAACAAACATTATTATTACCAAATGATATTTGGCCCCAAATTGCATTGTAGTAGACCTCAGCAAAAAGTGGTCAAATTGAATTAAACTGAATTGAATCAAACTGTTTATTCAATTGGTCAGAGTCTACAACAACTATCTCAGAAAAAAAATATAAGAATAGAACTCATTAGGTGAAAGAATTTGAAAATTACAAGAAAGGAATAAACCCAGGCAGTTTTTATATTGATGAAATAAAGTGTTCTGATTACTCGCTGTAAATCTTTTTGAACCTAAGCTATTCCTTTCCAGACCCTAAAATGTTCTGATTACTCTCTGTAAATCTTCTTTGGATTAATGATTCTTTTCCAGAACCTAAGTGTTTGAAGCCTTTTTGACATAAAGCTAATCTTTCATCTGAAGACCATTTAAAGGTTTTCAAAACCTGTTTGTGAGTTGGAGTCTAGCACTCTTAGCACCCTTATGAAATCAGTCTGCCATTTCATTTATGTCTGACTATTCATGACGCCATTAGGGGTTTTCTTGGCAAAAATATTAGAGTGATTTGCCATTTCCTTCTCCATCTCATTTTGCAGATGAGGAAAGGGAGGGAAACAGGGTTAAGTGACTTGCCCAGGGTCACACAGCTAGTAAGTATCTGAGATTGGATTTGAACTGAGATCTTCCTGACTCCAGGTCCAGCACTCTATCCACTGTACCACCTTACTGTCCCTATTTCATAGTTTTAATTCATGTTTATAAAACCCTATCTTTTTCATAAATTGGAGTATGGAGTTGAACTCATACTGTCCCTTTTCATCAGTTTGTCCAATTATGATGATGGCTTTGGATAACTGACAGCAGCATGGTATGATGAGAAGAGTGCTGAATTTGAGGTCAGAGGACTTGAGTTTGAAATCCAGTCCTGCCACCTTCCAACTATAACCTTGGGCAAGCCATTCACCATCTCTGGGACTCAGATTTTGTTGTTGTTAATCTGTAAAATACAGTCCCTTCCAAACCTAAATCTATGATATATGGTTTGAGTCCATATCAGTCTTAGAATGTTTTAATGAAAATCAGCATTTGTTGCCCAGAAGCAGGAGGATGGATTGGATGACCTCTAGAGATCTGATCCAATCTTTTGTTTTTTGGCTTTCATAGTTTTAGCACCAAATGATGAATTTGGTGCTAAAAATTATATTAATTATTCATTATTCTATGCCCAGTATTAAGGGTGAATCTGACAAGCACCATAACCTCTTAAAGTTTGTTGCTGGAAAAAAAATAAGTAACTTGAAGGTCATTCAATAGTTAATCAAAAGTGGTTTGTTTAATTGTGCCATAGAAGATATACTCAACAAGAAGACTCCATAATTTGTTGTGGGTGAATAGGGGCCGTCCTCATCTACATGTGGAAATGGGTCTAGGCAGCATGGCAGAGGATGATGAGAATGGTCAGCAGGCCGGATGTCTTGGGATCTCCATTATGATGGAAGAGCCCCATCTCGTGGAAGCAGATCTTTTGATGCCCTTAGAGCACCAGGAAGTCACATCAATATGGCCCAAAGTACAGCTTAGATTCCCCAGACAACAAAGTCTCCAGGACATTTTCAGGGGAAAATAGCCTATCCAAGTTGGATGAGGAAAGACAGAGGGTAGAGCACTGGTAAATAGTGGTCCTATCATTCTAGGATAGGTGTGATCACCTTTTTGTGTTATGGACCCCTTTTGCAAACTAGGGAAGCCTATGGACTCCTCAGAATATTGTTTTTGAATGCATAAAATACATCATATTACAAAAGAAACTAATTCTATTGACATACAGTTATCAAAATATTTTTAAAAACATGTTTATGGACCTCAGGTTAAGAATCCATGCACTATAACACAGACTACACCAGTTGCCTGAGACTCTGAAAGGACAAATGGTCCTTTCCATGGTCCCACTGTTCACCAAGGTCAGAGGCAGGAACTGAACCCAGGTCTGACTCCATCTTCCATCCTCTCTATTATACCAGCCTTCTGTCTCAAGAGAAATCTCTGTTGTCACAGTAAATTTCCATCTTTTCTAGGGTGGTACCATAAATAATGAGATAAGAATAAATAGCATAAATAAAAAGTCAGGCTATTGCTTGTTTTTCTTATTATCAGTGATGATGATGATAATATATATGAAAATCAAGTGGCCATTACACTTTCCCTTTCCTGTTACAACAGCAGTTTCAAAAGGAACAGATTATGACAACCCTTTTCAATGAAAACTTGAGTATCAAGACTTGAATAGTACTGATCATCAGGCGCTGACTCTTTGGAGACCTAGGAAAATAAGGATTTACTTAAGTTAATACATTATTATCCTGCTAAACACTCCCAAGTAACTTGGGTTTCTGCTCTTCAGAACCAGTTCTTCTACTACTGGAAAGGAAGATATTTACCAAACATTTCTGAGAAATTGTCAGAACTAAAAAACTGCACAGATCCATGGGGACTTACCAGCAAGACCAAATTCTTCTCCATCTAGGAGACATCCAACACAAATTATCTCAAGCATAAAGAAAGGGAGCTGAGCTAGATAGATGATAAGGGTGGGGTGGGGTTGGAAAGACATGGTATACATCAGTAAACTATAATCTCCAAATGAGTCGGTTATGGGATGTAGTAGCCAAAGTTTATGTTGTCATAGAGATATCCAGTGCTGGAAATAGCTCCCAGGTACAGAGGATTGAGCTCAGTAACAGAGGATCATATATGTCTCAGGACACATCATCATTGATCAGATTTCTTCTTGGGTACAGGTGTGCTAGAGCCAGCTCTTGAGAACCGACTGTTAAATTTTCAGTGTGAGCATTTATACCTCAGAAATGGGCAAAGGCTACATATCAGGATTTGATTTATTGTTCTGTTGATTTCTAGACTTAGGAAGTGATGGAGAAAATGTTAATAATGCAGATTAAACTTTAAAGTGTGTCCTGTGTAATTTTTTTGGAGAGCTGGTTGTTAAATTTTCAGTGTAAATATTTACACCTCAGAAATGGGCAAAGGCTACAAATCAGGGCTTGATTTATGGTTCTGTTGATTTCTAGACTCAGGAAGTGATGGAGAAAATGTTAATAATGCAGATTAAACTTTAAATGATGTCCTATGTACTTATTTTTCTGGAGAGCTGGTTGTTAAACACTTGCCAGAACACCACAGGATGTACTTCATGCCCTAGTGCTACAGCAGCACAAAGTCTACCAACCACCAGAGATATCTGGGAGAACAAAGATAAGTCCCATAAGCTCTTGACTGCCTTCCCTAGAGGTATTGCAGCCCTATATGTGGTAGTGTTGGAGGAGAAAGGAGAGAAGAGAAGGGAAGGGAGGAATATTTTGATAATTGTATGTCAATATAATTAGTTTCCTTTGTTATAGGATTTTATGCATTTAAAAACAATATTCTGAGGAATTCATATGCTTTCTTGGATTTCAAAAGAGGAGGGAATAAACATTTATAGTGTCCCCATTATATGCCAAGCACTTTACAAATATTATCTCATTTAGTATTTGAAGGGAAAGCTAACATAGCTAAGGGACTACAAGTTTCTCAGAACCTTTTCTCCCCTGTTGCCAACTCCCACTGTCTTAATCACTTTACTGTGACTCTCATGAAGGATGATATCCTGACCAGGGCAATCCAGTCTGTCTAAAGTCGATCAATCATTCAATAAATCAATAGGCACTTTTAATTGCTTACTATTTGCCAGTCACTATGCTAAGCCCAGAGGAGTCAAAGGAAGGTAAAAACATGGCAAGTGCAAATTCCTAAGCTATTTATGGGTAAAATTTCCAATGTACATCACCCCACCCCACCCCCACTCCATACCATTACTAATGTAATGGGACAGCGACATTTAGCTATATATCAGATTTGGCAGCCTTAGCAGCAAACAGTGTGCAGCCTTGCCCTCTGTCCTCTGGCTTTTCTCATGCTTTCTAGGAGCTTCTCCTAGTCTCAGGATAATTTGCATGACTTGGTCCTGGGTAGGGAGGGAGATGACAAGAATTGGAAAAGAAATTAGAAAATGGTGCCAATGATTCCCCTACTGCCAGCTCCAAAAAGGCCTCAGAGGGACATGCAAATCATGCTGGGGGCTCTCTTACAGTCTGATGACAATGGTGATGGTGGTGGTGTTGACCATAATGATGATAGCTAGCATTTATGAATGTCTACTATGCACTAGGCACTGTGATAAACACTTTGCAAATATCTCATTTGATCTTTGCCCCAACCCTGGGAATTACGCGTCATTATTATCCACATTTTATAATGAGGAAACTGAGGGTAACAGACTTGCCCAAGGTCACACAGCTAATAAGTAACTGAGGTAGGATTTGAACTCAGATGTCCTAACAAAAGGTATTCTATCCACTGCATCACCTAGAAGGGTGAACAGCACTCAACTAACTTGGTTAGGAAGGAGGGCTAAGAACCTGGAGATCAGCAAGCCAGAAAGTTTTCACAGTCACCTAAGGAGTCCTCTGTGCCCAATATAGGGTGGTGGTTTTGACAACAAAAGAAGGGGCAAACCTGGCCATCACATCCATAATATTTCCCTGAGGAAGGGGATGGGATAAGATAGCAGAGTAACTCTCCCCAGCTTTCTACATTAGAGACTGCAGGGGGGTTTTCCCCATGGGAAAGATTGAGGACTCTCTCTTGGTTGAATTGAGCTATCTCGCTCCCAGTGGGAGAGTTCCTTCACTCTCTGTTGTCTGGTGGTTATCTTCCTGTGTCTATCTTCCCTGGTTTCTGTTTTGCTACTATTCAGAAAAATTGGTTTCTTTGCTACTTGTTACATGTGTTCATTATAGAACCAGTATTTTGTGGGAAAGGGGTCACATATAAAGCTTAGGGTCTTCCTTCCCCCAATCACACAGTGATCAGAAGTTTAGCTTGAACCTGGAAATCATATCCTGTAGATTAATAATATTTAAGGGAGCTGATAACTATTATTCTAGCCCAGTACCCCCTCTCTCTGACCCCAACCTCCTGCTTCACTCATGGCAGGAATTTAAATCTCCCTTAGAGAAGGATAGGAGAAAAAGAGACTAGAGATGTCTATTCTACCTTCCTTCAAGCCCCACCACACCCCTGCATTCCACCCAAGGGGCCAATCCACAGCAACACATGGGCCTTGATACATGTGGGACTTTCTACAAATAATTATTCAATGTTACTTGCCTTGGTAGTCTTGTTTGCTTGCAAGCGAACTGAAAAACCCTAGGGGAGGGCTAAGAACAAGCCAGAGGCTAATAGATTCATAGATTTAGAAGTAGAAAGGACCTCCAAAGTCATCCAATCCAAACTCCTCATATTACAAATGATGGAAGAGATCAAAAGAAATGAAATGACTAGCTCAAAGTCACATGGGCAGTCAGATCCCCTGAATTCAATGGTCAGATCTGGATCTCTGCATGGGAGTCAATTCAAACCATGAAGACAAGCCTCCAAGACTGAACTGTCACCTCAGTGTTTGCATAATGGTTGTAGATTATACTAACAAACTATATTTAGCTGACTGAATAGAAGCATGCTATCCACAACAGGGAAAATGATAGCCTTACTCGCTGTGTACACTGTCCTAGTCAGACTACAGTTGGGGCTTTGTTTTCATACAAATGTGTGTATGTGTATAAATAGATGAGGAAATCAAGGTTAAGTGACTTGCCCAAGGTGACATAACTAGCTAACATCTGAACTCAAACTTGAACTCAGGTCCTCCTGACTTCAGGGCCAGGGTTCTATTCACTGCACCAACTAGCTGCCCCCTTAATATAATATGTCATATTATATTATATTATATCATATCTTATCATATCATATCCTGTCATGTCATTATATGTTATGTTATGTTAACCTATAGGAGCGCGACCAGAAGAGAGGGACTAGAGTAACTTGAAACCATACTATGTAAGAATTAATTGAAGGAACTGGGGATGGTGAACCTAGAGAAAAGAAGACTCAGGGCAGCTATGTGAATAGAGCAGTGGCTCTGAAGTCAGGAGGACCTGAGTTCAAATCCTACCTCAGACATTTGACACTTAACTAGCTAAAAAAAAAAAAAAGAACCAGCAAAGAATATGTTCTTCATATTTGTAAGATAGCAATATGTCCAGTTTTTTATGTCCCAGAGTACAAAAGTAAGACCAATAGTTACTAATGATAGGCAGAGAGCAATTTAACATAAATAACTATAACAATTATTATTTAATGCACACAGTGAATAAGACATCAGGCCTGGAGTCAAGAAGATCTGAGTTCAAATCCAATCTCAGACTAGTACTAGTTGTATGACCTAAGCAAGTCACTTAATAAATCTTTGTTGAATTGAATTGGTAATGGTAATGACTATAGGTTGAAAATTGGCTGGTTTTTTATGAAAATATAATTAAATTAATCTTTAAATAATTTTGCTACAATTCAGATAAATGGTTTCTTTGCTATCTGCTACATGTGTTCATTATAGAACTGGGATTTTGTGGGAAAGGGGTCAGACCTTGTTTCATCTGTAAAAATGGGGCTAGTAATAGCACGTCCCTTACAGGGTTATGAGGATCAAGTGAGATAGTCATTTTAAGTATTGAAAAGCACAGTGCCTGGCACATATTAAGAGCTATATACAGTTGTTGTTATTATCATTATTGTAATTTTGCTTTGACCCAAAAGATACTGAGCAAAAATCCTAGAAACAAAGCAAAACAACACCTGAAAGAACAGAGTAGAGTTTTCTAATGATTAGAGTCATACAAAAATGAAAGAGCTGCACAAAGAGCTAGCGAGTTTCCTATCAATGGAAGTGTTCAAGTGAAGACTGGATAACTATTTTTCTAGGATATTAAAGAAGAGATTTTTGCTTTAGATTGGACTAAGTGACCTCTAAGGATTCTGAGATTATATCACTCTAAATCATAACATTAGCAATAACAACAATAAAAAATATCAGTGGATTCCTGAAGAAAAGAAGAAATTATGGGAAAGTATAAACTATGAGCCCAAGGTGCTTTATTGGATTTTAAAACATTTCTCATTTCACTTTTTAGAATTCCATTTGAGATCTATGTTTTTTTGACATATCTGAGTGTTTAATTTTGATAAAAAGTATATTTGGAAGAGAAATAGCTGACCAAAAACCATCTTGACAGCTAGAACAGAAATCCTGGGACTGGGAAAAGGCCAAACTTTCCACTTTTAAAAGTAGCAGGTACTTGGTACTTTGTATGCTAATCATTCAGATGTCACTCCAGAGCAGAAAGGACTCTAATCTGAAAGCCCATACGTGACATTTGCATTTTTTCCTGCAGTGTTTAATGGTGGCCCAATAATGACACACTCTGAGCCCACTACTTCCCTGAAATGCTTTTCCTATCAATTTTTATCCAATCCAGCTTCCTACAAAGGGATCTTTTGTCTCTTTCTGTTTGGCTTTGCTGGAGCTGTCACATGAAATCATTTAGAAACTTTCTGTTGGGGGAATAGAAGTGTCTCGATCCTCCAGCTATACAAATCTTGGCTATTCTAGGACAGAAACAAACTGATCTGTTTGGCTGTTTATTTCTTTCTCTTCTTGCCTAATGTCGGACTTGCAAACATTTTTTCAACACGGGGTGCCAGGATAATGTATGTACATTATGATTCTTCTTTACTCTGCCACTGTTCAATTTGGAAATGATAGTCTTACAGTTTGGGTAATCATTTGGCCAATTTATCCCCTGGATTTAAGAATTTCTGTAGGCCTTGTAATCAGGACTTGATAACTCCTGATTGTGAAATGCCATCCATACAAGTAATGATGGAAGCGATCAATTGCTTTAACAATGCTTAATAGCACTTTCCTGGTGTCTCTGTAGTTTCTTTCCGATGTACTCGATGTACTCGGTTTGACTATAGTCAGCTATTGTTCCCTTATGGAGACCCATCTTTTGCATAAGATGTTTTCCCTTCTTGGAACTGAAAAGGTCCCATTACTTCTCTGATCCTATGCCCCTCATTCCTCCTACATTTATGTTCAATGGGTATGTTTCTTTGTTTCACTCGGTATTCATCTTGTGTTCAAAAATGCACCTAATCTGGATGGATGTTTCCTGGGCCCCATTTCAGTCTTGCTTGCAATATCTCTTCTTTGATCACCATTCTGTAAATAAAGAATCTCAAAATCTCAAGCTTTCCTAATGTGGTGCCCAGAGTTGGACACAATAATCCAAATGTGGTCAGATAAGGATGGTATAAAGTTGGGGCTATCACCTCCCTCGTCCTGGCCACTGCTTCCCCAAACAGCCCAATGTTGTATTTACTTTTTCTTCTGCTATGTTGTACTTTTGATTCATATTGAACATGGAGCCCAATAAAATCACAGAATTATACCTTTATATATTAGAATTGAATAGTTTTTAAATCATAGAATCATAAACATTAGAATCATAGCCTTAGATCTGGAGGATAACTTTAATGTCAGTCTCAGACCTAACTTCCTCATTTTACAAATGAGAGAACTGAGGCACAGAAAAGGTAAATGACTTGCATAGGGTCATGCTGCTCATAAGTGTCTGGGGCAGGATTTGAACTCACATCTTACTTAATCCAAATCCACTGCCACATGCACTATGATACCTAGCTGCTTCTCTCATTTTCCCCACAAATAGTTGTCCAGCCATGCTCACCCCTTCCTCCACTTATGAAATTAATTTTTGGACCCTGAGTGAGGGACTTTGCATTTATCCCTAATAAGTTGCATCACACTTGGTCAGGCTTATTGCTCTAATGTGATCTTTTGGGATCCTTATTCTATCATTCTATGTGTTAATTGTTATATCCAAGTTCTCTGAAAAGTTCTCCCCAAGATTTAAACATAACATGCTCAAGGCCTTCCTTGCTTTCTCCCACCAACCAGCACAAGGGCATCCTTTGGAGGAGCATTCTGACTATCAGTTTGTCATACCCTGTTCTTGCCAGATGACAGACCTTCCCTTCTTATCACACTATTCCTTGATGATGTCAAGCTAAAGATAATCCAGTGTAATAGATAATAGAGCATCAGGCCTGGAGTCAGGAAAAGCTGAGTTCAAATCCAGCCTCAGATTCTTAATGGTTTGTAATCAGTCACAAGTCACTTAATCTCTTCTTGTCTAGTTTCTGCACCTATAAAGTGGAGATGATAATAGCATCTCCCTCTGTCCCTCAATGGAGTTTCAGTTTCTTAATTTACTAAATGATTACATTGGATTTGGCAGCCTAAAAGGCATACAACTTCCAACATTAGTTCACAATGATAATGTTTTGTAGTTTACAAGCACTTTGATCACAGAAATTCTGCAACATACACAGTGTATTTTTATCCCTATTTTACACGGAAAAAAACTGAGATGCAGAAAGGTCCCCAGGGATATAGAATTTAAAGCCTGCTGGCTTCCCAGGATTTCTGTAAGTCTTTAGTAAAATCCCACCTCCTACATGATTCCTTCCCCACCCTCTCTTAATTCCAGGAGCTTCCCTTTGTTAATTATTTTCTACTCATCCTGTGTATAGCTAACTTGGGCTATTTTGTTTGCATGTTGTCTCATCCATTAGATTGTGAGTTCCTTGAGGGAAGGGACTGTCTTTTGCCTCTTTTTGCATCTTTGGCACTTAATACAGTGCTTGGCACATAGTAGGCACTTGATAAATGTTTATTGATTGATTGATGCCCCTTGGGGGCCTTTATAAGCCTAAAAACATCATATAAATATGTGCTATTAACAGCATGTCTTCTCTTTCCTAATAGAGTATAAGCTTCTTGAGGGTATGACTGAATCCTATTTATCTTTGAGTCTCCCTCATCACCTTACACAATGTCTGGCATCCAATAAACACTCAATGCACATTTGTTGAATTGGAAATTATAACTTCTTTAGAAAATAAAACCTTTTAAAGTACAGAATGGAAATACTTTAACAATGAATGCTTCAAGACATAATGTCTTCTGAACAACCCTAGAAGACTACCAAAATCCCCAAATCTCATTTTGAGAACCATTGGCCTAAAACTACTCTTGCTTATGAGTAAATCTTAGAAGGAGATTCAGAAAATTATTCTCTTTCTTTAGAAACATAAAGCCCAAGATGGGTGACAGGAAGTCCTATACATGGCAAAATAATCATAGTAACACCCTTTGTAATAACAGCAACAACAACAACAAAAAAAAACCCTGGAGAGGGGGTATGAATGGATGCCCTTTGGGGAGAAGATCATTGAAGAATTGTGGCATATGAATAATATATAACATTTTTCAAAGCATAAAAATGATGAAGATAAAAAACGAGAGAATTTATATTAAGCGATACAATGTGGGGGAAAAAGCAGAGTTAAGAGAACTCAAGTGAGTAGTAGTACCATTACTAAAAAGCAATCTTATTCTAATGAATTTTAAAGAATAATCTCCTTACTGAAGAGCTAAGCAGGAGACTTCTTCACCTCAGGAGAGGAAGAAGGGGGGGGGGGGAAGAAGAAGAAGGAGAAGAAGAAGAAGAAGATGATGATGATGATGATGATGATGATGATGATGATGATGATGATGATGATGATGATGATGATGATGATGTTGATGATGTTACAAAAGGTTCAGTGGGGGTAGAGACAGGCTAGGGGTCAACGACTGTGGTAATAGCAACCATAAAACTGGAAGAAAGCATACCAGCCCATGGCCAACTACTTTTTAAGGGTTCCCCTTGATTTCCAGGTTTTCCTGGACCCATTCTTTCTTCACATTCTTTGTCATTACCATTTTCCATTCTTCCAGTCTCCTCTTTCCAACTTGGGTGGTGCCATTTAATTTCTTGAATTGCTCTCCCCACCTATATTATTTTTCATTCCTTACAGTAGACCTTGGAATGCTTGCTACCTTCCCTGTGTAGCCCTGAGAGAACTCAGCCGCTCACCACAAGTGATGATTTAATGTGTGAATTATATGGTTATTGGAATGGGTGTCAAGGAAACAGTGTAATATATGTAATGTGGATGCTAATGTGGCTGCAGTATCTGAGTGGATGTCTGGGTGATTTCTAGCACTTCTTTAAATACCCTGTCAATTATTCTTATCACCTATCATTCCAAACTGTCTATTATATTCTAATAACAATAATGATGCTTTGCACTTATCACTGTACCTTTCACCTGAGGATCTCAAAGAGTTTTTGCAGATATTCATTAGCTCTTTGTGAAGTAGGCAAGGGACACATAAATATCACATCTTGTGGCACCACATAGCAGGAATTATTAGTCCTTTGACATGGTGTATATAGTTCCAGGACTGAAAAAGAAGCAGATAGGCCAATGAAGAACCCATTATCATCATCACCATCATTTGCAGGGCATCTGCAGGGTTTGGTGGCAGAGTTGGGAGCTGCTTTCTTTTTTTCCTAACATTTTCATGAAACTATAGAAGCCTCTTTTTAACAAAGTGTGGGTTAGGGGCGATAGGGGATAAGAGACCTGGCTCTTAACTTATCCTCACACATCACAAGATCTGGCTTGGACCAAAAGCCTTCCTGCCCAATTAGGTAAGTTCTGAGTTCTGTGGGGAGCATCAGCCTGAATATAAACTATCTAGGCCAGTGTGATATGACAGTGGCATTATGCTCCTACTTGGCCAAACCCCAAGCTTCTGGCTCATATCTGTTGATCCTGACCCAGTCTCTCCTCCTCTTACTTCTTATCCATCTCCCTTTAGAGGAAGCATGGTATGGTGGGAAATGAGTTTCATTCTAGCAGTTAGGAGACCCAAGCATAGGTGGTATCATGGAGCACTAGTTTGGTAGTCAGAAAACCTGGGTTCTTGGCTATCAATTACCTGGCTTTAACTCTTTGGGAAATTCAGTTCAATAATTAGACTTTTGGGGTTTTTTCCCATATTTAAAAATGTTTTTAATTAACAAAATTTGTTGTTTCTTTCCCTCTCTTCTACCTTGCGACCTTGGGAAAAGAAAAACAAAAACCTTTTTTTAAGTAAAATACATTATCTTTTTTTTTTTTAAGCAATTGGGGTTAAGTAATTTGCTCAAGGTTACATGGCCAGTCATTATTTGTGTGTGGGTGCTCATTTTCTGAGGCCAGATTTGATCTTGGGTCATCCCAACTCCGAGGTTGGCGCTCTTACTGCGCCACCTAGCCGCCCCGTAAAATACATTATCAAGTGAAAACAAATTTCTGCATTGGGTATGTTCAAAGATATATTCACAAGCATCAAAGTGCCTGTTAGGCACAAGAAACTGTGTTAGATGTCAAGCAAATAATGATCAAAAAGAAATACCATCTCTACTGAGGTATATGGTAGATAGACCCTGGACTAAGAGTCAGGAAGACCTGAGTGCAAATCCTACCTTGGACACTTACCATGTCCCTTACCATGACTTACATGTCCCAGAGAAAGTCACTGAAACTTCCTGTGACTCAGTTTCCTTATCTATGAAATAACGGGGATTTGATTCAGCCTGTAATATCCTTTCTAGCTGTAAATCTGTTATTCTATGGTTTAGGGGGTTTAAATTCTACTGGGAGATACATGTATGGTTGTTCTTCATACTCAGAGAGGCCCAAAATGGCATCACTATGTCAGGGCCAATGTATAGTATGTCCAGCTGTGGTTGATCAGACCTATAGGGGTATGGGAGACTCTACCCCAGGTTAGGCACAAATAGTCCACATGAACACTTGGAATGGAGATGTCTCTAAATTTGTACATCTCGTGTTTCTTTTGAGCTACTGCAAATCTACATTGCTCATAAAGCACAGAACCTTCTTTGGTGCAGGCACATTATGCTGGACAGTCCTGTGCCAGCACCTCCCACATTTCACAATCAATACTAAAATTCTTCAGAGAGACCTTGAGAGTGTTCTTGTATTGCTTCTTCTGACCTCCATGTGAGCATCTGCCTTGTGTGAGTTCTTCTAAAGCTCAAAAACTCTAATCCTGTGATACTAAAATAATCTGAAGAAGAGTAATGGCTGGAGTGCACCAGCAAAGGTTGACCATAGAAGGTGAACAAGAAGATCATTCTAGTTATGGGGGACATTCTGTATAAGTGTATAGAGAAAAGATATGAAATGTTGGGTATGATAACAGCAAACAGATTAGTATGACTGGAGTTTAACTTGCCTGAGGGACAGTAATGTGTAATCAGGCACAGAGACAGACTACAGTTAGATTGTGAAGGACTTTAAATGTCAAACATTGGAGTTTGCACAGTATTCTGGGAACAATGGGAAGCCATTAATGCTTCTAAAAGAGGGGAGTGACTTGATCAGACCTATGCTTTAGGAATGTCGCTAAGGTATGGATGGTGGGTGAGAAATGGCTCCTACCTGAGGCAGGGATAGCTATTAGGAGGCTTTCTGTATATGCCAAGAGAGAGGGTTGTAGCTGTGTAACTAGAGAGAAGAGGATGGATGTGAGAGCTGCTGTGAAGGTCTTCTCTCTTCCATTACTGGGAATAATCAAGTGTTGACTACAGTCACTCAAAAGCTTTTCTGTTTCCAGTCACTAGATTTTGGATGAGAAAAATATTAACAGAGGGACACCTATCTCCCTTCCCCAAACTTCTAAAGCTTTTGCAAGTGACACCACACATTTTTGTGCTTAATTGCGTCCTTAATTTTATCTTTCCAATAGGTTTTGAGCTGTCTGAGGCTAGAAACAATGCTGTATACTTTTTTGTATCTCT
This sequence comes from Gymnobelideus leadbeateri, assembly GCA_011680675.1. Lineage (NCBI taxonomy): Eukaryota > Metazoa > Chordata > Mammalia > Diprotodontia > Petauridae > Gymnobelideus > Gymnobelideus leadbeateri. The sequence continues at coordinate 1,270,901 of WOXC01006915.1, read as the reverse complement.
CACAGCCCTTGACCTACACAGTAGAGCCTCAACAAATACATGCTGATAGACTTGTGCTTAAACAATGGAAAATCCAAAAATCTCAGTCTTGGTGTCAGAAAGGAGTGCAGGGGTCATGTTGTTCATCTCACACTTCACCATACCTACCAATATCATTGACAAGTAGTCATGAGTCTTTGCTTGAAGACCTTCAGTGGAATCAAAGGGACAAATCAGCCTATTTTATAGTTGAATAACTTTGATTGTGAGCATGCGTTACATAATATGGAGTCTAAATTTGCCTCTTTGCAATATCAACCCCTCAGACACCAAGCCAACCAATTCTGATTTCTATTCCATATAATGGGTTTAACTCCTCAGTAGTACCTTGCAGACATTATTTTGCACTGGCATAGCCTTTGAGAACCTAGGATTGCTTACACACCATGAGGAACCAGTAAATTACATTAGTGAAGATCTGAACATGGAGTGATAGAAAAAGGTCACATTCTAGCATCAATTTGGCCCATTTCAACATCATTTGGCCTGTGACTTTGGAGTGAACCGTTCTTTGGAGTGTAATTATTTTACTAGCAAGTATTTACTGATGATCTCCTGTATATGGCAGGTGCTGTAAGTGATATGAAGAAACACATCACATTGTCTCTAGCCTTAGGTACCCCAAAACCTAGTTGAAGAAACAAAATGAAGAGCACAATAAAGTGCTGAAATGGACAGCACCAATTATAAGTGTAATAGAGGTTTGTAGATGGAAGACATGACCCCTCTGTAATTCAGCCCTTTCCAGAGTCATTCCCCATGGAGATCTTTTGATGTGCCCTTTAGACCAGGATAGAGATCTCCTAGCATCATGATTTTCAAGGCACAAAATGCCTATTCTGCTCACTCTGCACCAAAAGCAACAGGACATAATTCATTTGTGTAAAGTGCAATACTGAATGTGAAACTCTGAAATATGTACTGCATAAGTAATGGCAGTAAAAAGCCAATAATATTTTAAAGATATTTTAAAGATTTAGTATTTATCATTGTAACAGAGTTTTTATGTTTGATATTATATGAACCTATGATCTCACTTCTGAATCGATGCTATTTTATTACTTGCTGTTATATTTATGGAATGTTACTGTGAATGAAGTAGAGCAAGCCAAGTATATTCCCAACATAACCTATAAATAATTTAAGTAAATAAACTAAGCAAATCTTCATGAAGCAATGCATTATTTACTATTCTTTGTTGCTGAAATATGAGTTTAAAATTTGGTTACATATTAATGTAAGATCTTAGAGGTTTCTAGGTCTCCCTGGGGAATCAGATCCTAAGGCTTAACTGAGAATTAACCTTGCATGCCTTCCCAACTCCCTATCTGAAAACTATGCTCCTGGACAAGGTTGAATCACACTTCTTATTCCCAGAAAATGTACCCTTCTAGAGCATCAGTTTGTATTTCAGCAACACAGTGGATCCATGATCTCCAAGGTGTGAGCATTCCTTTTACCTGTGCAGATTAAATCCTTCCCCTATGCCTTCTCACCTACAAAGTGCTTGTCCCTCCCCTTCCAATCATATGTGTTCTCAGTGATGTCTTGAATACCATGTAGAGAATTATCAAGGTCTTCAATTATTCCAAGAAAATCCACTTTAGCAACATAGTACCCCCTTCCTTGTTTTTAAGAATTGCTTTTAGCCAAAGGTCTTAGGCATAGGTGTCCATAGAGGTGGGCAAGCATGTGCCAGAACTTTCCGAGGTGAGCATTCCATTTATCTTTAAAGCACATCTAGAAAGGAAAATACGATCATTTAAGGGGAAAATTTATTAACCTTTTCTAAATCTTTTGGTCTGTGATCTTTTTTTAAATTTTTAAAATTATTATTCCAATATAATTGGTTTTCTTTGTTAGCCTATATATTTCATTTTATGCATTTGAAAACATTTTTTTCTTAGAAGGTGCCCCTAGGCTTAACTAGACTGCCAAAGGGATCCGTAGCACCAAAGAAGCATTAGCTTCCTTTCCACACCTAGCATCAATCCTTAGTCTCTCAGGTTGAAATCCTTGCAAGAAGTACATAGCCTTTCCTCTTTCTGTACTTTGAAAACCCCAACAATTATATAGCAATTTTTTTCCACAAGAAGAGGAATTTTTCCTCCCATCTTTTTTTCTCTTTCAGAAGCAAGGGCAGCCGGAAATCCTTCTTATTTTCAGAGGAGTCTCACCACTAATTCTCTTAGAAAGATATGTTTGCTTAATTTGTACTTAAGCTGTATAGACCTCATATTGACTTCCCAGATTACAAGAAATCAGAAAGGAAAAGAGATATTATACACTAAACCAGGACTTATAAACCCATATTTATAAACCACTAACCAGTTATATGACCTTTAGAAAGTCATGACCTCTCTAAGCTTCTGTTTTCTCATATATAAAATCAAGGAATTAGACCAAATGGACCCTGAAATTATTTCACAATCTGAAATTCTATTATTTGTGCTCTCTAGAACTAATCTAATCTATACCCTGACTCCAGAGAAGTAAATGAATAACTGAGTCACCCAAGACCATATAGGTAGGGAGAATAGCATCTGTAGCTTTGTTTCTATCTCTGTCTCTTTGTACCTATTCATACAGGTCCATAGAAACATAGATACACATACATGCATGTTTCTATATGTATATATAATGATAATGTGAGTATAAATTATAAATTTATCTAAATGTAACTATATAATATATGTAAATTTATGTAAATATAAATAATATAAATATATGTGGGGTTATATAAATGTAAATAATGTAAATATGTGTAAATTTATATAAATGTAAATATTTAATACACATAAACCCTATATATATATCACATAATTATAGAATATTAGAATTTAAAGGTGCTTTTGTTGTCATATAAGCCAAAATCTACCATGATGCCTCCCTTCAGCATCTTTAATAAATAATCCTCAGTCTCTACTTGAAGACCTCCATTAATGGGGAGCTCACTTTCTCTTAAGGTAGCCCATTCCAAGTTTATTTAGTTCTGTTAGAACAATGTCTAACTGATGAAGTTTTTAAGCAAGCCAGGACTGCTTAGATGTGAAATAGATGAAGTTTTAATGCCCTCATCTCTTGTGTTTCAACATTCATCTGCCTCTTTAGAGAATTTACCACCTTCCCATGTGCCCTTGTGTCCTCTCTTCCCTTTCTTCTCCCTCCTCTCCCCTCCCCCACCAAAGTCTTCTGCTCTCAGATTTTGTACTGTCAAAGGAAAGCATATGATAGACTAACTCATGATAGAGTGATAACGGCTTATGTTATCTCCTCTTCTGGAATTTGTATTTAATAGGTGAGCTTAGGGAGTTGAGTGGCAGAATTTCACATATCTTAGACAGGGATATAGATGTGAGGCTTTCCATCATTCTGAACTTATACCCTACATACATATGTCTTTCTTCCTAGTGCTACACCATATGATTTTAGAAAAAAAGGAAACGGGGGCGGCTAGGTGTAGCAGTGAGTAAGAACGCTGCCCTGGACTCGGGAGGACCCGGGATCTGTTCCAGCCTCAGAAAATTAGCACCCACACAGAAATGACTGGCCATATAACCTTGAGCAAGTTACTTAACCCCAATTGCTTAAAAAAAAAAAGGGAAATGGAGAATGCCCCACCCAGACCAGCCTTTGAAAAAGTCTAGTATCAGAAAGGACTATAACATAGGGGAGGAAGTTGGCCATTAACAACTTTATTATTTGTCTTCACTTCTCTCAACCAACCTCAGTGTTCTCATCTGTAAAATGAATGTCTAAACTTCTAAGCCTATAAACTGCTTTTGAAATTTAGGGCTGTATTCCAAGTTTTCCCCAGAGAAATGAAAAATTGTCAAGTTTACTGGGGAGTGAAATAAAAGTCTTTGGCTGGGACACTTTTGGTTTCGCTGGCTTGCTGAGCAGTGAGCAAATAGTGTATTCTCTTAGACTTATTCACTTAATTTGAAATTTACATCTGAGTTACTGTTTACATCATGATGCAGACAGATGAGTTCAAGGCAGAGCCAGTCTCTGAGAGCAAAGGAAGGAAGCCAAACTGCTCGGTAGCTCCAGTCTCACTTTATCTATCCTAGGCAGCTCTGCTTGAAGCTCCAACAAGAGACACCACAGCCAGTGGTGGGATGTGTTTCTGGTCCTCAGGGGAACCTATAAATCTCAGTTCATTAATCAATCAATAATACTTGTCGACAGCTCACAAACATCACCAAAAGTCTTTGAGGCAGTTATCTAGTTGTTCTGTGTTGATAACGGTGCCCTAGAAACACACATACACACACACACACCAGACATGCAAGAGTTATAGTTGTATAAACGCCATAATTATATATTAGTATTCAAACATTTATTAGGTACTACTGGTGTCATAATCAATCTCAAGCCATAACCAACTGAATGAACAAAACTCGAAGTTGTAATGTACCACCAGAAGCTGCTAGCTAGACCTGGGGTCAAGGAAGACCTGAACTCAAATCCAGCCTCAGACACTTACTGGCTGTGTGACTCTGGGCAAGATACTTAATCTCTGCCTGCTTCAATTTTCTCAGCTGTAAAGTGGTGATAATAATATTACCTATTTCCCAGGGTTGTTGAAAGGATCAAAAAGATTATATTTGTAAACACTTAGCACAGTGCCTGGGATATATAGTGGGTGCTTAACAAATGCTTATTTCCTTTCTTCCTTCCATTCTGCATCCAGGAAACCTGAAAGGCAGCCAACATGTAGATCTGGAAGTTTCACCATTTTAACAGAGGAATCTAAGAAATGAAGAATAATTTTAAAATACAAACAGAGTTAACATCAATGTGACTTCAGGTCTGAGGCTAAGCTAGCTGACTAATGGTAAATAGTCATGTCTATAGATGGTCATCCCCAATAGTCATCCCAAAAGAAATTCCTGTTTACTCAGAAGCCAAACAAGCTTTCTCTTAGATGATACTGTTTAGCGATGATTCATGATCCCCTCAGTTGTGCTTTTCCTACTTTCCTGAAATTACTTTTTGTTTGCTTTTTATATAGTTTATAATCAGATAACTGTGTGCATATTGCTTCCAATTCCCAAACCCCATAGAATATAAGTTTTCATTTCATTTTTGTCTTTGTAACTCCAGCACCTATAATGGGGCTTGGTATATGGTAGCATAGATTTATAGTAGCTGGAAGAGACATTATAAATTGGCAAGGCTAACTCCTCTCCTTTCACAGATGAGGACATGAGCTCTAGGAAGGTCAAGTCAGATCAGACAATAACAGTAGTAAGTTGTCTTAGCCTTCCTCACTTTACTTGAAATTTACATCTTAGTTATTTTCATCATAACACAAAAAGAGGAGTTCAGGTCAAATCTAGTCTCAGGATAATCAATGAATAGCCTGTGTGCTCCACTGATATCCCAATATTACTAAGAGAGTAAGAAGTCATATTGGGAGGTCCCCCTGCACCAAAATTATGGGAAGACCTAGAAGAGAGTCTCACAAGTTGGCCAGGCATGAGTCAAATACTTCACTGGAAAGAATGCTTACATCAATAAATCATGGGGTACCCACATAGAAGAGTCACAGATCATTTGGAGTAGCATAATGGTGCCTGGGGTTGGGAATGAGGCCCTTGAACTTGTGATCTGAAGAGCTTGGGCATTTCTTGCCCACCATTATTGGAAGGACCAGATACTTCAATACCCAAGAGATGTAATCAACTAATTTTGACTAATTTTTTAAAGTGGATTCCATCTCTAAATAACCAAAATAAGTCTTTTCTGTAATAAAGAAAAATATAATACACACGAAAGCCCCCTGAATTTTTTAATCAGAAAATCTGGACCTAAATCCCAGCTTTATTGTTGTCTATTCTCTGTGACTTTGGGCAAAACATTGCACCTTTATGGGCCTTAGTCTCCTCATTAGTGAAATGGAGTTGGACCTACTCACCTCAATGGTCTCTTTCAGCTCTAAACCCTATATATGCAAGATTTAAACTATTATCAAGCCTTCATGATCAAAAGGTAGGGGGAATCTTAAATTGTACAAAATCAAGTCATGAGACTTGAAATAATAATAACTCACATTTCAAGTAGTACTTTAAAGTTTACAAAGAACCTTCCTAGCAACCAACCTGTGATTTAGGTAGTGTAATTATAATTGTTCCCCTTTCACAACTGGGGGAATTGAAGCTAGCAGAGGTTGATTGACTTGTCCACAGATACAAAATAAATGTGAGAGCTGAGATTTAAATATGCTTCTTGACCTCCAAGCCAGCATGTAAAATAAGGTGGCTGTAAGACTTCTAATGTACATTACATTATGACACTATCCTCTGTATTGCTGTTTTTATTGTTATTTAGTTCTTTTGTTATTTGCAGCTAGATCCTGGTTAATGGGAATAATGAATCCCTGTGAAGTGGTGACATTACTTGAATTTGCACTGTATATTTCCTTGGGGCTGAAACCAATTACCATATTTTACATAATTATAATTTTGAATCCTGTGAATTCAAATACATGCAACTACTTCAAGGGATTCATTAGTCTCACTAATCGGGACTTAGATATAATTTTTTATTTGTCTATTAATTATTTTTTCCAAATCCATTTTATGCTACATGAAGAAAGAGACCATGTTGTTCTCATTAGATACTTGCTAGTGGTTCAGAAAAGAATCCAAGTAGTACCTCATTTTCAAGTTTATGTGTAAAGGCTTCTGGTAAAGAGTTGCTATATCTGTACACGGAGGCCAGCAATGGAGGAGGGGTTTATGCATCCATCTCAGTGTGAAACTGAGGATCTCTATAGCCAACTGGGTCCAGAAACTCATTTTATTATTGTGCTAACAGAAACCTGGATAAAGAACAGAACACAAGTCAGCAAGCTAGTCAATAAACATTTATTAAACACTTATTATGTGCCAGGTTCTGTGCTAAGTGGTGAGGATATAAAGAAAACCAATAGATAATCCCTGCCCTCAAGGAGTTTACAATCTAATGAGGAAAGCAACAAGCAAACAAATATGTAAAAATAAGCTATATACAGGATGAGTATAAAATAATTAAAAGAAATAAACCATTAAAATTAAGAGGGGTTGGGATTGTCTTCCTATAAATCAGAATCAGTAAGAGTATTTAATTAAATCAACAAGTATTAAGTGCCTACTCTGTACCAAGCACTGGAAATACAAAAACAAAGAATGGAACAATGACTCCTCCTAAGAACCTTACACTCTAATGGTGTAGATAAGGATTTATAAGTATATGAAGAATAACTATAAAGTGAACAAATATATAAAGTGTTATTTAATATGGGGTTGCTTAAGGGCAGTAGCAGGAGAAGTCAGCCCTATGAAGAATCCACACCTAGAGTGAGCAGATCCCTGATAGAAACTGTAAATGGACTCTTCTGTTTAATTAACCAAAAATGTCAATTCCACATTGTCATTGTTGTGTGTCCTTCATTTTTGAAGAGGACCAATGACATCATGATATGATGTCTTAACTTACAAAGTTGCACAAGTCTTCAGTCTCACCTCTCTTCCTGAGACCAAAGTCCAGTGGCAGGACAAAAGTCAAGACAACTGGTAACGTCTCAGAATGCAGTGGATGACCTGGGCATCTTTGATATCTGACCAAGCTCTAAGCTGGCACCTGCTTCAGCTATCTTCAAGGTCATTGGAACAAATTGTTCTCATTCACCTATTCCTCTGGGGGGAAATCTTCTCATGCTTGGGGTAGAAATTCTCCTAACTCAAGGGTCTGAGGTCCATCAGTTACCTTCAACCTGTTTTAGCCTATCTCCTGAGACTGTTTACTGAGTTGCGGCCACTACATCTGCTACAGCTTCTTGGAGCCCCCTCAACCATCCCGAATAAAGAGAGATGTGAAATCCAGGTGACACCTCCTGCTTCTTGAGCAGCCTCACCTAGCACTCGTCTTTACACTAAAAGAAAAGATTACCACGAATCAAGTTATGGAGTGTAGCTGGCCCATGAACATTACCATAGACTGGTCACTTGAGAAGACCTGGTACTCAAACTTCATATATATGCTGGATCATAGGCAAGATCAGCAGAATAAAGAAGAAGCTTGGAAGGCGTGCTGTGGAGTCACTTCAGACCACTCAGGGAAAATATCAACTGCTAGAAAGCAACAGCCATAGCAATATCAAGCTGGCACATAAGCAGCCATCTGAGATGTGGTGGCTCATTTGCAGCATACATCGCAGCCACTGTGGCAGGAAGATGGTTATAAATGACGACAGCCCCTATGAGCCAGGATAAGACCGAGGCAGGGCAAACCATTGAAAGAGATACCTTCTTTTCCCTGTCTCCTTCCTCTGCCCTCTCCCCCATTTTAGGATCATCTCCTGATGAAATGTCCAGTTCCATGCAACACCTAAGGGGGAAAATGCTGTTAGGTTCAGGAAAGGAGCCTTCTCAAACCTGTCAAATCTTACCCTGCCTACTGTCTGGCCTGGATCCAGTGACAGAACCCGTGAGCCCTACCAGAAGTCCCGCCCCACCCCCTGGCAATCATATTCCCACACACAGGCTAGAACACTGTCAGCAGCAGCATCTCAAAATATGAAGGATGAGGATATGCCATCAATTGAAGTTGGGGTCATCAGCATCAATCTTACACAATCAGACTGCTTTACATTTCTTAAAGCCCAATTCATGTAAACTTATAATATCCTAAATTAAATCAAGTGCACAAGTACAAATGAGTGAATTGTTAATTACCTACTGCCACTGGCCTAAGTTTCCAAAGCCTGGGGTGTCATTTTTCACCAGACTGACATTCTGAAAGGCACCATTTGTCAGGTTCAGATGGCCTCCCTCCAGCTCAACCTCTTCCCTTTTCATTCCCGTGATTTTACTAAGGCAACGTTAAAGAAGTTTTTAAGTACAGACATTAGCTCATTTGCAGCTAATTATCATAGGCAAATGGTGGAGTCAATTTGAAGAGTTCATTCCTCTCCCCTTTCCTCCCCTCCCCCTTTTTTGGCTGAAGCTTTTGTGATGTTCTCCAGGTAAATCCCATGCATAATGTAACAGTGGCAATGTTGTTTGCATAATAAGCTATTTTCTACCAGAGAAGCAGAAACATTTTATCGCTATAGAGAAAGCTCAAATTATGAATACATTTTCATATAAGTTGATTTATGTGAAAATTACAAATAAATGCAGAGCCGGGCTGCAAGTGAATTGTTTGTTCCCAGTTCAAGGAGTAGTGTTATTTGAGATTAAAAAAGAAAACAACCCCACCACATCCTGCTAAGAGAAATATTTTTTAATGTTATTCAGACTGAAGCATGCACCATGTGATCCAGGAAGAAAAGCATCTTCAGGCCGGGCATTGAGAATCGGGGTTGCAAAAGCTGGGAAAAACTTGTTCGATGGTTTCTGCAGCCTACTTATCATGTAATTTTTTTCTTCACTTGAACTATAGGGCCATAAAAATTCTCAGTAAAATTCTGAAACTGTTTCCTACTATAATCAAAGGAAGTTGAAATAGTAAATGAAAGCCTATTAATGGTCTTTTTAAAAAGACCAAATGGGGGGGGGGAGAGGAGAAAGGTGGAGGAGGGTATAGGAGAAGAAAAGATGGGCAGAAGATGAGGATGACTTTGTATGAGGTACAGAACTTTCTTCAAGCATACCTGAGGTTCCCTAAAACTGTGTGAGGTCCTGGAAAAAATCTTGGATTGGTAGACAAAGGACTCCAAATTCAAATCTTACCTCTCATTCTCCATGTGGATAACTTTGGGCAAATCACATCACCTCTCATCACCTGAGTCCTTAGATGTAAAATGAGATTTGTAATTCTCTAGTAAATGATGCTAGTAAAACATATGAGGTATATACATGTATTTGTGCCTCAGTTTCCTCATCTGTAAAATGAGGGAAGTTGTGCCTTCCAATCCCAGATCTGTGATGTGAAAAATAACTCGAAGACATGAGCATGAAGCTGTTCCTTTGCTTTATTCTTTTTTTTTTTTTTTGGAGGGAAATTGGGGTTATGTAACTTGCCCAAGGTTACACGGCTAGGTTTTTGTTTGTGTGTGTTAAGTGTCTGAGGCCGGATCCGAATTCAGGTCCTTCTGACTCCAGGGCCAGCTCTCTACTCACTGTGCCACCTAGCCACCCCCTCCTTTGCTTTATTCTTTTAGTTTATTCCTAGAGAGCCACAAACACTAGCCACAAATCTTTAACAAAAACCCTCCAGATGTTTGAGGCAGTGACTGTGAAGGAAAAGGCATAGAAGCTTGGCCACATCTGTATAAGCAAAGAAAAGCAGGGGGTTGAACAATTTCTCTCTAGGCATCATACAGTATAGACAGTGAGTTTAGGTTCGATAGATCCATCTCCAAATATCTCAAATTGTCAGCTATAATTTGGCCCCTATCTCCCACCCACCTACCCTTTTCCTTTGGCTGTGCATGTGGGCCTTTTAAGACTGATGATGATGATGATGATGATAGCATTTATATAATTTTTTAAGGTTTTCAAAGTGCTTTACAAATATTTTTCTCATTATATCTCCAGAGAGTAGTGTAACCCTGATAAATGACATCACTGCATTTTTCCTAAATGTCTTCCACTTGAGCCCAGAGTAGGATTAATGATCCTGGCCTTGGTAGGACAGAAGAAGCCATAGTAAAGTCCTTCACTGTGACCCACATTGTATTATTACTCCACAGCCTGAGTAACTGTGCTACCAATTTCCTGTTTCTGTTTTCATTGTTGAGATTGATTTTGCACGTTCCCTCTGGTGGCATGCCAGTAATCTGTGCAAAAAGTTCAAATAAATCACGTTAGGCCTGGCCTCAATTAATATTGGAGAAGTGTTTCATGGTGTCCAAACAGTCCTGGAGGAAATACTTGGTCCACGATTCTTGTCGCTACTTCGGTTTTGTATTCATAACCAACCCTAGACTTGAGTGCCTGGACCAGCCCATTGAAAACTAAGGAGAAGGAACAAATGATCCCTGCTGGTCTCTTCCTACTTTCTAATCCTATCAGGTTATAAATGAACCAGATAAATTCTATAGATAAACCAATAGCAGACATTTTTTGCCTTTGAATTAGACAGAAATGTTCATTCCCCTAAAGGAAGTTACCACACTGTTTACACCCAACGGTAATCAGGAAGATTGATGCACCCAAATCTTCCAAAAACGTTTGACTTTCAAAGCCAGGTGCTATCCTAATAGAAATGGTAGCATTGTGAGAAGTGTCTGCAAGATAATAAAAAACTGGGTGTTGGCAAATCATTTCACAAATACTTTTCTGAATAACTGCATTTCTGTAGACTTGCTGCTCAGGCCAAGTGGCAGAAGGCCAGGCTCACACTAACAAAGGAATAAAAGAAAACCATCCTCTCCTACTTAAATTCCAAGGATCAAAGGTGCTTGGGACCCCGGTATTGGTCAGAGGCCATATGGGTTTTGCATCTCCTTTACAAATAGTGACATTTTTCACCAGAGCTTAAAGAGACCTCAGAGGGCATATAGTCCAAGCCACACCTGTGTGGGAATCACCCCCTACAAGATCTCCAACAAGTTCATCCTTCTCTTGGAGATGTCTAGTGAGTGGGGATTAACTGCCTTGAGAGGCAAACCCTGAAGTTTCTCCAATATTTCTATCTTCTAATTTATTTGTATCTAGAATTGAGTCACTTAACATCTCTAGGTTTCAATTTCTTCATCTGCAACAGGAAGGGGCAAGTCTAAATAATCTCTACAGTTCCTTCCAGCTTTCATGTTTAATGACTATGAAATGGGGCTTTGCTGCCCTTGCCCAGAGGATGTAACATGGAAGTCACCTGCTTTGAGCATAAATCATGCATTCCCCTACCACACAGCTGGCAATGTCCTCTTTCCACTGACTACATAGTTGGAAGAGACTGCATCTTTACAACAACCAGACCAGAACACTTACTCTCTTTTCCCAGGGTGTCCAGAAACAGTGGATCCTGTTCACCCACAACATGGGCACCATGAACTGAACTAGAAAAGCTAGCTTCTCCTCCTCTCACCTTTTTCTTTGTGGCTCTCAGAAATTGGCTTAGGGCTTCATTGGGCTGTTTCATTTATCCTTTTCAGGTCTAGGTGGTAGAATCTCCAGATCCTGAATCCAGTCATGGGGACCCTGAAGGGAGGATTCCAAACTAGATATTGTGGCCAACCCAGAAAGAAAATCCAGGAAAACCAGAATTGGGGGAATGTGGGTGGGACTTTAGACTTGGAACTTAGTGGGACTGTGCTATATAGAATCTAAACTATATAGGAACTAAGCTATGAACCTAATCTTCTTCCCCTCCCCAGAGCCTGAGGAGGGGTTTATACTTCCAGGTATTGGAAAGCTAGGGGTTTTGTATTTTTATTCTTGCTTTATCTTGAAGTCAATATTCCTTTGAAAAGCTAATCTGACTGTTAAGTGATTAAATGGTACTGGAATATAAAGGACCCCTTAAATTTAGGAAACTCTATCTGTTAGGGCTGAAGCCAATGGAAGAGAGACTACACACCCCCAATCTCCCAAACCCCTTGGGGAGGGGTAGAATATAACTTGCCTGGCCTTCAGGCAGTGTGGGGTGAGATAATCACTGTTGAAACTATTTTAAAAAATTTATTGGGAGGCAATATGGTTAGTAGGTAAGAACACTATTTTCAGATTAAAGGCACATGAGTTTTATTTGTAGTTTTGCCATTTATGACCTTAAGTAAGTCACATGCTCTTTAAATTTCAGTTCCCTCATCTGTGAGTTGAAAAAATATAAGGAATAATAACACTTATCTTATTTACTTAAACCACAGAATCTCATTATTAGAAGAAATCTATGAGATCACCTAGCCCACAGGTGTTAATGTAATTTGGGAAATGTTTAACTAAGTAAGAATACAATAAAACATAGACAGCATCAATCTGTGGTTTTCTAAGTTAATTTGCTACAATGGGGGTCTGTTTCTATTTGAGTTTAGCACCGCTGAGATAGATAGCCCAACCTAATGATTTTACAGAGAAGAAAATTGATATCTGGTGAAGGTAAGTGATTTGCCTAAAGCTATTTTCCTCCTGACTGCAGCTAGGTGGTGCAGCGGATAGAGTGCAGGACCTGGAGTCAAAAACAGTCATCTTCCTGAGTTCAAATATCACCTCAGACACTTATTGGCTGTGTGACCCTGGGCAAGTCTTTGCCTCAGTTTCCTCATCTGTAAAATGAGCTGGAGGAGGAAATGGCAAACCACTCCAGTATCTTTGCCAAGAAGATCCCAAATCAGGTCACAAAGAGTCAGACATAAGTAAAATGACTGAACAACAACTCTTCTAATAATAACTAGCACCTTTCAGGCTTGTCATCTTATTTTGTCTTAATCTTGACCCCATAAAGCAGATTCTACAGAAATTATCATCACTTCCATTTTACAAATGGAAGATTCAACGATTTCCATCTGGTCACAAAACCAGTATTTGTCCCCAGGTCTCTCCTAATTCTTACTTAAATGCTCTTTCCAGTACACCACACTGTTTAATGTTGTTCTAATGAGTTGTCTTCTCCTTTCTTTGGCTGGTATGCCTGTGAATTAATTGCTCCTTTCGTAGATATGCACAAATACCATGAATGACTCTTTCAACCAATGTTGAATGTTTCCTGTGCCTTTATCTAATGGTCAAGACCTTATAATCTTTTTCGAGTCAATTAAGGACTTATTCACACATTTGTTGTGAAATTATAGGAAAATTCCTTATACTTTGTGATTACATGCTAGCCTTTCTCTGATTACATTTATCCGAGAAGAGAGGCGAGATCTCTGCTTTACAAGTGGGAAACTTTATTGTTCATATATAAAATCATATACATACACTATAAAGTATTCTACAAACATAAGAGATTGTTTATGTTCCATAGGTAATGTTATTATAATTATAATAACTTACTTTCAGGTCTCCAAAGCACTGAACATAATCTCATTTGAACATCTCATGACAGCCCTGTGAGGTACTAAAAAGAAAAACTACAGATAATATCACTCCCCTTTTACAGGTAAGGAAACTGAGGCTTGGAGGAGTTGAGTGCAGCTCCCTCAAGGTGACATAGCCAGGAATACTGGATTTGAACTCGAAGTGAAGCAATCTATGCACTCAGCCATGCCGTCTTATTCCACAGGCTTCTATGAATTTGACCAAAAGCACTATGACATCATTCTTCACCATCATTAATAAAATGGTTAAGTCAGTCTGAAGCAAGAGAGCTTCTGTCACACCCCCTCAATGACTGACATTTTTGAAGCTTAGCATGGTATAGTCTAACATCACTTTGGCTTCCATATCCTCAGCCTGTCACAGAGCAGCCATCTAGGCTCATTGCGAAACCAATTTGAATTCATTTTGTAAGATTTCAATATATACCATTTCAAAAGGCTTCACTAGCTTCAGAAATAATCTTCCTTTCCTGTCCAGTGAAGGCAGCGACTCCTGGGATATTGTACCCTGCCATCCCCTAATTTTGTAATGCTATCATGAAAAGCAATTAAGTTTGTCTGACATGACTTGTTTTTATAAACCCATGATGCTTACTCCTCTTAATTTAATTCTCCTCTTAAGACTTATAATTTCATTCTCCTCTGACAGTTCATGTGTTCTCTCCACATGTTTGTTCCATTATTTTTACTAACCACAGTAGCAAACCCTATGAATTTCAGTCTAGTAGGGAGGAAGCTGTAAAGTCCCAGCCTTTGCTCTGTACTCAGTCCCCACACCCACTCTGGCTTCTGAAGGAAAAGCACCACCAAGCCAAGGCATTCACACCTTTGAGACCTTGGAACTGTTAAGCTTTAGAGACTGAATAATGCAAATGAGAAGCCCTCACATGCTGTGCCTGACAGAAATAAACCCGAGAGTCTGCTGCCTCTATAGCATTCCAGCACCAGCACAGATAGTCCGCAGACAGCCCTTGCTTAGAGGAGCTCCCAGCCTGGGGCAATGCAAGGAAAATGAGACTTGGGATCCAACAACCTTGGTTGGAATCCTGCTACTGTCACTTAGGATTGACTGGTTACCTTGGGCCATTACTTAGTCTCTCTGAGCCTCTGTTTCCTCCTCTGTAAAAGAGGGAGTTGGAATATCTCACCTCTAAGGCTCCTTCCAGTTTTGTGTCTTTGATCTCAATTCTGAGTATCCCTTCCTCTCGGTTCTTTTTTCTTCTCTTGACCATCTGATGTGTTACTAATTTTATTTTTTTATTTATTTTCAATTTATGGAACAAAACAAGCATTTCCATAACATAATACAACAAAAAAGATGATTGCATATGAAACTATAAATCTACCATTTACAACCCGCTATTCTCTCCAAATATATAACAACATTGTCAGATAAATTTCTTTTTTTCCCATTTTTTCTTCTCCCCCTGTCCCATCCTAGAGATGGATATATCTACATCTACACCTACACCTACACCTACATCTACATCTATACATATACACACATATACACATATATAAAATGTATGCATATGAATATGTGTATATGCATATATACATATGTGTGTATATATAAAATTACTCTGTATATTTGTATTTATTAGTTCTTTCTCTGGATATAGATAGTGTCTTTCTTCATATGACCATTATTTTTCATTTGTGTGTGTTTTTAATAGTCAAAATGACTTAGTCACTCAAAGTCATTCTTCTGGGTTCTTAATGAAATTGTGGATGGTGGGGCAGTTCTTTCATCATTACCTTAACAGGGCCTTTGGATGCGTGATTCTTAAAGTGGCTGGTTTGGATCAATTTCTCTATAATGATCAGGAACAAAATTTCTCTATGATCACTTGACTTAATCAAAGAGAACTTAATTTGAGAGGTGTTATAAAATCTAGGGGGCCAGTCTTAGAATCAGAAAGAGTTTGGGTTCAAGTTCTGCCTTCTGTAACCATGGGTCATTCTCCCAACATCTTATCCCCATGTAACTCTCAAAGTCTATTTAAATTCCAGAGAAATCAAGGTCTGCATCAGGAAAGGAGATTTTACGTACCAGGATTTCTCCATACTTGTGAAATCACAGTTCAGCAACAAAAAAACCAACAAGCCCACAATCCTTCACTGTACTCTAAGATTCATTATTTTATTAAGGCCTCTTTCCTATACTTGTCATTTAACTGCAACAAATACAGGTTATCCATTTAAATTCTTGTTTTGACTGAGCATTCAAACACTTGTTCATCTGCTCTTACACAATCCCATTTTCTTCCACTCCCTGACTACTCCATGATTCCTAGTTGTTTATTTCTTTATCACTGGAAGAGAGAGAGATGTCACACCCTAGTCTGGGTCCTGAGTCTATAGTTACTGGAAATATCCCAGAATCTCTTGCTTCCAGATCATTAATGCCAGAATTGGTGGTTCAATCCTACAGCAAGCCCACATGATCTGCATGAACACACACTGGATTTCAATCTGCCATTCAACAAGCTTGAAGTCTTTTATACTTATCATTTACCAATCAGGTTCTACCCTAATCTTTTTGTTCTGCAGTTTTCTTTGTCATACTCTCTCTTCTATTATCTTGATGCTGGTGTTTGTGAAGAACATGAAAAAGATCACTTTTTTACAATCAAATTTCAATTAAAAATATTTATTGAGTACCTACTGTGTGCAAGGTACTGTACTAGGTAATGTAGATATAAAAACAAAAATGAAGCAATCATAGAAGCACAGAATTTGAGAGTTGGAAAGGATCTGAGCAGCCACCTAATTGAACCCATACACAAAAAGAATATACACCTGGGGCGGCTAGGTGGCTCAGTGAGTAAGAGCGCTGGCCCCAGAGTTGGGAGGACCCAGGGTCGGTTCCAGCCACAGACTTAGCACCCACACAGAAATGACTGGCCATGTAACCTTGAGCAAGTTACTTAACCCCAATTGCTTTAAAAAAAAAAAAAAGAATATACACCATAGAGTGCCCAAGTGATCATATGACTTCTGCTTGAATGGGAAGGGGAAAGTCATAAACTCTCTAAGCAAGTCTTTCTATTTTGGGATAATTCTGATAATTAGAAAGTTTTTCTTTTAAAAAATATTATTTAAATTTTCTATTGTCAAACATTAGTTTTCCTCCCACTACCCCTACCCACATGAGAGAGAGAGAGAAAGAGAGAGAGAGAGTAGAGGTAGGGGGAAAAGAAGGAAGGAAGGAAGGAAGGAAGGAAGGAAGGAAGGAAGGAAGGAAGGAAGGAAGGAAGGAAGGAAGGAAGAACTCCTGGATCACATAAATAGGGTCAAGTAAAATATATCCCCACGTTGGTGACATCCAAAATTTCATTTCTTATTCTGCATCATCTCTCTATCCTGAGGTAAACAGAGTTCTTCTTTATTAGTCCTCTTGAATCATGGTTAATAATTTAGTTGATCAAGTTCTTAAATCTTTTAAAATTGTTCATTTTTATAATGTTGATGTTATAACTTGTTCTGGTTCTTTTTAGTTCACTCCCAGTTTATACAAGTCTTTCTATATTTCTTTGAAATTATTGTTTTCACCATTTCTTATTGCAAAATAGTATTCCAATACATTTATATGCAATGATTTGTTCAGCCATTCCCCAATTGATGGGCATCCATTTTGCAGTTTTTTGTCACCATAAAGAGGGCTGCTACAAATATGCTTATGCATATAGGACTTCTTCTTTCTTTGATCTCTTTGGAATATAGTCCTAGAAATGGATGCACTGCATAGTTACTTTTTATACATAATTCCAAATAACTTTCCAGAATGGTTGGACCCAATCACAGCTCCACCAACAGAAAGGACATGCCTACTTATCTACAATACCTCAAACATTTGTCATTTTCTTCCTATTTCTTTTGTCATGTTTGCCAATCTGATTGATATGCTGTGAAAGCTCAGAAATGCTTTAATTTGTATTTTTCTAATTATTAGTGATTTGGATCATTTTACAACATGGCTATCGATAGCCTGGGTTTCTTCCCTTGAGAGCTGCCTGTACATATCCTTAAACCATTTATCAATTGGAGAATGTTTCTTATTCCTATAAATTTGGATCTATTCCTTATTTATCTTGGAAATGAGACTTTTAACAGATAAATTTGTTGCAAAGATTTCCTCCCCCCTCAATTGTTTCCCCCTTATTTGCATTGGTTTTGTTTGTATGAAAACTTTTTAAATTTTATATAACCAAAAAATTATCCATATTCTCTCCTATGATCCTCTTTATCCTTTGTTTGGTCATGAACTTTTCCTCTGTCCCTAAGCCTGATAGGTATTTTCTTCCTTGTTTCCTTAATTTGTTTATGATGTGACTTCTTATATATAGGTCACAAATCCATTTGGGGCCTATCTAGACATAAAGTGTGATGTGTTGACCTAAACCTAACTCCTTCCATATGCCGTTTCAATTTTTCCAGTACATTTTTTTTAATCAGATGGTGAGCTCTTTTGCCAGTAGCTGGGATATTTATGTTTGTCAAATACTAGGCTTTCTGTATGTTGTAAACTTAATCTATTCCACTGATTGATCTCTCCATTTTTTTAACCAGTGGTAAATTGTTTTGGGAATCACTGCTTTGTTTGAAATCTGGTACTGCTAGGTCCCCCTTTCTCTTACTTTTATTCAGTATTTCTCTTTATGTTCTCAATTGTTTATATCTCTATGTGAGTTTTGTTATTATTTTTCCTAATTCTATAAAATACTCCTTTGGTAATTTGATTGGTATGGTACTAAGTAAGTGAATTAATTGAGATAATATTGTCATCCTTACTATAATAACTTTACCTACCTATCAGCAATTAATAGTTCTCAAATAATTTAGTTGTTTTTATTTCTGTAAACAGTGTTTTGTAGTTGTATTTATATAATTCTTGTGTTATCTTGAAAAATAGACCCCCAAGTATTTTATACATTCTAGAGTTATTTTAAGTGGAATCTCTCTTACTATCTCTTTCTGCCACGTTTTATTGATATTATAAAGAAGTGCTGGTGATTTGTGTGGATTTGTTTTATATTCTGCAATTTTGCTGAAGTTGTTAATTATTTCAATTAATTTTAGTGATTCTCTAGAGTACCTTAAATATGCCATCATATTGTCTGAAAAAAGTGATTTTTTTATCTTTACCTATGCTTATTCCTGAAATTGCATTCAATTTCATGTTATTGATAATGCTAGTATTTCTATTATTATGTCAGACAAGTGTTAACAATGGACATCCTCATTTTACCCCAAATGTATTGGAAAAGATTGCAATTCATCTCTGTTACACATAATACTGGCTCTTGATTTGAGATACTCATCATGTTAAGGAAAGGTCCATTTATTCCTGTTTTCTACTTTTGTTTAGTTTTGTTTTCAACAAAAATAAGTGTTGTATTGTGTCAAAAGTTTGTGGTCATTGAGATAGTCAGATGAGACAGAAGATATTGAAGTGGTTTCATTATGTTTCGATAATGCTGAAGGAAAATAGAAAAGGGAGGAAAGTGGTAAGGATATACTAGGAGAAAACAAGAAGAAGGATAGGTATGTTTATTTCACATAATTTAGTCTCCCATTCTCTACCTCAGGACTCTTATTTTTTCCTCACTGAAGGTTTCTCATTCCTTTCAGAACCTGTCAGCCTCCCTAAGAACTAACAACTCCAATCTATCTTCCATTGAGCCACCAAAGTGATTTTCCTTAAAGTGCAGATCCTACCATCTCACACCCATCCCCACCCCCACTACTCAATAAACTCCAGTGACTCCTATGGCCTCCAGGATCAATGATAAAATCCTCTGGCATTTAAAGCCCTTCATAATTTAACCCCTCCTACTTAGCCAGTCTTCTTAAACCTTACTCCTCAAAACTTACACTTTGATTTAGTGACACTGATCTCCTGGCTGTTCCACGAACAAAACACTTCATTTCTCCATGCCAGACATTTTTACTGAATATCTCCCATGCTTGAATGTTTTCTCTCCTCAATTCTATTCATTAATTTCCCCTGCTTCCTCTAAGTTCCAACTAAAAATCTCACTTTCTACAGGAAGGCTTTCCCAATACCTCTTAATTCTAGTGCCGTCCCTCTTTTAATTATTTCCTATGTATCCTGTATATAACTTTTTTTGGTATCTACTTGTTTGAATATTATCTCCCCCATTAGATTGTGGGCTCTTTTTGGGGAGGAACTGTCTTTTGCCTCTTTTTTATCACCAGCATTTGGCACAAACCTGGCACATAGTAAGTGCTTAATATGTGTGTAATGGTAAGGGAATTTGAAGATCTTCCCTGCTCCTTAATAGACCAAGGGAATTTGAAGACCTTTCTTGCCCCTTACACACTGGGAGACAGAAACTTGCTTAGGGGAAACTTGTTTTTTTGTTTGTTTGTTTTTTGTTTTTTCGTTTGTTGTTGTTGTTGTTGTTTTTCCAGAAAAGCACATACCTTTTGTTACTTTATAATTAGGCAGTGGGTAACAAAGATTGTGATGTTCTCTGAACCTGGAGAAGGCTATATATATTCCCTGAGGTGAGGTTTTGCTTTAGGGCTCCCTTATGGGAAAAGTTGTGTGATTTGGCCAGATGAGACTCTGGACAGCCATTGAGTGCCCTGGCTTTGAAAACCCAGATGTTGGTGCTTCTCACTCTGGTAACTAACTAGGTAGATATGTGATGGTCAGACAGCTAGAAGCCCTGTCTGTTGGTCTGTTGAATTGTGTTATTTTCTCTGTCTGTATTTTTTGTCTCCTTGCAACTTCTGTTTGTATTTTCACTGAAGTTCAGGGTGCTGACTTTTCCCCCCAAAGTAGTTAAAGGATATATGTTTGATTAAAGTAAGATTGTTAACTGCTTTTGAATTGCTTTCCCTTAGAAAAACAGATCAAAGAATCTGTGCTAGCAGCCATCCTGGTTATGCTAAAGTGCTTGCTGCTACAATATGTTAATTGATTGATAGAGTACATAGAGGCATTCTTTTAGTCCCTTTACCACATCCTCCAGGAGGGAAATCAGCCTACATAGACAATAGTGCTTCAGCTATGGCAAAAGTACAAATATTACATCTTTCAATGCAAGTCACTGCATAATTTCCCTTTGAGATTTTTAGTCTTGTTTCTTTGAATACCTCTACCCTGGGCACTTGTTAAAATTTTTTACAAGCAATTTCTAATTTTAAAATATTAAATTATTTTCAGCCAATTTGTCCCACAAATTAATCTGCTCTATCAATTGATTTAATCCTCTGTTTTTTCCACTTAGCTTTTTCTTATATCCCTTGCCTTTTCTTGACTTGACAGCTACCTCACCTTTGTTCTTCATGAACTCCCCTCTTTAAGTTCTCTCTAATTCCTTTTTTGCCTTTTATATCTTCCTTGATTATCCTTGATCTTGCATCTCTTAAATCATAGAAAGAGGATCTGGACCTGGACATGGGGATTGTTCTCCTTCAGATTTTCTTCAATTTCTTCCAAATTTTGCCAAATTTCTCCTCCACAAATTCAACCTATGACATTCACTAATTCAAATCCTAAGTCTTATAGATAAACTTCTCCTCCTTATTTGGTAAAAGTCCTTTCTTCAATCTCTCCTTTGTCCCACAGAAGCTGCAATTTGGATAATTGTAGCTCTAAAAATGAAAGGGACCTCACAGTTCTTCTAAATCATCACCTTCATTTTATAGAGGAGAAAACTGAAGCCCATGGAGGTTCGGTGACTTGTCCCAAGGTCACACAAATATTAGATTGAAATTTGAACCCAGCTCCTCCATCTCCAGACAATGTCCTTTCCCTGTACTCTACTGCAAAGAAATCAAAAAGAATAAAAACGAAAAAATTATAAATAAAGCAATCATTGTTGACTTTGAAGAAAACAGTTTCCATCAAATGGTAGGGATGGAAGCTAGATTGCAAAGGGATGAAGACTGATTGGGATATGAAAAGGTAGAGGAAACCAGTGTACCATTTCATTTCAAAGGCGGTGGGAGTTCCAAGAGATGGAAGTGGGGAGGGATAAGAACAATAATAGCTAGTATTTATATAATGCCTACTATGTGTCAGGCATTGTGCTAAGTGCTTTACAAATATCATCTCATTTGGTCCTCACATCCCTGGGAGGTAGATGCTATTATTATCCCCATTTTACAGATTTGGAAACTGAAGCAAACAGAGGTTAAGTGGCTTGCCCAAGGTCACACACCTAGTAAGTGTCTGAAACTGGATTTATCTCAGATCTTCCTGACTCCAGGCCCACCACTGTATTCACTGTGCCCCCTACCTACCTAAGAGGGAGAGTGTTTCAGGCAGGGGAAAATCTGGACAAAAGCATGGAGGCAGGAGATGGAATGCAGTATGTGGGAAATAGCAAGTTGGCCAGAATGGCTGGAGTACAGAGTATGTGAGGGAGAGTAATATGTAATCACTTTGGAAAGATAGGCCAGGGTTTTAAATGCCAAGCATTTGTTTGTATTTCGTCCTAAGGAACAATGGAAGCTCTTTAGCAGGGCAGTGACATTAATACACTGTTATTAGTGGATAAGGATGGCAAATCACCTGAGAATCATCCCCATTCTCTCCTCCTCTTTCAAAAGACTCTTCCTGATGCCTTGAATTGTTGGTGTCCCCTCAAAACACTGTGAATTTATTTTGTGTGTGTCTTATATCTCTGAACATGCTATATCTCTCCAGGACAATGAAAAAGCAAAAAAATCGCTGAAATCCAGGTCTTCTTGCTATTCCACTTTGGAGAAGCCAGTTCAAATTCAGAAATCAATGTGAGCATTCAATCTTTAAAATAACTACTATTACCTACTTTATAAAAGTAGTTCCATTTCAGTTTCTGAGAAATGGAAAGGATAAGAAGAAAAACAAGTGAAAACTGGCAAAGGATCAAACCTGAATTAATATGCTAACTGGCAGATCCAAATGCCATGAACACCAGTACAAACCCATTGTAAAGGCCACCATTTTCTTTCCTTGATATCAGGACCAAAGAAATATTAGCATAGAATTCTCCTACATTAAGTGCATAGTCAAGTGATTTTCCACTAACCTCTTTTCAACCCATTTGTCATTACCAAAAGTGCCCTAACCTGCTGTAATATTGTGTTTCATATTCTGATCTTTATTTTTTATCCTCAAATTCATCACATAATTTTCTATTCCAATCAATCAATAAGCCTTTATTAAGAGCTTACTATGTACCAGCCATCACACTAAGCACTGCGGATACAAAAAGAAGCAAAAGACAGTATGTGACCTAAAGGAGTTTATTCTATTCATATGACATTTTAATTGCAAAACTGGTTCAATTTGATTTAGCTATTCTGATTCTGAAAATTTAAATTGGAATAAAAGGCCAAGAATTCAGGTCCAAGAAAATGTCTAGATGAATACTGGAAGGCTAATGATCTAAAAGAGGACTGAAAATCTCAGTGATAATATGTATCCATTTTAAAAAGTAAAGAAGTTTCCAGTTCTAAAGAAAACAGAGGACCTAAGTGAAATGGTATCAGGAAAGAGTAGGAATGAACAGTTTAAGAAGAATATCACCCAAAATAGTTGCCCTGGTTTTAAAAAAACTTTCTCCAAAGAGCCTGGGAATGGCTTAAAATGTAAAAACTGTGATGAAGCTATTTCTCTTTCCAAAGATATAAAACGATACTCCAAGACAATGAAAGGGGATCTGCTTAGAAGAAATTGGATAAAAGGAAGGTAGACTTAAAAACATCTGGAGGACTAGTCAGGGATACATTATTTTAAATCATAATCTAGAAAGGACTAAATCAGTGAGTGCAATTATTAGTTCAGAAAATAGAAAAAAAAATCATGATCATTTTCATTCCAGAAAATAATAAAATATAAATCAGTGGTTATTTGATAGTCCTAACTTTGAAGCCTTAAAGAAACTCTGGGGGCGGTTAGGTGGCACAGTGAATAGAGTGTCGGCCCTGGAGTCAGAACGACCTGAGTTCAGATCCGGCCTCACACACTTAATGCACACAAACAAAAATAAAACCTAGCCGTGTGACCTTGGGCAAGTTACTTAACCCCAACTGCCCTCCAAAAAGCAAAAAAAAAAAAAGAAAAGAAACTCTGACTCCTATTACTATAGCCTAGGTTAGGTCCAGAAGCATACTGATTCCAGGAATAACCTTGAGAAATCTAATTTATTCCAGAGATGCCAGAGGGGGAATTGTTCTAGGTCCTAGCAAACATGATTCCCTTCAATTATTTTCATCCCTAGCCTGAATTCTTTTTGGTGCTAAATGAATTGTGTTATGTACGTGTGGGCTGGGGTGTCAGACAAGGGGTGGGGTGCTGGAAAAGTTTTTTTGCAAGTTCAGAATGATGTGTTGACATCAGAACAGGAAGTGAGGCATCAGAATTTCACAAACATTACACCTACTTTCTTGTTCTCCCTCAAGTGATACTGTAGGGAACTTAAGGCTGAAAAAATTTTTACGAATATAAGTCAATGTGGTTTGGGGGCTTCTATAATACCCAAAGAACCTGCTTCACATGGTTATTGTGAGGTTCAAATGAGAAAATATATGTAAAGATCAAACTATATGACCAGGAAGTTTTTAAAAGAAGAAAAATAAGCTATCAACAATAATATGCTAAAAATACTCCCAATCACCAATAAGAGAAATGCAAATCAAAACAACTTTTTGGTTCAGATTAGCAAATGACAAAAGTGAAAATGGAGATTGTTGGAAGGTTTTTGGAAGGACAGGTACAAAAATGAACTGTTAGTGGGGCTTGAATTTGTTCAATTGTTTTAGAAAATATTTTGGATAGTCATTATATTGTGCGTACCCTTTGGCCCACCAATAGCACTTCTAAGTGTTTATCTTTTGGGGAATGGCTCTTATTTTATTTATATCACTTCCCTCTACACCTTAGAGAAATTTGCTTTAAAAAAAAAGATTTTTCTCCCAATTTTCTGGAAACCTTCTAATAGTATTGATTTTGTTTGTGCAAAAACTTCAAAATTTTATGTAATCACAATTGTCCATTTTATCTGCTATGATCATGTCTATCCTGTATTTGATCAGGCTTTCCACCTATCCATGCATGTGAAAGGTATACCCTTCCCTTCTCTAATTAGTGTATGAATGATTTGTATATTGATCACATATACATTTGCAGCTCATTGTTTTATATGGCAAGATGTTGCTCTCTTAGCCTAATTTCTGCTAGACAGAATTCTAATTTTCCAGCAGTTTACATTGAATGAGTTCTTTACCCCAATAGTTCATATACTTTTTTTTTAAAGATTGTGAAATGCTCAATTACCTCTGGGTTTTGTAGAAATTATCTGTTCCATTGATAACTTTAATATTTTTTGTTGTTGTTGTTTAATCATGTCTGACTTTTTGTGACCTCATTTGGGACTTCCTTGGCAAAGATACTGAAATGGTTTGACATTCCCTTCTCTAGATCATTTTACAGATGAAGAACTGAGGCAAACAAGGTGAAGTGACTTACCCAGGGTCACACAACTGGTAAGTGTCTGAAGCTAGATTTGAACTCAGGAAGATGAATCTTCCTGACTCCAGATCCAGTACTCTATCCACTGCACCACCTAGCTGTTCTTGATATTTTGTTAACTAGTACCAAATAGTTTTAATAATTATTACTTGTATGATAGTTTGAGCAGTGATACTGGTAGGCCCCTTTCCTTCTTCCTTTTTTTTTCTTTATTTCCCTTAAGAATCTTGACCTTTTGTTCCTCCAGATGAATTTTGTCATTAGTTTTCCTACTTCTATAAAGTAACACTTTGGTAGTTTGACTAAAATGGCACTAAGTCAAAAAATTTAATTAGATGTTATTGTCATTTTATTATATTAATAAGGCCCAAACATAATAAATTAATCTATAATTACTTGTCTTCCTTTAGTTTTCTGAAAATATTTTATAGTTTTAATAATATAATTCCTGTGTCTTGGTAAGTGTAATCTCAGATGTTTTACACATTCTGTAGTTATTTGGATGGAATTTATTTCAATCACTTCCTGCTGGGATTTGGTGGTAATATACAGAAATTCTTTGTGAGCGTAAGTGCTACTACTTTACTGAACTTAATAATTACTTCAAATAATTTTAATTAAATCTCTAGGATTCTCTATACCATCATATCATCTGCAAAAAACAATCAATTTATATCTTCTTTGCCCATGTTTACTCCCTCAAATATTTTTTTCTTATCAAATAACTATAGCTAGCATACCTTTTTTGGGGGGGAGGTGGGAAGTCAGGGCAATTGGGGTTAAGTGACTTGTCCAAAGTCACACAGTTGGTGTGTCAAGTGTGTGAGGTTGGATTATGAACTCAGTTCCTCTTGACTCCTGTAATGGAAATGCAGATTTGAAGATCTTCCCTGCCCCTAGGCCCTTTGATTGGCTTAAGAGACTTTGATTGACTTAAGTGACTCTGAGAACCTTCTTTAATTTGAAAGTATACTCTGTCCCCTAATAGGCTGAATGTGGTCACATGGAGCCTGTGGTAGGAGGCTTGGTTTTCAGGAATGACCACACCTTGATGCTGTGTGATTGGGCAGTGGGTCAAGAGGGTGGTTACATTCTCTGAGCCAGGAGAAGACTATATAATCCCTGATTTGAGGCTTTGAAAACCCAGATGTTGATGCTTCCCTCTCTGGTAACTATGATTTTGATATTGATAATGGTTGGACAGTTTGGAAGCCTGTCTGTTTGATCTGTCTGTATACTCTGAAGTTTGGGGTGCTGACCTTTTCCCCCAAACTAAGTAATATATGTTTGTTTGATTAAAGTAAACTTGTTAACCCATTTTGAGTTGCTTTCCTTTTGAAAAGCAGATCTGAGAACCTGTGTTGGCAGTCACCCTGGGGATATTGGGGTGCTTGCTGCTACAACTCCAGGGCCAGTGCTCTATTCACTGCACCACCCAGCTGCCCCTATAACTAGCATTTCTATAACTATGTCAAATAACAATGGTGCCAATAAACATCCATGCTTACCATTTATATTATTGAAAAGAACTCTAGTATTTCTCTATTATGAATAATTCTCATTCTTGGTTTTAGTTAGGTACTATTTATCATGTTAAAGAAAGATCCACTTATTCCAATATTTCTTAATGTTTCTAGCATAAATGGATATTGTGTTTTGACAAAAATCTTTTTCTGCATCTATTGATATGACCATGTGACTTTTATTTATTTTATTACTAATATAGTATGTTATGCTTCTATTTTTCCAAAGGTTGAAACAATCCTATATCCCTGATATAAGCCCACTCTGGTCATATCACATAATCTTCTTAATATGTTGCGATAGCCTCCTCACTAACATTTTGTTCAAGATTTTTGTACTGACATTCATCCAGGGTATCAGTCTATAGATTTCTCTCTCTGTTTTATCTTCCTTAGTTTAGACTTTTGAAGAATCAACCAGTTAGTAAATATGTATAAAATATCTACTATGTGCTAAGAACTGAACTAAGTGCTATATACTAAGAAAGGCAAAAGACAGTTCCCTGCTCTCAAGGAACTCATCCCAGTGGGGAACATAACATGCAAATGCTTATGTAGGTATGAGTTACATACTGGATAAATTTGAAATAATCAATAGGGGAAAGGCATTAGAATTAAGGGAGTTTAGGAAAAGTTTCCTATAAAAAGTGGGATTTTAGCTATGAATTGAAGAAAGCCAGAGAGGCAAAAAAGGGGAGAAGAGGATAGAAAAAGAGCATTCTGGGCATTGGAGAGAACCAACAAAAATGTCTGTATCGACTTGTGTGAGGAATAGTAAGGAGGTCAGCATCACAGGATTGTCCAGTATGGGGGAGAGGAAAGGACATAAGGAGTAACAAGATTGGAAATGTGTTGGGGATGGGGTAAGGTCATTAATAAAGGGCTTTGAATGTCAAACAGAGGCTGTAAGTCTGGGTAACTGAGAGTAATAGGACAGTTTGGAATGAGGGAACATTTTGTGGGAAAGGTAAGGAGCTCAGTTTGGGGCATATTGAATTTGGGATGTTAATGGGACATCCAATTCAAGACATCCAGTGGGTAGATGGCAATGTGAGAGTAGAGGTAAGCAGAAAGGTTAGAACTGAATAAGTAAATCAGAGAATCAAAAGTACAGAGATGATTGAATTCATAGGAGCTGATGAGAACTTTCTTTTTACAAATAATTTAAATAACATTGAAACTAGTTTTCTTTTAATGTTTGAAATAACTCTCTTGTAAATAATCTAGTCTGGGGATTTTTATTTTTTGGAGAGTTTCTTTATGGCTTATTCAATTTCTTTTTTTGAGATTGGGCTATTTACATTTTCTATTTCTTGTTCTGTTAATCTGGGTATTTCATGTTTTTTGCAAATGTTTATTAATTTCATTTAAGTTATTCATTTTATTGGCATACAATTAAGCAAAATAGATGCTGATTAATTTCTTTTATTTCCTTTCATTTATTGTGAATTCTCCCCTTTTCGTTTTTTTATTTTAGCAATTTGACTTTCTTTTATTAATCAAATTGACTGATGATTTATCTTTTTTCAAAAATTTAGATCCTAGTTTTAGGTATCAATTAAATGGGATTTTTCATTTTCAGTTTTGGTGAATTCTTTGATTTTCAGAATTTTCTTTTTTGCATATCTCATTGGAGTGCTTTGATTCATTGCTTTCTGGATTTTTTTTTTTTGAGGGCAATTGGGGTTAAGTAACTTGCCCAAGGTCACAAGGCTAGGTTTTTGTTTGTGTATGTGTTAAGTGTCTGAGGCCGAATCCGAACTCAGGTCCTTCTGACTCCAGGGCCGACGCTCTACTCACAGCGACACCTAGCCACCCCCGGATTTTTTTATTTGCATGCTAAATTCAGCAAATGTGATCTTTCTTTTTTTTTTTTAACATGATCTTTCTTTTGTTAATGAAAGTGTTTAGAAATGTAAATTTTTCCCCTAAGGACAGCTTTGGCTGCACCCCAAATGTTTTGGTATATTGTTTCACTGTCATTTCCTTGGATGATAATTTTTGTTTCTATTTGTTCTTTGACCCACTTTTTTTTTAGACTTCTTATCATTTAGCCTCCCTATTAATTTGAATCCTTTCTTTCAAGACTGTTTATTAATTATAATTTATTGCATTATGATCACTAACTAATGTGCTCAATAGTTCTGCCTTTCTACTTTTGTTTAAGAAATATTAATGCTCTAGGACATGGTCAATTTTTTAAAAGGTGCCAGTCACAGCTGAGAAATATGTGTACACCTTTCATTCCCATTCAGTAATTGCTAGAGATCTATCAGATCTAAATTTTCTAAAATTCTATTCAGATCTTTCTTTCTTGTTTGCTTGGGGGAGGTCATTACATTTTTCAAGGTCTATAAAGGGTTTTGTGAGGTCCTAATTATTAAACTTTTATTTGTATCTGTATTTTGTTTTGTTTTGTTTTTTACATTTAATTTGTTTAAATCGGCTAAGATCCATTTTTTCACGTTCCCATCCTGACCCCTCTCCCAACTAAGAATATGAGAAAAATAAAACCCACTTTTAAAAAGCAGACAATCAAAACAAATTTCCACATTGAGCATGTTTTTTTTTTTAATGTCTAATTCTGCATTCTGAGTTCTTCATTTCTCTGTCAGGCAGGTATCATGTTTCATCATTAGTCCTCTGTAATTCTAGTTGGTCATTATGCTGATAAGAGTTTCGCACAATAGTATTCCATCACATTAATATACCATAACTAGTACATTCATTCCCCAGTTTATGGGCCCTCCCTCAGATCCCCATTCTTTGCCTCCCCAATATAGATATAAATATTTTTGTACATTTTCAGAGTTTGTTTTGTCTAGGATTAATCCCTTCCTTAATCTGCCCTCTCTCTAATTTCCCCTCCCTCTCTTTTCCCCTTTCCTTCCTATTTTCCTGTTGAATGAAATATATTCCTGCATGTATTATTCCTTCTTGCTAGCTCAGATAAGAATAAGGTTCAAGTGTAAGTCACTTCTACTCCCTCCTCCCTGTTTGTATAGATATCTATTTGTGTAGCCTCACGATGGAGATAATTTTCCCAACCCTTCCTTTCCCTTCTCCCCCTTCGTCCAACAATATATTCCTCTTCCCTTATCTTTACATTCTTTTCTTTAAGATCATCAAAACATAACAGAACCTGGGGCGGCTAGGTGGCGCAGTGAATAGAGCGCCGGCCCTGGAATCAGAAGGACCTGAGTTCGGAGCCGGCCTCCGACACTTAATCCGCACAAACAAAAACCTAGCCGTGTAACCTTGGGCAAGTTACTTAACCCCAATTGCCCTAAAGGGGCGGCTAGGTGGCGCAGTGAGTAAGGGCGTCGGCCTCGGAGTTGGGATGACCCGAGATCAGATCCGGCCTCAGAAAATGAGCACCCACACATAAATAATGACTTAGCCGTGTAACCTTGAGCAAGTTACTTAACCCCAATTGCTTTAAAAAAAAAAAAAAAAACATAACAGAACCATTCCCAGGCTTTGTGTAATGGTACTTCCTAGATGACCCCTGATATGACTAACATCAAGACCAAAGACAGAAAGAAGGCTAGAAGGATGAGCAAACAAAAATGAATCCCACCATAAAAAGCTGCTTATGGTAACAGAGAAGCTCATGACACAGATCCAGAAGACAGCATCTCCAAAATATCTATAAGCAAAGTTTAGGCAGAGATTCACCCAGAATGCCAGGAAGAGATGAAACAAGAGTTTAAAATATACATTAAATGGTTTTGTTGCTGCTTTCTTGGAATATTGGGCAATGTGTTATTCCAGGATTTCAGGGCCAGGCTATGAACTTGCAAGCTTTCAGTGCTCTCAAAGAGTAAAGGTCCAGGGCAAAATCTGATTGTTGACTCCCTAATCTGAGCTATGCAAGTTCATAACCTAGGTTTGGATCTGTACCAGAGCCTACTACCATTAGACTCCTCTCCCTATTAGCCAATTAGAAAGTTCCATCTTCAAATCAGAAGAACTAAAGGCTCCCCTTTGGCCTGGATGTCTTACCTTGGCTATTTGTCTGTAGGCTGGACTATATGCTGGAAGTGAGACCCTGCTCTGAGTTTGGGCTCTGAACCACTCCACTGTTGCAGCTGGCTTCTAAGGCATGCTCCCAGGGCCACCTGGGAAAGGCAAATCCACTCCCATCCTATGCATAGGTCCCCTTTTCTTCCTTTGCACCTGACCTGCAATCTACGATTGGGTAGTGGGCAACAAAGTTGCCAGCTGGCACCTATTCCCATTCCAGTGCCCCAGTACAGAACTAGGGGTGTTCCAGTATGGGACTGGGAATTTCCTTTGTGATTGTGTGCAGCCTCTCCTTGTGTATTGGAGTGCTCTACAAGCCACATGCTCCCGCCCTAATTCTACATTCCCAGTGTCTGCAGACCTCTCTGTCTCCTTATGTTGACCTGTAACAGACAAAGGACTCACTGTACCTTTTTCTGGATATCTTTACAGGATTGGTTTGGTATATTTTGTAGATCTGTTTGGAAAAGTTTTGGAAGGGAGATCTCAGTTGCATTACTTCCTTCTATTCCATCATCTACTTTTCCTCAGTATTTGATTAGCCGTTTTAAATAGATGCTTTCCAGAGATTCTATTCCATTCATTCCATATATGTAAATTTTATGTTATTTCATTATCCATTATCCCTTAAATTATAATGTAGTTTCTCTACTTATCTCTCTTAACCATGTGTATTTTTGTCATTGTCTTGTCTGAGATCATGATTGTTATATTTTTTTTTAGTTCACTTAGGGCATAGAAAATTCTACTCAACCTCTCATTACAACTCTATGAATATTTAGGTTTCAGGCATATTTCTTGTATCTTTCTAATCCATTCTGCTACCCTCCTCCATTTTATGGGTAGTCCATTCATATTCTTTGCGTTTTTCCCTCTATCATGTCCTCCTATACTTTTTATCATTTTTTGCCCCACTCCCAACAGAGGTGATGGTGAAAAAGATGGGATGTAATTAACACTAGCAATCTAGAATTGAAATGGTTTATTCCTCTCTTCTGCCTCTTATTCTTTTGCCTTGCTGAGACTCCATTTACTAGTTTTTAAACTTTATTTTCTCTTTTTAATCCACTTTCTTTTTAGAAAATTCATTCTTTTAAAAGTGTTTGTTTACCTTATGATTATGATCCCCCTTGACTATACCCTCCCTCTTAAATTTCCCTCCTCCTTTGTCCCTTTCTGTTCCCCTATTTGAGTTTAATGTGCTTATACTACACAATCTTTGTGTGTATATTCAGCTCTCCTTTGTTTAGCTCATGAGATTCATGAGATGCCTGGTTCACTCCTTCCATGTTTACATACTCTTTTTCTTACTCCAAATTAGAAATAGTAAATTCCCCTTCTTTATTTCTTTCCCAGTGCATTCTTTTTCCTCTCCCTTATCTTTCCTCTCTTGAAAATAAAAAGATAAGACAAAACTACTGCCCCCCCCCCAGTTTTTCTTTACTTTGTGTCTTTCTTTACTCCCTCTGTGACCCTTGAAAACATTAGGATTCTGAAGGAACACTAATAGAATGTAAGCACTTTACCAACATTTGTCTGCTTCTAATTGCTCAAATGTTTTTGTTTGTTTTTATGTATGTTTGTTTATTTTTCACTTTTCTTGGTTCCTCTCATCTCCTGTGTTTGCATTTTAAAATTTCTTTCCATCTTTAGTCTTTTCATCAAGAATGCCTAAAGGTCCTTTATTCTATAAAAAGTTCATATTTTCCTCTGTAAAATTATACTTACTTTTGCAGGATAAGTTGTTCTTGGTTGTAACTCATTATTTTTTTTTAAAGCAATTGGGGTTAAGTAACTTGCTCAAGGTTACACGGCTAGTCATTATTTATGCGTGGGTGCTCATTTTCTGAGGCCGGATCTGATCTCGGGTCATCCAAACTCCGAGGCCGGCGCTCTTACTCACTGCGCCACCTAGCCGCCCCATGTAACTCATTATTTTTTACCTTTTGGAATATTCGTTTCCAAGACTTTCTCTTCTTTATAGGAGATGTAATGATATTAGGTGACCCTGATATTCCTTGGTATTTTAATTTTTCTTCTGTCTGCTTGAAGTATTTTTCCTTTTGCGTGGAAGGTCTGGATTTGGGCTATGACATCCCTGGGTGCTGTCAATTTGGCTTGATGCTCTACCCAGATACCCAGACAATATATCTTATCAGGCAGTCCAGTCCAGTCTAGTTTTTCCCATCATCTGTCACCAAAAAAACCTTTAATCCCAATGACTGTATGACCATTTACTAAATGCATACTATGTGGTAGGTACTGAGAATACAAAGCCAAAAAATGAAGTTATTCCTATCAAGGAAGTTACATTCTATCAGGAGAGGCAGCATGTATGTATAAATATAAATTAAAAATATATATGTATAATGTATAAAATATGTACAGACAAATATGTAATAGACGAATATATAAAATATAATGTATAAAATATATATGTATAATGTATAAAAATAATATAAACAAATAAATATAATATAAATTTTAAAATACGGTAAACATAAGATAGTTAAATATAAGGTAGGCAGCTAAAAGTTTTTGTGTGCTTAGAGAATGGTCTCACCAGGACAGGTGGAAGTCAGAAGAATCTTGGATTATCAGAGCAGCATCAAGAGACAAAGCCAGCATATGATAAATCACTATTCAAAGACACAGGGCTGGGCAGTGTATACCTCAGAGGACTCAGAGCCATAACAGGAGACAAAGCCAGACCAACTGTGTTGAGGGCTCTTCCAGGAAGTCTTTGTGATGGCCAAAATCCAACTGGGGTTTATTGGGGCCACATCAGGTGACCATGCCAAATTCTTCATTGAGTCTTATGTAAGGAGAAGGAAACAGAGACGGGCCTGAGGCCCACACCAGAATTTGGTAGGAGAGGCAGACAGAAGCCAAGGATTGGCGCAGATGGTGATGTCTAATAATAGTAAACATAATAAGCACATGTATATGTATTTGTGTGTATAACTTTAAGATTTGAAAGGTGCTTTATGCATGTTATCTCATCTGGTCCTCACAACAATCCCATCAGGTAGATGCTATTTATATCTTCATTTGCAGAAGAGGTCACTGGGACTGAAAAAGGTGAAGGGACATGCAAAGAGTCACATAGCTAGTAAGTTTGTGAGGCAGAATTCACACTGAGATCTTTCTAACTCCACATAGAACACACTTCACCAGGCCATCTAAATCAAACTTCCTGTTCTCCTTACAGCACTCCTTTCTGCCTTAGCAACATCAGTCAAAAAGCCCTGACTAAGCAAAGAAGGCAATAACCATAATACATTAGCTTTTAGAAACAAAGACGAATATTGTTGAAGATTTAAGCAGCATTTTCATTTCTGGCCATCCCTGCTGATGTGTGTAGCATCTACTTGGTTGCCTTAGGAATTTCACTCTAAAGATTAATGTGAAACTCTCTAAAAGACACAAAGATTAATATTCAGCTAGGATATGATTTTTTTTCATTTTTATTTTAGAAGCCAATTTGTTAAAATATTGTGGTATGGGATTTATTTATCTCTCTCCCTTTTTTTGTTCAGGTTGAGGTATATGGAAATATCCACAACAGTATTTTCTGCCAATACTCCTAGGATTTACATTGATAAGTTACTATAATTGTTATCTATGAGCATTCTATGAATTATTTCTTATGATACTAGATTGGACTGAACTAGTATAATATAGAAATGATCAATTAAAAATAAAAGTCACAGTGATTCCTGTACCATCCCCTGAAGAGAAAGTGAGATAGATAGGCCCTTCACCCTGATTTCTCAGTTCCTCTATTCCTATGACCTTCATCTCTCCTCTCCTTAGCTCCTCACCTTAGACATCACCAATCAATCGAAATTGCTCTGCCTCCAAGGTTCTCTGATTCTTTCTGACTCGAACATCCTTCTCTGTCTCTGTCACATGGAAGAAATATTAAGCTCATGGAATCATAGACTGAGAGCTGGAAGACACTTTACAGCTCATGTAGTCAGAGGATCAGATAGGAAGGTAGATGCAGAGCATTTTGAAGGTGAGAACTGGGACTCCAAAGAGGTCAGGCCATTGGCCCAAAGTAACAGAGGAAGGGTCTGATCCCAATTCCTTTGGGTCTCTTCCCCTCCCCCCATATCTTCCTGTTAATTAAAAAGGCCTGTTGATCCTACCAGCAAAACATCCATCTCCTCTCTTTCTCTCCTCTTATGCACCATTACCCTAGTCCAAGTCCTCATCGCCGCATGCCTGGAGGTTTTCTTATATACGTTATATTTATTTTAATAATAATTTAATTTATAACTAGTTATAATATATTATAATATTATTATATATCTCGATTGATGTTCCTGCCTCTTTTCTCCAATCTATCATTCATATGGCTGCCACAGAAATTTTTCATATTTTCAAGTCTGATCATGTCATGCCACTGATAAAAAGCCGTTAGTGACTGCCCATTGTCTACAGGTTAACTATTAAGCTCTTTGACTGAGTATTGAAAGCCTTCTAACCTAACTTCGGAGTCTTTTTCCTCCTATTTCCCATCTCAGGCCCTATGTTCCTGCCCAGTTGGATTCCTAGTTGTTTCCCAATTTCATCTTGTCTCTCCTACATCAGGCATTTGCACTGGATACACCCATGACTGGAGCTGATTCCTTTTACATCTATGCCCTTGTAATCCTTTTCTTCCTTCAAGGTTCTCCTCCATGAAGTCTTCCTGTGATGGGACTAATATCTACCAGGGTGTCACAACATGGGTTAGGCCCACACCTCCACCTTCCCTCCTGTGACAGGGATTAGCTCTTCCTAAAATGAGACAAAGCTGTCCCCAGGATCTGATTGGCTCCAGCTTCCTATAAACAGCTTTGTGTTCACCTAAGGGAATTTTTTAAAAATCCAAGCCATGTGAACTCTCAAATTTCATAAGGGTCTGAGAGCATGGAAGTCACTATCCCCTGCCCTGATGACCTGCTGATCAGATGTTTCCATAAAGAGATGAAGAAGGCTGATACTACTTAAGCTAGAGATAAGTGTTTCTGTATCCTTATAATCTATCCTTGCTGTGTCAGGGCAACATAAACGTCCTTTTGGTAAACCATTCAATGGCTTGATCACCCTTTTTTGTCCTAACATCAAACATGAACTATCAGGGTGCTGGAGTTAGGTCCTGCTCTAATACTTCTCCAGCTTCTCAAGCTAGAAGTCATCCTTTTATGCACTGTCTTAGGAATTTATCATATGCCAATTTTTGCATATTTGTTTCATTCCCCTACTGATTATAAACTCTTTGAGGGTAATCTGGGCATTACCAGCATCTACCATAGCAACCTGCACAATAGAACTAGAACTTAATAAATGTTTCTTGAATTTCATTTTAGCTATTGGTAATGCCAGAAACATAGCTAAGGTTTAATAAATACTTTATCTGCCTGAACAACTGAATAAATGTTTCTTGAATTTCATTTTAGCTATTGGTGATGCCAGAAACATAGCAAAGGTTTAATAAATACTTTATCTGCCTGAACAACTGAAAGTTACCTCAAAATATTATTGTTTGGTATTGTGGCAGCCGGTAGAAGAAGCCTGAATAACCTGACCAAAAAATTTTTTTAATTCCCAATTTTCTGTTTTCATCTTGATCTTGGTTACATTCATTTTATTAAAAAAAAAACTTTTTAAATTTAATGTAATCAAAATTACCCATTGTACACCTCACACTGTTCCCATATATTATTTGCCTATCCATAAGTCTGGTGGGTAAATATATTCCACATTCTTCAAATTTTATTGTAATATCTCTCATTATATCTAGGAAATGTATCCATTTTTATCTTATTTTGGCAAACGGTGTAAGATAGTGCTCTATGCTCAATTTCTGCCATACTGCTTTCCAGTTTTCCCAACAATTTTTACCAAATAATGCATTCTTATCCCCAAAACATAAATCTTTACACTTGTCAAATACAAAATTACTATATTAATTTGCTGCTGTAAATTGTATGTCTACTGTGTTCCACTGATTTGCTTTTCATTTCTTAGCCAGTACCAGATTGTTAATTACAGCTATATGATAATGTTTAGGATCTAGTACTGCTCTTGCAAGCTCTTCTTAAGAAGGAATCCAATAGACTGCTTTGAATTCACTGGCCAGACCCTCAGAATTTAGACTTCCTTGTATGTCTGTTTAGAAACTCAATTGTTAAGCAATAAATGAACTTTCACTATTATATGGTTAGACTCTAGGAAAATGCGAATACCTCAAACTTCATTGCAGATGTGCAGAACATTAGGTAACCAGATTGTTGGTTATGGAGCATGGTCACATACCATCTTATGGGCAAAATAATGTAAGGTTATCTGTGGTATACAGTTAGGAATTCCTGCACAGAGCCAGGCTGTGTGGCATCGTCTTCACACCACACTGGTTTGAATCCCACCAATTCAATCAGGTGCTATCTTCCCTGCCTGGAGGGGTAGGTCTCAGTGCCCCCTTTAAAACTTCAAGAGCCTAGGAAGGCACTAATTAGTTTCTTAGACTTTATGAAATTCCAGCTCTGTGATAGCTACCACAGCCTTCAGATTTCGAGTTTGTCTCCATAAGGGTCAAAGAAGATTGTATTCCACATACATCTCCAAGCTATCACCAGTCATTTCTTTTAAATAAGCTTTATGTTAACTTGATCATGGTGTCCAAGTGGTCATTGTACCAGGTCTCATAGTCTGTAACAACATCCCAAAAGTGTAAACTCCTACTGAGGTCACAGCAAAATTCATGTGCAAGATACCAGATGTTCTCCCAGATAAAAATCACATAAATTACAAATAAAGAAAAAAACAGATTCAAAAAAATGCTCATTGAAAGTAAATAAGGCTGTAAATAAAATTATACTATTTTATATGTTTTAAATATGTTTAGTCTTACAACTCTGAACGAAAAATATTCAAACAAACTAGTCAACTAAGGCCTTACAAATATAATTATGTGGCCCTTGGATTTAAAAAAGGATTTTAGAGGCCATATAATCTCACCCTTAACTCAAAACATGAATCCTTTCTCCATCTCCAACAAATGATCTTTCAGTCTTAGCTAGAAGGCCTTCAAAGATGAAGAACTCAGTTTCTCATAAAACAATTCAGTCTATTTTTGAATAGCTTTAATTGCTCATTTCCATATATTAAACCTAAATCTGCCTCTCCCTAACTTTGTCTAAGTGGTCTTAGTCTCTCCTCGGAGTTCATGTCCAGGAAGTTCTCATCCTCTTTCTAAACATTATCAGATCCTTGTACTGATTCTCTGCTTTCAAGTACCACCATCATTCTGTTTGACTTCTTCTGGACACACTTCATCTTGCCAGTGTCCTTCTTAAAATTCAACACCCAATATTAAAAATAATTGTCTAGAGGTGGTCTTAGATTAGCCTGGAGGATGGCGGCTCCCTCATTCTGCACACTATAATTCTGTTGATACATTAGCATTTTTTACATCCACATCTCTCTGTTATTTCTTAAGAAGCTTGCACTTAGCTAAAACTCCCAAGTCTTTCACATGTGAATAAACTATTAAAAATGGCCACATGTCCCCCATCTTATGCTTGTGCAATCAAAATGCTTAACCTAAATTACATTAACTACTATACATTTATCCCTATTAAATTTCCTCTTGTTTGATTTGGCCCATCATTCCAGCTTGTCAGAATCTTTTTAGGTCCTAATTCCATCATCGAGCATATTAACTATTCCTCCCAGCTTTGTGTCATTGGTGACTTTGAAAATGCTAAACAGAGCAGGGATGAGGACAAAGCCTTGTATCATTCCACAAAAGACTGTACTCCTGGTTAATGTTGATAACATTAATTGACACTCATAGGCTTATTGATCTAGAGATTGAAGGGATATCAGAGGACAACTAGTTCAGGCCCCTTCTTTTACAGATGAAGAAACTGAGGCTTAGGAAGACTAAGTAACTTGCCCAAAGTCATACAGGTGGTAAGAATAAAAGGTGACATTTGAATCTAGGTACTCTGATTTCAGAGCCAGTTTTATTTTCTTTTTTTATTATTTATTTTTCTTTTTGGAAGGGGGAAGGTAGGGCAATTGCGGTTAAGTGACTTGCCCAAGGTCACAAGGCTAGTTTTGTGTGTATGTGTGTTATGTCTGAGCTGGGATTTGAACTCAGGTCCTCCTGACTCCAGGGCCAGAGCTCTATTCACTGTGCCACCTAGCTGTCCCAGAGCGAGCCAGTTTTCTTTACATAATATCACATTTCCTCCCTCTTCCCTCACTCTTTCTATATACTTAATCAATTCAAAATTTACCTATACCATCACTTTAAGGTACTAGGTGGCACAATGGATAAAGTGCTGGGCCTAGAGTCAAAAAGACATGAGTTCAAATCCAACTTCAGACACTTACTAGCTGTGTGATCCTGTGTAAGTCACTTAACCTTTGTCTCTGTCAGTTTCCTCAACTTGAGAATCATCATTTTGCCTGACTCACAAGATTGTTGTGAGGATCAAATGAAGGAATGCAGGCAAAAACATTTTGAGTGACTGGCACATAATTGGTGCTTAATAAATGTTTATTCATTTCACTTAACCTATGTTTCTCTATCTTGTCCAAAAAAAGGGGTGATGAGATACTTTTTTTTTTTTGCTTTTTGGAGGGCAATTGGGGTTAAGTAACTTGCTCAAGGTTACACGGCTAGGTTTTTGTTTGTGTGTGTGAAGTGTCTGAGGCCAGATCGGAACTCAGGTCCTTCTGACTCCAGGGCTGGCGCTCTACTCACTGCGGCACCTCGACACCCTGATGAGATACTTTTCAAATGCTATGCTCAAATTCAGATGTATTATGTTTCAAATATATTATTCTCTTCATCTATCAGTTTTAATCACCCTTTCATAGAAATTACTTCTATTCAGTTTTATCACTGCCAAACACCTACTTGTCTTGGAAACCTTGTCCTTCATTGGTTTCCATGAAACTGTTCTCTTGTGGTTGTCCTCCTACCTGTCTGACCGTGCCATCTCGGGCTCTTTTGGTATACACTTTAACTGCTGGCCTCCTGAAAGGTTTCCTCCTGAGTCTCCTTCTCTTCCTACATTCTCCTTGGTAATTCCATCTGCTCCCCTGGATTCAATAATCATTCTGTGCAGATGACTCTCTAGTCTACATTTTTAACCCTCACATCTCTCCTGAATTCTCCCCTCACATTGTCTATTGCCTGGACATAGTCACCTGAATGCCTCCTTGGCATCAAAGGTCAATCGATCTAAATTTGCATTATTTTCTCCCCTAATCTCACACTTCTTCTAAATGTCTCTATTTCTATTGAAAGTACCATCATTTTCCATTTATCCAGATTTGCCACCTAAAAGTTATCCATGACTCATGCTTCTTCCTTACCCTCTGTATAACCAGTTGACAAGGCTTATCAATTCCACCTCCACAGCATCTCACAATCATGTCCCCTTTTCCATACTCACATGACAACCACACTATTTGGGCACTCAGCTTTCTATTGTTATAGTCTTCTCATTTAAGTCCCAACTTCCAATCTCTCCCCTTCTCCTATACAACTTACACACAGCTGCTTCAGTAATCTTCCAAAAGCACAGATCTGACCCCACCACTTCCCTGCTGAAAAATATTCAGTGGTTCCCCATTGACTCTAAGAGAAAATAAAAACTTCTCAACCTAGAATTTTAAACCCTTCACAGTCTGGCCAAAGGCTGGCTCTTCCAGACTGATTTCATATTGTTCCCCTTCCCATACTCTTCATTCCAGACAAAATGACTTCTTTGCTATTCCCCAATATCATCATTTCATGTCCCATTAGCATGCCTTCCCACCAGCCATTCCACCACTCCTAGAATGCATACCTCCTGACCTTCCTCCACCTCTTAGAATTCTTAGCTTCCTTCAAGATTCAACTCAGGTACCATTTTCTCTATGAAGTCTTTTCCCCTGATTATTAGTACTGTCTCCCTCCTCCAGTTTTCTTTCTTTTTCTTTTTTTAATTTAATTTTAAATATGTTTTTATTGGTGCCTTTTTTCTTCCCATCACAATCATTTTATCCCCCCTCCATATTGAAACTTTCCCTCTCTTGTGACAAAAAGAAACGATTTAAGCCAAAACAGCCACATAAGATAACATATCACAACTAGTATTTTTAAATTTTAATGTAATCTTTTTAGACACTGTATCCCTCATGGAGCATGTGAACTCCACAAAGAGAGCAGCTATTTTCTACTTTTGTCTTTCTAGGCAAAGTACTTAACCTATCTAGGCTCTTAATAAATATTTTCAGAATTAAATTGTTCTGAGTTCAAAGTGAACTCATGTTAACTTTTAGTCATGAAATACATAAAGCCTATCCTTTTAATAAGCTGCTCAGAAATTTGCTGGAGACTGGCAATAAGCTCACAAGTCTGAAATTCACATTTCAGAGTGGGGGATTAATAGTACTCTCCTATTGACATATTGTTTGGAAGATAACCCACAGCAACAAGCAACTCTTAAAAAGAACACACACACACACACACACACACACACACACACACACACTTGACAGGCAAAATGGTCTGTTAGCATGGAAATTCAAGCACTCCAGCTGAAGCATGGAGGTGGAAAGGAGCAGCAGGGACGTCTTCTCGAATGATTGTGCTGTTACACAAGTTTGCTGGTATTTTGGTAATGGCCCCAGAATGATATAGTTTCAAGAAGTTCAAGATGAAAGAATTTTAGAGATTAAC
This sequence comes from Gymnobelideus leadbeateri, assembly GCA_011680675.1. NCBI lineage: Eukaryota > Metazoa > Chordata > Mammalia > Diprotodontia > Petauridae > Gymnobelideus > Gymnobelideus leadbeateri. The sequence goes on along the minus strand of WOXC01006915.1, from coordinate 1,229,115 downwards.
TGGTTCATAGGTTCCCCCTCATTTTAAGGATGAGGAAACTGAGACCCTGAGAGTCTTGTCAAGGAATACAGCTCTAATAAGGAACACAGGCCCTCTGATTCTAGTTCTTCTCACTAGACCATATTCCCTTTCCTTAACAACAAACTGCCTTTTCTTGAGTATTTCCATGAGTGAAAGACAGGCAAAGTAGGATTCTGTTGTGCAGAGAAAAGCCATAGTGATGGTCTTGGTAACCTTGGTGTTTTCCTGTGTGTACTTTGCATTTTCTCTGCTGGTACATTGACCATCTGATAGGGCATTCAAGGGAGCAGTGTGTGTCTGTTTGTGTCTGTCTATGTGTATATACCTTGTGTGTGTGTGTCTGTGTGTGTATCTGTGTGTGTCTGTGTGTATCTGTCTATGTGTGGGTCTATGTGTATCTGTCTATGTGTCTGTGTGTATCTATGTCTGTGTGTGTCTGTGTGTATATGTGTGTATCTGTCTGTGTGTGTCTGTCTGTATCTATGTCTGTGTGTGTATCTATGTGTTTGTGTCTGTCTGTGTGTCTCTATGTGTCTGTCTGTCTGTATCTATGTCTGTGTGTGTCTGCGTGTGTATCTATGTGTTTGTGTCTGTGTGTCTCTGTGTGTCTGTCTGTATCTATGTCTGTGTGTGTATCTATGTGTTTGTGTCTGTGTGTGTGGTTTCCCATTTCCCTTGCCATCTTGTGCTCTGTGCCTCTGCTTGGCACACTGCACCTGAAATGAGCAGCCAAATTTTTAGGACTAAGTCAATGATTAATCTGTAATTCAGATTCAATGACCAACTGCATGTCTAATTAAGTTTTCTGAGATGCTGCCTCCTTCCTAAGCAAGAGTCTAGGGGAGATCAGGTGCTACACAGCCCTTGGCAAACTGTAAAATCTGCAGAAATCGTTCACGTGCCCTCCCACCTTTCAGTAGCTTCAACCTCCTCAAGCCCCAGCTGCTCAGGCACTTTGTCTCAGTCAAAGTCTCACCTTGAAACTTCCCTCAGTTTGGAGGCCCCAGACCCACTTCAACCATCTCACCCTAAATCATCCTTCTGTCATGCCAGCCCCCTTGTCCCATTTGTGAATTCTTTCGGGGACCTCCGTTTTGGGGAGGGCCTCAAATGAGTTGACTTTCTATCCTCTCCTCTGGCTCTGCTTCTTTCCAGCCTTCCCCAAGCTGATGGTTTTCACCTCACCTCTCCCCCCAACACAGAAACACCCTTTATGTTGAATGTAATTGTTGAGCCCTTTGAATGTAAGCTTCCTGAAGGCTGAGAATGTCTTTGTGCCTGTACTTGCTTCTCCAGAATTTAACACAGCGACTGGAACATGATTAATAAATGCTTCTTGCTTTGCCTTGACTCATGCTGCGCCCAGAATGTCTAGTCTCTTACTCAAGCTTACTCTTCCTCCATATCTATTTTTTCACACTTTCCCCTATCAAAACTTGCCTGGTTTGTATCAGTAAATCAAGAGATATTTATTAAGTCCCTACTATGTGCCAGGTACTGTGAGATACAAATACAAGTAATGAAACCGTCCCTAGTTTAAAAAGTTTATAGTCTAATGGGGGAAGCAATAAAGGTATATACAAGTATACATATATGCATATATTTTTATAATTGCATATGTATATGTGTGTGCACAAGACTGCTCCTTGACTTGTTTCCCAGGTGTCCTTTGGATTGGAAAAATTCTTATAAACTCACTTGCACAAAAGCATTAAAAGGTCTAACAATGTGTTAACCCAAGAATACAGGCATCTTGCCATCAACAATAATCCAAAAAGCCTAGAGTCAGAAGACCCAAAAACGGAGCTTGTTTACATGACCACCTGTTTTGCTGACGGTATCCTACATAAAACTTATCATACAGTCCACTTTCCACCATATGAATGCATACACAACTCCATCCCACTCATTTGTCTTTTGGTTTTCAGAGGGATGCTTTGTCATTAATCATCCATCTTTCTTTCCAAATGACCCAAAGCATTTGAAGGAAGCATCCAATAATAGTGAAACTTTCCAAGTGTCCTCCTTTTTGGTTGCAATGAAATCTATGGACCCCTTCTCAAAATAATCTTTCTTACTAATTGAAGAGAATGCCCAATTTCAGTTAGAGATGAGTGAAAATAAACCTGTAACTTTTTTCCGCATCCAAGTGCACAGAACCCCTGAAATCTATCTACAGATCCCTGGTAAAGAACCTCTCTCCTAACAATGTCATTCATTCTCAAGTATATCAGCAACATCGACTTTGAATTATTCATATGTACATATATACCCACATATAGATATATACAGATACACACACATGCACACACATGTGTATATATGTGTGCATCTGCATGTATATACATGTATGCACAGACATGCATATATGCATAAAAATAGCATTTTTAAAACCTTGCTGTGTTGTCAGCTAGTTGCTGTTTTTAAATGTTATTAACACTCAGCTGGGAGTCAACAATGGCCATGTGCATTCTTCTCTTTCTGAGGTCAGTAGCAGGATTCCTCACTCCTGCTGGTGCTTGGATGTCAGCATGAGAGATGCTGACAGGGCAGGCCTGGTGATACATATTCCAGCCACCAGGGTTGCACCTGTCTATAGAATATTGCAGGTAAGATCCACTGATCAAAGGTGGCAACTGCCCTCTCCCCTGGGCAACATCATGCTAATGAACTAATTGAAGGTAGAGGGTTCAGTAACTAGCTGGCTTTTTAAAATGGAATTTAGATTTATGGATCCCAACTTAAGATATAAAAATGATGGGCTCTTGGCTCTGAACCAGGCACTCTATATGCCCTTAGCCCCCTGAGGTGCTGCCTAAAATTCCATTAAAAATGCATTCCTCAAGAATTTCTTAGGCTCATAGACTCAGAGCTGAAAAGGGCCTCAGGGGCCATCTAGGTCAACTCTCTCATATACAAATGAAGTAACTAAGCCAGAGTTGCCCAAGTTAAATGACTTATCCATGATCACATGGGAAGAGACAGAAGCAAGGTTTGAACTCAAATCCTCTCTCCAACCATTCTCTTTTGAAATGCAAATGTCTGTTAAAATACAAATATCCTCAATAACTTATTAAGCTATAAACTTGTGATTTAAAAAAAAAAATCAGAACTCTAATAGAGAAGCAGCATGGTTTAGTAAATAGAGCACTCGCCTGGAAGACAAGGAAACTGAGATTCCAGTTTCACCTTAGGCACTCACTAGCCATGTGACCCTTAATATATTTGGACCTCATTTTCCTCATCTTTAAAATGGAGTTATACTTGGTGGCCTCTGAAGTCCCCTCAGCTCTAAATCTGTGACAACCCCATGATCTTATTAGTATAGGGAACTCCCAATAAGGAAAGTCCTTCTGCCAAAGCAGATCAGTGCCTGTTCTTCAACTGACCACACTGCCTTCTAAATTATACCTTTAAGGTCCGTTACTTTGTCCAACTGTTTTTTTAGCTATTTTGCTAAATTGAGAGCACTAAAAGAATGAAAATTTTGCCTGTGTGGGGAGAGAGGAAGGAGGAACAGAGAATTTTGAAGTATGAGAAAGAGCTATCTAATAGGCTGTAATAGGCCACAAGAAATATGGAAGAAGTGGGTGGGAAGCTGCAGGAGAAAGAAGAAAGAGGAGTTGAAAGGATAAGCTTTGCCTACTTCACAATGTTTCTTATCATTGGCCTTGCCTTATTACACTGTCCCCCCTTCTTTTCTCTGTTCTAATTCCCATGAACTTCTCTTCCTTCTTTTTTAGTACCTATAGCCTAATCCTTTAATCATTTGAATTTCTTTGCATTTCCAGGTCCAAAGAATATAGATAACAAGGGAAAAGATACCAAGCTGTTATCTTTTTCAAAAACATAAGAACTTTATTAGAGCAATAATTCCTCTATCTCTTTCGTTTGTTGAGATAGTTAAAGACTGATGAATAAGATTCAATACCAGTATATCGTATTCAAGAACATATTTAATTGACATACACCACTTATGTAATTTTATTAAGATCATAATTCTGGATTTTTATTATGAAATCAGTACAAAGCAATAAATATCCATTTTCAAAAGTATAAGACTAAGGAGTGGCTAGGTGGTGCAGTGAATAGAGCACTGGCCCTGGAGTTAGGAGGACCTGGGTTCAAATCCGGCCTCAGACACTTGACACATTTACTAGCTGTGTGACTTTGGGCAAGTCACTTAACCCCAACTGCCCTCCAAAAAGAAAAAAAAAAGTATAAGACTAATATTTCAAGAGACCCAAAGTATATGGATAACATGATCCATTTCTTAAAGATCACTTGTTGAGAAGCTCCAATAAAGCAAAATGTTCACATAGCCAAAGTACCATGAGACTGGCAAGGAATAATGATTTGCCCTAAATCAACGAGTATATTAGTGATAGAGATGGGATTAGGACCCTGGTCTTCTAACATTCCTCCTGTACTGTTCATTTCACACTCTGGCCTCAGTTTTTGTGTCTGTAAAATAAGAGGTCTGAACGAATGATCTCTAAGATTGCTTCCAAATGTATAATTCCAATGACTACTACTCTGAATACATCATTCCCTCACAAACAAGGGTTTCACTTAAATCATTGCAGAAAGACAGATGTCCGTAGAAAGTGATTATAAAACACTATGTGTAGACCCAGGAATTTCATCAAATATCTAATCTCAATTTCTCATGCTCTGGTTGAAACTTTCTTTCTTTTCTCTGTTTGCATTTTTTTAAGGTCTGATGGTGTAAACTGTCTTCTATGTCCCTGGACCCCATCCCATCTCTCTTGGTGATTTCATCCACTAGCTCTCAAGGATGCTATTATCTCTGTGTAAATGATTCTCTGATCTTTATATCCAGATCTACTTTCTCACCAACCTAGAAAGTACAAATCAAAAAGAGAAGGATACCCAGAACAGTCTTGGGGAACACTCATGATTAGTGGATGTGATATAAATAAATAACCAGCAAAGGAGACTAAGGAGGGGTCAGACAGATGAAAGAACCAGGAGAGAAAAGGGATGTCATGGTGTCCCAAAGAGGCAAGAGTATATTCTAGGAGGTTATTGACATTACTGAATGTTTCAGAAGGATCAGGAAGAATGAGGATTGAGATTTCAGTCCTTGGGAAGAATAAAGGATGGGGACGAAGGAGTGTGAAACCTGTGTACCCAAACAACCTCCCCTCCCCACTACCTCCAGCCCTAGAAAAAAAAAGGCAGCGGCTATGAATGGTGGTGGAGCAGTATGAGTAGTATGTTTAATAAATGTTAGATAGGTCAGACTGGATTATACCAGACCCTGAAGTCGTAGACCTCACCATGAAGAGGCAGTGGCAGAGCCACTGAAACGCCCAGTTCTCACTCCTTCCCTCTTCGTCTGGTGGATTTAAATTCCCCCTGTTAGAGACCCAAGGCCCAGGTTGCATCTTAAATCCACAGTACCCAAGAGAGAAAGAATGTCAGAGAAAACTGGGTACTAGCCATTCTACCATTGCCTCTCCATTGGCCTCTTCACAGTAACCAGTGAAATCAACCCAGTCAGCACCAGCCCTAGAATCAGGAGGACCTGAGTTCAAATGTGACCTCAAACCAGACACATGACACATGCTAGCTGTGTGACCCTGAGCAAGTCACTTAACCCTAATTCCCTCTCCAAAAAAAAAAGAAAAACAAAGAATGCTCTCTCTTAATGAAGTCCAAAATGATGACTTTATCCTTTAACTATGCTAAGTTGCTTAGGCTTACTCTTCTTCACCCCTCTAGAGAATTAAATATTATAGGATAACCTATAAGTAATATTTCTTTTCTTGGATCAATACAGGTATCTCCTGCTTGAAGTTAAGCCCATATCCCAGAGTAACCAATCTGAAAAAAGTGTGGAATTTTTTTAAAAGTATGGAATAAAAACATTTACAGAACTAGATTACAATTTAAGGATCACAGAGTAGAAAAAGACCTTGCAAACCAACCTTCCCAAAGTTACTTAATTGCCATTCCATTATGGGCTGTGCTTAATATGAAGCCCAGCTCATATTACATATTACATCTCCTTGCCACCCACCTATGTCGATACACCCCCTTCTTTTCCTCATTCTGAGAATAGCTAATCTCATTGATACCACATTTTTTCTAGAAAATATATGCCAACTCGTTTAGGGTTCTACACATCATCACTGTGGTTCCAAAACCAAAACACCCTTCCCTATCTGCCACTTTCTTCTGCGTGTTATCTCCTCTGCTGGAATATAAGTTCTTTGAGGTCCAGAACTGTGATACTTTTGTATTTATAACCCCAACATATAGCATAGTATTTCTTGTCACATAGTCAATGTTTAATAAGTTCTTTCCATCAAAATGCCACCCACATCTAGAGAAAGAACTGATAAAGTCTGAATACATATTGAAACATCCTATTTTCACTATTTCATTGTGTGTGTGTATGGCTTTTTTTTTTTGGTCTGATTCTTCTTTCACAAGACTAATATGGAAATAAGTTTTACATGACGTATAACCTATATCTAATTTCTTTCCATTTTAGGAAGAAGAAAAGAAGAAGGCCGGAAGGAGGAAAATTTGGAACTCAGAATTTTATAAAGAACAAATGTTTAAAATTATCTTTACATGTAATTGGAAAAATAAAATACTATTTCAAATAATATGTAAATAAATGTTTTCCATTATTCATCTGGAACAGTGGACAATTATGATGAGTTTGGAGACCAAAGATTATACAACCTTAAATCTGTCACAGAACCTCTCTGACCTCAGCTAAACTACATGAAACTAACCCATCCAACTCCCTAGTTTTATAAATGAAGAAACTCAGGTCCAGTGATATGGAAGAACTTGTTCAAAGTCATAGTGGGAGCAGGGAATAGAACCCAATTCCTTTGACTCCAAACCCAGGAGCTTTGACACCACACTACATTGACTGAATATGGGTCACTATGTGGTGCTTCCTGTCAAAGTAAGATCTTACACTCTTCATTCTCTCTTGCCCTCCCTAAATCTACTCTCTTCCAAACGTCCTTTTTTTTTTTTTGCTTTTTGGACGGCAATTGGGGTTAAGTGACTTGCCCAAGGTCACACAGCTAGTTTTTGTGTTAAGTGTCTGAGGCCAAATTTGAACTCAGATCCTCCTGATTCTAGGGCAGGTGTTCTGTTCACTGCACCACCTATCTGCCCACAAACGTCCTTATTTTTGTTAAGAGCAAAAGCATCATCCCACTCAAATTTGCAAGTGGCATCCTCAGTCTGTTCTCTCTCTGACCCCATGTGTCCAGTCAGATCTTGTCATTTCTACCCTGACAATAACTTTCTCCTCCATCCTCTTCTATCCACACAAACAGCCACTATCCTAATCCAGACCCTTATCGCCCATCACCTAGACCACTGCAATAACCTATCCGTTGGTCTCTCTTCCTCAAGTCTGTCTTCTTTCCAACCCAAGCTTCAAATAGCTACTAAAGTGATTTTCCTAAATTGCAGGTCTGGCCGTATCACTCCCTGGTTAGCGAACTCTAGTAACTAAATCTCTTTGACTTCAAAGGTCAAATATAAGCTTCTCTCTTTGGCTTTGAAAGCCCTTCCCAGCCAGCCTACCTCTTCAGCCTTATTCAGCTGCCTTTCACATAGTAATAGCCAGGGCTTATAAGACACTTTAAGGTTTGCAAGGTGCTTTACAAATATCTCGTTTGATCCTCATGACAATCCTGGCAGCTAAGCGCTATTGCTATCACCATCTTACAGATGTGGGAGCTCAGGCAGAGAGGTTAAATGACTTGCCCAGGGTCACACAGCTAGTATGCTTTGAAGGCTGAATCTGAACTCAGGTCTTCCTGACCCTAGGTCCAGGTCCATCCACCATTACACCTTATTGTTCCTCATGCTCCAGCTCTCAGATCCGAGCCCTTGCATTCATTGACTGTCACATCTGCCTCTATGAGTGCTCGGTTTCCTTCAAGGCTCATTCTACATGTGGATTTTCCTGATCCCACAAAAATAATAATGACCTCCCCCACCAAATCACCTTCTATTTTGTGTGTGTGTGTGTGTGTGTGTGTGTGTGTGTGTGTGTTGTGAGTATAGTAGAGGCAGGTAGTTATCTCAGTGGATAGAACATTTGGCTAGGAGTCAAGAGGACCTGAGTTCAAATCTAGCCTCAGACATCACTAGCTATATGACCCTAGGCAAGTCACTTAACCCAGTTTGCCTAGTTCCTCATCTGTAAAATGAGCTAGAGAAGGAAATGGTGAACCAGTCCAGTATCTCTGCCAAGAAAAGCCCACATGGAGTCACAAAGAGTCAGACATGACTGAACAATAACATTGAGGAGATAGATATGTATGTGTATATATGTATATTTGTATGAGTCTATGTGCAGATACATATATAGATAGATAGATACACATATATATATATACGTGTGTGTGTGTGTGTGTGTGTGTGTGTACATGATGCTCTTCCAGATAGATGGAGAGCTCCTTGAGGACAGTGACTGTTTCATTTTTGTCCTTGTATCCCAAACACCAAGCATAGAACCTGACACGTGTAAATGGTGGTTGCTTAGTTGATATTAGCAAGATTTACAATAGAGATAAAAAGAAGGAAGAGAGAAGCTGAAAGCATTATAAGTTTGGAAAGACTCTGCCAGGCACAGGAGGAAAGCCCTCAATGGTGGAAAGGGAAATAGAAAGGTCGATGGCAGGGTTGATGGGAAGTGCTAAAGTCTGGTAGGAAAATTCCAGCCCTGAGTGAGTACAGAGGAAGCACTTCCTAAGGACCTAACTCTTCATCACTTCTTCCTTACCAAAAGTTTTCATTTCAGTGAACTAGAAGGCCTTTCCCCCTTTCCTTCCCTTCCCTTTCCCCCATGGGACTATATCTATCTCTGATTTTGTTTTGAAACAAAATGGAAAAATAGAATATTCACTTTAAAGCCAACTTTAATGGAAAGTAAATACAGTATCTAAAAAGTAGCACATAATAGATTTGCAGGTTCATGTACAATCATCTTTTTTTGTATTCTATTATGTTATGGAAATGGTTGTTTTATTTCCTAAATTCAGATTAAAATTTTAAAAAAAGAGATGAAAAGAATGTTCTGGTTAGGGATCCTTTAGTCTCTGAGGAAATGATCATATGAAGATACAACAAAGGAAGTTTGAATTGCCGCTTTCTCTCCATGACCAGCAATCTACCTTCAGCAGTTAAAGTGAACTTTTAACATGAGGCTAAGGAGACATAATATTTATAACACAGAGAGCATCACATCTGTTGTTTTAAATACCCACAAAGGACAGCATAGACATGTAGTAGAGAAACTTTTTTTGAAAGGTAAGGAAAGCTCCAAGAGAGGCAGTGGGATCTCTCTCTTTAGGCAGTTTTAAACAGAAGTGAAATAATCTTTTGAAGTCAATCTTTTAAACCAATGGTTTCCATTAGGATTTTTAAAAAATGTTACATTCACGTTCTTTTTTTAATATGATTGTCAGTCCCCAGTGATTCTCTATTCTCCACCCTACCCCATCCCACCTCCACCCCTGAGTACCCAACCCTATAACAAATACAGTTAAGTATTACAGTTAAATAAAACCAATAAATACTCAGACAGATAAGGAAATGTACGCTTCATTCTGCATTCTTGGGGGGGGAGGGATGTGCTTCACCATCAGTCCTCTGAAGTCACAGCTGGTCACTATATTGCTTAAAGCTCTATCCTACCACAATGGTATCAATTCTTGATTTCATTCTTCATTCCCACAAACATCACCACTGGTTTAAGTGTAGTACATGAAGGACCATCTGTAATGATCTGAGTGTATCAGCAACATATTGGCCACATCCAACTAACAGCTAATGTTCATATAGCACTGTGCTAAGTACTTTACAAATATCATCTCATCTGAGCCTCACTACAACCCTGAGAACTAGGTGCTATTATTATATCCATTTTACAGATGAACTGAGGCAAAATGAATCTAAGTGGCTTGCCCCAGGTCACATAGCAAAGTGTCTGAGGCCACATTTGAACTCAGGTCTTCCCCACTCCAGGTCTGTGCACTATGCCACCCCCTAAGTGCCCAACTGATTTGAGAGCTTTCATCAGGTTTCAGAAGAAGCAAGGAACAAGTCAACAAGGAAATAATTGCCTCCTAGTAGTTCAAACTGGTTATTTACTTGTGCCAAGGAACTACAAAAACACATGCATTATTTCTTGGCCCCAGTCACCCTTGGAGTACCAGCAATCCAAAAGTCTGAGCCCAATACCATGGCACAGAGGTGATCAGGAAGAATACCAAGGAGGTAATGACTGCTCAGTCATTGGGACTGCTCAGATCACAGAGCCTTCAGATGGGGGTCTGGAGCAGGAAGGGCTGGAGAATGATTGCTGTTAAGAGTCCTTTAATAGCACAGGGAAGAGCCCAATAGGAACCGTGCATATAGTGAGCCTTAGTGACTGGCTAATCATAGCAGATGAATCATTTGGATTACCTCTGAAATCCATGCCAACAAGCTCCCCCCTATCCTCTCTAGGAAAAATCATGAAGAATGTTGTTTTTCTTTGGTACTCTCAGGTAACATAGTCATATCATACTAGAACTTCTCTGGAGATAAGCTCACTAAAAACAATCTAATGCCCTGGGAAGAGATGTGAACTAAGAAACAAGAGGCCTGGATTCAAGTCATGACTTTGCCTTTACTAGCTGTGATTGGCATGTCACTTCACTAGAATGAATGAGGTGAGTTGGGTGTAAGTCTGTTATTGACCCAAAGGAATAAATGTCATAGTGGGAATTTCATGTATCCTGGAAGGCTAGTGGGACAGACATTCTGATGGCAGAGTCCCTTAAACCATCATAACACATGGTCAACTTGTGTTTCTTATGACCAGCCTCCACATAGTAGACAGGAGGTGGTACCAAGAGCCAGGAAAGCTATAGAAAAAGGCACCCATGGCAACAGGTGAGAGAAAACTACGATGAAGTGCCCTGAAAGGAGAGATTTCTTATTTCAGTTTAAGATTCTCTGAATAGGAAAATTATATAAAATGTTGTAGTGTCATAATTCCTTAAACACTGGGGTCAAAAAAAGAAAGAAGGACCAGATAGAAAGACTGTGCCAACAGCTGCATAATGTCAAGGACTCTTCTAAGGAACAAAAAAAGAAAATTACAAGTGAGACAAGGCAAGTACATCATGTGAAATGCTGAGGAATATTATAAGAGGAACAGTGTTGAGGAGCAATGCTAAACTGGCACACACAGAAAAAGGAAGGTAGGTAGGGACAAAATGATCCTGGGAGGGCAGGGAGAGATTTAGTTTTATATAGCACCTGCCACTTGCTAACACTGCACTAAACACTTTCTGTGGAAAGTCCACTAGATGTAGAATTGAGGGACCTGTGTTCAAATCCTAATTCGGTTACCTTTGTGAACCCGGGGTTTTTCCTCTCCAGAACTGTTTCCTCACCAGAGAAATAAGGGAGCTGGACCATATAGCCTCTAAGTTTCCTTCCAGAGCCAAATCTATCATACTTATGGGGAAAGTGAAGACAGGAAAGAAAAATCTAAATCTGCCATTGAGATGATGTTTTAAGAAGAAATAATCATGACTTTTTAAGAATGGGTGCCTTTCTTATTTTCTTAAGAAGAGTGAAATATGTATATATGTTGTACATATATATTACATATATACACATACATATATACTTATATATATTATATATGTACCTATATGTATATATGAATGTGTGTATATATACATACAGATGTATATAGATATACTTTTATTAGCTTAATTGTCTAATATCCACATTTAAAAACAAGTAATTTAAACTCTTCCTCTCTTGTAAAATAACATTTTCCTTTCTCATGTGAAGATTTTACTCTTGAGGGGGGACCCAAGCAAATTCTGGACTAATCCCAATCATAAAAACCAACTAAAATCACAGAATATGATAACTGCATTGTATAACTACCTCACTCTGTAACAGGATCTAGGTCCTATAACTATATATATGTATATGTGTATATATATATATATATGTATATATATACACACACACACACACACACACATATATATATATATATATATACATATATAACTGCTCCCTTTTCACTTAGACCACCAAACCCAGATTTGAGCTTTATTTTTTTTCATGTTCAATAAAGGAAAAGTATAACAAAAGAATAACTAATGTAATATTTATCCTGGACATTATTCAATCTCCTATATACATGTTAATTATCGTTGTTAGACTTAAGAGAAGGAGGCTGTGCCTGGCTTTGTTTTGACTCTCCTTGGCACTTTTCTGCCAGCAATAACATAATTAAATGTCTTCAGATGACAACTTTTCAACTTGGGCTTCCCTCCTCTGAATTCATGCCCTTATTCTGCAGTATTTCTTATACTCTCTATAACAGTTTGGCTAAGCACTCATTTTCTATTCCAGAGAATTTTACAAGACTGTGAAAAGCTTTTTGACCAATAAATTTGCCTTTTGGCTCAACTAGGCACAATGCAGTTTCTGCTACACCAGCTGCCTGATCTTTGACCTTTATTTTAAAAGACATTTAAATCTGATAAGTGTTTCCATGCCCCCAAATACAGATGTATCTTTAGTTTGAGCAACCATTGAGACTGAATCTCCAGCAGAGCTCAGTTAGGAAGTTAGAGCAGCCAGCCTTTTGAGCTGCAGCTCTGATAATTTGGCTAAATCCATAAGGGACATTCATTGTTATCAGAGAAATCTAAGGGTGCATAAAACACTCACATTTATATACTTTATACAGTTAAGACAAGCCTTCTAAACTTGTGGCAGATGGTTAGTGCTGAAGATCATTAATTTGGTTTCTTGAAGATTCATTACTCATAAAACCCTGGTCTGCATGGAAAAGATGAAAAGGACAGCTAAGAACCAGAAAGAGTCTGAACAAGCAATGTAGAATCACAAAAATGATGCTGGCATTTGGAAGCTACTTTCTTCTTTCTCCATAGTTGTAAACATCTCTCCAAAGAGTCCTTATACTGTCAGGGGCCTGGGTAGGAGGTGGAAGAGGACTTTAACATACAAAGTGGTAGCAATTCTTAGAGGCAGCTGGATGGCACAGTAGATAGAGCATTAGACCTGGGGTCAAAAAGATATGAGTTCAAATCCAGCCTCAGATACCTACCCTCTGTATGACCTTAGGCAAGTCCCTCAATGTCAGCCTCAGTTTCCTTATCTGTTACCTGGTAGGTATATCATGGTGATAAAATGAGATAAGTTTTGTAAAATGTTTCACAAATCTTAAGATTCTATATACATTCCAGATATTATCATAACCTGCTTTTCTGGAAGAATCTCAGCCCTGGGCCCTTTTGTTACTTTCTATACTTTCATTAATTCCAAAATTCCTTTTTAAGACCCTGAACTATCATGATCTTCTTGGTTGTGAAAGTATGCAGTATTTTCCTAACACAACTTCCTTCAGCCCCTGTTTCTCTGATGCAGTTTCCTGGTCACCTAGAGGTATAAAAAACCCCAGTCATGTATGGTCTGGGCATCTACAACTTGATGAGTGCCCAAGACTATACAAGTCCCCATATCCTGTAGACCTGCTGATCCAACATATTTTTGTGTGGAGGCAAGAGAAGCCAATGAGGCCTCATCTACCAAGGCCCAGAGTATTCTTGCTGAGTTTGAACAAAGTAAACCTCCTCTGTTAAATGTTCAAAGTAGCTCACCACTCCCCCGAATCAAGCCTGAATAAAGAACATGCTGATGTGGCCAACACTGGTCTTTGAGCAGGTTCAGTTTCCTGCGTTCAGAAGTCTTCAAAAGATTTCACTTTTGCCTCTTCTGTCACTGTCAGGATAACTAATACTAAGTGCTCTTTTCTCCCTTAGATCATCACAATCTAGATCACAAAAGGTTTTCTTGGTTTATTTACAAGGGAAAAGTATGTAACCCTAGTCTTGCCCTTCCCCAAATGTGTTAACATTGGAAACGAGACTCCTGAAGTCTCTGTCTCTGAACAGACAGAATTACCCAGTCTTTCTCAAAGTACCTGTGACTTGCACCTGGCTTACTCCCAAGAGAAAGAGTATCCATGCTGGAGAGATTAGGGCCAGACTGGTCAGAACTACATCCCGGACTGTCTAAGCAAGGAGCTTGGTCATGGATAGGGGCCATTGCCTGGCTGATGGACTTGAATGGAGGTGATAGAGTCTGAGTCATGAACATGATAGCACAGTGAAAGGCACCAACCAGATGAGGTGAGACACAAAGGAATGAACAGATGCTGGGGAGACTAGTAAAATGGATAGCCTGGTCACTGATACCTTTATTATCCCCTTCTTCCCTTTTCATTGGGCAAGCAAACTCCAGCCAACTTGTCAAACATTGGGTGTGACAAGGCTAATTGGTCTATTATTCCAGAATAATCTGGTCCTTTCCCAGTCCTAAGCAAAGAAGGGTGAAAAGAAAAGCCAATTTGTTCCCCATTGTTTGTAATCCCACTTTGGGTTTTTATGCTTTTTAAATTTGTTCCAAAAATGCTTGATATTTATCAAGTTTCCTTAGTTATTGAATGGTTGTGTTTTATGAGTGAGAAGAGGAAAGAATAATGGGAAATATTTTTTTCCTCTCAGTGAAATCTGGGGTGGGGGTTAGGGAGAATAAGCCTGATACTTTCATAATTTTTCAGAATGTATATAAATCCTGATTATACCCTAGACATAGAAATCTATAAGGAGGATGAACTGAAGAAAAACCCATGTAGGATGGCGAAGATGCCATTTTAGTCTTGAAGGTACCAAGCTGGGTTTAGCATGGGCTTTGCTGAGGTCAGTGTACTAGCCTTAGCTCAGGGATTGGCTAAAATTCTGGGGCTGCTACTAGGGCAGCCGTGGTATTAACAGACTTCTAGCACCAAACACAGACCCTATGTCACACCCATGACAGAAGATACAAAAAGAGGAGACCAACTGGGAAACCACAGGCTGCCATATGCTGATCAAAAATGCATCTTTTAAAGAAAAGCAGCCCCAGAGTGGGTGATACTTAAATTTTCTAAATCATTTACTAGCTATAGTTCCAGGGCCTGGTTATATAGCTTGGTTCCTGATTTTCTCTGGGCCTGGAACACTCAGATGCTTCATATTCCTTAAAAAGGGATGAGGTATGAGTACTAAGGCTGATGTTGTCTAATACAATGATGAGGTTCAGCTGGCCCCTTTTTGCTCTTCTGCTGCTGCCACCATAACTAATACCTGCTCCCTTTTCACTTAGACCACCAGATTCTATCTGGAAGCATAGTGGAGAAGTTCAAGAAAGCATCCATGTGAGAAATGAAAGAAAAGTGGAATATAACTCAAGCTCACTTCACATGTTCAATCCCAAATTCACCTAGCTGGGGCCTCTGGATTGAGTTCATTTGCCTGGTCTACAATCCCAGCTTCATTTCTAACCAATCAAACAGCTTTAGGCCTACATCATGTTGTTGTTCAGTCATTTCAATTGTGTTTGACTCTTTGGAACCCCATTTAAGGTTTTCTTGATAAAGATACTTTGCCATGTCCTTCTCCAATTCGGTTACAAATTAGAAAAGTGAGGCAGAGTTAAGTGACTTCCCCAGGGTCACACAGCTAATAAGTGTCTGAGGCCAGATTTTAACTCAGGAAGATGAGACATCCTGACTCTAATCCCAGTACTTTATCCACTATGCCACCTAGCTGCCCCTCTCCACCATGTTACTGAGTAATTATTTGGAAAATTAAAGAGATAGCTCCCTTCACAATGATCACAGCATGTAGTCAACTTTTTTAACACCTCTAAAATAGAATATAATACCACTCCTAGAGCACACAAAGATGGTGTTTCTGTCTTGCCATGCTAGATAGACAATACAAATGTTATTTTGGACCAGTGACTTGCCTACAGAGACAAAGATGATCAATCCAGGGTATTCAAGTATAGTAGGAGAAAGAGTCCAAAACTATAAATATTTTGAAACCAACCCAACCCTTTAGGTAATATATATTAGAACTAATATGTATTGTTTGTCATATCATTGTTTGTTCTAACTTTTACAAAGGCTCCTTTACTTCAAAGATATAGTCAGAACAAAGAATATCATTTCCCCCAACACTTCACTGGCATAATCTCCCTACTAAAGTACATCAGTTTGAGGCCAGAGAGAGGGAGTAGGTTCCAAATTCATCTCAGTTCTTACATGGCATTGGTCCCATCCAGTTGTCATCTAAAGGCAGCCACACTGCTAACTTCTGCTCCACTCTAGTCTTCAACCCATATTCCTCAGGGTTTCAATGCTGAACTAGTTGCACTACCTAGCCTGGATTCCTGGATTATCAGGTCCTCATCAATAACACTCCCGGACCAGTCTGGAGACTCCACTGCTTTCATCTAGAATGGAAAAGAATCAACAAAAGATAAGGCTAGTATTTCCCAGTGAATTATGGGCAATACGCCTGCACAGTTGACATTAAAAGTGCATGTTCCTTTAAGCACTGACCACTCCTTAACTCTTCCCTAATCCCACCCTTACTCACCTAGTTAGCATAATTGACATCTGATTTACTGTCTTGACTCCTTAAAACTATACCTGTGATTTCTGTGAGTTTGCAGGTTCCCTAAGAACCCTTGCCCACTGTAAAGTGTAACAATAAACTTTTACAATACTGACTTCAAGATTGCTTGAGCCTAGTGAATTCCTTCCAGACTGAACTGCAGGGTTTCTGGTCATTGATCTTGATCAGAGTCCCTGTAAAATCTATTGCCATTTCCTCCATCACTGGTGAAGGAAGGGTGTCTCTCCCTTCCCCAATGGAGTATTGCCCCTTCAATCTACTCCCACAACTGAATTTGTCTTTAAAAGTTTATTTGTGAAAATATTTTCCTGCCCTGGGTGTCAGACATGCTGTTTACACCTCTGAAAAGATAGAGAGATAGAGATGATACAACCAACATCTCCAGGAAAAGTGGTTTCATGGGCAGCTGGGGGGCACAGTGGATAGAATGCTGGGCCTGGATTCAGGAAGACTCATCTTCCTGAGTTCAAATCTGGCCTCAGACATTTAACAGCTGTGTGACCCTGGGCAACTCATTTAACCCTGTTTGCCTCAGCTTCCTCATCTATAAATGAACTGGGGAAGGAAATGGCAAACCACTCCAGTATCTTTGCCAAGAAAACCCCAAATGACAAAGAGTCAAACACAACTGAAATACATCTCAACAACAAAATGTGCTTTCATCCATTTGGGCACTCCCTTCACAGGCTCAGATCACAGCCCCACTTTAACAGTATTTAAAAACTGCAATGGCAGGGGAAAAAAAGTAATTACTTAATGGGCAACCCCGTAGTAATGAGCCTCTCTGAAGTTAGCAAGGCTGATACTCGGGAGACCAGCACAAAATGTATAACCAGATTTGAGCCTTTCTAGCTGGGTAGGCCCTGATCTTCCACAGTCTCACTCTAAGAATCCAGTCACCTCTATGGCACAAAGAAGCCTTAGAGGAGAGGTCAGTGAGAGGAGGCCCTTAGCAGGCAGGCAGGTCCCTCAGATGGAGAAGATGTGGATCAGGATCCAAGTAAGAACAGCTGCCTCTAAGACCCCAGCCACCTGACAAGAGTGCAACCTTGACAAATATGCAGAGTGTTGTGTCTCACAGTAGGAATTACCAAAGAAGCTAAAAAGAGAACCCTGCGCTGCATAATCTCTAACCTCAGGGGACGACAAAAACAGAGAATTGCTGTGTCAATCTCATTTCCTTGTTAGGCTCATTATCATAAGTGCAGGCCTTTGGTTTTGAATGCCACACTTCAATAACATTTACCCATCAACAGCTTCTGAAATATTGAATTCCACAGTCGGGTTTGGTTTTTTGTGTTTTTTTTTCTTTTTACTTTTGATCTTTACTATTTTGTTCACTTATCCATAAACATGAGCTACGAGCCAAGTTTAAATTAAATGGCTGAGGTTAAAACCTGAGGGCATCAACGTGTGCCTAGCCTGGCAGCCAGGGTCAGAATTCTCTGTAGTCTCAGCATTTACTAACCACCACATACCTGCAGTGCTTAAGAAAAATCTCCCTCTTTTTCTGATGCCTCCAAATACAAGAATATTTGCTCATAATCTGTATCTTGGTCTGTCGTTTGGATGCCAGCTTTTCAAACGTTCCTCCAACTGCCTTCAGAAAAGGAAAACATATATCCTGGCATCTCATTTGATCAAACATAAGTCACCATGTAAATGTGAAGTATATGAGAATCACAAAAGGTTAGAGCTGGAAGAGACCTCAGAAATTATTTAACCTAGCTCCTTTATTTTACAGTTGTTGTTACCCCTTTGTTCTGGAAGAGGGCCAATGACATCACAATGTGATGTCTTGAATGGTGCATGAATCAGATTTAAGTGAGGGGAAAACTGAGGAAGGTGCAGAGAGAATAATTTACCAATGGCTCCGTGGCTAGTATAGCTAAGCAGGATTTGGTCCAGGTCTCCTGATTCTAAATTTAACATACCTTCCAACATGCCCATGTTTTTCTTAAAGTGAAATATAAAGATATACTTGAGATTAAAAAACCAACTTCAAATGTTCAAGAACAAGAAGTCATGGCTACATAGCCTTTTATTTTGTTCTATACAAGTTAGTGACATAAAAGAATGCAAGCTCCCTGAGGGCAGGGATTATTTACTTTTTGGTTTTCTATCCTCAGCACCTGGCACACAGTAGAGGTTTATTTAATAAATGCTTATTGAAGAGCACCAGCCCTGAAGTCAGGAGGACCTGAGTTCAAAATCTGGTCTCAGACACAAAAACTAGCCATGTGACCAAGTCACTTAACCCCAATTGCCCTGCCTTCCCCCTCCAAAAAACAATAAATAAGTAGATAGATAGATAGCTAGATAAGTAAATGAATGAATAAATAAATGAACGAAAGAACGAACGAACGAATGAATGAATGAAATGCTTATTGAATGAATTAATTAGTTAATATGGCTGCCAAAGAAGAGAATTCTATCCCAGGACACATTATTAAATTTATCATCTGGGTGGAGAGTGGGGGGGGGGGAGGCTTTGACTGTCCCCACTGTACTGTGTCCTGGTCAAACCACATTTTTGGTATTGTATTCAGTTCTGGGCTCCACAATTTAAAAAGACATTGATAAGCTAGAGCTGTTCTGGAAGAAGATAACCAGGACGGTAAACACCCTTAAGTTTATCCCATATGAGAAACGTTTGAAGGAACTGGTGATATTTAGCCCACAGAAGAGAAGACAGGAGGAACATGGTAAGCGGATGCCTCAGGTAGGGGGTTCCCTCTTCTTGGTAGCCTACAAGCAAATGCTGAATGACATGACCATTTGTCAGTTATATTTTAGAGGGGTTTACTGTTCTGGGGTGAGTTGTATCAGATAACTACTGAGGGCCCTTCCAACTCCAAACTATCTGGAGTCTGTGTTATCTGTGTGTTAAAGGGGAATAGGAGGCTCATCATAAGAATATTTCACAGGTTCCCCCTTCCATCAGAATATTTTCATGTAAGGAATGACAGTTGTTAAAAAAGAAGAACTACTTGCAGAGTGGTACTTAGCATCACTTAACTAACTTTAGAAGTACCTCATTTAACCAATTTTGGCAACTGAGCTGTTTTCTTAAATCAAAAATAGCAAAAAAAAAAAACTTGAGAGTGAGACAGGGATAAAAGAGAGCTTGTTACAAACAAGTGACAGCACTGTGTTTGGTGTCCTCTATTTACTGAAGCAGTTAGTAATAGCTGACATTTGCAAAACACTTTCCATTTACAAAGGGATGTGTATCCATGATCCCATTTGATCCTTTACAATGCCACTGTGAGGTAGGGAGTGTTACAATCATCCCCATTTCATAGATGAAGAAACTGCTGCCAAGCAAAGGAAAAGTAATTTACACAAGTTTGTGTATGTGTTTATGTGTGTATAACATGGGTGGATGTACATATATAAATACATATGTATGTATACATAAGGCAAATACTAGATTTCAAGTTTTCTGACTCCATTTTAGAATTCAGTTGTCCCCTGAGTTCTATCTCATGCTAATCAGATTGGCAAAGTTGATCCCCCCCAAAAAAAGAGAAAATGTCAAATGTTGAGTTTGAGGGAAACAGGTACACTAATACACTGTTGGTGCTTTATTGGTCTATCCATTCCAGAAAGAAATCTGGAATTTTGCAAGTTATTAAACTGTGTATACCCTTTGATCCAGAAATATCACAGATGGTCCTGTGCTCCAAAAAAAAGAGGCTCAAAAGAGGAAAAGGGCCTATATATTTAAATATATATGCATGTGTATATATATGTATTTGTGTGTGTGTGTGTATATATATACATATATATACATATACATATATATATATATATATATATATATATAGAGAGAGAGAGAGAGAGAGAGAGAGAGAGAGAGAGAGCAGCTTTTTTGTGGTGGCAAAAAAAAAAACTGGAAATTGAAGCAATTGCCATCAATCAAGGAACAGCTGAATAAAGTACAGTATATGAAAGTAATGGGTACTATTATACTGGAAGATATGAAAAAAAGACAATTTCAGAGAAACGTGAGAATATTTGTTTGAACTGATTCAGAGTGAATTGGGCAGAAGCAGGTAAAACAATTTATTTTTATTTTACTTTTAATTTATGGATTGAAACAAGTATTTCCATAAAATAGTATATATAATATAATGAAGTTATCGTGTAAGCTTCTTTTTTTCCTTTTATTCTTCCCCCCTACATAGTAGGGCTACTATTAGACACAAATATGTATATAAATATAAAATCATTCTATACAGACTTCCATTTATCAGTTCCTTCTCTGGATGCAGCTAGAGTCTTCCTTCATATGTCCTTTGTAGCAAATTTGACTATTTGTAATAATCGAAATGACTTATTAGCTCAAAGTTGTTCTTAAAGCAATATTGGTATTACTATATACAATGTTCTCTTAGTTCTTGCTCATTTTGCTCATTTCTTTGTGCAAGTCTATCCATGTTTTTTCTAAGATCATCAAGTTCATTATTTCTTACAACACAGCAGTATTTCATCACAGTCATATAACATAACTTGTTCAGTCATTCCCTAATTGACAAGCATTCCCCAAATTTTCAGTTCTTTGACAGTAATAAGATTTGCAAAAGTGTTTGCCTTTACAATGTTGTGGCTATTGTATACATTTGAAATACTTAAGAACTCTGATCAAGGTAATGACCAACAATGATCATTCCAGGAGACTGATACTACCCACCTCCTGCCAAAGAGGTGACGTACTCAAAGAGCAAACTGAGTCATATTTTTTGGACATGGTCAATGTGGAATTTGTTTTGTTTAACTAAACACGTTTGTTACAAAAGTTTTGTTTTAATTTTTTTTCAGTGAGATAGAGGCAGTGGGTGGTAGAAAATAGATTTTTGTTCACTGAAAAGAATAAAGTTAATTTTTTTAAAGACTGTATTGTCTTTCTACTAGAAAAAAAGGATCATAAAGGAAGGGACCTCAGAGGGTATCTAGTCTAACATCCTCAGTTTACATATAATGAAACTGAATTGTAGGTAAAATTTCTTGTGGTGGTACTTAACAGAGGTAGAATTTAAACCTCAAAAGGTCTTAATGATTCAAGAGCTAGTCATGTTCAAGGTCGGGCAGAGATTGGTTTCCAAGTATTTCTCAAGTGGGAAGCTGCCTATGCTTATGACGCCATCTTGCATATGAGTGTTCGAATAGAGGTTATATTCAATCCACTTCTATCAGGCAGCCCAGGGTTGGTGTACTTTGCAGTAAAGTCACTCTAGAGCTGCATACAAAATGACATTAAACATTCCCTCCTTACCATCAAAATAGTCATTTGGTGTTTGGAACAAATTTCAATTATCTTCATTTTTTATCAACTCCTCAGGGACACAAATATACAAATATGAACTAAGGCAAAAGAAATACTTATAAATTCAATTTTATATTATTCTCAGTTCTGAATTCTTTCCCCATTCTCTCCCTTCCAGACTCATTGAGAAGGCAGGAAAAATAAAACCCATTTTATTGTATGTATGTATGGTCAAACAAAACAAATTTCCACATTACATTTGGAAAGAGAAAGAAAAAGGAAGGAAGGAAGGGAGGAAGGAAAGAAGGAAAGAAGGAAGGAAGGAAGGAAAGGGAAAGAAAGGAAAAGGCTCTTCATTTTGTACTCTGAACCCATCATACTCTATCTGGAGGTAGATAGCATATCTCATGGAATTATGGTTGGTCATTGCATTGATCAGAGTTCCAAAGTCTTTTAAAATTGATTATCTTTATAATATCGATGTTATATAAAATTATTTTGATTCTCCTCATGTCATTTTGTATTAGTTCATACAAGTCTTTCTAGGTTTTTATGAAACCATAGCATTCTTTTGTCATTTCTTACAGCATAGTAATATTTATCCTATTTATATACCATAACTTGTTCACCGTTCCCCAGTTCTTGGGTATCTCCTAAGTTTCCAATTCTTTGTGACCACAAAAAGAGCTACAATAAATATTTTTGTACATATGGGTCCTTTTCTTCATTCTTTGATCTCTTTGGAGTATAGAATTTATATCATTATTGCTGGGTCAAAAGGTATGCACACTTTTATAGCCCCTTTTAGGCACAGTTCCAAATTGTTCTCCAGAATGGTTAGACTAGTTCACAGCTCCATCAACAATGCATTAATGTACCTGTTTCCCCTCATGCCCTCCAGCTTTTATAATTTTTGTGGTTTTTTTACATCTTAGCCAATTTTATGGGTGTGAAGTGATATCTCAGAGTAGTTTTAATTTGCATTCCTCTAATTATTAGTGTAGAGTATTTTTATATGACTATTAATAAGAAGAAATGCTTATAAGAGAATATCAAGCATGCCCCCAATTTGGCCAACTGCTCTGAACTAGCAACAGTCATATTGGCAGAAAGTCACACCCTCCATGCTGCCACCATCCTCTGCAACAGAATTAATTCTTTTAATTTCTTATGATATATCAGTACATGGTTCTCTTTCAATAAGTCTTTATCTTTAAGGAACCAGATCTACACTTTATAAAAAGTGACTCTACAGACCTACATTTCCAGTTCCTCTCTCCCCATGATCCCTTAACCAAAGGTCCTAGATCTGAGACCTATCATTTCATGGCACTCAGAAAATTTCTTTCAAAACATCACCTTAAACTCTGTGATAATTAAGGACTGCTGTCAAATTGTACATCGGATTACCATCCTCCTTGAGGGAAGGAGAAGGCATTTCAAAATCCTCATAAATTATAGTTTTTAACCTATCTCACCACAATAAATACTGTCATCAAACACAGGCCAATGTTTCCAGAAACCAGGAGGACACAGTTTGTTTAAAGAGACTGCAAGTATACCCTCACAGGGTCAAATGTCATGCATTCCCTCAAGATAATATTATATAAGTGTCTTATGAACCCTAACTACATTTCTGAATCTCCTGGACTCTGAGGGAGCATAGGGTTTCATTTGAAAAATTTTTAAATAGCCAAAAAAAGATAAAGGAATCTAAACAATATATTATTACAATAGTCAATAAAAAATTTCTACCACATGCCAGGCACTAAGCTAAGCACTCGGGATGCAAAAAGAAGCAAAAAACAGTCCTTGCCCTAAGGGAGCTTACAATTGTGCAAATAATATCATTAATATATTAGAACAGTGGGGCAGCTAGGTGGCACAGTGAATAAAGCACCAGCCCTGGAGTCAGGAGGACTTGAGTTCAAGTCCTGCCTCAGACACTTAACACAAAAACTAGCTGTGTGACCTTGGGCAAGTCACTTAACCCCAACTGCCCTCCAAAAACCAAAATATATATTAGAACAGAGTTGTAGAAATTTAGAACTGAACGACAATCTGAGGGGGGAAAATCTTATTTTACTGATGGTGAAAATGAGGACCAGAAAGAGTCAGTGATTTACTCCAGGTCATTCCAAATAACAGAGGGGAGCTAGAGTTAGCTAGAGTTGGAGGCAGGAAAACTTGAATTCAAATTCAACCTTAGATGCTTAGTGACCTCAGGTAAGGCACCTCACCTCTCTGAGGATGTCAAATCCTATGTAAAATGGGGATAAACCTGAGTGCTTACCTCACAAGTTGTTTGGGGTTTTTTTTTTTTGAGGCTCCGATGAGTTCATGTATGTAACATGCTTTATTAACCTTCAAACAATCTATAAATGTGTACTACTGCTTTCAGTAATAGCAATAATATTAGTCATAGGCAGCAGCAACAGCTCAAATTTCTATAGCACTTTTAAAACTTTGAAAACTGTTGAAGAAAAAAACAGGTCTGTAACCTAAAATCTGAAACCAAATGTAGGTTTTTAGTTGCAGTGGGGAATGATGGTGAAGGAAGGTAAAGATGTCAACTTGTAGGTTCAGAAGGGCTTTTCTTCCCAACAGTACTGGGCAATTGTCATCATCCTCATTTTGTAGATGAAGAAACCCAGGACAGTAAAGTATCTTGCCTATAGTCACATAGCTATTAAGTGATGGAACTGGTGTTACAACCCCATTCTCTTTTGACTCAGTTCAATGCCTTTTTCCCTTACGTGAATTCCAACACAAAGCATTAAGCTGTTATTTGGGTAGGTGTGTCTGTCAGTAAACAATTTCAGATCAATTCACTTAAATTTTACCAGTTTCAAGAGAAAGAAGGGCATTTAAGGGGGGGGGGGGAGTCAAAAGCTCTATAAATACATCTGATAACCTGGAGGTTTTGACTAAGAATAAAAGTACAGTTTATCTTCTATTCCATTCCTTTCTGTGGTACCCCTTGAAATATGTGTGACCTGGCTTAGGGAAGATGCCAAGATAAAAACACTGTTGATGATGGAAGGGAGAAAAATTAGTGCTTTTACTTTCAGAAACTTAAGTTCAAATGATTGTTTTCACATATCACAGTATAAATGTGACCCCAGTTCCCTCAACATGGGCCTCTAAAAGTTTCACCCAGGTTCAAGGGACTCTCGGGGTCAATATTTATTCAAAATCACAGCTTGAGAACTCCCATTTGATGCTTTTATTAAAGGGAACCAAACAAGATGAGAGACAGAGAAACAGAAAGACCGATAGAGAGAGAGAGAGGGAGAGAGACAGAGAAACAGAGACAGAGAGAAATAGATAGATAGATAGATAGATAGATAGATAGATAGATAGATAGATAGATGATAGATAGATAGATAGATAGACAGATAACATTTATTAAGCATTTACTAAGTGCCTGTGATGGGGTGCTTGGGATATATATTTGTAACATCAGTCTGTGTTTGTAACATCAGTCTGTAATATCAGTTTGTAACATCAATTTGTAAAAGGGGTGCTTTGGATCTATGTCTGTAAAATCAATTTGTAAAACCAGTCTGTAAAATCACATTTCCCCCTCCCCAGCCTCAGAGCATTAACTCTGCCCCTTCCCCCTGCCAGCACTCTGCCCAGTAACAACTAGTGGACTGTTTATCTCTGCTTGAAACAATAACAAGCTATCTATGAATCCTTCACTAAACTATCTATAAACATTTTAGCTTAAGCAAATGTTATCTCCTCTAGTAGAGTGGCCAGCTGCCCCCATAAATCCTTCAGTGCCCTATCTATAGGTTAACTCTTTAGCCAATTATACCCATACTGAGTCTCCATTAGCCTTGGTTCCCATCATCCATCTTGTCAAACATGACACTGATGGGTGGCAGACTGGGCACTTCTCAGCACTGACCTCTGGCTGACTTAGTGATGTTTCAGGCCTATAACCACACCTCCAGGTAGCCCCACCTTGGGCTATTGCCCAGTGAATTATGGGCAATTCCCCTGTGCAGTTGATAATAAAAGTGCATGTTCCTTTAAGCACTGACCACTCCTTAACTCCTCCCTTATCCCACCCTTACTCACCTAGTTAGCATAATTGACACCTGATTTACTACTATGACTCCTTAAAAACTCTGCCTATATCTTCTTTAAGTTTGCAAGTTCCCTAAGAGCCCTTTCCCACTGTGCTGTACAGCATAACGATAAACTTTTACAATCTCGGCTTCAAAGTTTGCTTGAGCCTGGTGAATTCTTTCCAGACTGAATTGTAGGGTTTCTGGTCACTGATAGTGATCAGAGTCCTTGTAAAACCTATTGCCATTACCCCAACACCTGGAACTGTGCTAAGTGATGGGATACAAATACACACAAGCAAAAAACATAGTGTCTGCCTATCAGAAACTTATACTCTAATGGGAGAAGACAATACATAAAGAGGAACTGGAAAGCAAGGCATTTAATTAAACAGGATAACATGGGGAAATTCCTCCCATGTATACAGCTGCACACAGTCCTGTAGATTTCCATGCTACTAACTCATACTTCTCAGACTGTGTCCCATCCACCACCTCTCTGCCTCTGAAGTTGCTGCCTACTACATCCCTGCACAGTTATTGATATTATCTCCTAGGCTATTTTTTCAACTTCTGCTACTTTTGTCCTGAATTTGGATAGGCTATAGTCCCCCTGAACTCTGATCTCCCCCCACTCCCTCCACCCCCGCCTGAAGAATTGTGCCAGAAGGGGCTTCTTCTACACAGAAGAGCATTCAGAACTCTTTGTGTGTCAGCCCAATGCCTCAGGACTCTTCAGCTATTTTTGTGAATCAGTCCCATATCTCATCCAGTCAGTACAGCAAAAGTCCTACTTTTGTTCTCCTTCAATGAGAATTCCCTGAGACCTGCTTGATATTTAGGTTTGGCTAGATCAATTTACTTCTATTCCTACTAAATCCTAGGCAACTAGCTCTAAAGTCATTCAGATAACCCTGGAACTTTATTTCCAGGGTAATATTGAAGTAATGAAATTCAAATCTAAAGACTTTTGTCATGAATTCTTGCAATTTCGTCCAGATAGATGCTTTCTTACATAAAGTGTCTTTCCTCAACAAATGTATATTCTCCCTCCCTCCAACTAGCTGCCCTTCTGTCTCCTTTGCTAGTCCTGATCTTCTGAAGCAAAGCCTCTTTTCCCTTTTCCTAACTATATCCCTCCATCTACCAGGTACAGATTTACAGGATGTTAGAGCTAGAATGTAACTCATCAAGTACCATCCTTTCATTTTGCAGATGAGAAAACTGAGAACAAAAGAGGTGTGTAATCAATTTATATGAGATCTCAGACTAGAACCCAGATGAATGGTTTGGGGTATTGGCATAGGAATCCACTTGAAATGGAAGGATCTCTGGGAAGCTTTAGGGGCTATCCCTCCTGAGCTCCTCAAGACAACTCTCAAGCCTCTTTGACCTGCACTATTGAATGGACCTTGGAAGGCTGCCATACTACATTCCATGAAAGCACCACCAGATTGGAACACCATGGTCCCAAATGCCAGGTCAGAAAGAACTACCAATCCAAGTTAGGGGCATAATAAGCAGGATCTTGGTAAATGGTCTCGTGGTCCAGAAAAGTCAGAGATGGTCATACAGAAAGTCATATAAGCAGTGATGCAGACACAACAACAGAAGTGTGAGCATGGGGTAGACAGCAGTGCAGTCAGTAAATGAAGAGGGCCTCAAGAAAGAGGGAGTGGCAAAGGGACTCCTATTAGTAGCAGTGGAACCAAGGGACTAGAAGTTTCTATGACTGATGGCATTGACCACCCAGGTCATTGGGAGCCTGGGTCAAGGGGGGGTGGATTGTAGTACAACCTCATTAGGTAAATATGGCACAGCTGGTGTGAACTTGTGGGGAGCTGCCCCCAGGTGAGTGACCTGAGGCACAAGCCCTTCAGCAAATAGTCCTACTGAAGGAAGGGCCCCCACAGAGTATGTAGGTGCTGCTTGGCTTTCCCTTCAGATCTGTTCAGACTCAACTGACAAGCCCTGCAGGGACTCAAGGTTATTGACTAGGCCCAGGAAAGCCACCTTGGAAAGTCTTGCTTAGTAAATCTGATTTAGGTACTGAATGTTCCGTTTGCCTAATAAATCTGATTTAGGTACTGAATGTTTCCATTATCAGAAGGGGGAAAAAAAGCACACACACACCTCTTTCAGATGCCAGGTGTTCTAACTCCTGTGATCTCTCAACTCCATTTCAATTGCTTTTCTCTCAATCTGGAATTAGTGAAGTTTTTTGGTTTGCTTGCTTGTTTGAGTGGGGGGCAAGAATTTACTTACAAAGTAACTTTTTTGGGAAGCAAGTTAGGATAATGGAAGGACAGCAGAAAGCTATCCTCTGAATCAGGAAGAGCTAAGTCCCACTTCTGACATATACTGACTGTGTGACCCTGGGTCAGTCATTCTCAGTGCTCTAGGCAATGACTGTAAGTTGCAGAATAATTACATATCTGCATTGGTTGGGGGAGGGGGTTCTCAAAAGAGGTTATTTAAACTAATGAAATCACAGTTCCAAATTCTCTCACCTCCACCCAAAAAAAACCCCTTTTGGGTAACCTTTGTGTTATATTCACAAAAGGATACTGTTTTGATCACTGAGAATGTATCTCCACAAAACATAAAAATCATCACATACTCAGACTCAAGCTATAGCCATACGCAACCTTGGCTGTACTACCAGGTAACTGGTCAAATGCTTGAAAATCTTCTGGTTTTTTTCAGTCCATCCATCTTTGCCTCCATGTTCTAATTGTTTGGTCCTAGCATCTCCCATTCTTCATCCCTAGAGGCTCTCAGCAGGCTTTAATTAATCAAGGCCTATAACATAAAAATTGGACTAATGCAGCCAGCCCTTGAAAATTTCAATAGTTTATCAGCAGACATCATTTGGAGGGAAAAAACCTAGGTTCCAAACCCAGCTCTGCTGTCTGTTACTTGTGTGACCTTGAACAAATCACTTGACCTCTGTTTCAATTTTATTGTCTTATCAAGATATAATGATCAGTAAGATACTTCTGGCTCTAAATCCTATAACCCCCTTATCCTAAGATTTCATTCTAACTGCCAACAATAGCCACCAACTCTTCCAGATAACCATTAAATAAAGGTTTGGCTTATCACTGTTGTCCTTCCTATCCTTACCCTTCCAATGTCTTTTCCTGTTTTCCTTCTGATCTTAGTATTTAACTTTAGAATATTAAATATTGGGGTAGCTAGGTGGCACAGTGAATAGAGTGCCAGCTCTGGAGTCAGGAGGACCTGAATTCAAATCCGGCCTCAGACACTTAACACAAAAACTAGCCATGTGACCTTGGGCGAGTCACTTAACCCCAATTGCCCTCCAAAACGAAAAAAAAAAGAAATATTAAATATTTCGAGTACATGGTTCTACACATATAACCCTATGGTTTCCTCCTGAGGAAATTTATCTTAAGTCCTGAGGGATGGTTAACATTGACTACCACAGCTAGGCTTGACATTAAACATTTTTCTTTTTGCTGCCCCTTTCCTCCTCCCTCTTTCTCATCAGCCACAGCATATGGCCACTCCCCTTCTCAAACTTCATCCCCTTTCTGGTTCTGGATCCATAATTAAACCATCTGTCCTTGCTCCTAGAAAGAATATGTCAATCTATTTTCCTGGGGCTCCACTAACCAACTGTAATTTTCCTAAGTAAAGCACCCCTCCTTCTGTAACACTTTCTCAGGTGAGTTGTCTTCTCCTATTAAAATATAAGCTCCTTGAGGGCAGAAACTGCTTTTGCTTTTGTACTTCTTATTTCTAACACCTATCGTAGTGCTTCACATGAAGTAAGTAGTTTATAAATCCCCCCCCATTTGTTCATTATGGTATGTCACAATATGGTATGATATGCTTTTATCCCTGTTAGTACAGATAAGGGGATATTAAGGAACAGAGAAGTCAAAAGACATTCCCCAAATCCAATAGTAAACTATGAAAGAAATAAAGCAGGTCTCATGAGTTGCTGGAAAAGATCCTTCTTGCTTGATTAGCATCCCTTTTTTATTATTATTATGTCATAGTAAAGAGAGAGAGGGAAGAGAATGTTTCTTAGTCATTTCCTATCAAATTATTATACGCATACCCCTGTTCCTACTGCAATATCATCTCAACATTAAAATGTTGAAGCTAATCAGACATTTAATTTCAAAGTGGAAGGTCATTATCTTGTCACAAAATTTTATTCCAATTACTTTTTTCTATTATATGAAATGAATTAAAAGTAGCACAAAACACTGGGAGATCAAACAGTCAATCAGAAGCTCATTAAATATGATTGAAATTGGTGCAATAAAAAACATTCCCCATAGCTGTATTATTACTTAAAAGCTATATTCTAGATGGCTCTAGGAATTGATATCTTGCCAATCAAAAATTACCTTATCTATAAAAAGTAACCAGGCTTTTAAAAGTTCACTGTACTTTTTGAGACATGAATAAATGACTAACAACTTAGATAAGTCACTGTCTTTCTGGGCCTTACATTCAGTCTGTAAAATAAAGATTAAACTAGATTATCTGCAAAGTCCCCGTCTGACTCTAGATTCTATGATTCTAGGACAATTTACTGCCTGAGGAGACCCTGAAAAAGACAGGAACCTAGAAACAGAAGAGACCCCAAGAGCCTTGAGTCACAGTAACTCTCTATCATGTTTTCACAAGAGATGATATTGTCAGAGCCACCAATACTCCAATATTCCTTCTTCAGACAGTTATCAAGTAATGATATTCAGACAGTTGGTCAGAAATGGTATCTAGGGCAACTATAACAAAAAAGAAAGATGAGTTGTTAATGCATCGAGAATGAGAGATAAAAGATACATGGCAGAGGTGCCCATTGGTACCCATGAGAGGAAGGCTTATAGTTGTTAGGTAGCCCCTCTATGGAGGTTTAATGAGAAAACTTAGATAAGAGTCAAACCTTTAATAGGACAGGGAAGGACTGTGAGTTCAAGCAGTGGAAGAAGAACATGCATTGATGAAATCAGTTCCACCAAAATATCCAAGTATCTACTTCATCACAAGTCTGGTTATTGGAATTGTTATGGGTCCATTATTCAGATAGCTCTAATCTACCCTGGAGAGAGACAAAAGGCTGTAATAGTCAGAAGGAGAAAGATGAATCCTGCCTGCCACATCCTTTCTCTTTTCACAGGCCTTGCACAGGGGCTAGGGGATTTGTTAAATTTATAATTTACAAGGGGCAAGGAACCTCTTTCAGATTTTTGTGTTGGGGATTCAATACTTCTAGTTTTCTCCGTTATTGAAGGTGTCAATTTCACAGGAAGAATCATTTTTTAATATGTGGGACTGATTTGTTCAGCTGCAACAGAAAACATTCTAAGCATTTTAAAGAGTACAAGTGATAATGGGGCAAAGAAGGTCAGGAGGAGAAAATAAATAAGCAGAACAGAAAAATTACCAGCAATAGAGAATTATTTCTTAAAGAGAAGTATTGTAAACTACTCCCATAATTCCATTTTCCAAAGCTATGACTTATTGGTTGGGAGGGGGAACATTTCAAATGCAAAATATGGAACTGTTTTACAAAAGAGAAAAGGAAAGTGTTGGGAGGCTTGTTATCATTTATTTTCTCTAGTATATCATTCAATTTCAGCTGTCTCACATCTCAGAAGTATCTCTACCATTTCTCACTTAGGTGCCTCAGAAATGTCTCTATGGCATCTCATTCTCTCCCTGTCTTTCAGCAGCATTTCATTATTTCTTAACTGTCCCTCTAATGCCTGTCTCCATTTTTTCCTGGGGATCCACGTGTCCTCATTTAGCAGTTTTCTGAAGCCAGAGAGAAACGTTGCAAATAATGTTAAATATGATTAATATCTTGAATTCCTTGAAATATGACATGCATGAGTTACAATGAAACCTCTTTTATTTCTCCATGAAATGCTTTTGCATAATGAGAAAGAAAATGTCCTCTATGCCCTAATCAGGTCTGACAGTTCCTGGACTCCCAAATACTTTTATTTATGGCATTATTTATTTCATCTCTAATAAATGGAAAAGGGAAAAAAAAGCAAGAGACTGCAACCCGAGGAGACTGCAGAGAGGAGGTAGACAGAGCAGAGGGACACAAGGGGGGAAAAGAGAGGAAAATATTTTCCAAAACAGAGTCTGGAAATAAGTTTCCAAACCTGGAAGAGAGTATTAATTGTCAGAGAACCCATGGGTCAGAGTGTTAAATCACACAAAAAGTAAACGTATCAATGATCAGAAGATTGACAGGAGATCTCTGAGAACAAGACTCAGAGTTGAGTGGCAGTGGGCCAGAAATGGCAGGTGCCCACCAGCTCTTAACATAGTACCTGGTACATGTACTATGTACAATCAACAAATGTCTGTTAATTGACAAACCATGAAACTAGAGGAAGTAAAGAAGTCAGGATGTGGGGGGAGGAGAGAACAGGGGAAGGTGACCCAGATATGAAACAGAACATGGAGAGCATAGTTTAGGAAAGGGCCTTGAGTGGGTGGTCCAGCAAGTCTGTTGTTTTGCAGACTACTCAAGGATTAAGAATGGAGTAAATGGCTGAGAGACTAGGTTCTTAAACAAACACTTGCTCAAAGGCTATATTGGCAAGGGAGTAGAGGCAAGTCCAGTCCTGGCTCTGCTACTTATGTATGAGCTGTGTGACTTTTGACAAGCCTATTCACCTCTCTGAGCTTCAGTGTCCTTCTCTGACTATTGGGGAGCTGTACCAAATGACCTTTCTGAGGTTTCTTCCAGCTCCAATTCCTATGAATTTATGTTGACTCACTTCCTTCATTTTTCTTCTTAGAAACCAGTCTGCTCAGGCACATTTGTTCTAATCACCTGTCTGGTTTCCAGCTACCTACACCATGTCCATAGTTTCGGCCCTCTATCCCACTCTTCAAAAGATTCTAAATCACCACAGCTACCACCACCATCCCCAAACCATATGCAGGAAGCCTAGCCTTAATTATCTGGGGAAAAGGGGTGACTGCCCTTAGTTTGGTTCCAACAAAGAAATCTCCGAGTTCCTCTACCTACCAAAGAACACTGGCTATATAGGAAAGCTTTTTCTTTCTTCAAGTCTTCTCTCCCAATGGAGTCATTCGGTGGTGGAGCCTGTAAGTGCCAGTTACTTGTTTAAACGGTAAACTTGGGTTAGAGACTCGCAGAGGACAGGGCGAAGATCTCTGTGACTTGGCCCAATACGGATACTTAGCCCAGCCCCACGTCCAAAAGGGTATTGTAGGATTAGGATTATTGTAGGGTCCTCCGAAATCGTCTAGTCCGACGCCCTCATTGCATGGATGAAGAAACTAAGACCCAGGGAGGTTAAATGACTTGGGCTTTAAGAAACGTTTTCTGCTTGAGGAGGCCACCCAGAAATCAGAGCCCTGGTCCAGAAGCGCAAATTGCTGGCTGTAGGACAGGAGCTGCGAGCCCGGGAGTTGCAGTCACCCACAGACTCCTGACTGGGGGAGCAGCCCACTGGGGGTGCTGAAAGAAGTAGGGGGGGAGCGTAGTGAGACAGGGCTCCAGCCGGAGAAGTTGAAGGAAGAGCCCATCTTCCTAAAAAGTGACTCTGTCCCCAAGAAGCTGGCCCAGGGTTCGGTTTCTCTGCAAGTTCACTGGCGGATACCGAACACTTTCTATTGGTCAGGACCGGAAGGCCAAGAGGCGCCCGGGGAAAGAAAGGTTTTCCCGGGGATTCGTGGCCACTGCAAGCTTGCTTCGGGCCATCCTTTGAAAGCCTTTCTGGGCGCGGGGGTCTGTCGAGAGCGACTGGAGAGGAGAAGGGCAGCAGGGTGAACATGCCAGGCGCCGGGTGCCCGGAGCAAGTAGTCCAAGGGGCAGCAGCAAGTGCCCCGGGGGCAAGGGCTTGTTAGAGGAGCGCCCGGAGGCTTTAAGACAAACCACTTCAAGCAGCTAGGCAGGCTCACCTCGCCCAGGTCGCACACTCCTTCACCTGTTTTGAGGGGCCCCCACTCTAGCTCCCCCCTCCCCCTCGGATAGTTCTTCCCCCCCCACCCCCCAGTGAGAGGCACAGACCTAGCAGGCAAGCCCTCTCCGCAGCTGTGATGCCAGGGCCCGCCTCCTTCCCCCATTATCATTAGCAGATATTACCCTAAACACTTGCTCTTTACCTCCCTTCTCCCTCCAGGCATTGGAGAGACCGCCTGTCAATCACGGCCCCGGCAGCAGCCCCCCGCACGGGGGCTCGGCAGTGCCAGCCTTAGCGACAAGCAGCAGCCCCAGCAGCATCGGCGGCGGCAGCGGCGGCGGCGGCGGCAGCAGCAAGCACAGCCCCACAGAAACACACACACACACACACACACACACACACACACACACACACACACACACGCACACGCACACACATACAGACACACACACACACACACACACACATACACACACACAGAGGGAGAGACAGAGAGAGCCCGGAGAGCAGGAAGGGGGAGGGGGTGTGCAGGGGGGGAAACCAGCCCGGAGGAGGAGGAGGAGAGGAGGAGGAGGAGGATGGAGGAGGAGATGCAGCCAGCAGAGGAGGGGCCCAGCCTCCCCAAAATCTACAAGCAGCGGAGCCCTTACAGCGTCCTCAAGACCTTCCCCAGTAAGAGGCCAGCCTTGACCAAGCGGTACGAGAGACCCACCATGGTGGAAATCCCCCCGGTCAGGGCAGCTGCAGGAGGGCAGCAGCCCCACTTTCAGCATCCTCCTGCCTCCATCAGCAGCAGCGAGCAGCATCCTCAGTACCAGGCGCAGAGCTCCTATCCGAACGGGCCCGGCCGAGCCGCCGCCGCCGCCTCCTCTTCCTCCCCCTCCTGCACCCCAGTCGTGTCCCAGGGCCACCTGAGGACTCCGGGTCCTCCGCCTACTCCCCTGGCTTCCTCCTCGGCAGCCGCGGCGGCCGCAGCAGCCGGGGTCTCCAGGTACGGAGGCAGCCAGGCGGCGGCCACGGGCAGCAGCAGTAGCAGCAGCAGCAGCAGCGAGGGTAGCAGCAGCGGCGCCGGCGGCAGCCTGGAGCTCAGTGCAGGTACCAACTCTTTCCTGTAACTTCAGCTCCCACCCCCTCCCTGGGGCAGCAGTGGGGGGAAGTGGTGGGAGGGAAAACTGGAGCAGGAGGGGAGTGGGGGAGACCCCTCCCCTAGCCAGGCGCGCGCTGTAACTTTGAGGTGAAGAGCGGGAGAGGGGAGTAAGGGGACGTGCAAACTAGGCAGAAAGAGTTAGGGAGCTCCTCACTCTGGCTGCCGCCTCCCCAGCCCGCACACCCCTCCCGAAAAGGGGCTCTGAAAACTACTTGCTGATGCTGAATAACTCCTCTGCGCCTCCTCTCCCCTCCCACTCCCGGCAGTGTTGCTCCTAACAGGTGGCTTTCCCCTTCCTAATCTAGTTCCGAGCAAAAAGAACTATAGTAGCCGCTTTGACAGGATTGCTCAGGAGGTCTTGCAGTGAGTGACCAGAATGCCCTCTAACAGGTAGAAGCTGCCGAGATTCATGCCTGCCTCTCGACACTGGAGCAATACGATTGGGCAGGCTGGGCTCCAGAGACAACGGATTGCTCCCTAGAGTGACAGCTGTTACTGCTAGAGGTTGGAGCTGACCAAACACCGCCCCCTGGGCTGTTAACCTTTGCCCTCTTCTCTTCTCTTCCCGTCCTCCTCTCCCCCGGCCTCTCCTTTCCTCACTTCTCCTCTTCTCTTTTCCTTCTCTCTTCTTTAATTTTCTATTTCTCCTCCTCATTTGTCTCTCCTCTTTTAAAATTTTCCCTTCTTTTTTCTTTCCTATTTTTCTCTTTCCCCTTCTTTTCTCTCCTTTCTCCCTTTCTCTTTCTTCTTTCTCTTCTTGGCTTTCCTCTCCACTGTCTTCTCCTCTTTTCCCATCCATCTCCCCATTTCTCTTCCCCCTCCTCGGCCACAGAATATTGCTTTTTGCTGCTTTTACTTTGAGTGAAAGCGAGATTGACCTCCAAGGGGACCATAAGAGAGAGTAGAAATTCTTGGTCCTTTACTGAAGGCCCAAGAAGTCTCAATGTTTGCCTACCAGAATTGTCTGATATGAAATATTGCTCAGCAGGGGGCCTTATTTCTCCAGTCTGAATGGTATAGAGTTTACAGAAGAAATGCATTGTGAGAAGCTGTTTATAAAAAGGTCTAAATTGCTTTTAAAACCCATCTCCCCTTGGGTCTGCAGTGTTAGTCTCTGGAGAAAGGGAGTCTATCTGTTCAGGCTTTGCTGGGGAAAAGATGAACAGATAAGAAATCTGAGTGAGAAAAACCTAAGTGTGATTATTTCAGTGCCTAGCCCATGGCTTTATTTAACACATAAAAGCCAAAAGTTACTGCTCAGGCCTTGCATAACTCTATAAAGCAAATAAACTGTGCAGTGATGAAGCTGAGCCCCTTAGCACAATGCCTGGCATATAGTAGGTGTTAAATAAATGTTTATTGATTGATGGGCTGGTTCTTCAACCGCAAATGAGGGCACCTTGCCCCCACTTGAGTTATGGAGCCCTAAGCAAACGTTCTGCTGTTTGTCAATATTTTGACACTTGAATGATTAGTTTTGAGACAGAAAACCTAATTATAGGTTATGGTGAAGACTAGCTCTGCCGCTTCACTGGCCAATTTTGTGTGTCAGGTGTTGTTTAGATGAGTTTTATGCTCAGGCTTTGTGTGCATTTTTTCATCATTTTGCCAGCATCTCTAGGTTTGATTTCGTTTGCTTTTCTACATTCTGACTTCTCTGTTCCTTCTTTCCTTGTCCTTTTCCCTCCTCTTAGCATCTTCCCTTTAAATCAAAGTAGTCTCTATCACTCTCAGTGCTTTCAATTTTTCTATTCTACTTTTGGTCCTTTCCTTTTCCATTCTTTTATTCCTCTCATGTCAGTCTCAGCTTTCTTTCTCATTATTTTTTACATTCTTGTATTCTTTCATCCTTTTTCGCTCTCTATTTAGCTGTTTCTTTTCTCTTTATCAGTTTTGTAGTGGCCTTTTCCATTTTATTTTCCCACTTTTTTCTGTTTGGCTTACTAGTATTCAATATATTTTGATCCCTTCTCTCTGAGTATTGTTTTCTCTTTTTTTAATATCTGCTCTTTTTGACCTTTGCTTTCCATATTTTAACTCTTTTTGCATCCCTTCTGATCTCTCTTCTCTTTATTTTTGTCTCCTCTTTTATTTTTTTATCATTTTTACCTTCTCTTTTGCTACTTCTTTATTTCCTGGTGTGTTTTTTTATCCTTCTATTTCTCCCCAATAATTATTGCCTTTCATCTTTTTCTTCTGCTTTTAGTAGAAGTCTCTACTTCTACTTTTTTTTCTATTTCTGCCCATTACATTCTTTTCTCTTTTGCTTGTCCTGGATACCACTTTTTTCTCCTAATTTCCTCCAGAGTTAAACTTATATTTCTATAATTTCCGGTAGGGTCTTGAACTCCTAAATAACAATAAAGTTAGTATCACTAAACAGAGGCAAAAGTTGTTCCTCTTCCTCAGCAGTAAAGGACAAACCATAAAGGGGACTACTCTAATAGTATCAAGGGCAGACGATCAGTTTTTTTTTTCTCTTGGCAAGATGGGAACTAGATAACTCCTTTCCAACAGTCAGGAAAGCATTATCTAGTGGGGCCCAAGTCAAAGTACAGAAGAAAGTCACAATTTAGTATGTACAAGTTATAGTTATAATAATGATGATAGAGACAACTCTTAACTGGCTGACAGAGACAGCTCTTAACAGGGATATAAGTATCCATCTGAGGGACAATTATCTAAAGATCTGATTGGTTCCTTGAGAAACCAGTGGTCCCAATTTGAACCAACGAGCAGGTGTGCAGACAGACAGACAGACACTTAAGTACTTTGCCAAAAAAAAGTGTGTTTTCTCAAAAGACAATCCACCTGATGCACTGAACTAGTTCAAAGATAAAGTTAAAGAAGGAGAGGAATAAAAGTAAAAGTTGAGAATATAAAACATGATCCTATGACCAGAAAACTAATGAGTTAAGGCAATGAATTAAGGAAATGACTGGAGATTGCTCTAGTGTTCTATCAATAGAAATCACTATGAGATTTCTTAAATGTGATATTATAAAAATATATTTCCAAGTTCTTTTCATTATTTTCATGTGACGATTCTGAACAGAATATCAAAATAATTATCTTTTAAACATGTATCGTACCATGATTTCTAAAGCATATCTTTCCTCTATGGATGGCTTAGAGTTAAAAACCCACGTAGATCTTGATATGCAGCCTAAATTTGGCATCAGGAAATGGGAAATTGCATCTTTAAGCAGAGTACAATCAAAAATGAATTACAATAAATCCTATATAATTGCATAGGTCATTCTCTTTAATGAGATTTTATTAACCTGACTGTCAAGCTTTTGAGTCAGGCAGATATTTTATCTTCTTCAACTGATAAAAGTGTCAGCTATAAACCACCATATAAATATTCATAAATCTACACATCTGTGGCAGCCTATCAGCATCATTCTTTTGGACATTAAAAGCATTCTAATTACTTTCTGTCTAGCAGAGCTGAAATGCTGCCTGTTATAGTATGTGCTTGGCAGGCATGATTGCTTTTGTTTGCCATCACAAATAGCAGCTTCCTATTTTATATACCGATGGTCCAGAAAATATTCAGGGTTTGACTGAGCAGGATGAATATTAGGAAGCACCATCTGGTTTTGATAGCACCAAGTATATTAACTCATCTGTTAATTTTTGACACATCATTGATTTATTTATTCAGAAAAATTGCATCCTGTTTTGCTGTATTGATGTTTGACATTATAAAAAAAACAGCTTTTTTTTTAAAAAAAGGAACACAGTCCTTTGATTTAAGGCCGTAAGCGCTTTTAAAAAATATTTTGTTTTCCAACTTCATAAACACACCACTACTTTATAAAGTCCTTTCTTTAAAGTTACAGTAATATTTTAAATGAGGAATTCTACATTTAACTAAGTATGAATTTATTTGATAAATGATGCTAGGTCATTGCCTTTAAATATATATACATATATATGTATATATATGTATATATATTTCTAGTTCTAGTCTAACACTTCAGTGTTAACAGATTTCACCCTTTGATGGAATTGAATCAAAACACTGCCACTAATTATGACTCCACTGGTTTTCTTTATAGAAATAGAATGCTCATGGGAATATCTTGTAACTGGTAAATATCTCAGGAGCCCTTACATCAAATAAAATTGTAAGGTTGATGGGTGCATTTCTGGACTTCTGCTACCTCACTACCAAATATGGGATGAACTAAGGCACTTGAATGGATAAATTTAGAGGGAATAAATGGTTTTTTTCCTCATTATAAAAAGCAATCATGCATTCAAATCTCGGAAACATAGCAGACTTGACTTACAACATGACATTATTCACAAGCAGGCAGTAGGTACCACAAAACAAAATCAATTCAATAGAGGTAAGCATTATAGAGTGGCTTGTGATCATGATCTATCAGCATCTTCTAGCCTTCAATGGTTGGTGAGTGCTGTAACTAAGATGAAATTGCCTGAGAGCACTTTTGTAAACTGTTGACACAATGTTTCTGTAACCTCACTTGCTTGGTGCCCTCAGTAATTTAAAATTTTGCTTTTAAAAAATATAAGATACATTTTTCATACTTTTCTCAATTACGAATCATGGAATAGGGACCATTCAACTGTGTTCACATGAAATCAGAACTTTCCCCCCTCATTTCTTAGCAACAACAGGCATTGAACAGTGCTTACATTTCTAATTGTGTTCTGTCTGGAAAGCTAAAATACTTATGGCTGGAATGTATGTTAAGTGGAATGATTTGGTTTTGTTTTACATCAGGTATAATAGTAATATTTTTCATCCTGATGTTTATGTTCCTAAATGTTAAAATATTCCAATACTTAACTACTGAAAATATAAAAGATTCAACTTTTGAGTATCTATTGCTGTTTTGCCATCAATTCTGAGAAAAAAAATTTAAAAGAAAAAAGATTTTAAAATTTCATGCGTGTGAACTAATTGCCTTTGGTATTTGTATCAATTTTTAATATTCTAAATATAGTCTAATGCATTTTGTTAATAGTGTATTTATATTACATAATCATCTTTTCTCAGTACCCTATGAGATTACCTTTCAAAAAAAGAAAAAATACTTTTAACTAAATCAGACTTTCTTCCTCAAAAAACATATACTTTGACATGTGATTTTTAAAGGTAATTAAAATACTGAATGTTCTGTAGGACATAGAACAAACATATTTGAATGGTTTTCTCGTGTAATTCAATTTTGACCTTAACTGTCACATGTTTCCCCTTTCATGAAGCATACATGAAAGCAATGTAGGCTTTATGCCATTTGGGCCTATTATGATTAAAATGCACACAACAAAAATAACTCCCCAGGTCCAGAATAGGATTATAAGCTTAAACTGAACCAAAAAACATGTTATATTCTAAAATTATAAAATTCCAATCTGTATTTTTCCTTGCTATTTCAAATAAAAGAAACTTCTTCTAGCTTTCCATGTAACTTTGAACAAGTCTTTTCCCTTGTTTGACCCTGTTTCCTGATTAACAAAATATACAGGCTGTATTTGACTAATCTCTAAAGTCCCTGGAAGCTCTAAGATTTCTAGGAAATGACAAAATAAAGTAAATTTGGGGGGGGGGTTTCTTGGTAGGGGGAATTTCCCATTCTCAGATATAGATTTGTGATGTCAATACTGTGGCAAACTTCAAGGGAGAAAATTTTCTACCATACACAGAGGCAACTGGTTTATAACTTATTGCCACTAGGTGACATAATATACCATAGTGCACAGAGCCTGGGACCTGTCAGGAAGACCTGAGTTCAAATTCAAACATTTACCAGCTGTATATCTTACTTTCCTCATCTATACTATAGCACCTACAACCCAGGACTGTTGCAGGACAAATGAGATAACACTTACAAAGTACTTTGCAAACCTTAAGGTTCTATATAAGTGCTAGTTATTATTTTTTTTTTTGTCTTAAAGAATTGCATGGGGGGGGTTGAGGGGGCCTTGAGAGGTCAAGTGAAATGGGCACATAATTAGCATATGTTAGATCCAGGACTTGAATTCAGGTCTTCCTAAATCCAAGGCAGGTCCTCTGTCCACTAAGCCACACTGCCTTTCTCTTTAAAATTTCTTGCCACTTTAATTTCTTGACTTTTCGGTCCCTATCAACAAATGTCATACACATGTCTCTGGTGTTTTCTTACAATGTTTGAAATTAAACTGTAGGCCCAGTTCTTCCCTTCCAGATCATATGGATACAATAAAGACTTTTTTATCGTAGGAAGGGAAAAGGGCATACATTATTTTACCTTCCACATTCTCCATGATAGTGGATTATCTCCAGTGTTCCTAGAGAATCCCTTGGTCACTGTTAAAGCTCTACTCCCACATGTATGATAGTCTAAAAAAGCTTTTCCATTTACTGGAAATCATTACATAGAAAACTTAGCTCTAGGATCCCCTATGGTAATGTAAAAGGACTATCAGATAAAGCAATGTACTCCCCCACCTCAGACCATGCACCCCCAAACTGGACACACAGTCCCAGAATCACAAGGGCAGTGTTATTGGGAGGCAAATGGGGAGGAACAGAGAAGAAACATGAGTGAGATATTCTCCCTCCAATGTGTAACTCTAAAAAGGCCATGACTATTGGTTTACATTACCCTATTGTCCCCACCAAAAAGGAGAGAACCAATTGGTCTGTATATTTCAATGTGTGCTGTGGTAAAGGAAAGTAAATAATCAGGAGTATTCGATAGATTCTGCTAATAACCCCACAATGCCTTATGTACATTATAAAAGAAACATAGTCAAAAATTAGTATAGGCCTGGAGTGGCTATTTTCATACAACCACATTTCATGAACTACTGCATAGTTGACTTAATAAAATATATTTCACCTTACCCTTATTTGTGAATAAGAAGTGTATTTTGGGAACAAAAGGGGTGGAGGGGAAGGGGAAAAAAACTCAAGATTTCTTCCCAAATAATTATTCATAGTCAAAAATGGCAATGAATATAACATTCTTTAAAGACAAATAATAATCAGTGGTAAGCATGTCATCTAACCTCTATTAGTATCATACAGTTGTTGGTTTCTGCCCTTTTTTTAACCAATCAGGTTTAAGCATTTTTTCTGTTTGCTTCTTGATATTATTCTGAGTGCAAGCCAGGAGAGAAGATAATATAGTTTATGATTTCATGCTCATGAAATTATAGATTTGGAGGGAGTTTCAGATCTGTAGGCTCCAAGAAAGTTAAGTTGTATATTCACCACTAAAAAGCTGTTACTGGTTTTTTCCAACTAATCAGTTTTTCTGATTGTATGTACCCTCATCTGTGTTTTTAACTGATATGATACCATAATCCAAAATTACATGCCTAATTTTGACACCTGGGACGTTTTAGTAAGTTAATGTTTTCAGTAGAAAATGTTTTTTAGAAAATAGTATTTTAGGGATGGCTAAGTAGCTCAGTGAATACAGCACTAGCCCTGGAGTCAGGAGGACCTGAGTTCAAATCCTACCTCAGACACTTAACACTTACTAGTCGTGTGACTTTGGGCAAGTCACTTAACCCCAATTGCCCTCCAAAAAGCAAAAAAAAAAAAAAATAGTATTTTAGCTAATCTCCAAATAACGGTGATGTTGCTCAGACTATACATTGGCCTTGAATAGTAATAGAAAACAAAACAAAAACAAAAACCAGAAGAGACAAAAACACCAAATGGAATATATAATGTTGCTTTGGTGTTGTCCACCAACTGGTAAGGTTGCCTTTTAATTTACCTTATAGTTATAGTGAGTTTTTCAAAAAGCATATCTTTCTTTTCGCAGTTTGTGATTGAGGAAGAACACATTAGACGAGGTAGGGATTCTCTGGATTAGCTATACAAAAAACCTGGGGACATTCCAGGCATAGAAGTCATGATGGCTTAAAATATTAATATCATAGTAGAATCTTGTCTATACTGGTTAACTCAATCCATTAGAACATGATTTAGTAAAGTCAAGTATATGAGGTCAAATGCATATAGATCACACGATTCAATCAATCAACAAGCATTGATTAAGCACTTCTTTGCCAGTTTTGCCACAGTAGATAGCGGGTAAAACTTGGAGTGAGCAAGCCCCAAGTTCTAATCTGACTTCAAACACTTACTAGCTATGTGACCCTGGGCGAGTCACTCAACAACTCTGTTTACCTCTGTTTCCTTATCTGTAAAATGGAGCTAATGATAGCTCCTACTCCCTGGGTTATTGTAAATATAAAATGAGATAATATTGGTAAAGTGCTTTGAAAATCTTAAATTACTATATACATGCTACTTAGTTAGATACTAGATGCCATGCTAAGTGCTGGAGGTATGAAGAAAAAGGTGTATGTCCTCAAAAAGTTTATATTCCAATGGACGAAACATTTACATAAATCAGTATATTCAAGACAAATACAAAATAAATGGAAGGTAGCACTGGAAGGGAAGGGTTCGAGGGTAGGAATTGGGAGGGAGGGAAGAACTGCCAG
Organism: Gymnobelideus leadbeateri; assembly: GCA_011680675.1. NCBI lineage: Eukaryota > Metazoa > Chordata > Mammalia > Diprotodontia > Petauridae > Gymnobelideus > Gymnobelideus leadbeateri. Next base: position 1,185,595 of record WOXC01006915.1, on the reverse strand, counting down.
GAAAAGCCTCTTGGAGGAGGCACTGCTCGAGCTAAGTTTTAAATACTGCCAGTGTAAAGGCCTGGAACCAGGAGATAGGAGTTTCATGTGTGAGGGAACAGTAAGCAGATCCCTATATAGCAACATCCCCATTAGTGCAAATAATGAATCCCCTGAAGTAAATGGAAATATTCAAATTCACACCCTTCAAAGTTATACTCATATGGAATATGATGATTGGTTACAGTCAGTGGAAATATGCTGGGTTAATTCAAATAATGCAACCATTTCAGGGGAATCCGTTATTTGCCCTAATTGGAACTTTACTTAGCCTCACAGAAAGAAAAACTTTGCTCAATACCAATATATGTATCCCAAAACATACCCAGACATTTTGGGGTTATTTTGGGGTTTTTTTGGAGGAGGGAAGGCAGGGCAATTTGGGTTAAGTGACTTGCCCAAGGTCACACAGCTAGTAAGTGTTAAGTGTCTGAGGCCATATTTGAACTCAGGTCTTCCTGACTTCAGGGACAGTGCTCTATTCACTGTGCCAACTAGCCTCCCCATACCCAGACGTTTTGTAAATACTTGTCTATAGTCATAAGAGGATATGGGTGAGAAAATGGCAATCACACATCATATCTCCAAATCCAGTGGACTTCTTTTTCAGGTCTCATTCTTCATGAGTTCTTGGCTACATTTGATACTACTGAGCATATCATTTTGGATTCTCTCTTAACCCTTGACCTGAGACATCACACTTCACCATTCCAATTAGGTGCATCTTTTCTATCTTTTCTTCTCAGTTCTTTAATGTGAGTAGTGTTCATAAAGGTTCTGTCCTTGGCCCTCTTCACTTTTCTCTTCCCTTCCCTTCCTTGCCCTCTCCTCTTTTCTTCCTTCCTCTCCCCTCTCCTCTCCTCTCTTCTCTTCTCTTCTCTTCTCTTTCATCTCCCCCATCCTCTCTCTCTCTCTCTCTCTCTCTCTCTCTCTCTCTCTCTCTCTCTCTCTCTCTCTCTCTCCAGTCTTCCTCTCTCAGTAATATTATCTACCTCACCACCCTGCTCCAGGTTCAATGAACACTTCTTTGAAGATTATTCCCACATCTGGATATTTATTTCTGACCTCTCTCTTAAGCACTAAACCTGTATATCTCTGCCTCATTTCTTACCTAGGCTTTATCATGAATGACTTTGCTTCGGTTAAACTGACCTTTTGAAGATCTTAGCTTAAAAAGGCTAAGGTCTCCCACTGCATCCAGAGCCACCTTCAGTAGTCCTGATCTATATTTTTCCAAGGTTCCAGGTAGCTCCAGATGAGAGAATGAGGCTGGTGACTTTGCACAGCCCTCCCTTACTTAAATCCAGTTCACTTGTAGTCATGGCATCGCCTCCCTCATTTCATGATCCTCTTTGAGAATGAACGATAAACAACGATAACAAAGCCATATATCCCATTATGTAGGGGAATATTTACCTACGTGATGTCCTAGACTCAACTTTTCCAAAACAGCTTATACCATTTCCCCTTGCTACTTTCTCCTCTTTCTGACATTACTGATTTTATCAGTAGCACCACAGTCTACCCAGTTTCACATGTTAGAAATCTCAAGGTTATCTTTGACACTTCCTTCTCTCCCACCTCTCATATCCAATCAATTTTCATGTCTGGTTGACTCAATCGTAATATCTCTTATATCTGTCTCCATTGCCATTCCTACTGTCACCCTCCTAATACTAACTTTCATTATCACCAACACCACCATCACCCCCAAACTATTGCAATAACCTCCCAATATCTTTCTTTCTCCATTCTCTCCCAAAATTTTTTGTATTTATTTAGTATTTTATTTTTCCCCAGTTACATATAAAAGCAATTAACATTTGTTTTTAAAACTTTGAGTTCCAAATTCTCTCCCTTCCACCTTCCCCATTCCCTCTCCCAACTTTAAGACATTCTCCATACTTCTCCCAGTCTAATTTCACACACACACATCCTGATCATGTCATTACACCACTCAAAAATCTTTAATGGTTTCCTTATTATTTATCAAGTAACTTCACCTGTTATGCAAAATCTGAATATTCTTCTCCCTTTCCTCCCCTATTGAATGCTTATCCATCATTTAAAGTCCCCAGTTAGGAATGTCCTTTTCTCCTCGTTTTGCCCCTCTAGGAAGCATGTTGAAACAGCTTTGGATTAAGAGTCAGAATAGATTTGAATCTTTGTTCTGCCTCTTTTTACCTATGTGACAATGAGCAAGTCACATGTAGGTTCATAGATTTAGAATTACTAGGGATATTAGAGGTCATCTACTCCAATCTCCTCATCTTGCAAATGAGAAAGCTGATGATGCCAGATGAGGAAGTGACTTGCCAAAGGTTGTACAAGTCAAAGTAACAGAGGCAGGTTTTGAATCCAGGCTCTCTGACTCCAAATCCAGAGGTGTTTCTACTGTACCAAATGAAGTTCACCATATTCTATCCATTAAATGGCACTAACCATGAGAAATCCTAATGTAAGAGAGCTGATCTTTGACTAGTAACCCTAGCCCAGAAGGCCAGAAAATATAATTCCAGGGTGTTCACAAGGTGTTAAGCTACCCTGGAGATAAGTTCTATGCCTGATCTCTTTGTGATGAAATTAAAGGGAGCGACAACATCGGAGGAACGAAATTTTCAGGGCTTTAAATAGCTAAGCCTCAGGAATAGCAAGTCACATAGAGAGAGTGCAACAGACTCCAGAGGGCTTGTGGAACTCAGTTTCCTTATCTGTAAAATGAGATGGTTGGATTAAATAGCCTCCAGATTCTTGTCTAGCTCAAATTCTAGAATGTAACTTTCTTAATAGTAGAGATTATTTCATTTTTCAATTTTGTATTCCCAGCATCTAGCACCATGCCTAGCACACAGTAGGCATTTAATAATTTTGTGCGGATTGATTGATTCTCTCTAATGTATTTATAACATATGATTTTGTATTATAGTGGTCTCTCTGTGTATCTCCTTATCATACTGTAAGCTTTATTTGGGAAGAGATTTTATCTTATCTAAACTGATTCTCTCCCCCCAATGCCTTGTACAGTGTTCTTCACACAGTAGGTGCTTTAAAAAGATTGTTGAGGGGCGGCTAGGTGGCTCAGTGAGTAGAGTGTCGGCCCTGGAGTCAGAAGGACCTGAGTTCGGATCCAGCCTCAGACACTTAACGCACACACAAACAAGGGCCTAGCCGTGTGACCTTGGGCAAGTTACTTAACCCCAATTGCCCTCCAAAAAAAAAAAAAAGGCAAAAAAGAAAAAGATTGTTGAATTCAGTTGAATTTGATAGCTCATTGTAAGCCATGATGACTAGTAAATAAAAGATCACTAGCACATTCTCCCCCTCCCCCACCCTGGTGGGTAACTCACTTTTCTCTTGATAAATAAAAGAGACCTTAATGAATATTGTTGTTGCTGTTTAAATGTTGAGCTTTAAAGAGTTGTGGGCTTTCCTCTGTCTCCCTAATGACTTTTTGCTGTGGATCTCTGTGATTTATCTTCTTATTTATTTCAGAGAGTCGTATGATCCTGGATGCCTTTGCCCAGCAGTGCAGTCGGGTTCTTAGCCTTTTAAACTGTGGTGGAAAACTTCTGGACTCCAGCCATTCTCAATCCATGATTTCTTGTGTAAAGCAGGAAGGTTCGAGTTATAGTGAAAGACAAGAACAGTGTCAGATCGGGAAAATTGTCCATAGTCAGACATCAGACAATTTAGACATTGAGATGCAATATATGCAAAAGAAACAGCAAACCTCTGCCTTCTTGAGGGTTTTTACTGATTCCCTACAAAATTATCTGCTTTCTGGGAGCTTTCCATCTCAGAACACCTCATCCGTAAATGATTATAGCCATCTGGCAGATGTGGACCCTCTTTCAACCTCCCCAGTTCATACTCTAGGTGGATGGACCTCTCCAGCCACTTCTGAATCTCATGGTCATCCATCATCTTCTACACTCCCGGAAGAGGAAGAAGAAGAAGAAGGGTACTGCCCTCGGTGCCAAGAACTAGAACAGGAAGTCATTTCACTACAACAAGAAAATGAGGAACTCAGAAGAAAACTGGAGAGCATCCCAGGTATTCTTGCTGAGTAATTCTGCAAACATTCTGTCACTTGCCTTCATTTCTATACCTTCTCTTGGCATTGCCCTTTATATACCAAGAACATAGGAATGGGCATTCAGAAGACAAAGTAATGAACAAAATGGGGAATTTATAAATCAAGGCAATTTGGAGCTTTGTGCTGCAGCATACTTAGGGGTAGGGTTGAATACCAGGGCCTCCTGAATGATGTGTGTACCAGTAGAAAATCAGTTCCTAGGAAGGTGCAGTGAGACTGAAATACGTAAGAGTTATGACCCTGAATTTCCTTTACAAAACTGTTACTTTATAGTCGTTTTAATATTTCAGTGGTTTTGATTTCTATGTTTTATTAGCCAGTGAAAGAAATTAAAATGAAATGATACTTTCAGCAATTGTATTCAAATAGTGCCAAACAAATGACCTCTTCTTTCCCATTGATTCCCCTTATTAAGTTACAAAAAAATGTTTGATTATTTTTTAGTGGGCAAACTCCTACTTAAAGTTCCTAAGAAACTGAACATTAGGCCTCATAGGTCAAAAACATGCCAATAATTCAAGCAAGACCAAAGATACTCACTAAACTAGCTAAACATATTTCCTACTTCTCATCAATGCTGTACTTGGAAAGTAGCAAAGTGCTGTTTGGGGAGGATCTTCATGGAGCCACAAGTTACTTTCAATCAGTCAGAAAAATATATTTAATGGGTTTGATTTCTGTTTCATCTCACTGAATTTCTGACCTATGGTCTGTCAGTGGGAAAAGGTGTTTACTGCCAGCTTGGTAAAGAAAAGTATGCTGTAAGGCAGCCCACAACTTGACTAGGGAATATGTAGGGAAGAAGGAAAGGGTTTAAAGGGCTGCTAGGGCAGGAGCCAGAAGTTCAATTCTTTTAAAAGCATTCTTCTAAATAAGGCCTAATGTAGATTTCACAAATGAAAAATTTTGAGGTATGTATATTTCTTACAGTAGTTCTACACTTATTTCTATCCAGGCATGAAACATGAGTATAAACTCATCCCTTTTGTTAAACATAACCTCCAGGGGCGGCTAGGTGGCGCAGTGAATAGAGCGCTGGCCCTGGAATCAGAAGGACCTGAGTTCGGAGCCCGCCTCCAACACTTAATCCGCACAAACAAAAACCTAGCCGTGTTACCTTGGGCAAGTTACTTAACCCCAATTGCCCTAAAGGGGCGACTAGGTGGAGCAGTGAGTAAGAGTGCCGGCCTCGGAGTTGGGATGACCCGAGATCAGATCCGGCCTCAGAAAATGAGCACCCACGCATAAATAATGACTAGCCATGTAACCTTGAGCAAGTTACTTAACCCCAATTGCTTTAAAAAGAAAAAAAAAAAAACATAAACTCCAGACTGAGTTCCCTTGTTCACCCTATGCCTTATCAGTAACTATTTACTTTGCATTCTGTTGTCTCTCTAGCTATGGAAAAACTCCAGTGAATTTTTCTGCCCTCTCTAAAAAATATTAAATGAAGTAGAGAAACTGAAGCCATTATCTAATAAATTTAGGCCTCAGATATTTCCACTGTGGAAATGCCTGGATTTAGGTTTGAATTAGCTAGCTAACTACATTTATGAAAGTAGTCAAATGATTATTCAGCTCTATACTTCATTTTACCAGTTTAAATGAAAATTCTGTCTCCTCATTCTTGACATTTCAATCATATCTCCCTCTCTATAGGACTGATCATTTCTTTCCTTGTCATATGCAACCCTAGACATCTTTTTGTAATAACTCAGGTGGTTTCTAAGCTCCTTCCACTCTTGAAATAGCCTTCCAGGACTTTTGAATGAAAAACAGCATGACTTTTTTGAATTTTTGAAACAAGTATTTATTCCATTGAATATTAATATTGTATACAATAAGAATGTGAATAAAAGGGTGGCTTTGATTTACGTTACATTTAAATGAACTAAAAAGAACTTTTTTGCCCCTTCACATAATCAGTACATTTTTCCACAGGGGGAGGAAAAGGCCCAAGTCTACCCCATCACATCTGTGTATTTAACAGTTCTCACTGTTCCTAGTCATAAAGCAACAGTCACTATATACCATGTTATGAGTAGAAACTCTGTGGATAGTTTTCCTTCCTTGTCTTCCATCAGTATCCTTTGTGCAAAGGATGGTAGATTATCCAGATATCTATTGATGACATTGCCATTGGACAAATGAGCAGCAATGGAGAGAGAGAGAGAGAGAGAGAGAGAGAGAGAGAGAGAGAGAGAGAGAGAGAGAGAGAGAGAAATTACATATATATATATATATATATACATATATATATATACATACACACATATGTATGGAATTCATATTCACTCTTCAAAACTATAATCCAAACTACTTGGCTATAAACCTGGGTGAGGTGAAGTCTTAAAACATATTTCTGATTGCTTCATATTCTTAGGACAGATGACCACAACATCCTCACTATTTTTGGTAGATTGGTCATCACAAATATTCAGCCCACTGTCTAGAGCTGATATTCATATTGCTTAGCAAACCTGTGGATCAATTCACCTCCTATGACCTGAACAGTGTCCTTTAAGTCTTTAGCATATCAGAGTGTCCTAGCAATAATCACACAGTCAATGCAGTTTTTAATTTTTGATTTTATTTTTGTCAAGTATTTGTCTTTCCCTCTTGTCTTCGCCCATCTACCCATCCATTAGGAAGGAAGGAAGGAAGGAAGGAAGGAAGGGAGAGGGGGAGGAACAAATGAAAGGAGAAACACAAAATCCCTCTATCACATAAGCACAGTTCACCTAAATATATTCCCACATTAGTGATGTCCAAATAGGCATTTCTTATTCTGCATATTAATCCATCTTTTTTCTCTGTCATAAGATAGGAGGCATTCTTCTTTATCAGACCTCTGAAATTATAGTTGACCACTTAGTTGATCAGAATTCTCAAGTCTTTCAAAATTGCCAATTTCCATAATATTGATGTTTATTGTATAAATTGTTCTGATTCTACAGAACCAGAGAAATTGCATTGCATTTCTCTAATTATTAGTGATTTGGAGCATTTTTTTCACATGGCTATCGATAGCCTGGGTTTCTTCAAGAACTACCTGTTCATATCCTTAAACAATTTGTGAACTGGGGAATGGCTATTTTTAATCTATTTAAATCAGTTCCTTATATATCTTGGGAAGGAGACCTTTATCAGAGAAACTTCCCACAATTTTCCCCAGTAAATTGTTTCTCTTTTAATCTTAGCTGTACTAGATTTTTTCCTGGTAAAAAAAATTAATTTTTATGTCATCAAAAATCATCCATTTTGTCTTCTGTGATCCCCTCCTATGTTTGGTCATTAAATTTTTCCCAATACATAAATCTGAAAAGCAATTTCTCTAGTTGTTTCTCTAATTTGTTTATAATGTGACATTTTACATCAGTTCACATAACCATTTGGACCTTATCTTGTTATGATGTGTGAGATACTGCTCTAAACCTAACTCTTTCCATAGTGCTGTCCAATTTCTCCAGTTTTCATCAGTTGGTGAGTCCTTATCCCTATAGCTATGGTCTTTATGTTTATTGAACCCTAGGCTACTAGGTTCATTTGCTTCTGTATTTTGTGTACTTAAATTGTTCTATTGATTTATCTATTTTTATCAGTACTAAATCATTTTTTTTTGGTCTGGGGAAGGCAGGGCAATTGGGATTAAATGACTTGCCCGAGGTCACACCACTAGTAAGTGTTAAGTGTCTAAAGCCTCATTTGAACTCAGGTCTTCCTGACTCCAGGGCTGGTGCTGTATTCACTGTGCTACCTAGCCACCCCAGTACTAAATCATTTTGAGAATTGCTGCTTTGTAGAAAAATTTTTCAACCAGTATTATTAGCCCCCTTAATCATTTCTACTTTTTTCATTATTTCCCTAGAGATTTTTGAACTTTTTGCCTCTTTGTGAATATTGTTATTATTTTTTCTATTTCTATAGAGTAATTATTTCACATGGCATTGAATGAATTAATTTAAGTAATATTGTCTTTTTTATATTGGTTCAGCTTACCTATGGACAATTAATTTATCTAGGTCTTTATTTCTCTGAACACACTCATTAATAGAAAAAGAAAAAGAAGAAATAAAATGAACTAGGTTTTATAACTAAAAAACTAGAAAACCAACTAACTGTTGTTGTTCAGTCATTCAGTCATGTCTGACCCTTTGTAACTAATTAAATGACCCAATTAAATGACAAAATAGAAATCATAAAAAAAAATCACAGAAGAGATTTAGTGAAATTAAAGGCAAAAAATTGAACTAATAAATAAAACTAAAAGCTTTTAAAAGTAAATTAAATAAACCATAAACTAATTTGATGAAAAAGAAGAGAGGGAAACCAAGTTACCAGTACCAAAAGTGAAAAATAAGAATTCGTAACAAAAATAGTAAAGGAGATTATGGGAAGCCCAATTATAGGCCAATAAAGTCAACAACTTAAATAAAATAAATGAATATTTACCAAAAAACAAGATATTCAGATTAACAGACCAAGAAATAGAGAATTTAAACAAACTAATTTCCAAGGATGAAACTGAATAAGTCACAAATGAATTCCCAAAGAAAAAAACTTCAAGACCAGATGGGTTCACAAGTGAATTCTATCAAGCATTCAAAAAACAATTAATTCCAATATCACATAAATTGTCTGCATAAATAGCAAAAGTAGGAATCCTACCAAATTCCTTCTATGACACAAATATGGTCATGATACATAAACTTGGAAGAATCAAAACAGAAAAAGAGAACTATAGACCAATATCCCTAATAAACATTGATGCAAACATTTTAAATAAAATACTAGCAAAGAAGCTAATAAAAGGTATCACAAAGATTATATGCCATTCCAGTTTGAATTTATACCAGAAATATAGAGTTAAATATTAGCAAAACTGTAAACTTAATTAACTGTTAATAACAAAACCCACAAAAATCATATGGTTATACCAATAGATGCAGGAGAAACATTTGACAAAATAAAACACTCATTTCCATTAAACCATGAGAAAACATGGGGAAACCTGAACCTTTTCTTAACATGCTAAATAGCATATAGCTAAAACTAAGAGCCAGAATTATATGTAATGGTGATAAACTAGAGTCCTTTTCAATAAAATCATAGGGTAAGACAAGGATGCCTATTATCACCACTTCTGTTTGACCTGAGCTGATTATAGTAATGAGATAAAAAAGAGGAAATTGAAATAATAAGTTTAAGAAAGAAGAAATAAAAGTATCAATACAGTATACTTAAAGAACCCTAGAAACAACTAGAAATTCATTGAAACGATAACCAGCAAAGTTTCAGAATATAAATCCACATATATTTTCAAGATTTCTACTTAATACCAATAAAACCCAGCAGGAAGGTACCAAAAAGAGAAATTCTATTTAAATAACTGCAAAATATAAAAAATACTTAGGAGTCTACCTACCAATACATATATAGAAGAATTATATAAATATAAGTCTGCACCACTGTGTACAAAACCATTTTCACAAAGATTGATATTCAGAAGAAAGACAATACTTAAAATTAGACTAGAGGTAATTTTTTATTAATAATATTCATTGCCAACTTTAGTAACACCTATGTTAAATCAATAGTTATTTCACACAGAAATCCAATGGTTCTAATTTGTACCAATCTTGTTTAAGTAATTAACATTGGAAAACCAAGAGAAAAAAAAAGAAATTAGTTGCCAATTATAAATAGAAGATAAATTGGGGGAGACTTAAGGTTTTAAGTCAGCAGTCTTGAGCTACGAGCTCTAAAGCATGTGTGAAGAAAAGCCTTAATATAGAATCCCATGAGAAATATCTGCATGTTTGGTTGAAAAGGTGTTTCAGTATGAGGAGAAAGTTTGACAGAAGCAGAGAAGGGATCCAAGAGTCACCTCAACAAGCAACAAGGTCAGCTGTGATGAGGTTATCAGACCATCTCATTTTTTTCACCCCATTACCTGTGCATTTCCCCAAAGCTTCCATCTGTTTGTTTCCCTCCCTCACATGAAAGCAATTCATGTTACTTTGAAGGCAAGCCACCACTAAAACAAGCAGTTTTCTCCAGGTCATAACTGGCTTTCCTAGCTTTTCACCTACCTTCCTCTAAACAATTGTGGTGCTACTAATGGTCAAAAGTTGCCCTAGAGCAGTGGTTCTTCACATTTTTTGTGTGTCATGATCACCTTTAGCAGTTTGGTGTAACTTATAGACCCCTTGGTATCAGAATAATGTTTTTAGGGGCAACTAGGGGGCACAGTGAATAACCCACAGGCCCTGGAGTCAGGAGGACCTGAGTTCAAATCCAGCCTCAGACACTTGCCATACTAGCTGTGTAACCTTGGGCAAGTCTCTTAACCCCAATTGCCTTGCCTTATCCCCTCAAAAAAAATAATAATGTTTTTAAATTAAAGGAAATGCTAAGAAGTAAAAGTGAAGAAAAATGAAAAATTTTAAAATGAAAATAATATATAATAACATTTTTTTCCATCTAGGTTTATGGACACCCTTTTCCCCCTCCTCCCACTCCCACCAAAATCTATCTAAGGACTCCTCTGAGGTCCATGGACTTTAGGTTAAAAACCCATTCCCTGGGGTTTGATCATTTTATGGGAAGGACCAGGAGCTTACTATTCCTTAGAGAGGCCATTCAGATGCACTGTCTGCTCTGGGAGAGTATTATCATTCATCATAGCCAGACAAGAACAAACAAATTCAGAGAATAAGAAAGCACTCAGAGGGGAGGATAGAGACCAGGTTGTTTAGGAAGTAATATGATACACTCACTCCCAAACTTAAGAGCAAACCTCCAGTAAGAGGTATAAAAAGGTTGGAAGCGTATTTCACAAACACAAACCCTTTCACAGAGATAGCTTATTACAAGGGAAAATGGTATCTTAGGTTTTCTTGAGCAAAGGGTAGAACTTTGGAGGCAATATTAAGAATGATGGATCATAGATCCTATCACATATCTCCCAATGCTCAGTTTCACATGCTGTCAAATGCAAAGAGATGTTCCTAACCTACCATTCCTAGGAAAGGCACTTTAACTTGTTTTTCTAGTAGGAGTTTTCTTGCCTTATTTGGGAGCCAATGGTATATTTTAAATTTATGCTCCTTAAGTTAGTCTTTAACTCCATATGCAAATCCACACTTACTATGTACAAGGCACTGTACTAGGCATTGAGGCATAGAAAGGCATAATCAGTCCTTGCTCTCAGGGAGCTCACAGTCTAATGGTGAAATGACACAGAAACTGCTTTGTACAAACACATTTTAAAACTACCTTCAAATGACCAAAGGCATTTTCTCTAATTATGAGACTAAAGAAGTAAAAATAAGGTCTGTGTGAAGGTAAGAGTGAGAAGAGGGAGAAAATCTATAGAATAGAGAGAAGAGAAAGTAAAATCAGCAAAGAAAGGAGAAAAGAGAATTTTATCAGTGATACATATGGTTGAGAGAAGCTGGTACAGGGGGAATACTGAAAAGGGGGGAATGAGAGGAAAGACTGCTGAATACAGAGGACAATTCGAGAATAGGATACCTCATTTTATATTCACAATCAGATCTGCAAGGTATATAGGGCAGAACAAATGTTACTTTTCTCCATTTTATAGGTGAAGAAACAGGTACAGACAGGTTAAGTGACTTCTCTTAGGGCATAGAGCAAGTCAGTTGGCAAACAAAAATGAGATTTCAGATCTCCTACTTTTAAATCCATGAATTTCCTAGTGATAGCAAAAGATAAGAGCACACCAGAGGAAAATTTCCTAAACTGTGGCACCTATGACCTGGCGAAAATTTCTGTTTGTTCTCATCATTCCTTACTCCCGAGTCCTCTGTTTTTCTCTTTCCTTCAACACACTTGTGACTGTGGTTGTAGCCTAAACCAAGCATATTGGCTTGTTAAGAAAAGAGAACTGAAAAAGAATCAAGAAATTATAACCTTTTAGGGTACCAATAATCATCATCTTTTCCAAACTTCCTACTCCAATGCCCCATCATAGCATAGCAGTGATCTTGAGTTCTTGGCAACTAGGTGACACAGTGGACCTGGAATCCAGTCTCAAGATTACTACTATCTGTGTGACCCTGGGGAAGTCACTTAACCTCTATCTGCCTTGGTTTCCTCAACTGTAAAATGGGGATGATAGTGGCACCTACCTCCCAAGGTGATTGTGAGGATTAAATGAAATAATTTCTGTGAAGCACTGAGCACAACTAGCACATAATAAATACTTAATAAATGTTTGTTTCTTCCCACCTCCTAGAAGATTATGCTAAGCTAGGTACAAGCTCAAAAAGTCCTACCTATTGGGTCTGCCAAAGGTCTACATACCTGTTGTCTAAAGACCAACCTAGCTAAGGTATATTATCAGAACACTCTTGTTCCACTATCTTGGAAGACATTCAAAGCAAGTCAGCTTCTGGCAGTTGGTATTCAGAATCTTCCAATCTGCAAGAAATTTATTTGGTAAACCATTAAAAGGTCAAATAATACGGTAAATCATTTCCATTTCCCCACTGAGTAACATGGGATTGGTATGTGACATATTTTGAGATGGATTTTTTCATGTTTGGAGTCTTGAAATGAAAGAACTGCATAACAAGACAGGTTAAATGATGAGAGAGGGATGAGAGAAGAGAAACTGTAATCAAAATTTTAATACAGCTATCTGCATTGAAAATTAGAAAATAGAGATCCAGTGGCCTTAATATGGGGAGAGAGTAGTGTTAGAGCAATTTTCCTTGACTCTCTTATCTGACAGTCACTACACCAGTTGCTCAGTCATTAAAGTATGCTAAAACCATGCAATCAACAGAACCATTTAAAATGGTGTCAGAAAAGCCATTCACTTGACAGCCTTAGAAAGAAACAAGAGTAATTTTGTTAAAGTCATAGTACCCAAGGCTTTCCTTAGTAACAATGATCTTTGATCAGTAAATTGGCATGGACCAAAATGAACTGAGATTTCATGGTCATACCAGTAATGAAAGTACCAAATTCATATATCACTCTTACTAGAAAAACAATTTAAAGTGCATTTCCTAAGAATGGTAGGTTAGGAACATTTTTGCATGTGAAACTGAGCATTGGGATATATGTGATGGTATGTCTATGATCCATCATTCTTAATATTGCCTCCAAAGTTCTACCTTTAAAAAAACTAATGCTTATGTTGATTTCTTTGGCTTATTTTATTCCTTCCAGAATTATCTTATTTGCCTTTTTTATTCAGTTATATGAAATAGTTACATAATAGAATAACTCTTCATTTCAATAGCAGTATAAATGGTCTCGGTCAGCTTAAGGCACCTTTAGCAGTTACTTCATTTATTTCATCATAACCTCCATCATTCTCCACCAACTCATAGTTTATTTCCTCTGATGTATATGTGAAATTCATTTTACTTTAACCTATTTTGGCATTGGCAGTCAGGATATATGACTAGTCCAAAGTAGTATCTTTACTATGAATCAGACCAAAACTCTTTCTCAAAACTCATTACTCAAAGTAGGATCGTAGGAACATAGATAGATACAACTGAGAAGGACCTTAGGAGCTATCTAATGTAACCTCCCCTTTTTACGGATGGAGAAAAATGAGGCCTCTACCTCCCAGGGTTGTTATGAGGATCAAATGAGATTTAAAAAAAAAAAATTACAAAGCATTTAGCATAGGGTCTGGTATATAATAAGCACTATGCAAATGTTAGCTACTATTCTTGTTAAGTGACCTGCCTAAGGTCACATAGATGGGTGATATGTGCAATTGACTTTTAGAGAGTAAGATCTCTAGATCATGATTTTCCTACTCAAAGGGATATTTTTAATTCTTAATTTTCAGATTTAAAGAATAAATAGCTAAAACAGTTACGAAGAAACTTTCTAAAGAATTGAAAATGAAGTATACCTTTAATATCTTTGAATGACTATGGGACTTGACCATAAATAGTTTTACAGTATGGTTACCAAAAAAATCACAAAAAAATAAAGCAGAAAAAAGTTCAGGGGGTTGTTAATGCTTTCATTTCACTGGCAAAATGACGGTTCTCTCCTAAAAAGGTAGTGTTGTTTAGCCAAATAAGCTGCTCTGTGGGCCAAGGGGGGAAAAAATATTATTTTCTTATTTTGGCCCCTGATTTGGCAGGTAAATCTTACTCAGTATTTAAGTATTTATAGCATAATAATATTTACCACTTATTTTGCACATAAGATAATTTACTTGATTCAGCTTAGCTTCTGCAAATGTAAAGAGGCAGAGAGTAATGTACTCTTCCTCCTGGCTCTCAGTCTGGTCCCCAGCCATCATGCCAGGATTATGAAGTTGTTGAAGATACCTACTTCCAGGAAGGGCTTCTGAGGTCCAATACCCTTACAGATTTCATCAGCCAGTTTTGCTTACTAATTTGGTCAATCCACCTTCAATTCTGTTTTAAGCTATATGATCCCAAAGAAAGAGCTAGAGCTGTGTGGTTTGAAATATAGTAACTGACAGTAATCCAAACCAAGCCAACAAGCATTGATTAAATGATTATGATGTGAAAGGCCCTAAGCTAGGCACTGGGGATTCAGAAAGAAAATGAAAAGCAGCCCTATCCTCAGGGACCTTACATTCCATCAATGCCCTGACACTTGTAGCAACGTGAAGGGAGCAGAATGAAACTGTTATCACCGTCACTTCTGCTTATAAACTGGGATTAGGGATTTGTCACACCTATCCTTTGCAGGTCTAAAGCACTTTTATTGATGAGCTGGTAAGTAGAAAAGGCATTCACATATTGCATTGGTAGGTTATAGGTTGGTAGTAATACCTAACATTTGTATAACATTTTAAGATTTGCAAAATGTTGTATATGTGTATATTACAACATATATGTGTATATATATACGTGTATATATATGTACTCCATATATATACATATGTATGTATATATGTACTCCAATATATGCATGCATACATATATCAATGAGTGTGTGTATATTATATATGTATATATGTTTATTCCTTTAATTCCTATAACAACCCCAAAAGGTTTTATTATTAACCCATTTGACAAATAACAAATAAACAAAAAATCCATTTGTTTGGATGATAGAAAATGGCATTTATTAGCAAAGCTACCTGTGGGTGACAGTAAAGTTCAAAATTTGCATTAAACTAGCCATCTACATTCATCCACAAGCCCAGAAAATGACAGTGGTTCAAGCCTCTTTCTGTGGTTAGTTTGTTTTTGTAAAGACTGCATCTCCCTATTTCACCCAGGCCAGAAGTTCAGGGGTCACTCCCAGGTCTTATCCTGACACTGATCAAGCATCTCTTTGACCTGCCCTATTTCCCACCTGGGCCAATTCACCCCTTCCTTAGGCAACCTGGTGCTACCACTCCCGACAATAGTTCAAGAGAAATTAATCTTTGGGCAAATAAATAACTTTACCAAAAACTCAACCAAACACTGATAAAAATAGTAATACTATCTTGACTTTTTAATATTTTAAAATTCTTCCTACAATAGTTCATTTTGTGTCAAGGGAGAGACACATAAATTCACACTCATAAGACACTTGCCTAAATGTATTGGCCTAAAAACAAAGGTTTTTGTGGAGGACGTAAGTCAGCCTCTGATATAGCAGCCTTGGGTCCTTTTGTTTTCCCTGCATGTATGTATATGTATATACACACAAATACATATGTACGTATTTGTGTTTACATATACATGTGTGTATATCCAAATTGAGGTTAAAGAAGGAGCTGGCCAACTCTTTTAGCACAGCAAACTGACCATGGGGGTCCCACTACCCCTCCTTGGGGTTTAATTAAACAATACACAGTAGTAAACAAACCATTTCATTGCCGTTTCTACTAATCCAGGGTAGAACTATTAATACAGGTATTAATTTGCCAATCAGAAGTAGTTCAGATAGAATTCACACCACAATTGGTAACAGTTCTTTGGCATTTAAATATTTACTAATCATTCTGGATACTTCTGTAAAAATGTTTGCCCTTTGGAAGAAGGGGGCAAGTCTGACCAGACCCCCTCACCTTGATATCTGCTTTATTATTCTATCCTCATACTGACTCTGTAAGTTCTGTATAGAGAGGCATTATTATTATTCTCTTTATACTAATGAAGAAAAGGAGGCACAGAGAAGTTAGATGATTTTCCTAAGGCTACACAATTGCAGGCAGAGACAGGACTAGAACCCCAAATTGTACTGACTCTTAGAAGTCTTCTATCTCTTGGTCCTCTTGTGCCCCAATGAGGCCTCCCTAATTCTTCCATTTTTATGTAAACATTGATTCTTGCCACAAAATGTATTCTTAATCTGTCATTGTTAAGCATGGGAAAATTGTTGAATACAACTTAATTCACAAAAGGCAGAATTCTTTCTTTTTTATGTTGGAAAATACATAATTTCATTAGTGTAGATAACTTCTCCACCAACAGAGATTGCAGTCCCTAAATTTGGAGAATCCTCTAGGTTTTTTGAACCTAGCTTATTTAAAACAGATGTGCTGTGCAATATCGAAGCCTATTAAAACTGACTTGTATAATCATTTAGCAAATGTCACTGAAATTGAAGGATTAAGTCAAACAACCACTGAGGAGTTGCCTAAGAAACCTACATATAAATATTGCTAATTACATAAGTATTTGAAAGTAAAAATTCTCCCAACCTGCCTTTTAACTTCCTCTTGTTCAAAATGTTCAATAATGTTATCAGTGAAATGTGAATTAATTGTGGACGCTAAAACTCCTCCAGACCCAAGAGCATAAGTATTGGGATGGGGAGGAGGAGAAAGATTCTGCTTGCTACCTGTAAAATTAAGACAAGCTAGAGAACGACTAGTGCCAGCACTTTAAAATGAGAGCCCTAGTTAAACATAATATTTATTATCTTTAATTTGATGTGTTCCCTATTCAGCACCTTGGACAGCTACTAAAAGACTTGTCACTACATATTAGTTTTAGCAAGGTTCCCAACTCTTTTATTTTTCTAATTAGGTCATTCTAAGAGGGCAAATATTAAAGGATTTTTTGAAACAAAATTTTTCATGAAGTTTTCTTATTTATTCAATAAAGCTACTTCAGTCACAATAGAAAAGAACTATTTCCCAAAATGTGCATAGTTAATTAAGTATGGGGCAAGATCTGCTTAAGAAAAGTCTTTATCTGAGTCAGAACTAGCTAACTAACCACCTGCAGAGTAAGGACCTGTGAAGTAACAGTGCATCTAAGTGTGTATATTTGTAGATGTAGGGATGCGTCTGAATTGCGTGCAGTGTTTGCCTCCTGAAAAAAAATAGGAAGTAAAGATTAATCACATGAATATCCTGTCAACAATAAAAACTAGCTACCCATGCCACAACTTTTAAAATGTCACAAGTTGTTGAATGTTAATTTTGGATAGTGAGTCAAATCATGTGAGAAATGTTTCTCTCTCTCTCTGTTTAAATTGTGTTTGTGATGCAAACTTTTTATTATCATTGTTGTTGAACTGATTTAGTCCTGTAATCTTCTTTAATCTGAAAACCCTTCAGAGTAACTGCTGAGGGTAGAAAAACCTTTAAAGGCCTCTGAGGCTGCAGCACCTGTTCTGGATTTACTAAGTTAAATGATTGCTCAGATCAGAAGAAGAAAAGCTATATTTCTACTACAAAGACCTCATTGGAGAATTGACAATGCAAATCTTAGAAGACCATATTTAGTTAAAAGTTGCTGTTGTTGGTTGTTTTATGCAACACTAAGAATATTCAGTAACCACAATCTGTTTCCTACAGTGCCCTGCCAGACGGTCTTAGATTATTTGAAAACTGTCCTTCAGCACCATAACCAGCTTATGATACCACAGCCAGCAGATCAGCCCACAGAGGTAGTGTATGATATAAAGACAAAAAGAAGCATGCTTTATATTTCTGATTTCAATGAGATGAAACTGATAATTTAGTAATCCACTAATGAAGAATCAAGGAATATATTGGTGACAAAATATATTTCTGAAAGCCAAGGGTTGACTTGTATATATGCCTTGTTGGGTTTATGTGTGTGTGTCTTGAAATGATAACATTATAGGACCATACATAAGAAGAAGGATTTTTTTTTTATTGTGTGGAGGAATTCTCTCCACTAAATAAGGCATAATAAGACTATAGTCTTAATGTGATACCTCATCACAAAATGGAGATGACCATAGGTTCTTAAAGATAGCGTCATCAGAAAGTAGGCTCTAACAGAATTTTCCAAACTAGAAAGGCTTCAAGTACAGGCCTAGTAAAGGACTATATGTTGTGATCTGAAGACAATAAGAGGCACTTCCCTTATCTCTCCCCTCATGCCCATATTCTCCCTTCCCTAAGCCCAGTTAGCATTTGGGAACATAGTATCAATGGAACATCAATAGAGAACATTCTAGTTTAGTTCTTCCCTTTCCAACATCCAGAGCCACATTCACACCCCTCTCCCTACCTCCAACAACAAATATCAGATCCTACTCAAAGCAGTCACACAAATTTCCCAGCTACAGAGAGAATGGTCTTGTATGCTTTGCAAAACAGAGCCTTCAAATCCTCAGCTACTTTAAAATTAAAATTAAATAGCTGGTCAAAACCAGTAATCCCATCTGGAGGTGAATAACATTTTGTGAACAACCCTAGCTGTTTGTCAGAAAGAGAAGAGAGAGAGAGGGTGAAATTGGAAACCAGGCTACCCTTTTGTCCCTCTGCTTCTAAGAAGTGATCAGGGGCTTTCATCAGTTCTTTGGCTAAAAAATTACAATTAAGTACTCTTTCTCTTGTAGATAAAAGGAGGATATTCGAGAATAAAATGCAGGTGGCAAAAGTGTCCAAATGTGGAGTCAAAAGTTTTTACTGTGATTTTTTAAAAATCATTTTTACCAACTCGGGATGTTTAATAAACTATTGATGGCATTGGCATCATTCCAAGGAATTTAGTGAAGTGTACAATTGTGTGAATTTGGAGCCTGAAATGAATAGAAATGTATCATCTGATTGAAATCCAGATTTCCAGGAGAGTTTTAAGAGAGCCCCAAATCCTTTGGGATAAAGGAAAAGATTGTTAACTTTACCTGTCTCTTGAAACATGGGCCATTATTTTTTTTTTTGATGGCTTTACATGTTCAGTATGCAGACCTAGTAATTTGGTAGTTTATCTGAAACTTTTGTAATGTGCTAAAGCCACCTCTGTAAAAACTAGAACCCTGCTTATTCAAGATGGCTATCTGATTAATTGCAAGACAGGATTTTAAGGCAGTCTGTGAAAATTGTTATCTATTTAATTGTTAGGATGTTACTAAAATAACCCTGTGTTCCTATGCTAGGGGCGACTAGGTGGTGCAGTGAATAGAGCACTGGCCCTGGAGTCAGGAGGACCTGAATTCAAATTTGGCCTCAGGCACTTAACACATACACACACACACACACACAAACTAACCGTTTGACCTTGGGCAAGTCACTTAACCCCAATTGCCCAGCCTTCCCCCCTCCAAAAAGCAAAAATGAAAAAAACCAACAATAATGCCTAAACTTGTTCCAGTCACTTGGATAAAAAAGGCAACAAAAGATCCTAACACAAGCATATTGAATTTAACATGAGTTCTCCAAATCCTTAATTAGATGGAGATAGCTATCATCTGTAAGGAGTCAGAGGACTAGGGTTCAGATTCTAGCTCTGCATCTTAAGACCTGTGTGACCCTGGGCAAATCATTTTAACCTTTTCTGGGTCTCAGTTTCCTCATCTGTATTAATGAAGGAGTTAGACTAGATCACCTCTAAAGTTCCTTCCAGTTTATAAATCTGTGATGCTATGAAATACTTTTCTGAAAAGATGTGACCAATTGTAGAAGTTAAGCCTTTTAAGAGGAGAAATACTGCCCTTGTCCATGGCATATGCAATTTAATATTAATTATTGATTACTTAATACTGTGCAAAGCACTGTGTGAAATACAAATATATGTATGTATATATGTATGTGTACATACACACATATTTGTGTGTACATATGTATTATATATAATATATAGAGTGTGTGTATACATATATGTATATATACACACCCATATATATGTGTGTGTGTGTGTATGTGTGTATATATATATATATATGTATATATAATTAATAGTTCCTACCTTCAAGGATCTTATAATCTTTACCTGAAGAGATAAGAGTAACATACACAACATCTTTAGAGAAGAAATATGACCAAAAGATTCAGATGAAACAAGTCTCCAAAACTTGTTCAGAGGGGCAAGGACAGAAAAAAATTCCTAATAATTTATTCACCAAATGGTTTAATGGAATAAGGAGTTTTGGTTAAATGAAGTATCTGTAGCAGAAAATTGATCATAAATCTTTTTTTTTAATTCCAACCTTCATTTTTAGAATGTTTCTTAAATATATATTCTGTTTTCCTAACTTAATAACTGGAGTGTGTTTAACATCACTTCATTGTGATTCGATCCCTCAGAAAGTTCCTGCAGGATTTTGGGGATCATTCTGAAGGTAACTAGACTATACAATGCCATAGCTGTAGGAAGTACAAAACAATGGACTAACTATGCCCTGACAATGGGGCGTAGAAAGAGAACCTAACTCACAGTCAAAAAGACGCAAGTTTGGGGCAGCTAGGTGGCGCAGTGAGTAGAGCATCAGCTCTGGAGTCAGAAGGACCTGAGTTCAGATCCAGCCTCAGACACTTAACACACACACAAATAAAAACCTAGCCGTGTGGCCTTGGGCAAGTTACTTAACCCCAATTGCCCTCCAAAAAGCTAAAAAAAAAAAAAAAGATTTAAAAAAGACCCAAGTTCAAATCCTGGTCCTAAGTAGCTATGTGACCTTAAGCAAAATCACTTTACTGAAGTTTCTTCATCTGTAAATCAAGGGGATTGGACCAAATAATCATTGAGATCCTTCCAAGCTTTCAATCCTGTAACTACTCATGTGTTTATATCACTTAAGGGCATATAGAGCTCTTTCCTCACGTCCTAGTGAGGTAGGTAAGAACTGTTATCCCTATTTTATACATACTAATCAATGAATCAACAAGCATTTATTAAGCACCTATCAGGCCCTGTGCTGGGCATCAGAACAGAAAGACAAAAAATGAAGCAATTCCTTTTCTAAAGGATCTTAAATTCTATCAGGGGAGATATTTTATACATACATACATATTCAGTTCAGTCATTTTTCAGTCATGTCCGACTTTTATTTACCCCATTTGGGGTGGGTTTTCTTGGCAAAGACACTAGAGTGGTTTGCTGTTTTCTTCTCCAGCTCATTTTATAGATGAGGAAACTGAGGCAAACAGGGTTAAGTGACTTGCCCAGGGTCATACAGCTAATGAGTATCTGAAGCCAGATTTGAATTTAGGTCCTCCTGATTCTAGAACTGGCATTCATGTGCCCCCGGCTGCCCATACCTACATACACATCCCTACATACACACTATGCATATATACATATATGTGTGTTTAATATATGTATGTATATGTACATTCCAAATAAAAGCAAGGCAATTAAAAACCAAACACTTAGGGAAGGCTCTATAAGTTTCAAAGAAATTCAATGACTTGCCCTATGATTTGCAGCTGGATATCTTGATTCCAAGTCCAACACTGTGCTGTCAATGACACCGTTTTTCTCATGCCTTGTAGTCCTAAAAATAGAGGAACAAGATTAAATGAGACTCCTGATTAATCGAGATTTGCTGTATTTCTTGACTTCTTAATGTCTTGATAGACTTATAGTAATGGTAATGGAACCTTTTGATCAGGTTTGATTGTCCCTGTATATACTACTACTGGTTGGTTTCTTTTTCTGTTTTTGCTAAATTTGCTAATTTTTTTTTTAAATCACAATATAGACTTAATTTAAGAAACTAAGGAAGTTTAGACTGCATTGAAAATGAAATTAACAGGCATATAGCAGTTTTTAGGCTAGCACAATGCACATATATTATCAGATTTGAGCTTTGTTGTTATATAGTTTATATACATATATATATATATATACACACATATACATATGTATACACATACATACATACATACATTCATCGGAGGCTACTAGGAGGTACATGGTAAAACACTGGACTTGAAGTCAGGAAAACCTGAGTTCAAATCCAGCTTCAGACACTAACTTGCTGTGTGACCCTGGGTAAGTCAGTTAACCTCTGTTTACCTTAATCCATTGGAGAAGGAAATGGCAAACCACTCCAGTAACTTCGCCAAGAAAACCCCATGGACAGTACGGTCTATGGGGTCACAAAGAGTCAGACATGATTGAACAACATGACTGAATAACAACAAATACATACACATACATATATATGCATTTATGTATGTATATATGTATGTATGGGTAGTCAAATCTGGCAAGATAAGCATAACAGCCTCTAGCTGAACAAAGGCTTTTCAAAATAAGGCCCCTCAAGGCTTAAACACTGCCACATTTATAATCAGTAGTAAATTTGCAGCATTGTAAAACTGAATGAGTTGTTAGGGTTTTCCCTTCTTTATTTTGTATACCTTAATTACTGGAGAAGGAGTACATTAAAACTGAGATCTTGGGTTAATTAATTGGTCCTGGACTATAGAATTTTACAGACCACAAGAACTGAAGTAATGGCAGTGTAGGTACAATTGACTAAACATGGCTTATAAACGTTAGAGAAATTCCCGTAATTAGCCCCACTGCAGCTATTGAGCCCTGGGATTTTATAGCAGACATAAATTATGAAGGTTAAAAGGAAGAAAAATTTTGAGTTGACATAGTGGCATTTGCACAGAGCTATAATTTGAGTTAATGTGTTTTCCTGTGACTATTAATGAACCTTTTCTAGTTTTAAAATTCACTTTTCTATTTACTTTCTCTACATTGTTTTCAAGGTAATAGACTGGCTAGCAGGTGTGAGGTGTTAAATGCAAGTAATAAATATCTTATGAAAATATGCCATAAAAGTCATGTCTGAAGTACTTAACTGCAAGTGGAGGGGTGATGAGACGGGTTTGATTCCACTCTTCAAAGTCATTTTTATAACTCTGAGTAGACTGAAAAGGAAAGTTATGGGTATATTTAAATGGTGTTCCCTGTCATTGAATCTTGACACATTTTAACCTACCTGTTAAAGTGCAAGTTATAAATAGCTGCTCTCTCTAAGGTGTTCATTATACCTCATTGGGCTCTTGTTATAGAAAATGCAAATGTAATTTAAAAAGTGCCCGTTCTGAGTATGAGCGATTGCTTGCTCCCTTCAATACGCGTTTCATTGTCAGCATATCAGCTTGGTTACAAGCCTGTTTTCCTTTCAAGCAGAGATCGTCTGAGCTTCTCTCTGTATGCCTAAGTGTATAATGGAAAATGTTTCACTTTCCCAGGGAAGCAAGCAGCTGTTGAACAACTATCCTGTCTACATCACTAGTAAACAATGGGATGAGGCTGTAAATTCTTCCAAGAAAGATGGGAGGCGGCTACTTCGATACCTCATCAGATTTGTTTTTACAACAGATGAGCTTAAGTACTCATGCGGCCTTGGAAAAAGGAAAAGGTCAGTGCAGTCAGGAGAGACAGGTCCTGAAAGACGTCCTCTGGATCCAGTTAAAGTAACATGTCTCAGAGGTACTACTACATCCTTTTGCTCGGTGTCCGCCATATGTGACCCCATTTCACTGCATTGGCTGTGGCTCAGTAGAAGTGTTCAGCTTTCCTGTATTTTGATTTTCTTGAGATCTCACAAGCTTTGTGTGGCCCATCAGTTCCTTATCCAAAACTTCCTGGAGAACATTTTATTTGCTTTGGCATCAGTGCTCTGATTTAATGGTACATTGACATTACATAGCACTGTGATTTACATGCTAAATCCAGATTCAATTTCAACCAAAGGTCTTCTTTGACCAAAGTGGGATGGATGTGAGATGAGAAGAACCAGAGCATAGGACTATGAGGGGAAATGTACAGAGAAGGACTAGCAGGGGAAATATGTGGAAGAATAAGGGAAGATAATAAAATTTTTCATAATTCACATAATTTTGGTTAGATGATTTTCAATTCCCCTTTCCAAATCTCTGCCCTTCCCCACATTCCATTTTCTAGCCCTTCAAGACTATTTAGCCCAAAATTTATATAATCTGTTTATAATGTTAGCCAAATATCAATAGATATTTATTATGGCCAGAAATTCACTAAACTCTGTTAGATCTTTACCATGCTATTTTAAAAAAATCTGTTGATCTGGTGTTTTAATCAGTATCAGCAGTCAATACGGACCACTTTAAAGTTGGTTGGATCTGTTGTGCCAATAAGATTAGTGGGAAGGGAGGGAGAATTAACAGGAAAAAAAGATATTGATTCAACGTGTGGGCAGTCTTAAAAATAGTCTGAGATAAGCTCTGTCACTAACTAAATGTTCAACCTTGGGAAAGTCTAACCTATATTATGGTATAGGATAGCTACAAAGCAGCCAAACAGAAAGAGAAAATGAATAATGAGTTTGAGAAGCAGATCAAAAGCTGTCAAAGAGACATGATATAATGGTGTTGAAAGACTTCAACTAGCCAACCATCTAGACATCTGAAGGATCTTGTGTGTGTGTGTGTGTGTGTGTGTGCACATGTGCACATACCTGTTGCTCTCTGTCTCTCTGTCTCTCTCTACTCCCTCTTCCTCCCTTTTTCTTTGTCTCAGTCTCTTTTCTATCTCTCTGTCCCTATCTCTCTATTTCTTTCCTTCTCCTCCTCCTCCTCCTCCTTCTTCTTCTTCCTCCTCCTCCTCCTCTCCTCCTCCTCCTCCTCCTCCTCCTCCTCCTCCTCCTTCTTCTTCTTCTTCTTCTCTCTCTCCCTCCCTCCTTCTCTCTCTCTCTCTCTCTCTCTCTCTCTCTCTCTCTCCCTCTCTCCCCCAGAAAGAGATGACAAATTATGGCTGTGTCTAGATCATAATTTAATGCTTTACAATATGGAGGAAGTGCCAAGGAAAATTATTATTCTGGATCTAATTCCAATCAATAATTAAAAACTGGTTGCTAAAGTCAAAATTATAGGAATCTTATCTGACCATGCAATTTTAGTGTTTGTGATAGATAAGGAGACATATATCTGGCTTGTTATCCTAGATTTAGGGTGAGCAGATGAGAGAAAGTTCAGAGAAAAGATAAATAAGATTCCCCTGGCTTAAAATTCTGCATGGAAAGCTTACTTTCAAAAGTGATAGAAAACTTTCAAAAACAAAATTCTGATGATGTGAACATAAATTATTCCAGCATATGTGACAAGCAAGAGCTGTCTAAAGAAACTGATGTGGCTGCATAGGGAACTCATCTACTAATACATTTAGGAGAAATCTTTAAAAGATATGGAAGATGTTAATAATAGAAGATAACTGGAGATACATATAGAAAACTAATGTGTGGGGTGAATACAAAGGACAAAGAGTCTTAGCTCTGTTAGAAGCAAGAAGATGCTAGAAGAATGCAGAGGAATGTGTTTATGGGAAATGAGATGACATCAGACAAGAGAGAACAAGCAAGCATTCTCAATTCTTATTTTTCTTATATTTTCTCTGCTAATGAGAATGTTCCTGAGATTGGAAACAAAAAAATGGGTTAACAGAAAATTGAAACTCAAGATAAATGAAGCTGTGGCAAGAAAGTATCTGGTTACACTTAATGAGTTTAAGGCACCAGAGCCAAAGGAGCTACAAGTCAGGTACTGAAAGTACTGCTAAGGAGGGAGTATAGGGCACTGGAAAGAGTACAGGATGTGGAGCTCTAAAAAGACTCAAGTTTGAATCCTGTCCCTAACATTTACTAGCTGTGTGACTTTGGACAAGTTGCTAAATTCTGTAAGCCTTAAGGTATATTTATGGCTATAGGACCTACCCCTAAAACACACACACACACACACACACACACACACACACACTCACACACACACACACACACTCACACACACACAGACACACACACACACAGTTATTGTGAGGATCACAAGAGAAAATGTCTGTGAGATGCTTTGTCAACCTTAAAGTGACATATAAGTGTCTACTATTTTTGTGTGTGTGCTGTGACACTGACAGTAATTTTTGAAAAATTACAGAGAAACAGAGATGTGCCACAAGACACAAGCCAGGCAAATGTCCCCATCTCCCCCCCAAAAAAAAGATAAAGGAGATAGATTCTTCAAACTATAGGACAATATGCTTAAATTTGCTTCCTAGCAAAATTCTAGAATATATTGTTGAAGAGATGGCTCATAGGTACTCAGAAAGGAAAGCCAGCACACTCTGTAAAGAAACATCTAACCTTACTTCCTTTTTTTAAAATCAAGATTAATAGCCTATTGGATAAGAAGAATGTCACAGACATAGTTTACTTAGATTCCAACAAACTATTCTAGGGGTGGGGAACCTGCAGCCTTGATGCTACCACATGTGGCCATCTAGGTCCTTGGGTACAGCTTTTGGACTGAGTCCAAGTTTTACAGACTAAATCCTTTTATTAAGGGGATTTGTTCTTGTGAGGTTTGGATTCAGTCAAAGGGTCACACTTGAGGACCTAGAAGGCCACATGTGGCCTCGAGGGTACAGGTTCCGCACCCCTGTATTAGACAAATTTTCTCAGTGAATAAAATGGACTGGATGATACTAGCTAGATGGATTTAGGACTGACTGAAGGACTGAACCCAAAGAATAGTGAGGTTTTTGAGTGCAGGGACTGGGTTTGGGGTTTTTTTTTTGCTTTGGAGGGTTTTTGTGGGGGAGGATTACCTTTCATTCTATCCCTAGCATTTAGCCCAGTGTCTAGCAGATAGTAGGTTCTTAATAAAAGGTCAGCCTGGAGGAATGTCCTTAGTAAAGTGCCACAGGAATCTCTCCATTGAAGATTTTTATCAATGACTTGGTAGAAGACTTGTTTATCATATCTATGGATAATATGAAGCTGAGACTGGAGTTCAGAGTAAGGATCCAAAAAGATCTCAAAAGGTCACAAAAATGGGCCAGATAAAGAATTAGGGAGATGTGGCTAGATAATAGCTCATATGTAAAAGATCTCAGGGTCTTAGCATATTGGTACCCCAGGATACATCAGCAGTGTGACATAGCAGCCAAAAAATCTAATGGCATCATGAGCTGCTTTAATAGAATCAGATTTTCTTGGATGAAAGAGATGATATTCCTGTTATTCTATGACCTGTTCAGCCCTTCTCTGGAGTATAATATTCTGGGTGTGACTGATATTTTAGAAGGAATGTTGATAATCTAGCATTCATCTGAAAGATGGCAAGGAGACTAGACACTAGTCAGGGATCACAGGAAAAATTCAGACTGTTTACTCTAGAGAATAGAAGACTGGATGGGAAGCAGTTTTGAGATGTTTTAAAAGCTATTATGTGGAAAAGAGTTTCATCTTCTTTTACTTGGCCCCAGAAGGCAGAACAGAGAGCACTGAATGGATGGAAATTGCAGGAGTAGCTTCAGCTCAATATAAGGAAAAAGAGTAATTAGAACTGTCCAAAAGTGGTATGGGCTTCCTCAGGAAGTAGTACAGGGGAAAGAGCATTGACTCTGGAGTCAGATAATATGGATTCAGATTCCACTTTTGATGCTTACTACTTGTATAACCTTGGGCAAGTCACTTAACTTGCTGGGGCCTTAGTTTCCTCATCTGTAAAAAGTTGGACTAAATGGCCTCTGAGGTTCATTCTTAGTTCTACCTCTATAATCAAAAGATATCATTGCAGACTGGAGTTCAAAGATTGGATGACTCTTTGTCAGGTACATTCTAAAGGAGTTTCTGCCTTTGGTATGGACTGACCTAGGTGACTTCTGAGATTTTGTAGTTCTATGAAAAAGCAGCAGAAATTATAAAGTCTAATCCAGGGGTATGGCTATGGCCTTGAGGCCATGTTGTGGCCTTCTAGGTCCTCAAGTGCAGCCTTTTGACTGAGTACAAGTTTTACAGAACAAATCCTTTTATTAAGGGGATTTATTCTTTTGAGGTTTGGATTCAAAGGGTCACACTTGAGGACCACATGTGGCCACAAGATCACAGGTTCCCCACCTCTGGCTAGTCCAATACTCAACTTAAAATTTTTTTTTTCCAATACTCAATTTTGATCTTTCTTTTTTTTTTTTAAACAAATGCTTTATTAACTTCTGTTTTACATCATTCATTTCCACCAGATTTTGAGTTACAATCATTTTGCCCCCATTATTCCCCTACCCAACCTCCCAGAATAGTAGTCCCACAAGATATCACTTCCTCCAATCTGCTCTCTCCCATACCTTCTCCCATACCTCCATTGACTTTTCCATTAGAGGAAGGTGAATCTTTGTGTCCCAATGCCTGCACATCTTATCTCCCTATTACAAGCGAAAGAGTATTAATAATAGTATTTATATATATTTGAAACATTTAATGTTAAGACCTCGAATTTCAGATCCATTTCCTTCCTCCCTTGTCACCCATTCCTTCTTGGGAGATAAGTAATTCAGTATATGTTGTACATGTCTAGCTATGCAAAACATCATCATAGTAGATATATTGTACAAGGCTGCTTATAATTCCCTCCCACTCATCCCACCCCCCACCTGGTCCATTCCCTACATGATCCTGTCCCTCTTCTATAGTGGGTACTTCCAACCTCCCCTCACCCCAAGGATGCCCTCCCATCCATCATCCCTCCTCTCATCCCCCTTCCCCCTATCCTGCTGCAGGTTGAGATATCCCATTTAGTATGTATGTCATTTTCTCCCTGAACCAAATTCAATGTGAATGTGGTTTTGCCTTTTTAGCCTTCCTTATTCTCCCCCTCCTTTGCAACCACTTCCCCTTGCTTCATCTACATGGGATAGTTTACCCTACCCTGTCTCTCCCCATCTCCTCTTGCCACTTTCCTCTCTCACCTCATAATTTCATCCCTTGAGTATTCTCCCTTCCCAACAAATTCAACCTATGCCCTCTATCCATATATAACTGTAACCATATACACACACATTCACATATGTATTCATATGACCACACCCCCTTCTTCCATTATTTTCATAGTGAGAAAGATATCATCAGTCACAGTTATTGCTTTTCCATATAGGAATGTAAATAGTTCAACTTTGATAAGTTCCTTTTGATTTCTTTTCCCTGATTACCTTCTCAGGCATCTCTTCCTTCTTGTGTCTGGATGTCAAATTTTCTATTCAACTCTGGTTTTTTCCTCAAGAATGCTTGAAAGTCCTCTATTCCACTGAATGACCATATTTTCCCCTGAAACAAAATACTCAGTTTTGCTGGGTAGGTGACCCTTGGGTTCATTCCCAGTTCTTTTGCCCTCTGGAATATCATATTCCATGCCCTTCGATCCCTCAGTGTAGAAGCTGCCAGGTCCTGGGCTATTCTGATTGTGTTTCCACAATATTGAAATTGTTTCTTCCTGGCTGCTTGTAGTATTTTCTCCTTGATCTGGGGATTCTGGAACCTGGCTATAATATTCCTGGGAGTTTTCTTTTTGGGATCTTTTTCAGGAGGTGATCTGTGGATTCTTTCAACCTCTATTTTGCCCTCTGGATCTAAAACATCAGGGCAATTTTCCTTGAGAATTTCTTGAAGGGTGATTTCTAGGTTCTTTCCTTGTCATGGCTTTCAGGTAGTCCAATAATTTTTAAATTGTCTCTCCTGGATCTATTCTCCAGGTCAGTGGTTTTCCCATGAGATATTTCACATTGCCTTCTAATCTTTCATTTGTTTGGATCTGCTTAACAGCATCTTGATTTCTCATAAAGTCACTAGCTTCCATTTGCTCCAGTCTAACTCTGAAGGAATGAATCTCCTCAGTGAACTTTTGAGATTCTTTTTCCATCTGGCAAATTTGACTTTTTGTCTTGGGGGTAATCGCTCTTGCTTTAACCTCCCTGGATCTGGATTGTGATCTAGGGTGGAAGTTGTGGGTGGGTTTACAGCTTGCCAGAAACGGAAGTTGCCCCCACACATTCGGGACGAAAATTCCTCTATCTGGCCTTAAAGCCATAGTGTGGCAACAAGCCCAAAAGTCAAGCAATTAAGTGGCAACATGCCAAGGCAAAGGAAACAGAAAAATGCAACCCTAGACTCCTATTTTGGGGGCATAGAGCGGGAAAAGGACTGTGAGGTCAGAAGTCCTGCTCCAAAAGCCCCAGGGGAAAACATGAGCGGGTTGCAGGCCATAGAGGACCTTAAGAAGGACTTTAAAAATCAAATAAGAGAAGTGGAGGAAAAATTAGAAAGAGAAATGAGAAGGATGCAGGAAAAGTATGAAATGAGGGTCAACAGCCTGACTGAGGAAAACAACACCTTAAAAAATAGACTAGCTCAAATGGCAAAGGAGGCCCAAAAGGGCAATGAGGAGAAGAATGCCTTAAAAAAATTTTGATCTTTCTATGGGAAGAGGCCAAAATTTTGTCAGGAGAGAGAATCATCAGCAATAAAAACTTAATGATAATGGTCTTACTCAGTAGTGAGTATTACTTGGAGGTGGTGATGCTTTAATATTTATCAAGCAACCAACCTCACTAATAACTCTTCTTGAAGCCTAAAACACCCCTCATCATTTGTCCAGCTACCAGTGAGCCTACTGTTGTCTGGGTGAAATAACTGTGGTAAGGAATTAAACTCTACCCTTTGGGGCAGAATGAAAATACTTATTACCAAGGGCAACCTGGTGACTGACATCTTTAAGCTCTGACTGCAGGAACAGTATTTCTTTTACAACCTCTAAGACTAAGTAATTCATACGTTCCCCAATTCTTCAACATCTCCCTAGGTGTTGGAGTGATTTATATAGAGTGTCTAACTGAGACTTTTGTTACGTCCTGTACAAAGTGCTTGTTCATATAGTAGTGTGTGGAATTTAAGAAATTCACTATTTGGTTTGCAGAGAAAGTAAAGTCTGTTGGCCAAGTCCCATTCTGTAAACAGCAAATATTAAAATTCTTTAATTTGAACCCACAAGGGAAAACTGACCTCTTGTCCCTCCTGCTAAAAGAAAGTTTATGTGGTAGTGATGGAAAACACCATATCTTCCCATCACTTACTTGAGAACTTTGCCATGACTGATCATAAAACTAATAGGTCTAATTAGCCTTCCAACCAAAATCCACTTTCACCAATGGTCTCTGGTTGATTTTTTCTTCTTCATTTTTAGCTGTAGTACAGAAACATATATGTGGTATGTACTAGCCCTGGAATAGGGAAGAAATAGGAAAGGGAATGATATTTACTTGTGTTGAGGTACCTGATTAGGTCATTTAGGCATTTGCCAAAAATGATGAAATGAAACGGCTTTTCTGAGCCACCCAATCTGCTATGACCTAGATGGGATTCATCTACTTTGTAAAGAATTTAGAAGAAATGATAACTGATTGGTTGAGACTGGTGAGTCAATGTGGTTGAAATTCATGCCTCTCTAGTTCAGAAGGTTAATATGTCAGAGGAAGGGTTCTGTCCTTTGTCTTTGAATTGATGGAATTATCATGGGGCTGACATGTCAAGTCATGTCACATCTAGAAGTTCCCTGAAGTTTTTGAACCCTCAGGAGAAAGGAAGAGATCTGTGATTCCCTGAGTGGGATTAAGCAGAGTCCCTAAGAGGGAAGCAATTTCTAAGGAAAGAGCTCTAGTTTCAGTTTTTAATAGAGCACTTGCCCAGGATGCTAGGGAAGGGCTTTTTGCCTTCTCTTGGTCTCACCATTTACAATGAATATTATTAGTTCCAGGTTCAATGCAATCAGCTCATTCTATCAGAACTATTAAAGTCAGAATGACTGTTTCTACAGTTGTAAAGCATTGTGAATGTGGGAAATGAAAGCTCTTACTCAAATCCTCTAATACTTTTCCATACTAATTTTTTTAAAGTTTCTTGTGTTCATTTAAGGTTGGAAAAATTTGGGCACAGAGTATAACATCAGCAGCAAAGTCTGAGAGAGAGAAAAAGAAAGAAGCAAAGAAGCTGTTAGGAAATCCTTGGTAGAAAGAGAAAATGGAAAAGGATTTCTTTCTTTTCTTTGCCATCCATATACAAAATATCAGAGACTGCTAGGCAGTTCAATGTCTAGAGAACTAGCCCTGGAATCAGGAAGACGAGTTCAAATCTAACTTCAGACTCTTAATAGCTGTGTGACCTTGGGCAAGTAACTAAACCTCTGTCTGCCTCAGTTTTCTCATCTGCAAAATGGGAATAATGTGGAGCTAATAATAGCACAACTCCTAGGGTTATTTTGAGGATAAAATGAGATAATATTTGTAAAGTGCCTTGCAAAGCTTAAAGCATTCTATAAATGCTATCTCTTTTTATATCAGAGGAAATATATATATATATATATATATATATATATATATATATACATATAATCCTTGTTCTCTTCTTTTTCTATTTATATCCCCAAACCTTAACAGCATGCCTTGCATACAGTAAGGTTTAATAAATGTTTCTTCCCTCATACATTCTCTTTTCTTTTTTTCTTTTTTTTTTTGGAGGAGGGAAGGCAGGGCAATTGGGGTTAAGTGACTTGCCCAAGGTCTCATGGCTAGCAAGTATTAAGTCTCTGAGGCCAGATTTTAACTCAGGTCCTTCTGACTCCAGGGACCAGTGCTCTATTCACTGGTCACTACCTAACCACCACTGCACTACCTAACCACCCCTCCCTCATTCATTCTCAAGAAATTTGTAAGCTAAAGAAGGAGACAAAACACATATAAATAACTTGAGAACAACCCTAAATCTATGAGTCTATTAACACAGTTGTGGCTCTTGAGTCCAAATCGATCTTTTACCATGTCCTTTCCTCTACCCCATTAGTTCACAGCAAATCACACTAATTTAAAGGAGCAAAGTTTTTCAAAGACTGTGCCTCCTTGTCTTGCTCAGGCTGGAAGGGCTGGATCCACTCATCCTACTCTTATCGACATGGGAACTTTGACCTGCTATGTTTCTGTCCTGGGTCAGCTTGCCTCTCTTTAGGTAATTTGCTGACCCCACTCTCTTCAGGGCTGACCATGTTAATAATGCCCAATTTAGTTTATAATGCCATAAGTTTAGCCCACTGCAGCTCAGAGCTCCTGAGCTCAAGAGATCCACTAGCCTCAACCTCCTCAAGTAGCAGGGGCCACCTAGCACACAGAAAATGTTCATGCAAGCAAAACCAGGTTAAAATAAATGTCAAAGTCAGCCTTAAAGGAGGAAAGAAGGTGATAACCCTGAAGAGTCATATGGTGAAGGACAAAGGGCAGTCCCATTCAATTTGCCTTGATGATAGGGATAGGGTTTGGAGTAGGGGTAGGGAGAGCAAGGGATTAAGTCCTCCAGTCTTTTGTAGCAGAGTGTTCTCCTTATCACTGAACATCAGAGAGCCTGAGTTGATGATTACCCTAAGGATAACTGCTTCTATAACACCCTCTCACCTCAAACTCAGCTGCCACTGCTGGTGAATTCTATGTGGCTCCTTCAGGCTGTCCCAGAAAATTTAGAAATATTCAAGTCAAGGGGAGGCTAGGTGGTGCAGTGAGTAGAGTGTTGGCCCTGGAGTCAGAAGGACCTGAGTTCGGATATGACCTCAGACACTTAACACACACAAACAAAAACCTAGCCATGTGACCTTGGGCAAGTTACTTAACCCCAATTGCCCTGCAAAAAAAAAAAAAAAAAAGAAATGTTCAAGTCAGAATGAAAAAAAGTGAAGCAGGGGTCTGGACCCCTAAGAACAAAAATATTTAAACAAAAGAAGAGAAAAACAATAGGTTAGTGGTCCTTCAAATTTAGTCATTCAGAAAACAAATATTAAGTGCCTACTGTGTGGAGAGCTCCATGTAGGTGGTGGAGAAAATAGAAATTTGAGATAAAACCTTTTCCCTGCCCTCATGAAAGATCCAATCTAGTAAGGAGGGTAAGATACAAACCCAGATAATGAAGATAATGCGATATTATTTTCCATAAGGTCATTAGAGAGTTTCAAAACAAAAGTGCTGCAACAATGGCTCTTATTTCTATAGGATTTTAAGATTTACAAAAGGCTTTCCTCACAATTCTTTGAAGTAGTCAGTATTATGCTATTAACCTGTCTCCTTTGCTGACATATAAAGCTGGCAATTCCCATGGTAGATTGCTATGCAATGTAAGCATAGGCCCTATCCGAGACTTTATTTTCCTTCTCTTACGGGGGTATGGCTTCTTACAACTCTGGTAGCCCCCAGGGGAATCAGGGAAAAGGACCCTTCAAGCTCCAGTCAGCTCCATTCCTATGAAGGGTATGTCTCACTCTCAGAGGTGGTGTGGGGGGACACTCTAGGGCAGACCCTCAGGACTCTTTCTGAAACACAAGCAGGAATTGATACCATTATACAAAAACCCTTGACTCCTTTTCTTTTGCAAAATTTTGCAAAATACACTATGATTCTTATGACTTTATTCTTGTGAGTTCTTATTTTATTCTTATTTTATTTAATTTATCATTATTAATTTATTCTTTTATTTAAGAATAAAATATTCTTATTTTATTCTTATGATTTATTCTTATTATTCTCCCTAAGCAGATTTAGGGGACCAGTTTGTGAAGCTTTAAAGGTATATTAGGGAACACATTATAATTTTACTCATTCTAAACAAAAATGACAAGGGCAAAAATGGATTTTAATTAGTTGGGATCTCATGATCCAACATCTTAAACAAGAGTAATAGAGCACATATGGTTGTGTTGTTTTAAATGAGTGCTTAGATACCACCAAAGCAGTCCCTGAAAATCTTGAAGGGGCAAGGTTGATGAAAGGAAAACTAGTCGTATATGAAAGCAGAATCAGAGCCCTCCAAGGTTTCCACAATTGTGCATTTTCAGGATATCTTGATACCCATGTTAGCAAGATACAATAATTCTACACCATCCTTCAGTTGTTCATTTAGGTCTGGTCTTCAGGGGGAAAATGTAAAGATGCTGCCTTTTCTGTCCTGTTAGGTATAAATACACAACCTGAGTGGCCCTTTCATTGCTTGGATTCTGCAATTTGTTTATTTCCTCATTTACAAAGGAGAATGACTTCTGCAGAAGTTTTTGCTTGGATAGCTAAAAATCTTGTTATACATCAATGTTTCAGCTTAGCTACTATAACTTATACAGCTAAATAGTTAGTGTCTTTAAAGATATGTAATTTGGGAAGAATCCAAAGCAAAATTGCACTATTTGAATTGACAACTCGAAGATGAACACAAAGACTGGCAAAAGGAAACAAAGGGTTAATGGATTAAAATAACTTTCCCGTGATCATTTTAGTTCCCCTGATTATGTATTTTGAGCAGGAAGGAACCTTTGCGATCAGTTAGTCCAACACTTTCATTTTACAGAGTTCTCAAGGGGTTAAGAAATTTGCCCAAGGCTCCAAAAGGCCTTGGGACAAAATCAGGATTCAAACCCAGGTTGTCTGATTCTGAATCAAATATTCTTTCCACTGTGTCATTAACTATTATTATGCTTTGCAACTATTAAAAGAGCTATTATGGGTTTTTCTCTTGATATTGGACATAATATCTGTTATGAGTTTGGGCAATTTAAAAATATAGAATTTCATAACATCAAGAGCCAATAAATATGCCTCTTTACACATCAACTAGTTATTATGGAGTTGCATATATATAGCACCAACACAATATTCACAGTACTGATGGCAACTATGAATATGCCGGCATAGTTCTGAATCACAAAATATAACAGACTCTCCATATAGAAGCAAAACATTTATTCAGACACCAGAAAACTGAATCCAAAACCAGAAAGGCACATCCCAACACCCGAAAACCAAATCCATCATAGCAACAAAGAAGTTAATACACTATAACATAGCAGGAAGCCACACCATACCTATCTCCTTGCCTGCATCCTCTCTCCCCTCTACCTCTAACTGCTCTGACTCTCAGCTTCCTCTGGGCTTTGCTCAACCCATTCGGCAAGCGCCTCCCACCACAGGCTCCATGTGATTACATTTAGCCTATTAAGAGACAGAGAAAATATTCAAAGCAGGAAAGATCTTCAAATTGCCTTAGACCTATTAAGGGGCAGGGAAGATCTTCAAATTACCATTATCATTACAACATAGAGCGGGGAGAACAGAAGCCCCAATTCTTAAAAACAAAACAAGATTAAGACCAAAAAATAAAATCCTGTAGTGAATAGTGTTCACTATAGTGTTCAGTTATGGAGGAACTAACACTAGAGAACTGAAGATGGATAAGCAATGTTTACCTGGGCTTAAAATATAGTACATTGATGATAACACACCTTTACTTAGAAATATTTCAGAAAATATTTTTAATCTGGGTTGTTGATATTAAGATAGTTGCTAAGACACTATCTACAGGAAAGCATAAGGTATATATAAAAAAGTATAACTACAGTTAAAGAGGCACTATGGCATCATCCATAGAGTATTGATTTAGGAGTCAGGAAGATATGGATTCAAATCTTTCCTCTTACATATACTGACTGTGTGATGATGGACAAGGCCCCAAGCAATTCTCTCAGGATCATGAGTTACAGAGGAGTTGCCAATGCACTGGTGTAGGGAATTCATACTTCAAGTTCATTATAGCAATGAAAAACAGGTGTGGACCAAAAGAAACGAACCTATTCACAAAATAGTAAAGTTAATCTGTACTTTCAACTGGGTATCTTATTTACCTGAGATGAAAGTCCTACTCCAATGATACATCTAGAAGAAAAGTCTCTGGATTCAAGCTCCTACACATCCTACTGAACTTAAAAGGGTTTTGATATGTTCTTGGTATGAAGACAGTGATCATCAGCGGCTGACTGTGATAACCCATGAAAATGATAACAAAAAATGAAATAAATTTTTTTATAAATTTTCCTCCCCAGACTTGTAAATTATATGGCGTGGGAAGGGGAAGTTTGATATTTTAGAGCCAATCTCACTTTTACAATATGAAGTAATACAAGTACATGTACATAGAATACAGTTCAAAACCTAATTATAACCTATAGTTCAGCAATTTGAAACTCAGAAGCAATCATCTCCACTCCTCAAGACTTTAGTCCTACTCTATCAAAATTTGTAGATTTGTAGCTGGTGAAAGAATATTATGGTATCATGATTATGCTTCTAGAATTACTAAAATGATGAAAATTGCCAAAACAAGAATGGACACAGACTATGGATTTGGAAACCTACTCTTCTGCTCCTTTTAGATCTACATTACCCATCAAACAAATGAGATTTAATTTTTTTTCTTCAAAACTTCCCTTAAGCTTTCTTAGTAGAGTATGGGAGGAGGAAGGGAGGATGGAACAGTTATTTCTGCAGTTCACTTACATGGTTGAATTTGTATTTTGCATGTGGCCAGATAGATTCATATAGGAATAAACGAGGCCCCACAAATGGCATCATCATGGCATTTCATTGAATTTCCCATAAAGCTTTTTCCATAAAGCCTCTACTTACATAATCATGGGACTGCTATTTTGCCATAAGCTCTCAGTAAGCAGACCCATTTTCTTCTGCAAAGACCACTTTGTTGTTGTTGTTGTTTGCTTGCTTGTTTTTTTGTTTTGTTTTTATTGTTGTGTGCTTTCTCACAGAGTTCATTAGGATGCATTGTACTTCCAACCCGGATTGGTGGATGCCATCAGAGGAGCAAATAAATAAAGTATTCAGTGATGCAGTTGGCCATGCCCGGCAAGGACGAGCTGTGGGGACTTTCCTACATAATGGTAGCTCATATTATGAAGGGATTGAGCATCAGCTTTCACAGGATGAAGTTCTCAATAAAGGTTCCCAGGATGCAGCTGGAGATTGATGGAAATCAGAGGAAATCTCTTCCACAATAGCAGCCAGCCAACTAGAGAATACTGATTGTGAGATGAACTGTTAATATCAATTAGGAGTCCAAAGCATTTCATATTCAGTCATATTTTTGACACCCTACCTTTTCACCCTCTTATCCTAGTGCACAAGTCCCAGATAGAAATCCATTTCAGGGTCAGCTTGGGAAGACATTATGCCTACTACAGACTTTTTAGAGTCATTATTGGAAAACTGCAATTGGTTTTAAATGCTTTAAATCTAGACTGTCAGGTGGGGAACATAAGTGGACTTGCAAGAAACCTTTATGAAATCATTAAATGCTGCCATTAAAGTTGGCTATTGATCTCGAAGTAAATGTTGCTCAGTATTCTTTCCATAGGAGAGAGTGGAGATTTTCACAGTTGTTTTAAGGTAAGTGATATTTGACCAAGTAGGACATATATAAATTAATGCATTGCTTTAAATGTCAATAAATTCCTTTTTTCTTATGGATTATTGAACTCCTAATCTATAACAACTCAGACAAAGCATACATAGTTATTCCTATACTAGCAAAGTGCAATATTTTTTTTAAAAAAGAACATCAATCCTCAAAATACAGAAAGCATAGAATCATCTATGTAGGCGTGGGTTATTTGCAGTAAATTCACACTCAGTCATTTTTACTGATAATCCATCATGTTGACATAGAAGGTACCATGTCATCTCTGGAGTTTACAAAAACTGTAATACATTTCATCCATTCAGCAGAGAATCATTCAAAAGCCATCTTTCAAAAGTCTGAAATTACAGATTCATAGAACCACCATTTCAGACACCTTAAACAAGGCTATGTTTACACAATCCCAAAATAATTGGTTTAAAAATGGAAATTCCAATCAGTTGCTTGGTCTGCAACTGTGCCAAAAATTGGCTTGGCTCATTCTTTTCTGAATCGAACAGATGTTCTGACGTCATAATAGACATAGCTTCAGTGCCATTCAGTTTATTATGCAACAGGATTTTCAGCAGTTCTCCATGAAACTTGTTTATTTTATGTCATGAACTGGCTTCTTAGCTCTTGTGTGTTTGTGTAAAACTTTAAAACTTCTATTTATTCTTCCATTTGTTCCACCAACATTGACCAAAATGTATTGACATGGTTCTCGAGAACAACAGGTGATAGCTATGTCAATGGCATGCCCTCCCAACATCCACATTTCATCTGTAGAGCTACATGTGTGAAACTAAAAATGTCCTTGAAATCTGGCATTATAAAAAGTCTTATATAGATGAGATGCTAGGATAATTATTCCTGAGGGCTGCAGGATCAGATGTCAAGTGACACTTCTTTTCTGAAACTATGTCAAATGATTACATTTCTTTATAGAAAGAATGGTTAAAGGGCAGCAAAGGGCAGCAAAATTGAGTATTAAAGCCATTCATGGGAGTGGCTATATGAAAATGGTGCTGAGTGCATTTAATATGGGTGTGTCTTACACACAGTGGACACTCAATAAATAATTGTCAAGTGAATTAAAATGTACATGTTTACATTTATAAAATATTAACTTGTTGGGTTTTTGTCTATGTGACAAATTTTCATTCACTTATTCATTTGTTTATTCACTCAACAAATACTTATTGAGTACCTGCTGTGTGAAAGATAAGGTATTTTCAACAGTTACTTGTTTCTTTTGCTATGATTTACAGCATCATTTCATAAATTCTAAAGTTTAAATTTTGTTTTATTGTTATTTCTATAAATTGTTGTTGCCTAAACTGCTAAAGCATATGTGCTAAGAAACAAAATGTCACAATCGTTGTTGAGACACAGGGGTCAACAAATTCAAGGAGAGCAACTATAATGTACCGGTGCCTATAGGTATCTATGTAGACAGTTGTTGAAGATGCCCACATCAGCATCCATCTTCAAAATCCAAGAAGGAAAGATACTTTGTGTTTTGAAGGGCATCAGGGAATTGTCTTAACTGAGAGGAATGATACCTTTTGGAAGAGACAAAACTGTCCTTGGGGGTCTGATGACTTTGGGGCAGATAGGAGACCAAACTAAAAGTAAAGAGATAAATTAGCATGCTATGGAAGACTGATATCTCACTATTGGCAGTGTTAGTTAGCCTCTTAGGGTAAAGATTGGGTTTTTACAACCTTTCAACCTCAGTTGTAGTACAAAGCCAATCAGCAGCATTATACATCATCTTAAGATAAATAAATAAAGCATTTTTCAAGAGAGGGAGAGGGAGAGAAAAAGAATTATCAGTCAATGGAGAAAAAGGGAGTATTTGAAATGCAACTGGCAGGATTTATTATTGGAATAAGAAAACATTACACGCAGGGAACAGTGCTAAGTGACCAAATACTTTTACAATTAAGAAAGAAGTCCTTCTACACAAAACTGCAGAAACTCTTATCCAAGTAAAGCAAGTAGTTGTTTCTACCATATCTTTAGTTTGTTACTATGGTATTTCTCCTTCAATAGGAGTTGAGTACTTTCTAGTATTAGGCCACCAGGTGGTTAAGAAACTAGTCCACTATGATGTTGCAAAATGATTGTGGTTGCTGTTTTTCCTCCACAAGAACTTATTCATAGATCAGGGCCATCATTATTTAAGGATAAAACATTGGCCAGGAAAAAAATACTCACGTTTGCATGATATTTTTCTTACATTTGAATAAGTTCTGTTTCTTGGACTGGAGGAGTCAAGCATTCTTCTTCAGTGTCATTCCCAAAACAATTCTGCTTTTTCTGAAGGAGTGACACTTGTGGCCAGTAAATCTCTGCATCTTTTCTTTTTCTGAGCAAAGTGAGAGAAGGTGCTAAATGATTGCTCTGATTTCACCTGGAAGGTCTTGGGACTTGCTGATCTTGAATAAAGGCACCCCCTGATCTTCTCTGTCAAAACTCTATATCTAAGTATAAATTAGGACAGACCAGGTCAATGCTGTCCATGTGTCAATATGACTAAAAAGATTTATGGTGATTGATCCAAATCATTTCCATTTTCTCCCTTCACCACAGTTTGGAAGAGACAGCTATTGAGGCTTTGACTATAGACATCACACCAGCTTTGTTGAAAAAGAAACATTATCTCTTTACTACATTTTAAGTTGGTCTATATGTTTCTTGTTTCCTGATATTTCACATTAGCTCTGGAATGGACTTTCAGGAACTTCTTCTGCAACTCCCTCATTTTATAGATCAGAAAAATGAAGTCCAGAATGATGTAGTATGTCCACCATACCATGCTGGTTTTCCTGTTTCAGTCATTTATAGATCAGAAAAATGAGGTCCAGAATGATGTAGTCCATGCTGGTTTTCCTGTTTCAGTCAGTCCCTGAAGTGCTTTTTCTGCCCATCTGACCTTGGTTGCCTCATTACACCCACTTAGACACCTGTCTCACACAGAAAAGCTTGGTGCCATTGAGCACCCCTTTCAATGATGCTATGTTATCATGGCTCAGGGACCTCAAGGCCAGTGATCCCATAGTGCCATTTAAGTTTTTAAGTATGGATCAGATAATATTAAGTGGTTAAGAAGTCAAAAGTATCACTATAACTGATACAAATATCATAACTATCATGAAGGTTGGACACATTTCTGCCCTCGGGACCATTAGCTTGACTTGGCGTTTGTTTAGGTGATCTGTTCTTGTCTTCCCATGCTCCAAAATATACTGGCTTCTTTTATTTGGTCATCTATGTCATTGTTTGGCAGTTTTAGCATTACACCAACTTTAGGGTCCCTTTAACACATTACTTCAAAACTCTGATGGATCTGTAATATCATTATTGTGAGTATTCCTTCCACCAAAGGAGAATCCATCCCATCTTGGATGACTTTTGCCCATGTATTCACATAATTTCTTCATAGAGTATCCACCCAACACACCGAAGACCTTCCTCTAGTTCTTTTTATATGTGTGTAGGGATGAGAAAGTAAGAATGTAGTCTTCTATCTGTTGTCGTTTTCTTGCCTATATAATCAATCCACTGCCTTTTCTGGGCAAATGTGTCTTTGATGATGGTGGAAGTGCTTTCTAGACCTTAAAGTACTTTATAAACAAGGCTCATTTATACCATTTCTTTCATACAAGTCATGCTGGCAACATGCTGCTTCCTACTTACCCCTACATGTGTCTTTCTATTGTCCTTTAGACTATTTTTTAATGTTGAGTCTTCCAAGATCTTGGTGTCTCATGCATTACTCACAGTTATCTAGCATTACCAGGAGAATCCTAGTGTTGAAGACGGCCTTTTGTAGTAACAAGTCTCCCCAGATCTCAGGTTGATCCTCCACTGCCAATAGGGCATTAAATAAACAAAACTGAGCTGTACTCTGACCTGATCAGACCACTTCTAAGATAATGTGGTCAGGTCTTGGCCTCACATTTTAGGAAGAGCATTAGAAAGCTATAGAAATCCCAGAAGCAACAAGGATGTTGAAGGAAATGGAAATCATTCCAATACAAAGAAATAGCCAGAAGAGAAGCATGATCTTCCCTCATTTGGAAAGTTATCATGATGGTAGTATCATGGGCTCATCATGCCCTATATTTTTTCCCGTGTGTATCATGTCTCAAGGTAAAGCCTATGTTTCTACTTGTGAACTGAAGTCACACTGTCATGGATTTGGTTGTGCTGAACCTACACAGGCCTTTGGCCAGGATCTTGTCAAAAGAGAACCAATATATCACAAAGATATCAAAAGCTTTTAAAATTGAAAGAGGCCCCAGAGAGCAATTAATCTAACTGTATTATTTTGAAAGGAGGAAAACAAGGCTTAGAGATTTACAAGTCAAATGGTTAGGTAGTGGCAGAGCCAAGACTAGAACCAATATCTCCTGAATTTCAGGGTCCAAGAGGCTTTCCATGACAGCACACTACCTCCCTAATAATTATGACAGTTAACTTTCTGGCCTTTTGAGGGTTCAAAATCCTGTGGATAATACTCTCAGTATTTCATCTACGTAGAAAAATGCCCAGACAGATACCTAAGTGGCTCTTTTCTTTCTACTTCAAAGTCCCAGTAGATGTACTACTAGGCCCTAGAACTTACCATCACGTTCCTTGCTATAACGGTGACTTCTCCAGACATGTACCTAAGTCTCTAATGTCACATTTTGTATAGTTCTTTATGCTTTAGAGCAGAAGGTGTCAGGGGTGACCTGAACCAGATTAAAATGTAATTGAGAAATACTTAACAAAATTAATTTAAAAACCAATAGAACATAACGTTAAAATGTGGTTTTCTATACTATACCATGATGTGATGACATATGAGGGACTGACAATTTATTACTTGATCCTGGATATCTGAGATGTTATCATCAAATCAGATTTGATGATGTTGGCTAATGGTGCCTTTGATGTTGATGGTTGTCTGTTGAACATTGAATGTTGATTGTTGCAGTTAGGACAGTTTCTTCAAGAAATAAACAACAAAAAAAGATAAGTTGATTTCTCTAAAACATGGGCATTCAATGCTTTACAATTTATAGAATAGCTGATCTTCCATTTCTCCTCACTTGCATATTCTGAAACATGGTATTTCCCCCTTTTATTAGCAAGAGAAAGGAC
Organism: Gymnobelideus leadbeateri; assembly: GCA_011680675.1. Lineage (NCBI taxonomy): Eukaryota > Metazoa > Chordata > Mammalia > Diprotodontia > Petauridae > Gymnobelideus > Gymnobelideus leadbeateri. Next base: position 1,142,043 of record WOXC01006915.1, on the reverse strand, counting down.
TATGAATATAGTCGACAGGGGCATCATACAGTCCAATAAACTGAACAGGCTAGCAATACACAATACAACTAGGTGCTGATGGATGAATAATGAACTCCATGAAGCAGTCACATGCATTCAAATTGGCACTTTTTGAAGTTAGAATTATGTAAAATAAGGGAATTGGTTCTAGATCAGTGGGAATATGCAGTGCAAATTTGAATAATATGACAACTTCATGGGATTCCTTACTCATACTTATCAGCCCTAGATGTATAAATAGCTGCCGGCTCACTGGTAGCAGAGTCTGGTTACTTTTTCAACAAGTCCATGTTCACTTCCTGCATTTAGAGTTTCATGAAGTATATGCTTTAAGATCTAATGTAAACATCATCAACTACCTCTTTGGGTTTGTTTGAATTTTTAGGGGAAAAACTCAAATTCCTCACTTCATGTCATTTAGTGAAAGAAAAATACCATGTTCCCTTCACAGTACAGATCTTCTGTGGTAGATTTTGGTGGCACTTAAATTCACATTTATAGAAATATAATAGGAAATGACTTTGCAAATGTGATGCAAGTCTTGCTGGTGTGTGTTTAATGTGGTTACATTTACCAAAACTGCTTGGTAAAATGTCTTCTAATAGAACTCTTGAGTCAGAACTCTACTGTAAATGTGTCTAAACAGCAGTATGTATCATTGATGATGTATTTTTGTAAACATTGTGATGGTTTCTTTCAAGTGTATGAGTATGGGATAAAAATAATCATTTCACTTGGAGTAATGTCAAAAATATCACACAGTTGATCATAGACCTCTACAAAGTTACCTATTTTGGGTTGATAATTGGGGAATGCAGCTTTGCTGAATTTGGTGGTGGGAAGCAGGGTTGGCACTCTGTGTATGTGTGTGTATGTGTGTGTGCACGTGCACACGTGTGTATCTCTGTTTCTGTCTTTCTTTCTCTGACTCCCTCCCTCCCTCCTGCCCTCTCCACTGATTTGGAATGCTAGTATGATAACCCAGTTTCAGCCACCATACTAGGGCAGTTTTCCCCTTCATCTCTGTCTCTGTCTCTCTGTCTCACACACACACACACACACACACACACACACACACACACACACACAACACAAACCCCTGGATAGTTCAGTTTGGGGATCTATGTGAAGGTAATCCTAATTATGACTTCTCACTTATTTCCCCCATGATCTTTCATGACTTGCTAGTATAAGAACTATGTTTTGAATGGCACAGAATCTCTAGGTTGTACTGAGTATATGTTATGGTCCATTTCAGAAGCCTGCTCATCTGTAGATAAGTACATAGATCTCTAAATAAACATATCAGTCAGTCCTGCCCAGTTTTGAAAGACCATTTGTAATCATTCTAATGGTCTAACCATTAGACCCAGTAGCTCTAAACTGGGCAAAACCAAATAAACAAGGCCTTCTTCCAAGTGAAGTAGTAGTTCAGTTGCCTTCCATAGTCTTTCCTTGTCACTGATGCAGTTCTATAAGCTCACCTGTCTCCTCAACATCTCTTAATGGGGTAAATATTTTGTTCACTGTGCTAAGCTCATCAAGGACAATTTAATGCTTGGGTTTTCCTAAGATTCCTCTTATCAAAGGTTAAGAGCATGAAAAACAAGTCCAGTTCTCACTACTTGGGCAGCTTTTCTGAACACTTACAGGTCTCTACACATGGACTGCAACCTATGTAAAAGTCCAGAGCAAAGACCATGTGAAAATTAGAAAATATTTCAAGGAAATAAGTGGTTAAATAAACAGTGGGCATTCTCATCATCACTTTCTGCACAGTTCAGTTAGCACAGGTTCCCAGTTATAACAAACCCACTTAGGAGATAAATTGAAGCTCAAAAAAACCAAGTTCTTTTTGAAAGACTAGTTAGCAATGACAAGAATCAGAAAGAGGCCCCATCATTCCTCTCACTTTCCACATTTTCTGATTATTTTAGCCTTAGAATTGACTGGAGTCAAGTTCAAAAGGGAAAGATTTTTCATTGCTTAATGTCACTGTGATAACTGCCCTGGAGACTTTGTAGAGGATCAATCTTGATCTCTGATTCCTTCCTATCACTTGGTTTTGTTGTTATTTTGGCTTTGTTTAAATTATGTGGGAAGAAGAGAACTATGGGTGAGACCTACAGGTGACTTATAAGAGCCTATGTTGAGGGATTGGGCTTGTTTCAGAACTACATGAACTCTGAAGAGAGTTCCTAAAACATCAGTCCAACCAAACCCTGCATAATTTAAACACTGCCTCTGTCTACCTTCCTTCTCTGTAATTTCATGTAGCAGCCCCAACACTGGTGCCAACATGCCTTTACTCAATTTTTTATGACAAATACTTGTGGAGAAACTGTGATAAAAAACCATTGATCCTAATATTTTTATTGTTAATGGTGTAGTTATTTCTCTATGAATAATTTCTATTTGATTGTACTTGTGTAGTGTAAACGCCCATTAGGGATAGGTAAATACCAGGTACCGTACAACTGCAAGTGCATAGTGTAATATAGACTAGAAAGGGGTTTTTTTGTGAGCAATTTCTATAGAAAGTAAGAGTTGTTTTCTATGTGTTAGCACATTTCTTTCAATAATTTTAAAATGTTATAACACTTTTTTAAACCTCCAATATTTTTAATTACAAAAGACATTTGTTACTAGAGTTTGCTATTTCAGGTGTTTCTCTCTGATTTGAATATTGATTTGATTACCTCACAAACCTCTAGAATGCCATGTGTTCTGTTGGGAAAAAAAATGCACAATAAATGTCAAGACCGTGGTTAGTGTTTTAGCTTTTCTTTAACAAGTTTGTATAATTCTTCAAACTATATCTACTGTTTAATTTCCCTATGAATGAATCCTTTGTTCCTTTGCATAATGAAGGTGCATATTCCTTTGTCATGACTGGAGCACCCTCCTCTCCCACATGGGTCCCCAGAATTGCTTCTTAAGGTTCAAGGTACTCTGAGCGTACATGTCAACTCAAAATGGTGGCTCATAAGACTGCCTGTGTGTTTACATTTTCTCTATCAACCAGAGGACACAATTAGCTCAAAGCAAAAGTATTTAATGAAATACTAAGAAGATCTACAATAGAACATCCTTGTCCTCTCCCACAAATGTACATATCAGTAATGGGAAGAAGTGGTTATACATAGGGATCACTCATGGGAACCCACATAGGGAAAATATTTACGGAGAAAAAACACATACCTTGGATACTGTGGGACCATTGATGATGTGGGACCACAAACTACCAACCTGTTTTTTTTTTAGAAGTTGTAGTAAGCATCTTATATTAGTGCCCAGGACAAAGTTCCCTCTCTGTCCATCCAGAGGCTATGTATTTCCATCCAAGGTGGTCTGCCTACTAGGTCTCTGTGGATCAGCACTCCCCTTAGGGAAACATGAGACTCCAAGCTTGAGTCTCAAGTGCAGGAACAGAAACTAGAAACAAGGCTTCCTAAGTCTCAGTATTCTAGAGTATAGTGGACACAATCTTTACATCAAAAGAATAGGCTCACAGCTTTTCAGTTATAGTCACAGCTAACAAAATCCAGTCATAGGACTCCCAACCACTGAGATTTGGTCTTTATTTTTGATCCCTAAATCTCAGTGGAGATCAAAGCTCTCAGTTACTTGGTTCTAGCTAAGGTAGGGTTAGATACTCCCAAATGCTCTCAGGATTAGCATGCAGATAAATTTGACCCTAAATAAAAAGTAAGCTTGGAACCAGCCATCTTTATTACACATATCTTTCAGCAGTAAAGTCTGATCACTTTGGTACTATTTTTTGGGCCACCAGAAAAATCTCAGCCTGCCTTACCTCTTTCTGAAAGGGAAAGTCTCCTGCTTGAATAGGAAAGCTAAAGAACAGTAGTGGGAACACCTGAGCAAAACACAACACAGTTTCCTTGACCATTTGAGTAGGACAGGTAAAAGAACAAAAATATTTTAACTTTTTGCCTTGAATTAATTAATAAAAAGACTTACACAAACATTGGACTGAGGCAGTTGTTGTCTTAAGAGGTAACATTATTCCAGGTAGTTTTCAATATAATTCTAGATTCTTTGTACATTCACACACTATAATACCCAGTGCATTCTTACAGCCAATATGCCATTAAATATACTAACTTGGGAAATACCGTTTAGAGTTACACTTAATGCACACAATCAAACTTTACGAAGTAATATGTGTAAATGATATAAACGTTGCCTCTCTAAGAACAAACTACCAACCTGGTTTTTTTTAGAGGTTCTAGTAAGCATCTTATATCAGTGCCCAGGACAAAGTTCCCTCTCTGTCCATCCAGAGGCTATGTATTTCCATCCAAGGTGGTCTGCCTACTAGGTCTCTGTGGATCAGCACTCCCCTTAGGGAAACATGAGATGCTTGAGTCTCAAGTGCAGGAACAGCAAGAATCTATCCTAGTCACAACTAGGCAAGGGTCTCTGGTGGGTTTGTTGTTTTGTTTTTTAACAGTATTACTCAGTTGGTTGCCATACAATTTGTTGGAGAAATCATTATGTAAGTTATTTATAAAGTTCATAATATCAGAAGGTCCACAAATATTCAAGAACACACATTGCTCACATGCTGTTTACTAGACCATACTACACAAGTTCTTATCTTATTATTAAAAAACTAATACTGAAACAATTGATTCAAAACAACTTGATCACTAAATGGAGGCTTAAAACAAAATGGAGTCTGTTACGCTAAGTCAACAAACTCATTCCTACTAGGTTATTAAGGTAATCAAACTTATTCTTACTATACTCTCCTCTCTGGTTGCTAGCTATCCCCACAGCTCCCTAAAATCATTCATAAGCACCTAAAATAGTCTATAACTAATAACATGATTAGTATAACACAATCAAAATACCAATCCCCAAAATGCAATGTTTCTATTGCTTAGATAGGGGGAAAATGCTACACATGAGCATTAATATTACACTAACCATTAATACATCTTTAAACAAATTCATAATGGATAAAGGAAAGAAGGTTCCAGCTTAAATTTTTTTCCATTCATCTCAGGGTCTCTCATGGAAAGTCCTGTAGCCCAAGCCAGCTACCAGTACAGGAGTAGATATTGCTCAGCTTTTTAATTTCTTTCTATTCTTTTTTATATTCAGTAATCTTTTGCTTAGTACCAATGAGCACATCATTCATTATGCATCTTTCTTCTTGCAAAATTTGACCTAAGTCTTTGTCTATACCACCTCTAGGTGATGCCTAAGAAATTGTATAATTTTGGTAAAGTTCTATTGCATTTTAGTCAAGGCTATTTCCAATAATGTGTCTAAGTAGGTGGCATTCCCCATTATCATGTTGGAAAGGTCTTGTATCACTGCGAATCCTTCTTGTCATGATTGCAATGTACAGGAACAGTTGGACATGGAACAATCCATCAGAGGGTGAAACCATGGTTGGTTGCAAGCAGCTACAAGAAGGTTCTATGAGGTGATCTCCAGGAATGGGTTATGCACTGAGATATACAGAGACCAGAAGCAGCAGGGTCAAGAAGGTACAATGCTGAAACCACAGTAATTACAATCTGCTTATTAAGAAAAGAAGAAGAAATAGCTCAGCAGATCTCTGTACATAAGTTGTCTTAAAGGGACCTAGAATTGTTTACCAGGTCTATCTGTGACACATACTATATTTTAATTCCCTGCCACAGTAGCCTGTACAGGAATTGATGGTCTGAGGATCTGTCCCACCACGTTTTTACTCTTTCAGTAGGGGCTTCTCCTTTCCTCTTTATATTAAAAGAGGATGATGCTATAATTTTAAATTTCCCATAGGTACAGGACAGTTTCTCCCAGCTCTATGATTCAGTTTGTTCATTGCTGTTCTAATCACTGTTTTCCGATCAGTGGCCTTTGTTTCTTCTAGGAGTTCCTAAACTTGTGTCTTATGTATTCTACTTAATATTTTCTATTACCCCTGCTGCTTGGGAATTACAAGCTAGGTGAAAATTCTACATGATTTCTTCAGCTTTAGTCCAGTTTTTGACTTTTCAGGAAATGAAGTGTTGTCTTTGATCACTCTCTACCACTGCAGGATGACTGGAATAATTAATCAACAAACTTAGTCCATCAATAGTGGAGTTAGGATTTAGGAGTGAACACAATCTAGTCCCATGGATGTGCAAATAGCATTTAACCAAGTATGGGGGAGGGGATAGGGAACAGGCACTTATCAAGTGTTGGCTATGTTCCAGCCACTGTGCTAAGTCTTTTACAAATACTATCTCATTGGATTCTCCCAACACCCCTGTGAGGTAGATGTTATTATTGTTCCTAATTTGCAGTTAAGCAAAGTGGAGCAGACAGGGTCACAGAGATAGTGTCAGAGGTCATATTTGAACTCAGGTCTTCCTGACTCCAACCTAGCATCTTATCCACTGTGCCACCTAGCCAATATAATCCATTTACCATCCTGGAAACCAACCCCTCCCTGATGATGGATCTAGGTAGTGGTTTAAACTAATGACCTAGCCTTCTGGCAAACATGGAAACGTAGTACTGTAGATTTTATACTCCTCTCCTTATACTTAAACCCAGTTTCTTTTGTGTCCAGTTCACTGAGATTCTATCCCTGTCACTATCCTCCTTTACTTCTACTTTCCTTAGTTTGCTAATATGATCCACCCTCATAATAAAAATCTAATGACTGGCTGCATCCAAGCCAGATGCAGCACACCATCACCTTCTTCAAGCACAGAAAATCCACTGCAAGAGAGCGTGTTCTGCTGATCTTGGGCCACCATCTGTCAAATCCTAAGTCATCATCCCTCAGCTTTTAACCTCCCCACGATCTAGCCTTGATGAACTCACCACCCGACTGATACACTCTTAGAAGCCAAGCAATTTGTTTCTTCCAGTTTCTGAATAAAGTTATTAAAAGCTTGACCTCATTCAGTTTTGTTGTAAATTCTGGATTGTGCATTGGTGACTACATCTTTTCCATCCTTAAAAATACAGAGACTCATTAGAGGATGTGAGACTCAACAAGGGTTATCTAAATCCCCACATCCATCTTCAAATGGCTCATTTGTCCCACAGTCAAATGGATCACTCTTCCTCATTGCCTTTTATTTGCTGTTTTCACTGTCCTATATCTGAAAGTTACTTGACATAGTACCTCTAATGGAAGCCAGATCACCTACTCATGGTTTTTATTGTCTCTTAACCTATTTTCTATTTCCATAGGAAAAGAGACACTCATTTCTGTGAATAATTTTTTTCTCTAACTTTCTAAGTAGAAAACCCCTGATATCTTGTAGGGGGTGCCTTTTTAACTTACATTTCAGTGCTTTTGGCTTTACAAAAGTTCTAAGTCTTCTGGCCACTGAACTAGAATCCTTATCTTGTTCACCCGTGGTTCTTAGAAGACTTCCCAGATCTGCAATAATCCACTGCTGCACCTGCTCATGAGTTCCCATTTTATCTCTAGGGTGTCTGAGGAGATGAGGCTAGTGAGATACTTTCTCTTTACATATTGATTCAATATCCCAATTTCTTTCTTTTCTGCTGTTTTCTCAATTCTGTTGCAAATGATGTCCCAAATGATCTTCAGAATTCATTTTCTTTTACTCCACTGAATCTCTTTTCCAAATTAGCACAGTTTTCTTATACAACTTAAATTCATTATAAATTTTTTCTTGATTTGAGTTGAAATTTCAAGGTTTACAAACAGCTTCTCATTGTGACAAATAAAATGTTTTCGATTTGTTTTCTTACTTAATAAACTTGAAAATATATGATCTATTTTAATTCCTTTTCAGATGACTTTACTTCTAATTTACCTAGGTGATTAAATTATACTACGCCATTCACAGAGGACCACGGTGGCCAAGAAAGCTGCTCTCCTGATACAAAATTCTGCCTTGTTCCAAATTATTTTCCTTTTTTAAAAGCCTCTTTCTTTACAAGCTACAAGCTACAGAAAAGAGTTAATAGCTATAACAGGTAATTAAGGACCAGAGAAGACTTCAAAACTTCAAACTGAAAAAATGACTTGTCTCACTCTGCTTTTAGAATTACTAGAAAGAAATCTCTTTTGGGGGGAAGTTGGGGGTTTTTTTGTGGGGAAGGAGGGGGAAAAGCAAGGCAACTGGGGTTAAGTGACTTGCTCAAGGTCACACAGCTAGTAAATTTGTCGAGTGTCTGAGGTCAGATTTACTCAGATCCTCCTGACTCCAGGGTTGGTGCTCTATTCACTGTGCCACCTAGCTGCCCTGAGACAAATCTTTTTAAACTAACTTCAGTTCTGTTTAGGGCTGACCATTTTCTTCTACTTGGTGAAATTACCTTCTTGCCCTATACTACAGCAACAAAATGCTTTATTCTCTAAGGAAGGGAGAAAATGATGATAGAAGGGTCTGGGCTATTTGCAAATTCCATAAAGGTTTTACTTAAACCTAGGGATCTGAACCCCCTAAAAAAACCATATATATATATATATATATATATATATATATGTATATATATATATATATATATATATGTGTGTGTGTGTGTGTGTGTATATGTATGTATATGTATATGTATATATGCATAGATATATAGATACACATATATAATATATAAACATTCAAACCATATTCCCATCAAAATTTGGAACTACAAATTAAAAGATAATTCAAAATTTTAGTTAGTCCCTTTTTAGATCTCAATATCATAAATTTCTGCAAGTGGGAGAAAGATTTTCCTTTTAAACTATTTCCTTTTCTCTGCATTCTCAACTTGGTCAGAAGTAGGAAGACAGAAATGAGACTTTATCCTTTGAAAGAAAGAAGTTTTCACTCTTTTTTTTACCCTGTTTCCTCTGGCTAATCCGACTACAGTAAAAAGGGCAATTGGATTTACCAGGACACAGAACAGAGACAATGTTGACACACGTGCTCTAGATTACAAAAAACAAACACTAACCCTCATTCTCCCTTTCCCTCTCTCCCTCTCTCTCTCCCTTTCCCTTTCCCTCTCTCTCCCTCCCTCCCTCCCTCCTTCTCTCTCTCTTTCTCTTCTCTTTCTCTCTCTCTCTCTCTCTCTCTCTCTCTCTCTCTCTCTCTCTCTCTCTCTCTCTCCTTCCTCCCTTTTTAGCGATCCCCCCAAAAGAATCTCAAGGGAAAAAAATCTTTTACTATACTTCTGAACCCCCTTTACAGACCATCCTTGTCAACAAATAAACATACAGTGTGCTTTATAATTGATTTACTGTTATATATGCTAACTAGTGTAACAGGAAACACCAATTAGATTTTCACTTCTCAATGCATACAATCAAACTTCATTAAGCAATACATGCAAACAAGACAAGCACCACTCCTAAGAACAAACCACCAATCTGCTTCTTAGAGATCCTGGTAAATGTTTTATATGAATGATCAAGAGAAAGTTCCCTCATAGCCCTGGGTTTCCATTCATGGTGATCAGCAAGTCATTGTCAATCAGCACTATCCTCAAGGAAACACAGGATGCTTCAGTCTCGAGTGCAGGGCAAACAGGATTCTGTCCTATCACAACCAGAAGCAGGCTGATGGTCATGATACTAGAAATATTCTTATAGTTCTAGCTATGGGTGTTCTAATTGGTTAGCCACATAATTTCATTGGTAGTTCATTACATAAGCTACTAATAAAGTTGTTCATAATATTTTTCCAGTGGTGATCTGTCCTATCACAGTCTGGTCCATACATGATAATCAGTTATTTAAGAACATACACATGTTATTAAATAGATCATACCATATATCTTATTATCAAAAAGCAATTTATAAGAAAACAACATATTCAAGACAACTCAATCACAAAATAGAGGCTTAAAACAAAATAAAGTATGCTAAGATGACATTTATTCTTATAGTTTTGTTGGAGTATAAAGCTTATTCTTACTACACACACATACTACCCAAGCATTATTCTAGTAACAGGGGAGGGGGGAACCTCATCTCTTCTGCAGCTGCTATTTTTGACCTTTGAAAAATGAACAAATGTTGATGATGAATGGTTTTCAGGCAGTGATCTGAGCATAAAGCTTTGTAGCTGTTGCTAAACAAGGTGTTGATGTGATGGCAGATTCCTGCATTAAAATGTCACTCTTGAACATTTCATGTTTTTATCTCACTTTAAAAATCAAATATTTTTTCACGAAATCAGGTTTTTTAAAATCTGGAAAAATTTAAAGGAAAATAATATGTTGTCACAAAGGTATTTCCTTTCAGGAAGGATATATATGTAATTTTGGTTTGCATTTTTTAAGTACAGGGAAATACAGACTCTGGGTAAGCTGTGTAGCAAGAAGTTTAGGCAACAGACAAGACTGTCAGAACTACAGCCTGGAACCCATGGAATTACAAATAGTTAACCTGGAGGCCAAAAATTCAGAAGGGTGAGCCAGGAATTGAAATAGAGAATACAAGACACTCAATTCTGGTGTTCATGGCTCTGTGTTCTCAGCCTTCCAAGCAATAATAGAGCTAAATGAATTAAAGAATTTTAAAATGCAAAGTTCAGCAAGTAGTGTTAGAGGTATGCAATAACAAATTTAGTCCGAATGAGTTTTTGAAATAGCATCTTCAACTGTAATGAAAGTGAAAAGATTTGTAGGATGTGTGTGTTGCCCGTGTTTATGTCTACATAAGTTTGTCTAAATGCATTTCTTGGACAATGTGGAGTAATATCTCTGGCATCTCAACCACCCTTTCCAAGGGGAACTTTGATTCCTATCTGGAGAAAAACAGAATAGGGTTATAGGGTTGACCCACTCTCATCTCCTTAGAAAGGGACTATTAAGATTAGAATTATATCTATCTGCCTCACCCCTCCCCACAAATATTGCTGCTTTAGGGGAAAGGATTTTTTAATTTCAAGCTGCTTTCCATATCTATCTTTTATCAGGAGGAGTATCCCCAAGCTATATCCCAAAGCTTGATCCCCTTCCCACCAAATGCTAGTTAAATAAAGGCCATCACAAATAGCAAATAATTAATAAATCAATTTATTCAAGCTGATAGTAAACAAAGATAAGATAAATTATATAGATTAGAATATGCCACATAACATACAGAATGAATGAGCCCTCTCACTAGGAGCAAGGTATTTTAACATAAACAATAGAGTTCCCAATCTCACCCAAGGGAAAATGCTTTGAAGTCTCTAGTGAAGCAAGCTGAAAGTCAGAGACATATAAAGGTCTAGTTCTTCAACATGTTGGCTTCTTTTCCCAGTCTTTCTCTCCTTCCAGAGACCTCTACCTGGAGGGAGCCTAGAACCCCTGGTGTCCTCTCTCCAAATCAGAAGTCAAAAGATCTCTCTTCTCTCAGGTTTACGATTCCAACCCTCACTCAGGCACTAACCAGTGAGTAATTCTTTCCATGAGTAAGGAAAGTTTTATGCAAATGCAACAGGCCTGAAACCAGGTTTGTTTCGTTTTGTTCTGTTTTAAAATGGAATATTTAGCAGTTCAGATTTCAGGTAGACTAGGGCACAAGTTGTAGCAATTATAGATGGGTTGTGCCCAAACTGTGAAATAGGTATTAGTTTAAGTGAGGGAAAGAAGCATCTATAAAGCTGACTAGAAAAATTTTAGAGAGTATTACTTAGTCCAATTTACATTAAGAAGGAAATAAACTTATCAAATTAAAAATCTATCAAATTGTTAGAAATCTACTGTGTGACACAGGCTAAAAGGAGAAGAATACAAGAAAGGAAGAAAGGTATAATAGGTAGAATCCTAGATTTGGAGACCAAAGATAATGTGTGGAACTTTGGGAATGTTATTTAATAGTTAATTAATATCCATATTAATAAGTACTTTATTATTTTATTAATAATTTGTTATGTATATTAATAAACATTTCATTAATTATATTTATTATATTAGTACAATTCTATTGATAATTCTATTAATAATTTATTATATTAATAAGCACTTTAAGTTTTACAAAATTCTTTACAGATATTATTTCATTTGATCTTTATAACCATGTGAGGTTGGTGTTATGATTAGCCCTATAATTAGGAAACTGCGCCAAACATAGGCTAAATGAATTACCCAGGGTGACACAATTTGTGAATATCAGGGCAGGATTAGAACTCACATCTTCCTGATTCCAAGTCCAGCACTCTAACCATTGTGCCACCTATCTTCTATCATCAATCATCATTATTTTTATTAATGGCCTTAGTCAAAGTAAAAAGGCTGTACTTGGATTATTTTTGACATACCTCCCAGATCTAAAATCATAGCGTCTTATAACTGATGAACAAGTAATTTTGCAGTGAAAATAAAACACATCCAGAAGATGATTATAAGAAAGTCCCATTGAGCACTGTAATTGAACATAATAGCACTTTGCATGCATCAACAAGGACAGGATTTGTGATTTCATTGGTGAGGGAAGTCCACCCAATGGCAATCTCAACTGGTCTCTAACGTCAAAGATAACTCAAAGATAATTCTATGGGGTTCAGAAAGGTTAAGTGATTTGCTCATGGACACACACCTACTAAGTGTCAGAGGAGAGATTTGAAGCCAGATGTTCCAAACTCCAAGCCCAGCATGCCATTTACCACACTGCCTGTATAACTATATCATTCAATAGCTAGACCTAAAATAATCAGGCATAAGTGTAGTGAAAGGAAAGAAGAAAGGGAATGCTATTTTAGCTGTGTCTAAATAATGTCAAAACAATAATTTGGGACAATTTGGCAAACAACAATTTGTAAAGCCAGATATTTTGTCCATTTCCCTCCTCCCTCAAACCTAGTTTGACTTTTTAAAAACTTTTTGATCTTTTGTATTAGCTTCATGCTGACCATCTTGGGCGACTTAAGTGAGACTCAACATAATCCAAAAAATCCAAAGATCCTACCTACTGGCTCTACCTCTGTAATTCCACAAGAGGGAAAACAATAGCAACTAACTTTAAAAAATATTTGGCATTTGCACCAGGCTTTATTTTTTTTTAATTACATTTTAAAATTTTGAGTTCCAAATTCTCTTCCCTCTAGCCTATCCCCTACTCATTGAGAAAGCAAGCAATATGATATTCATTATTTTTGTGAAGTCATGCAAAACATTTCCATATTAGCCATGTTTCAAGAAAGTGAAAAAACTATGCTTCATCTGCATTGAGTTCATTGGTTCATTGAAAATAAATAGCATTTTTCATCATGAGTCCTTCAGGATTGTCTTGAATTATTATACTTATCAGAATAGCTAAGTCTTTCACAGTTGATCATCATTATAATATTGCTTTTACTGTGCATAATGTTTTCCTGGTTCTACTCACTTCACTTTGCATCGTTTCATATACATCTTCCCAGGTTTTTCTGAAATCACCCTGCTTTTCATTTTTTTTTTTTGCTTTAAATTTCCTTTTATTTAATCCAATTTAGTATACAATTAACGTTTTCCACCAACTCGGGGTGCAGAAACTTTCACAGGCTTCACAATTTTTTGTTTAGGTGCTGCCTTTGTAGGAGCCTTAGCAGCAGATGCAGCTGTCTTCTTAGTTGCTTGCTTAGCCTTTTTTGCTTCCTTGGCAGCCCTGATGGCTTGTTCTCGTTGGGCCATTCGAACTTCAGGTTTCTGGTTCCTCTCGGCCATTATATCAGCAAGAGAAGCCCCAGTGATGGCCCTTTGGAATTTAACAGCCCGGCGAGTTCTTTTCTTTTGAATCTCTTCCGACTGGCCCTTCTTGTGCTTTCTTCTATACAGGACAGTCCAATTGATCTGTCGGGGGTTCCTCTTTGAAAGGAATGCAGACTCACATTTTGCATTCAAAAATTGGAAAACCTTCCCATCCGTGCGGGCGTAGCGCCTCCCATGACCCGGGTAGATCTTGTACCCGCTGAAGCTGCAAAGCTCGACCTTCATGGCTGCAAGCGTGAGGAAGATGGCGAAGAGCTGCTTTTCATTTTTTATTGCACAATCATATGCCACAATTTGTTCAGTCATTCCCCAATTGATGGACATCCCCTCAGTTTCCAATTCTTTGCCACTAGCACTTTTGTACAAATAGATCCTTCTCTTCTTTAATCTCCTGGGGATACAGACCTAGTAGTGATATTGCTGGGTCAAAGGGTATGCAGTTTATAGCCCTTTGGGAATAGTTCCACATTGTTCTCCAGAATGGTCAGACCAGTTCCTAACTCCACCAATAATGCATTGGTGTTCCAGTTTTTCCACATCCCCTCCAGCATTTGTTATTTTCCTTTTCTTTCATATTAGTCATTCTGATATATATGAGTTGGCATTTCAAACTTGTGGTAATGCATTTTTCTAATTATTAGTGAAGAGCATTTTTTCATAATGACTTGATATTTTTTATTTAAAAAGTATTTTGTAATTAGGAATTGTATAGCTCCTTTGTGTGTCTTGGAAAGTAGATTCCCAAGTTTTAAAGAGAAACTCTTTTTTTAAAAATATATTTTATTTTTCTTCCAGTTACATGTTAAGACAATTTTTTTTAACATTTTCAAATAAGTTTTGCACTCCAAATCCTATTCTTCCTTTCCTTTCCTCCCCCTTCTATGTGATGGTAAGCAATCAGATATAGGTTACCACAAAAACATCCAAAAAAAGGGGGAAAGGTCTTATTTGTACAAAAATATTTATAGCAGCTCCTTTTGTGGTGGCTAAGAATTGGAAATCAAAGGGATGCCCATCAATTGGGGAATGGCTAAACAAGCTGTGGTACATGATTGCAATGGAATATTATTATGCTATAAGAAACGACAATCGGATTTCAGAAGAGCAACTCTTAAGAAAGACAGTGACTTAAATAAAGCTGGAATCTTTCAAAATAATGCAGTGCATACAATGGAGAATGGAAGACATTCATTTGGCCAATCCAATTTTATCATTTTACTGGTACCTTAGTGTATTAATAGATAGGGAACAGAGTACATACAGCTAGTGGGTTAAACTATAACTTTTCTTCTTTAGATCATGTTAATATAGTACTTTCCAATTTGCAAAGCATTTTCCTTAATATGAGCTTGTGAGGCAAATAGCACAAGTGTCACCCCCCACTCCCCTCCCCCCCATTTTACAGATAACTAAAACAGAGGCAGATTAAGTGACTTGCCCACAATCACATGATTATTAAGTGGTGAAGCCAGGATTCAAACTCAGGTATTTTAATTCCAAATATAGTGGCATTCTGCACATGCAGCTTGCCCCAGATGTCTGCAGGAGCTTGTAGACAAAGCATAGTGTGCAGTGAAATCCCAGACAAAGCACAGATCTCAGATCACTAGTGTCTTGATTCTTCCTACCCAATTCTGTGTACACAAGCAGAGTGAACAGGTCAAGTCGCCCCTATGATCCTTGCTTCTGGAGACACTGAGGGGATCTCATGAGCTCAGAAATTTAGACCTGCAATAGTCAGTCTACAAACATTTAATAAGCTTCTACTACATGCCAAACACTGTGCTAACTAGCTGTGTGATCATAGTCAAGTCACTTAACTTTTGGGGGTTTTTGGAGGCTTGTTTTTGTCCTTTTTTTTTATCCCCAGCCTTTAGGTGAGTGTCAGGAAATAGTAGGCCCTTAATAAATGCTTGCTGATTTTACTTCATTTGAATAAGTAGAAGACAAAGTAAGCATAGAAAACTCCTTGTTCTCCACCAGCCAAAATTTTAGTATTCCAAATTTATTTAGCTTCTGCCTCATTTCCTAAAAAGTTTTTCAAAAAGATTATTTTTCAATAAATTGGAACAAAATGTAGTTTCACAGAATGGCTTTATAGCAAGCAACACTGTTACTGACAGCCCAATGAAATCGCATAAGTATTTATCAAGTGCTTACATAAATTAATTGCTATTAAAATTTTTTTCTTTGGTATCAGGAAGATCTAAGTTGAAATTCTCCAACTAATCTATGTATATTTAAGAACAAAAATTATGTAAATTTAAATGTAATGAAAAGAATAAGCTTAGGAAGCTCAAATGAAAAGGGAACAGGGCTGGATGGAAGAAGTGAAAGGCTGATGAGAAAATGATGATCTGGACCAGAATTGGCATCTTTTTACTCAGACTGTTACTCTAATGCTGTATATCTTGAAGATCTCAAGATAAGCAAGGTTTGGAATAGCTGTTCTCCATTCTTAGTCGATTTCTTGGAGAGGCTGGATTACATTCTTCCCCCGCCCCCAAGGGGATTACAGAGGCAGAAAGATCTTTTTAAGCCTTTGCCTCTTTTTAGATACCAGAGACAAATTTCCTTTCTCCTTCCTGGCAACCCAGAAGCATTTTCAATTCAACTGAAAAATAATTACATTTGATTGTGGCTTGTGTTGTGTTTTCTATTAACATTTTGTGCTGAATAATTACCCTTTCAATTCCTGGTATATTTTTGGATGGACTGTTTTTCTGAGACTGTGGAAGAATGTCAAACTAGAAGCAGTCATATGATGTATAATATACTCACACTATATGCATGCAAAATACATGCACACAGATATACATGCATATGTATGTGTATATATATACACACATGTGCACATGCACATTCAGTCTAGATGATATAGAAACTGATGATAGAGATAGTCTCCCCTATCATTAACAATACATAAAGTGTTTACTGTGTGCCAGGCACTGTGCCAGGCACTTTACACATATAATTACATTTGTTATATATTTAGATGTAGATCTCCTACTGGGGGGAATGCTTGAGAGGGGACTAGGAGTCTCCCCACCAAACAAGGACAACTGACCAACAAGCTGCAGTCCCATCTAAGCACCTGCATGTAACTAACAGAAATAAATGAATTTTTGAAACACCAAGGCTCTTTTCCTCCTGAGATGCCAAACTATTAGTGTAGCTAAAGTTTTCCCACACCAAAGACTCTTTTCCACCTTGGCCAGGCTGCCAGTGACCTCAGGCTAAAAGCAGTAACCAGCCCTTGCCATCTCAGTGCTCTCAAGCAAAAGCAGCTGCTGCCAACCACAGACCACTACCAAAGCCCACTACCAACCAGAGCCCACTAACAACAGCCCACTAACAACCACAGTCCACTAACAACAGCCCACTACCAACCACAGCCCACTGCCAACCACAGCCCACTACCAAAGCCCACTACCAACCAGAGCCCACTACCAACAGCCCACTATCAACCACAGCCCACTACCAACAGCCCACTATCAACCACAGCCCGCTACCAACAACAGCCCACTACCAACCACAACCCACTAACAACCACAGCCTACTACCAACAGCCCACTACCAACCACAGCCTGCTGACAACCATAGCCTGCTGCCAACACAGCCTGCTACCAACCACAGCCGGCTGCCAACCACAACCCACAGGCTTTTCAGTTTGTCTTTTTTCCTTACCCTGAGTTCAAAAGAAGTCTAGCATATGAACACTCTTTAATTCATCTCTACTAAACTGCATAAGCTCTCTAACTGATACGCTTTCACCCGACATTCACTAGGAAATTTTTTTTAAATCTTTGTTGCTTATTGAATTCTAGCTTTCTCTCTCAATTCCATTCCATGTATTCATAGGGTAGATGGCCACTGAGTTTCTTCAATAAGTATAAATAGCATCATAATGAAAGTAAACAATAAAATCAAGCCTCCAAATGCAGGCTACTTTACCCGGTATCAGAAAAGGGACAAAAAGAAAGTTTTTCTCTCTCCCACACCCCGTTCTCCTCACGGGACTGGAAAAGAGAAATGGAAAATGAATAATTGGTTGCAGGTTCCCCACTCCAGGGAGACTGGGGTAGAGCAGGAGCTGGGAACAAGATCAAGCTTGCCACACCTCCTGTCTCCTAATGTCTTGGCTTTATCAGCTCTCTCGTTTATATCTGGTCATCTACAAGATATGGCACATAGGGTTTATAAATGCTGTTGACTCACTACTCCTGAGCTCCCTATCTCATTGGTCCCACTGCCTTCCTTAGCTTGTGATTGCTAGCACCAAGTCCCAGGAGGTGTTCCACTCTGATTCCCCTGTCAGTATGTCCTAGCTGTTTCTCTGCAGAAACTTGGAGTCCTGTCCAGCACGTCCTTTGGCAAGGAGCCCGAGCATGTCACCCTGGGCAAATACTCATCACTCCTGTTTTAGTCTTCCCCAGTTAAGTTGCTGCCCCTGGTAAGTTGACATGGATGTTTTGGGTCTATTTTTCCATCCCCATTCTGAAAAACTCTCTAGGGATCTGGGAAAGTTTAAGCACAGTCCTCTCAAGTGTTTCTCCCCAGTTTATTACACCAAAGCCTCCCGACAAAATCGATTTGGTATAGTTCTTAGTTTCTGGAATGTCAATGTACCAGGAGTTGGTGCATGCCCAGATCACCCATAATAGAGGAAGGCAAGTAACCTCCTTCTGACAGAAAACATCCTTCTTTTACACACCTATATGGATGGGAGCTGTGTCTCTGTCTCCTTCCCAAAAGCATACTGAGATGGAAGTTTCCTTCTCCCACAACATAGTACCAAGAGGTAAGTTGGGTAGGGAAAGGGCCACTCTGTCCTACCCTTAGGACCTGAGAAATGAGCTTGGGGTTTTGGTCACTCCCTTGTTTTCCAGTGGGGAAGCCCTAAGAAGTCAAAGTTCTGGGACACAAGGCCAGGAGCCTTTGGACTTGGAACTTAGTGAGACTAACAGTATATAGGAACTTGTGCTAAACTAAAACTAATCCTCCATCCCTCCCCAGAGACCTAGGTGGTATAGGCTAGATTTTGTCCCACTTTGCTCCAGGATTTGCACTCATGTCTTCCTGACTCCAGAACCCTTATATTGCACTATTTACTTCCCCAATAAGGGTAATGAGGGAAAGAAGCAGGACTCCCTCGTTCTATGCCTTCTGTTCCTACTCACAGTCAGGCTTTAATCATCATTTAGATTACAAATCAGATTACAGCTGGAGATTCAGGGACAAGGGAGGAGCACTACTTTGGGGGGGCAAGACCCTCCTTTCACCTGCCTTCCTCCCACAAAGCACAGTCTAGAAACAGAAAACTTAATTCAGCTGATGATAAAAAGTATTTCCATCTAGAACCTTTTCTTCTTACTAGAATTTCAACATAATTCATCCTAACAGCATTTACTGGTTGTGTATTAAAGGCACAATAGCAAAACATTCTGTTCTGAAAAATTAAAACAAAATATCCAAATGAGCCTAGGAACAGGATATCTGTGGCAGACAAACAGAGGAACACAGAAGCAATTAAAAGAAATCATTCTAAGCAAGACACAGGAAAGGATTTTATTTTAATCATCATTGCAATTAAGCAGCTTTGCTAAAACAAAAATACCCTACAAACTTGTCTATCTTCTCAAGATTGTGCAATGCTTTATCTTGATGATACCAGAATATTACATATTTTGCTTATAAAATACATTCAAAAGGTAAAAATTTTTATTCATTACTAGAAACAAACTTTCCCATACTGTTCCCAATGCAAGCTCACCCATTTACATTGCAAGCAAACACACAGTGCAGATCCAGCCACAAACATCACTCAGTATCACTCCCTCCTGTGCTCCCCTCCCCCACATTATCACCAGAAAAGCAAATAAAACTGTTTGGATTAGGGTACTGTGTGGAAAGTGATCAGTTGGCTGTCTAACACAGGCAGCATGTGTGTACCAATAGCAGTAACTGAGAAAAATAAAAAATCCAGCAAGTTCCACATTTCTAAAATGAGGCTGCCATACCAAAAAGGTCATTTAACCAAGTTTCCCAAGTTCATCTTTAAAAACTTCCATCTATGAGTCTGAAATTCTTACTCAAATGCTCTTATTTGAAAACCTGAGGCTGATCCCTCTTTGGAATCATTGGAGGCACATACCAATCCATATCTTCACACCTTCAGGTGGCTATGGTGGCACACACCTGTAACCCTTCCCACTAGAAAGGCTGAAGCTAGTGTATTGCTTGAGTTAATGCTTTAGCTAAGGGCAAAGGGGTGTCCATACTAGGTCCAGTGTCAATATGATGAGAGCCCTGGAAGTGGGGGGGGAGTGGAGGGAGGAAAAGGCTGCATAGGGAAGTAGGAACTGGCTCAAGTCAAAAACAAAGCAGGTTAAAATTTCCCTGGAGATCAGAATGTCACAAGGCCTTGAGTGGCCACTACACTTCCAGACTAGGTAAGCTAGAGAGACTCAGTCTCAAAAATAAATATAAGTTCTTAAAATAAGTATCGTTCTTAACTTTTTGAAGCCCCATTTCCTAAAGGTTAGCAAGCAGAGAATTATCTATAGCCTGTGCCATAATGAAGAATTTGTGAGTTAAATCTTCACTTTCAAAGTAACTGTAATTTTGGCAAAGTAAAAAGGAATCAATAACTTTTGAAACATTCACAAAAGACATACCAGGCTTTCTAATATTGCGGGTCACAGTCTAAGCTGCTTAACTGTATACATCGGAAAAATGGTTTGCATGGGGTAGATAGGTGGAGCAGTGAGTAGAGGCCCTGGAGTCAGGAGGACCCGAGTTCAAATTTGATCTCAGGCACTTAACATTTACCAGTTGAGTGGCATTGGGTAAGTCACTTAACCCAAGTGCCCTGCCTTCCCCCCTCCATAAAGACCCCCCCAAAAATATGGTTTGCAAAATCAACCACTTGAATACCAATATGCTAAAGTTGAGTTGGTGTATTACTTTAGCTGTTATCTTTATTTTCTTTCTCCTTAGTGACTTTGCATAGTCAATATACCAATCAAAGGAAGAAACCAGCTGTTTCAAAGGAAAATTCATGATAGTACTGTCTCTGTTAAGGAAAGCTGTCTTAGAATTTGGACAGAAAAGGAAAAAAAATATATCCAAGGATGACTATACAAGGTTCAGAAAGACTTCCTTTCACACACTACACAAATATAGCCATATTTGGGGGAGGGAGAGAGGAGGGCAGGACAGTGCAAAGAAGGGGAAAACTAGTTTACTAAGGGTCAGTATTCCAAAAATGTACTAGATAGTGAGAGGGTCAAGATGTCTGTTAATGAATGTTATATGAGGTTGGGCTAGTCTCTGAGGACCTTCACTTTTAATTCTATAGGATAAAACTGCTCTAATAGAATAGTGATTGTACTCAGCGGAGTAAGAAAAACTGAGTATCAGATCCAACTGGCTTCTAGGGAAAATTCCTCACCTAGGCTTTCGTTGTTGTCCAGTCATGCCCAACTCTTGGCACTCCAGGTCCTCCTATCCTCCACTGTCTCTCAAAGTCTGACCAAGTTCACATTCACTGTTTCCATGACACTATCCAGCTCACCTTCTGCCACCCCCCCTTTTCATTGCCTTTCTTCTTATTATGTGACCAAAGTATTGTTGAATACAAGGTTCAACTTCAGTATTTGACCTTCCAGGAAATAGTCTGAATTAATTTCTTTTTTTTTCTTTTGCAGAGGGGAAGGCAGGGCAACTGGAGTTAAGTGACTTGCCCAAGGTTACATGGCTAATAAGTGTTAAGGTCTGAGGCCAGATTTGAACTCAGGTCCTCCTGACTCTAGGGGGGTGCTCTATTCACTGTACCACCTAGCCACCCCCTTAATTTCTTTAAGTACTGATTTGATCTCCTTGCTGTCCAAGGAACTCTCAAGTTTTCTCCAGTACCACAATTTGAAAGTGCTGATTCTGCAGCAGTCAGCCTTTGTCAGCAAGGTGGTAACTCTGCTGCTTTTCAGGTATGCTGTCTAGATTTGCCATAGCATTCCTTCCAAGGAGCATTCTTTTAAAAAAAAATTTTGTTTCTCCCCCAACTACATGTAAAGCCAATTTTTAATATTTAGGGTTTTTTTTTTTAAGTTTTGAGTATCAAATTCTCTCTTCCATCCCCCCTTCCTTAAGACGGTATGCAATCTGCTATAGGATATATATTTGCAATCATATAAAACATTTATCTGTCATTTTATGTGAGAAAACAAATTTTTTAAAAAGAAAGAAAATGAATAGTATGCTGAAACATACGAGTATGTATTTAAATAACATCAGTTCTTTCTGTGGATGAGGATAGTATTTTTCATCATGAGTCCTTTAGAGATTGTCTTTGATCACTGTATTGCCCACAACTGTTAAATTATTCACAGTTGTTCATCATACAATATTGCCTTTACTAGGTACAATGCTCTACTGGTTCTACTCACTTCACTTTGTACCAATTCATGAAAGTCTTTACAGGATTTTCTGCAATCATTCAAGCAAGCACCTTTTAATTTCATGGGTACAGTAGATCTTTGAACCCAAGAATATAAAATCTGGCACGGCTTCTATTTCTTCTCCCTCTGTTTACCAGAAAGAGATGAGACCAATTACCAAGATCTTTATGAGTTTGCTTATTTTTTGTTGATAAACTTCAAGCCACCTTTCATAGTCTGCTGTTTCAGCCTCATGGAGAGAGGCTTAATTCTTCTTTACTTTCTGCCGTTAGAGTGGTATTGTCTGCATATCTGAGATTGTTGGATATTTCTCCCATTAATTCTGTCTTTTGATTCAGCCTGCCTGGCATTTTGCATGATATACTCTGCATATAAGTTAAATAAATAAGGTTACAATATGCAGCCTTGTCATACTCCTTTCTCCAATGTTCCATGTTTGATTCTGTTGCTTCTTGACTTGCATACAGGTTCCTCAGGAGACAAGTAAGAAAATCTGGTACTATCTCTTTGAGGACTTGCCCCATTTTGTTGTTATCTACACAATTAAAGGCTTTAGTATAGTCAATGAAGTCGTAATTTTTTTTCTATAACTCCCTTTGCTTTCTCCACAATCCAGCAAACGTTGGCAATTTGTTCTCTAGTTATTCTAGGACCAGTTCTCAAAATGTTTAATCTTAGAATTTCTGTAGGAAGGAATACTATAGCCAGGGGTGTGCTGGGGTCAATTTAAATAGGTCTGGCAAGAGCTAATTGTTAAATTTTCAGCATAAGCAATTAGACTGCTACAAATCCGGGGTTATTATTTTGCTGATTGTTTTTCCATTCCCCAATCTCAGCCTTCCCTCAGGGAAGTGAGCAGACTGCCAGGTCAGTTTCATCCTCCTCCATCAGATGTCCCCTTTACCCAGTCAGCCTACCTCCACATGATGGGGTGCTTGGGATCTATGTTTGTAACATCAGTGTTTGTAATATCAGTTTGTAACATCAGTTTGTAAAAGGGGTGCTTGGGATCTATGTCTGTAAAATCAATTTGCAAAACCAGTCTGTAAAATTTCCCCCTCCCTAGCCTCAGAGCATTAATTCTGCCCCTTCCCCGGCTAGCACTCTGCCCAGTAACAACTAGTGAACTGTTTATCTCTGCTTTAAACAATAACAAGCTATCTGTGAATCCTTCACTAAACCATCTATAAACATTTTAGCTTAGGCAAATGTTATCTCCCCTAGTTGAGTGGCCAGCTGCCCCCATAAATCCTTCAATGCCCTATCTATAGGTTAACTCTTTAGCCAATTATACCCATACTGACAACATCCTTGTCAAACATGACACTGATGGGTGGCAGACTGGGCACTTCTCAGCACTGACCTCTGGCTGACTTAGTGATGTTTAGGGCCTATAACCACACCTCCAGGTAGACCCTGCTTGGGCTATTGCCCAGTGAATTATGGGCAATACCCCTGTGCAGCTGATATTAAAAGTGCATGTTCCCTTAAGCACTGACCACTCCTTAACTCCTCCCTATCCCACCCTTACTCATCTAGTTAGCATAATTGACACCTGATTTACTACTATGACTCCTTAAAAACTATGCCTATGTCTTTTTCAAGTTTGCAGGTTCCGTAAGAACCCTTGCCCGCTGTGCTGTACAGCATAACAATAAACTTTTACAATCTCGGCTTCAAAGTTTGCTTGAGCCTGGTGAATTCTTTCCAGACTGAATTACAGGGTTTCTGGTCACTGATAGTGATCAGGGTCCCTCGTAGAACCTATTACCCTTCCCTCATCACACAGAGGTGGGCAGGCTTCCATACAGGGAGGTTAACATGTGTTGTGGGTACTTCCCCCAGCCCCAGCTGGTTATTGAATATTTACCAGCATACCACTGACAGCAGCTAATCTTAGATATCAAACTAAACATGGATTTATTTGGAAGCCATCTACAATATAACCAAGGCTTTTACCAGTTTAGAAAAGAACTAAGATATTTTCTATCATTTCCTTCCTGTAAAATCCTCTGTAACAGTCTCCAAAATAATATAAATATACCCAAAATTCAAAAACAGAATTGAAAAGGTTACCCATAAAGATGGTTAGAGTTGCTTTGGAGAAGCCCAAAATACCAACACACTGTGTCCTGCCAAATGAATTTGACTCGTTTTCTCAGCCAAAGAAAATTAAAGTTTATTAAAAGTTCGCTTGCATTAGACACAGTCTGCTAGGTCATTCTACTGTACTCTCACTATTCTATGGTGCTCTCACAAACATGAAGACAGAATGGGGTCTTATATACAGAAGGTTGTGGGAGGAATCTAGGGGTGGTCTAGAGGAGGAGTTTGGGGAGGGTCTTCAGGAGGAGTTAATGAGGTCAATGAGTGATTAAGGGTGGGAAGTAGCTGGAGGCTGCAGACAATGGTGGGCTAGGCCCCTCCAAGGTATATTCAGTATTCAGTGGTCTATTTTGACAGGCTCAAGGGTGGGAAGTAGATGAACAATGGAGGGCTAGGCTAGTAACTAGGATAGAATTAGTAGTTAGTGGGGGGCGGAGCCAAGATGGCGGAGTAGAAACAGCTCGTCCAAGCCACTCTCCCCCCAGATCACCTCCAAACTATGTAAAAGGGGACTCTGAACAACTTCTGGAGCCCCAGCACCCACAGAACAACACAGAGAAGCTAACCTCCTGCTGAGGACAGCCCAGCAGCCCTGCAGGAAGTACCAGCACAGCGCTCAGTGCGCAGGGAGCCAAGCACAGGTCTGCCTGACTCGCGGTTTTAGCCCCAGGGCAGCCGGGCTGGTGGCTGGGCCAACAGCCAGCTGGAGGGACCCCAGAACACCAGCAGCTGTGGCGATTCCAGAATTATCAACATAGACATGCCTAGGACAAAGTAAGAGGTTAATGTCCTATGGACTTTGGGGCCAGTATTTGGGGAATGCGTTGGCTCCCTCCCCTGGGGGCTAGAAGCCGCTGAGGAGACACGCCATTTTGTAGTTTTCAGAGGCAGCTCCAGCTCCTGGTCTGCAAATTGTAGGGAGATCCAGTGATCAGTCTTGGGGGGTAATTGCTCTTGCTTTAACCTCCCTGGATCTGGATTGTGATCTGGGGTGGAGGTTGTGGGTGGGTTTCCAGCTTGCCAGAAATGGAAGTTGTCCCCCACACATTCGGGACGAAAATTCCCCTATCTGGCACCAGAGCCATAGTGTGGCAACAAGCCCAAAAGTAATTAAGTGGCAACATGCTAAGGCAAAGGAAACAAATTAAACAGAAAAATGCAACCTTAGACTCCTACTTTGGGGGCAAAGAGGATCGAAGCATAGAACAGGAGGAGGGCTATGAGGTCAGGAATCCTGCTCCAAAAGTCCTAAAGGAAAACATGAGCAGGTTGCAGGCCATAGAGGACCTTAAGAAGGACTTTAAAAATCAAATAAGTGGAGGAAAAACTGGGAAGAGAAATGAAAAGGATGCAGGAAAAGTATGAAATGAGGGTCAACAGCCTGACTGAGGAAAACAACACCTTAAAAAATAGACTAACTCAAAGGGCAAAGGAGGCCCAAAAGGGCAATGAGGAGAAGAAGAATGCCTTAAAAAGTCGAATTTGCCAGATGGAAAAAGAATCTCAAAAGTTCACTGAGGAGATTCATTCCTTCAGAGTTAGACTGGAGCAAATGGAAACTAATGACTTTATTTTGTTTTTGTTTTTGCTTTTTGGAGGGCAATTGGGGTTAAGTAACTTGCCCAAGGTCACACGGCTAGGTTTTTGTTTGTGTGCGTTAAGAGTCTGAGGCCGGATCCGAACTCAGGTCCTTCTGACTCCAGGGCCGATGCTCTACTCACTGCGCCACCTAGCCGCCCCAGCTAATGACTTTATGAGAAATCGAGATGCTGTTAAGCAGATCCAAACAAATGAAAGAGTAGAAGGCAATGTGAAATATCTCATGGGAAACCACTGACCTGGAAAATAGATCCAGGAGAGACAATTTAAAAATTATTGGACTACCTGAAAGCCATGATCAAAGAAAGAACCTAGAAATCACCCTTCAAGAAATTCTCAAGGAAAACTGCCCTGATGTTTTAGATCCAGAGGGCAAAATAGAGGTTGAAAGAATCCACCAATCACCTCCTAAAAAGATCCCAAAAAGAAAACTCCCAGGAATATTATAGCCAGGTTCCAGAATCCCCAGATCAAGGAGAAAATACTACAAGCAGCCAGGAAGAAACAATTTCAATATTGTGGAAACACAATCAGAATAGCCCAGGACCTGGCAGCTTCTACACTGAGGGATCGAAGGGCATGGAATATGATATTCCAGAGGGCAAAAGAGCTGGGAATGAACCCAAGGGTCACCTACCCAGCAAAACTGAGTATTTTGTTTCAGGGGAAAATATGGTCATTCAGTGGAATAGAGGACTTTCAATCATTCTTGAGGAAAAAACCAGAGTTGAATAGAAAATTTGACATCCAGACACAAAAAGAGATGCCTGAGAAGGTAATCAGGGAAAAGAAATCAAAAGGAACTTATCAAAGTTGAACTATTTACATTCCTATATGGAAAAACAATAACTGTGACTGATGATATCTTTCTATGAAAATAATGGAAGAAGGGTGTATGGTCATATGAATACATATGTGAATGTGTGTGTATATGGTTACAGTTATATATGGATAGAGGGCATAGGTTGAATTTGTTGGAAGGGAGGATACTCAAGGGGTGAAATTATGAGGTGAGAGAGGAAAGTGGCAAGAGGAGATGGGGAGAGACAGGGTAGGGTAAACTATCTCATGTAGAAGAAGCAAGGGGAAGTGGCTGCAAGGGAGGGGAAGAATAGGAAGACAAAAAGGCAAAACCACATTCTCTTTGAATTTGGTTCAGGGAGAGAATGACATACATACTAAATGGGATATCTCACCCTGCAGCAGAATAGGGAGGAGGGGGATGAGAGGAGGGATGATGGATGGGAGAGCATCCTTGGGGGGAGGGGAGGTTGGAAGTACCCACTATAGAAGAGGGACAGGATCAAGTAGGGAATGGACCAGGTCGGGGGTGGGATGAGTGGGAGGGAATTATAAGCAGCCTTGTACAATATATCTACTATGGTAATGTTTTGCATAGCTAGACATGTACAACATATACTGAATTACTTATCTCCCCAGAGGGAATGGGTAACAAGGGAGGAAGGAAATGGATCTGAAATTCGAGGTCTTAAAATTAAATGTTTCAAATATATATAAATACTATTATTAATACTCTTTTGCTTGTAATTGGGAGATAAGATGCGCAGGCATTGGGACACAGAGATTCACCTTCCTCTAATGGAAAAGTCGAAGGGGGTATGGGAGAAGATATGGGAGAGAGCAGATTGGAGGAAGCGATATCTCATGGGACTGCTATTCTGGGAGGGTGGGTAGGGGAAAAACAGGGGGGAAAAAATAATTGTAACTCAAAAGCTGGTGGAAATGAATGATGTAAACCAGAAGTTAAATAAAGCATTTGTTTAATAAAAAAAAAAAAAGAATTAGTAAGTAAACTAGGCTAGAGGTCTGGACCAAGGCACAATGTAAGCCTTATAGCCTCTCGCAAAGGCCTCATTAAATGAGACATTAATCAGCGTTCAAGGGGGCTCCCAGAACCCATACCTCATCAAGAATGACCAAACGTAGTCTTCATTGTCTTCTTAAGATTTATTTAACATTTCTGCTCCAGAATGAGTAAATCAGTTTTAGGGCTCCTAACAAGGTGAAGTATTTTGCAATTAAACTTTAAGACATTATGTTAGTTTGCCCAGTCTTCAGGGGAAAAATGTGCATTTCAGAATATACATAAGGCATATATACTATGACTAAATCTATATGAAATACAGCAAAAGCAAAACTCATACAGTATTTCAAAGAACATGTTAAAATGTGAGGCAAGTATTTTCAGTCATTAAAATGCACAAATATTTTAGAAGGCCATTTCATAGTTACACAGCTTGGCATTCCCTGGGACTATGTAGCCTCCTCACCCTAGCCATTTGTCCACTCTCCAAACCAGACTGTCCCCAGTCTCAAAGGAGCTAAGCCACTCAAGCTCAGCACTGCACAGGATCAGGCAGCCTCCTCTGCACCTCATCCAGCCCACTGCAGCACAATGCACACATCTACCCACTATTCTAACACATACTTGTTACTTGACGTTGAGAATTATAATGAACTAACTACCTCTGCTTTCTTTGCAACTTTCCCAGACTGTAAGTCCCATCCCTGTCCACTCCCCTAACATGGTGTCTCCTCCATTAGAATGTAAGCTCCTAGAGGGCATGGATTGTCTCTTTGTAAAAAAATCTGAAACCCCAGTTTTAGACAAATAGTAAACACTTCATTAATCTATCCTCCTAGAGAGGAGGTGCAAGAGATAATTTTGTAAATGAGTTTCTTTCCAAACCCGAGGCATTTTGTATAAGACTCTCCTAATTGGTAAAGAAAATGCTGATAACTCTACCAAGGGACTGTGAGAATCAAAGCTGGTCTGAGGGATTTGGAAAGCGTAGTGCGCAGTTCTCTCAGGGATCAACTCTAGACAGTTTGGAAGCATCAGATGTGTAAAGGAAGTTGGTTCTTCAGCCCGCCCCTATTTCCAACTTGACTCCCTGGAAATTTCTAGGAATTTCCCCTCAGGTCAGATTGAGCTTTCTCTTTTGGTTTGAGCTATCTTGCTTCCAGGATGAGAGTTTATTTATTCTCTTTATTTCTAGATATATTCTATTCTGATCAGTTTAACTTCCACCATTTATTTGCTTGGATAAATGGGATTATCACTATTCATATGTGTAACTAGCATTTGGTGGAGTCAAACTGGCTGCAGGGGTGGGGAACCTATGACCTCAAGAATGCATGTGGCCCTCTAGGTCCTCAAGCAAGGCCTTTTGACTAAGCCCAAACTTCACAGAACAAAACCCCTTAATAAAAGGATTTGTTGTGTAAAACTTGGACTCAGTCAAAAGCCGCACCTGAGGATGTAGATGGCCACATGTGGCCTCGAGGCCATAGGTTTCCCATCTTTGGGTAAGCTTAAAGCTCCCCTCCCCTCTTTAAAAGATAATAGAACCTATTTTTGTTTTGAATATAAAAATTATGCCTCCAGACTAGCAATGCTTAGTTGGGACAGATATAACTAATACATCACTCTCAGAGGAGAACAGGACAGATAGCCTCAGGGCCTCTTCTACACCCCTTATGGCAGGAATCTTAGTCTCCCTTGGGAAGGGGTGGGCAAAATTATAGAAACATCTTCCTATCTATACATTTCAACATCATGTGTAGATACACAAATCCTATCTAGAGGCATGTGCCTATACACACACACACACTTCCAAACAATTTTCTATACCAGTATGACACTGAACCCTGGGGATATAAGGCCCTATCTTTAAAAAGCTTACATTCTGGGGCAGCTAGGTGGCATAGTGAGTAGAGCGCCTGCCCTGGAGTCAGAAGGACCTGAGTTCAAATTTGTTCTCAGACACTTGACACACTTTCTAGCCCTGTTACTTTGGGCAAGTCACTTAACCCCAATTGCCCTCCAAAAAAAAAAACAAAAACAAAATCTTACATTCTAATAAGGGAAGACAGTGCCCAAACAGTAACAAGAAAAGGGGATGAAGAAAGGTTTCTTGGGGTAACAGAATGGCAATATGGACAGATTCAAGGGAGAGTTCAGGCATTAGTGAGGTGAAGTATGGCTGGGGTCCCCTTTAAAAGGTCCCAAAGAGGAAGTCTCCAATGAGAAGAGGAGGTTACAGAGGTTTCTCCTGGGTTTCAATAGCATCAGCAACTCAAAGAGGAGAAACTACCAGTGCAGACTGACACTTCCCAACTTTGCCCAAAATCATAACTAATGCATAGGGAGGGTTTGAGTTTGGGTCTTCCTGACTCCAGGGCCAATTTCTGCTACATCACTCTGCCTCTCAGAGTCCTGATAATGAAAAAAAAATATTTCTAAGACCTATTTGTGTGTTTGCAATTATATCTAAAATGCTCAAATGGACCTGATCTCATTTGACTCACGAGGTCCCTCCACTGATGCAGATGGTAACCCATTTGTGCCTGCACATCCTAGTTTTCATCCATCCCAAATCCTGAAGGCCTTCCTCCAACAGTGCAAAGGTCCCAGAAGATCACTCCTGCTGCCCACTGAACATCCCTTTCTCTCAATATGTAACAAGGGCATCTTTATCATCCTACAATAATAGCTAATATTTATATAGCCTCTCCTCTGTGCCAGGTACTGTGTTAAGCACTGTACAATTATCCCATCTGATCCTCACAACAGCCCTGGGAGGGAGATGCTGTTATTACCACCATTCTGTGTTTGAGGAAACTGAGGCAAAGAGAAGCTAAGTGACTTTCCCCAGTTCACACAGTGAAAGTTTAAGGCTGGTTTTGCACTCAGGTCTTCCTGACTCTAAAACCACACACTACACTGTGCACCAGGTGCTTCTATCCTACAATTCCTTGAAAACATTCTTTACTTCTGCCTTTCAAAGACCCTCACTGCGTCTATGTTACAACCTTCATATACCTAGCATGTACCTCTTCAATGCCCTCTGACCCTCATTTTAGTTCCACAGAGGTGGTGGCTTGGTTTTCTATGTCTTGCTATAACATTACTGTTGTGCTGGAATTGCTTTCATGGGTAGTTTCAGGTCATTTTGGAAACTTTTTAATAACCCCAAAGCAATCTAGCCTTCCTCCTCTCCCTCCTGCTCAACTCTGGGTCCAACTTTGCTCTTCTGTACTGTATGTTCCAGATATGCATACTGTTTAGGCAAGCCCTAAAGTTTCCCCCCAAATGCATGTTAAAATCTGGGTAAAAGTCTTCATCCATTTGGTCTTTCCTGCACTGATGGACAAAGCAAAAAAATTTAAAGTGACTACAGATCTCTTACAAGTGGGTTTATTTACAACTGAAATTAATTTTCATATTTTAGCACTTTTCTAAATATACTCAATTCCATTTTGTCCTGACAAGCATGATTTTATTTTAAAAGCTGGACTTTTGTTAAATTTCAAATGTTCTAAAAGTACAATCAATTCTTACTCCTAAATCATCATTAAAAACTCAATGATCCAAATCACCACCCGTCTCCTAACTTCATAGAAAAAAAAGCCCAAATCTATACTTCAAATACTAGTCAAAATAATCTGTGACCTTCTTATATTTGAAGTGTGACCTAGGTCACACTTTTATTTCTTCAATCCTCCTTAATAGTATTGCTCCTCAATTTAAAATTCAAAGTCCATAGGATCTGGCCCTACTCGACTTTTTTAGCCTGGTCTCTCATTACTTTCCTGCCATCTACTTTGTCCAGGGGTGGGGAACCTGTGGCCTCGAGGCCACATGTGGTCCTCTAGGACCTCAAGTGTAGCCTTTTCACTGAATCCTAGAGGCTGCAGGTTCCCCACCCTGGAATAGACTATGATTACCCACCCCCCCATGTTTGTGCAGACTGTTTGCTTTCTCTACTTGCAATGTTCTCCCCCTTTAACTTCCCTTAAACTTTTGCCCTTTCTTTAACAACCTCCTTCAAATTGTCACTTCTTTCTCTCCCCAGGACAACCTCTTGCCCCTCAGACATGACACAGCCCTTTAGTCTTTTATAGTATAGTTATTATTGAAAGCTTTATAATGTGTTATGTAAACCATCTTCTCCAATAATTGGGACATGTTATGCTCCGCACATAGTAGGTCCTAAACCCTGTCCAAATGAATGAAACCTTCTGCTGACAGAAGAGAACAAAATTAAGTGTCTCTAATTCAAAGATTTTTCCACCCTACTTTAGGTGTCCTCAATTATCTCAGAAGGTATCAAGTAACTGCCCCAAAATGTGTTCATTTGCTTTAATTTTTAAAATCAGTCATGCCACATAGCACCTTTATAAAGATGTAGAAGAAATAGTAGAATGTAAAACTCCGGAGAGGTAAATATTCAATTCAATATGCATTTACTAGGAGTCTATTGGGTATCTATGCATTAAAAAAAATTAACAGTCTCCCTTAAATCAGGGTGTGATTTTTCCAATACAGGTATAGATATTATTTTAAAACATGTTAAAAATATCTATATTTAGTCATTTTTTCACTCACATCCAACTTTTTTTTATGTCATCTGGGTTTTTTTGTTTTTGTTTTTGGCAAAGGCCCTGGAGTGGCTTGCCATTTTCTTCTAAAGCTCATTTTATAGACAAGCAATCAGGGTTATGGGTCACACGGCTAGTATTTGTCTGAGGTCACATTTGAACTCAGGTCTTCCTGACTCCAGGCCCAGCACTCTATTTGCTGCACAACCTAGATATCTACAGCAGTTCTTGATCTTTTAAGTACTATAAAAAGTGCTTCATACCTGAAGACAAAGAGTTTTGGTTTTGGAGGTGTAAGCTATCTTTAAACAATACTCTGGAAAAAAAAAAGTATTCTGCCTCTTTTCCCCTGAAATTACAATCTAGGTACTCTTAGCAGGAGTATAAAGGAGAGCAATTAGGTGGCACAGTGGATAGAGCACCCACCCTGAAGTCAGGAGGACCAGAGTTCAAATATGGCCTCATACTTACTAGCTATGTGCCCCTGCAAGCCACATAATCCAGAATGCCTCCAAAAAAAAAAAGGTATAAAGACAGATCTGATTATTCCTACACATCTTCAACAGAAAGCAACTTATGGTGGGACTGGCATGCAGTAAGAGATCAAGCTAGCCTCTCTACTCTCAACAGCTCAAATTCTATTCCAAAGCACCTAAGTAAGCAATACCAATTCCAGGATAATATACTAATGTGCCACTCAAGTCAGCAGGCAGAAAAGCAACAGATGAAACTCTCAAGGGTTCTGGTGGTAGGGGAAGCACAAAGCTAACAAGTTCAACTGGAGAATCTTAAAAACAAGACAAATACAAATAATTACTAATTTGCTCTTCCTTGAATTCAAGTCATTTGCTAATTGGAGTTAATTCAGGACTCATCATTTTTTTGCAGCTGAAAATGCCTTCTTAATGAAGACTACTATGTGAACCTTAATCGCCCCATACTTGGTTGATACTTTGACAAGTATCTAAAACAATCTGGGATAAAGAGACTAACTCTATGATTCATGGGGCAGCTAGGTGGCTCAGTGGATAGACTACTGGCTCTAGAATCAGAAAGACTCATCTTTCTGAGTTCAAATCTAGCCTCAGACACTTGTTGTGTGACCTGGAGCAAACCACTTAATCCTATTTGGCTGAAGAAGGAAATGGCAAGCCATTCCAGTAACTTTGCCAAGAAAGCCCCAAACGGGGTCACAAAGAGTCAGACACAACTGAAACGACAACAAAAACTCTTATGATTCAGCCTGGTCTTCCTAACACAAGGAAAATTAGGGTTCTAGTCACTAGTAAATCCTTGGCCCCCAATGTAAAAATATAAGACCATTAATCACCTGATACACAAAAACAATCAAATTCTAAGAGCTGGGTTTCAATATGGATCTGAAAGCTATAAGCTGACCTAAGGGAGATTCAGGTTGAGGGCCTCTTTGGAATTTTTGGTTCTAGGGTCATATCGACTGAAGCCCCTAAACTATTTACCCCCAAATCAACTGTCTTCCTCACTCCTCAGAATCAGGAATAACCTGAGGATAAAGCTGCAGATGTCTACTTACTTTAAGCAAGGGAAGTTAGGGAGTGATCATCTGCTAGCTGGCACAGTGGAACGCATGTCAATCTTAGGAGTCAGGAAGTCTTGAATCCTAAGAATAATTACTAGCTATATAACCCTGGCAAGTCACAACCTCTCATCTTGTTTCCTCATCTGCAAAATGGGGATAACAGTAACTCCTTTATAGGTCATAAGGATTAAGTAAGGTATTATTTGTAAAGCATTTTGCAAATGTTAAACACCATATAAATATTACCTATTATAACTGGGCAGTCATTTAATCTCTTGTTGCTCTAGGCACTTCTCTAAGACTTAAAAGTTGCACAGCAGGTGCTGAACTACATTGATAGAATTTCTAAACAAAGAGTTCTTTAACCAGTGAAATAACAGGTCTAGTGTCTGATCCCTATCATCATCATCATCATTACAGAAGAATCGGTGAGGATCTCTGGTGCCTTTAGAAGATGAGTTGACTTGGAAATATTCAATAAACACACAACTTTTCAAGAATCTCTCTACTGTACAAAGATAAATCTGTCTGTCCCTCCCAACTCCTAGCTACTTCTGCGTAGTCCATTCTAGATCCAAGCTCTTCTCTGGGTAACAGATTGTCACTAATTTTCACTTGGCTTCATGCTGAATTACCAAGTAAATGCATTAACATACTAAAAATTATTCTGAGAGGGGTTTCTTGTTCATTTGATGTATTTCTGATAGAAAAGAACACTGCTTTAGGGTTACACATATTCCCTGGTATTTAGATTGCTAGTTTACACATTTGAAGAACTGAATCAACAGGTTTTAGAGGTTGAAGGGATAATCTAGTTCAATTCCTTATTTTACAAATGACAAAACTGATGCCCAAAAAGGCCAAAAAAAAAAAGGGGGGGGGGTTGCAGCATCTCTCAATTCATGTAAAATGAATTAAGACAATGTTTAAATACCTTGGATAAAATTATCAAAAAATAAGCTAGGCACCTGGATTTGAGTTACACACCAAAGTTTAAATATACCTTTAGCAATTAGTTATTAGATTTATACTTTACATTGTGTACTCTAGCTATACTGACTTTCAGAAATACAAAATGTATATTTTTTGCAATTATAAGGGCTTTTTCTAATTTTATTTCTACAATTTGCTTCAAAAGTGTTATACTTGATTCTGATCACTGACACTGAAGAAGCATCATTTTCCTTTAAGACAGTTTGTACAATTTGATGGGAAATCTAAATTGTAATGCTTAAAATCTCAAAAAAAAAAAAAAACCAAACCCTCAGAAGTTAAGTTTCTGGGCTTGCCTCAAAATTCAAATACTCCAACCCCCTATGATCAGGCAATAAATGATGATTATAACTGCTCTTAACCATTAAAAACATAACTTAAAATAATGCAATATGTTTGGTTACCTTACCTATAATAAAATGAGCAAATGACTTGTTTCCAATTTCTTTACTATCCTCTGATTCTCCTTTGTACTTCAGTCTAAGCATATAAAAATAAACAGTACTATGATCTTCATTATATTTAAATAACTATAAGGTGGGATATATATTCACCTTTTAATTCTGTTTTCTAACATATAAACAATACCTTGTGGTGTTTTTCTTTTCGACCTACTTTGATGAAACTTTAGGAGATAACTGTATTTTCCCAAAACCTTAAATTATTTTAAATTATTCTATTATGTCTGTCTTGAACAAAAAAAAAATTCAAACTCAAAGCATCTTTATGTATCAAGGGTTTCTGCAAAACATATCATCTATATTTTCTATCCCCTATCTATGTATATGTCAAAATACAAAACAAACTTGATTAACAACTATCAAAGACCTCACAAAATGCAAATATGATACAATAAGAAGTTATCATCATCACTTTCCTGGCTCATACAGGTTTGATGATTTCTATGTGCATAGATAACAGTATTTCTGACACAAAGTAGCCATAAAGTCTCTCCATAATTAGTAAGAATATTTTTAGTTTTGCAGGAAGAAAACCATAAACTCTTACTATTTACAAAAACACAGAATTTGTTTCAAAAATATACGTGAAATTCTTAAGTCAGTTAATAGGTGTGTGAAACTAACAGACTACCAATGAGTCATTAGCATGTGATGTATACAGGAGTTCAACATTCATTTTACTGTTTCTCCAATCCAAAATCAAAATGTAAACTGCTCTTATTTGCACATGACATTTATTGAGGAAAAAAAAAGAAGCATCATGGCCAACTTACTTTACTAACAACATCAAACAGATGAAATATAAACCAAGAGAAATCAGAATTGTCTCTTCCCCACAAAACCAAATTTTAGATATGGTAGTAAACTTTTATGCAGAATAAAGACTGCTAAACAAATCTTTTCTATAAGTACCTTACAAAGCTTTGCTTCAAAAGGATAAGGATGCAAAAAAATCGATGGGAAACCCCTTCAGAATTAAGTATATCCACTTTATCTTTAACTCTTTGTGTCACTCATTTCTAACACTTTAGCAAATTGGAGGTGATCACACAATAAAATACTAAATCATCACAATTTCTGCATGAGGACAAAAACATGCACTCTAAATGTTTTTGCAAATTTTCTGTGGTACCCAACTTTCAACATCTCAAAACAGTTTCCTTGAAAAATATCTAAAATTTAAAGTAGAAGCAGAAATCATTATTTGAATTATGAAAAATGTCAGTAAAGACCATATATCACAACCCTTAGAAATGTGATAATTTGACATTTGGTTTAATTTGGTCATATTCGGTTAACTTTATTTATTACTTTTAATTTTGAGAAATGTTTCTCATTTGAATGTCAGCAAGTATTTAATAATTCTAATACCGTATCATTCTCCAGAGTATTGGAAACTTGTTCTTAACAGCAACAGGCCTCTGATGCTGAGTATGTCTCAAGCTTCTAATCAAAATTAGGCTGGATACCCACTTAAAATAAGTTTGTCATTGCCAAGGTGTAAGAACATGCTCTCTTGCTTTAAAGATTTATGTAAAGATCACTTCACTTCTTATGAACTCATAAGAGTTAAGAAAAGCTATGCCATTCTTACTGAAAGTTCCCCAACATTAGCTAGAGCTACTCAGAAATAAAGAACCTTTTGCAGCTAGAATGCCCCACTTATCCATGTCTAATTTACTGCTCTTCAAGGCACAATGCAAGACCTGTTCTACTTGATTCTAATCACTGACATCTAAGGGACATCTTTTCTTCTTTAAGATAATCTGCACAATTTGATAGGAAGTCTGAATTATAATGCTTAAAATAAATCTCAAAAAATTCAGAAAACAAATTTCTGGATTTGCCTCAAAATTAAAATACTCTTGGGTAACTTGGTTTATATAATTAAGGAAAACTATAAGCAGAAATAATCCATATTTCTCATTTTAGATTACTGATGTCACATATTACCTAGTTTATAAAAATACGCATGTATTTGACACATACATGCATTATTATTATGTCATGTATTATAACGGTATATTAACACTTTAGATATTAGAACTATTTTATTCATACCCCCCAATAATGGATATTTTGCAACTTTTATCTCATAGATTACATTTTCCTCAAATTATTCATGTGTAGTATTAAGTCCTTATCATTTAAGCTGGTGGGAGCCTAAAACTTTAGAAGCATTTCAAGTGAAAAAGAAAAATGACACCTTTCTACCTATATAGTATGCCTCTCAGTTTATAAGAATTCCAATTCTCTGCCTAATTTTAATCTGTTTAAGTTAAAAATGAAGATAAAGGTCTAGTGAGAGAATGATTTTTGATTTTGAAGTTAATTTTCTAATCTCCAAATTACTCAAAACTTAAGCATTCAACTTTGATGCCATGTATAAAATTTGATTTAAAACCACCTGAAACTAAAGGAAAAGGAGTAAAGAAAAAGCAGTGACACAGCCTTCAATCATTAATGTTCTCCAATAATGGGTGTTATTATCAACATAGGAAATGTTGAGGTGTAACATAAATTAGAACCAGATTAAAACAAAAAGTCATCAAGAATCAAAAACACACTTTTCATCTTTTTTTAGGAGGACCTTCAAACAATCTAAAATGTCTAAATAACTTTTATATACCAGCCTCAAGCTTTTACTTATTTTTAAAGGGTTAACTCTAATGTCTAGCTCTGTTAAATTTTATAAATTAACAATTATAATAGAAGTTGGATTATAGCCAGCTTCTTTGCAGATGGCACTTACACAGGACAACAATTAGCTGGTGGGAGGCATAGAGAAAGAGAGGATAGAGGAAATTAGTAAAAAAAAAAAATAGATTGTAAAAACAAAAATGGGGTTAAGGAATCTGATACCACATGAACATGGCATAAAATTATATACATTATGTGCAATTTCATGCTCCTTAAAAAAAACTTTTTGGAATGTCATTTCAATTAAAATTCATAGCATATACAATGCTCAGTAACAGTCAAAAATGTATGTCAGTTAAAATTCTTATAATTTCCTGGTAAATGACATTTTAGGATTTAAAAAATACCATCGCAAACCATTGGATCAAATGCTGATATTTTATCTCCAGAACTGTAACTAGCCATAGTTTACAAAATTTAATCCAAATAATTTTTGGAAACTATTCAAACTTGTGTTCTACTTCTCTTCTAAAGCACCAGTTAACCTAGCAATGGAATCACTACTAAATTTCACCTTGTTCCTACCCTTTCATGGGCCAACACTCACTTTTACCTAATAATTCTAAAATGCACATGGAAATGGTTGATTTGGAGAACAGGTGGATTACAGCTGCAGTTCTTTTATTCATTTCCTCACTAGTGAACTAAACCATTTTACTTCAACTGAGAGAGTCATTAGAAAAGTATTTGCTTAAATTATCTGTTATCACGAATCTAGTTATGCTGAATGCCCATTTGGGTAAATATTAGAAACCCACAAATGAGGTATCTTAATCTATGCAATCAATATTAAGTCACTCACATTGTTTTCAGAATAAGTTTTACTTCACAGGTGAGGGGCTTACTTTAAAATAAGAAATAATCCACAATTCAGATTTTACATATGTTGTGTCTATGCTTAAATAAATTAAAAATGTCTTCCTGTCTGTAAAATTACAAATATTTCTAATATATTTTACAGAACACTAAAACTTGATATATACCTTCTCTCCTAGTAAATACATACTGTAGTATTGCTGAAAGGGGGAAAAAGCAGCCACCACAACTCCATAGTCCCTAGAAAATTCCCAAGATCACGTTATAATTGCTTATATTAATAAATATTACTCAAAATGAAATAAAAAGAATAGTACACAGAAAAATAGAGGCTCTAAAGATTCCATCAAGAATACTTTCATTCAGTCCAGTAACTGCATCACCCTTGGACCCAGCATATACAGTTTACCATATTTAAAAAGGAAAAATGTTTGTTGTTGGGAGCCAGATCAAGAATCACTAAGCAAGTAGAAATGGGATTCCAAGCTCTATAAGCAAGGGTAGACACAAAGTACCATTTCGCTAAGAGAAGGAACTACACAATAGTGTATATTGTGTATACAAACACACATTCTCACCTAGAATTTGCCAGTGTATTGAGGACTAGGATATTGTGATGGAGAACAGTACTCAGTGGCCTCAGTATTATAAATAATAGTCCTACAGACTCTTATGTTTACTAGTAAAAAGAAAAGCAGCATGATTGCGAAATACTATACAAAATGAAAGGGTGACATGGGAAAGAAACCAAGAATAACAAATGAAAAATGCATCTACTGACACACAAAAACATGATTTTTCAAATGAATTCAACGTGTAGCATTTCTCATATAGAAATAATAAGCAGTTTTGGTTCTATGGCCAGTTAGATTGCCTGTTCATAAAAGACATTTCCCCTAAGATTCTTTCCCAAAAATGGCTTCTGCATTTTGCTGATTCCTTCAGCATAAGGAAAGCTGGTAGAGGAGGTAAGGTGCTGCTATCACTGTGGTTTTGTTTAGTACTGGATAAAATTGTTTCCAAGAGTGTTCACCAAGGATATTCCATCAAATTTATAGTATTTCCAAATCTACATGTCGTATTTCAGGATTTAGTCTCTGGAAAGAAAAAAAAAAAACAAAACTGTTCATAACTGAAGAGAAAAGACTTTTGTTTTGAGTCTGAGATTATATATTTAAAATACCAATTATAAATATTATATACACGAGCCAAAGAACATTTTCAACAGCAAAAATATACCTTTTATGAATGGATCATCTATGAACTTTAAAAAGTCAGTGGTCCCATCTCCCTGGGTTCTTTTTTTTTTTTTTTTAAAGCAATTGGGGTTAAATAACTTGCTCAAGGTTACACGGTTAGTCATTATTTATGTGTGGGTGCTCATTTTCTGAGGCCAGATTTGATCTCGGGTCATCCCAACTCCGAGGCCGGCACTCTTACTCACTGCGCCACCTAGCCGCCCCTTTTAGGGCAACTGGGGTTAAGTAACTTGCCCAAGGTCACAGGGCTAGTGTTTGTGTGTGGGTTAAGTGTCTGAGTCCGGATCCGAACTCAGGTCCTTCTGACTCCAGGGCCGGCGCTCTACTCACTGCGCCACCTAGCCGCCCCTCCCTGGGTTCTTCTGAAGGACATTCTTTGATTTCCAACTTTGGCTTACCCTTGAATTTTTACTAGGATCAGTTTGCCAACCTCTCTGCTATCCATCCAGATAGCTCTCTAATGTAACTCCTTCAAAAAGTGGCACAGTGCTAGGCCTAAAGTCTGGAAGACTCATTTTCCTGAGTTCAAATCTAGCCTCAGACTCTTACTAGCTTTGTGATTCTGGGAAAGTCATTTAAGCCTGTTTGCCTCAGTTTTCTCATCTGAAAAATGAGCTGTAAAAGGAAATGGCAAACCGTTTCAGTAGCTTTACCAAGAAAACCCCAAATGGGGTCACAAAGAGTCTGAAATGACTGAACAAAAAACCTCAAAAATATTTCCAGAACTCAGGTGTGCTGACATGATTTTCTATCCCATTCCACTCTCACTTATTCTAACATATGCTTTGTATTTACATTAAATAAATACCACTCCACATAAGACCCATAATAATACAAACTGTTTCTATATAAAGAATTGTATGTTTATACCAATGTTTCTCAAACCATGTTGTTTAAACCTTTCTGTGATTCATAGAATTCAAGATTTCTGTGAAGAAAAGTTGTAATGGAAGATGTCTAAAATCGAAGCAGAAAACCAATCCCCTGGGCTGTCTGTGTTGCTTTCCACCTTAAGTGTTGTTGCAGTCAAAGGAAGAGAAATAGGTGGAGAAATAAATATGTGCAGAAGCTGTGTCAGTCAGTGTCTAGAAACCTATCAGATTCTCCTGATTACAAACCCCACCTTCAGTAAAAAATGCTGCAGGGCCAGCAAGAGGTGAGGTGAGGTGAAGCAGGCAGGACCTAGTGAAATTTTCAACACTCAGGAACAGAAAAACCAACTTGCTGCCACTCACCCCCATACCCTCTATTTTTGACAGAAATTTTTACCATGCAATATAGCTATAGTAGACCAGAAAGAGTAATATACTTAGAGTCAAAAGATCTTGCTAAGTTTCTGTTCTGCCACTTATTGTGATGATGTCATAATCTATATCTGACTGCTTTATAAACATGTGAACTACCTTCCTCATAGGACTGTCTTGAAGATCAAATGTAATAATGTATATAAAGTGTTTTGTAAACCATAAAGTATTCTATACATTCCAACATCAACATCATCATCATCATCAAGTAAAAAGTAGAAAGTGGAGGAGGAGTTACCTTAAGGTAAATTTTAAAAACAAACTGAAGACAGTGAAGAGGATCTGTATGAAATGTGGTATATATGTGTGTACATACATACATACACACATACACACACGTGTGTGTGTGTATATAAAATTCCCATGAGAAAAATAAGCCTACTGAAACAAATTTCTAGCATCTCACCTTTTCCAGAGTAACACTAAAATTAAAAAGCAGGAGTACTTTCTTAGGTATATTAAAGTATTCTTAGAGTGTTCTAAGCTTTCAAGGACATATATAGGTAGTATCAATTCATATTAACAAAAAGGTTGAAGTGAAAATTGTGGATGATTTACAAATTACTCTGAGGCTGCTTCTATGGGACAGAAAAAAAATCTGAATTAAAGTCTTGCCTCTGTAACCTCAGACAAATCATCTAACCTCTCTGTGGTGTAACTGTGTCTACAGGAACATGCTGAGTTGCACAGGTAAAAGTCCCTTCACCTGGGTGGTCTCTATATCATGTAAATCATAGGTCCAGTCCCCATCTCTATTAGTGCTATTTGCACATGCACATAAGGAGCATGTATTCATCAATAAAAGGATATACTGAAAGACTCAATTTGAAGGCCTGTTAATTTTTTGCAACCAATTAATCTTCATTTTCAGTGAATAAATTCTGAAAGATTCACCATATCCTTTCCTTTCATTGGCTAAGAAAATATGTTTCTAGCCTTTCTTACACAGAGATGACCACATATCATACCATATTTCATCTACTAGTTCAGGTCTGAATTCATTGCCAGACTATCTTGTCAGATTTATTTTATTAAAATGATCAACAGTCTTGATTCTAATGGAAAACAAAGTTCATGTAGGAACAGAAGTTGCAATTTTAAAATATAATTACAATAAGATATTAAAACATAAGGAAAAGATTTATGGACATAGGAGTAATTCCTGAACCATCTATCTGTGTAGAGTCAGACCACATTAAGAGTTAAGATAAAAATTTATAATAATCAAAAAGAATAGTAATGATTTAACCCTGAATTATTTAAACAGTCTACTGAAGATTTAAAAATGGGAAATGAACAATAAAAATGATATCAACACTAGATTTAATAAATTCAATCAGAAGTTAAACCAGTGTAAATTAATTCCTCCAACAAAGAGACCAAAAATGCCTGAAAAAATCTTAGTCAGCAAACATTTAACTTACTTGTCAAGTATATAGCAATGGCTGCCAAAGGCCAACTCAGTTTAGAATATTAACTCATCTGTAAAATCTTACCAAGAAGGATGATAGATTATTATGAGTACTATCATTTGATAAAGCAGAAAGAAGCAGTGAAGGGTAAAACCAGTCTAAAGAAAGTATAGCAAAAAATCTAGCAAAGCAAAATCATACCAAGGGCATAGAAGAACAAAAATGGAAAAAAGAAAACAGAAGAAAAATTGAAGCTATTTACAAAAGCTAATACAACAAACTGCTTTATCCATCAAAGACAACTGAACCACCAACACTTGACCCTATCATCAAAATGCCTCAGGTGCTTCCCTATGGATGGTAAAATACTCCATGTGCTGCTTGCATGACACTGTGTTAACTGCATCAGGCCAAAACACTGCAGTCTCCAGGAATAGATTTGTAATCATTCAAAGGAGTTTAGCCAGAAGAATGTTATCCAGATTTCAACATAAACAGACATCCTATAGAACTTGTCCAGCATTTTTACATATAAATACATATATATGTATGCATGTATGTATATATGTATGTATGTATATATCTATATATGTCTGTATGTGTATGTGTGTGTACATGTATCTGTGATAGATAATAGAAGTGAACAATAAGCTACATCCAGAGATGAATAGGAGAGTGGGCTGGATTATTTTAGATAAATTATACACAACCTTTAATGAACCCAAGCACCCCATAATTTCAATAAAAATTTTTACTGATACTGCTCTATGACAACAAGACTTGGAACATCACAACCTCTAAAGAACTCAAGACTATCACCCGGAGGCCAATGAGAAGGCAGAGGGTGGGTATAAAGAGGTGGTGACGTAACCAATGAGAAACTCCAAAGAACAGGAACAAAGAATGTAATCAAAGAATTAACTGTGGGGCAGAAAGAGAAGAGGTCCTAGGCATATGGTAAGGAAGGGATGACTGGTGGACAGCCAGTGTGTTCACCTGTGATACTGGGAGGAAGTGAAGAAAAGTGACAGCATGTCGGGTGGACTGCCTGTAGCAAACTTTTGGGAGGACATGGATGAGAGTTGTACATGATAAGCAGGCATAGATGAACTGCAATTTACATTTCTGGGGAGAATTCCCCATCACACTGCACTTTAAGAAACAAGAATCATGCCACATACTTTTCCTCTTTTAAGCTTGAAACAAAATTCTTTTAAA
This sequence comes from Gymnobelideus leadbeateri, assembly GCA_011680675.1. Classification (NCBI taxonomy): domain Eukaryota; kingdom Metazoa; phylum Chordata; class Mammalia; order Diprotodontia; family Petauridae; genus Gymnobelideus; species Gymnobelideus leadbeateri. Next base: position 1,098,073 of record WOXC01006915.1, on the reverse strand, counting down.
AAGCAAAGGAACAGTAATCTGCCATTCATGGGGAATGTGTTCACATGAAATATTAACTATAGATTTAAAACCATTTAAAAGTTACTTCTCATTACACCTATCCTCAAACTCAAGTGCTCATAAATGAAATGACACCTTGAGAACACTGGACCATATTTCAGAAAAATTAATCAGGTATTTCAGTGAAACTATCATGAATAAGTAGTATGCTCTCCAAGTGAACAGAGACAAACTGTAAAACTAAAAGCCTTGTCAAAAGAAATAAAAGCAATATTAATACATATATTCAAAGTCAAATTCTATCCTTTCTAATATTTTACTAAAATATAACTAAAGGTTTTTACATTTCTCAAGTAAATATGAAAATATCATTTATTTATAAAAGAAAATCTCCAAGAGGAAGATAGAAATATTAAATAACTCTCAGGCCTAGGCAGACCACTTCTAGGTCTAAAGAAGCAATAGCAGAGTAGTGGAAGTCAAAAGGTAAAAATAATCATATTGATTTTGAAACCTCTGTAAGCATTAATTTAATTACTGACATTCTAAATAAAAATTTTGTCCAATGACTTAAAAGTTGATATTCTACTAGAAAAAATTTAGCCAGATCCATATTAACATAAATGAGCCAGAAGACATGGAAAGAAGATGCAGTGAAACAGAAGGGTTCTTCGTGGAAAAGTAAATGAAGGACTTGACTGAGTTGCATGCCCAAAGGCAAAAAGAAATAGGGAACACTTATAACTACCTTATTCTGCAGTGCTCATGATAAATATAAGCAAAAAGACAACAATGAAGTCATGAGAGAAATGAGTTTGAATCATGTTATCACTTAATAGCTGTGTAACTCCAGACAAGTTGGAGACTTGGTTTCTTTGTAAAACCAAGTCTCAGTGTTGTGAGGATTAAATAATATAATATATACAAAGCACATGATGAATGCCGTCTATTACTGTTGCTGTTATTAGTATTGTGCTAGTATTGGAATCACTATGTGCTATTACTATTAACATGTATCAATATATTTTCATGCAGTCTTCTTTTTTTTTTTAAAGAAAACCATGAAGTCTAGATTACTTACCATTTTCTGAAAAGGATGAAGTAAAAGGGAAAATCTATAAAGAACTTTACAAGATTCTCCAAGACAAATTTACTTGTAGTTTGACGCTCAGTGATGTTCAGAAGTTGTATGATTCATATGGAAATGTTCTGTAAGACTTCACATGTATAACCAAAATCATTTTCTTAAGGGGTGGGAGACAGGCCAGAGGGAGGAAAATAATTTAGAACTCAAACTTTTTAAAAATAAATGTTAAAAAAATTTTAATGAAACTGGAAAATACTTAATGAAATAAAAATAAAATATTTACATGAAATTGGAAAAATGCTATTAAAAATATAAATGAAAACTAAAAATAAGTTCACATAAATAAATAGAATATGAAGTTGTGGCAAAGGGTCAGTAAAAAAAATACTGGAAAATATGATTTGGAGTTAAGAAATTCAAAGGCATTTATGACACACCTATGATGTACAAGGTACTACATAATCAAAGAACACAATAGCTAGTATACTCAGGAATGTCCCAAATATATAATGTGAATATTATTTTCAGGAAGAGAGTTGGAAGGTGGTGAAAATGGCACAAAACTGATTTTATTTTCTAAATCTTAACAGATAAAGGCTTACCATCAATAACAGATTTGGTTGTCTGAGCATCGTCAAGATCACTGACTAGACAGAGAAAAATCAACCTCCATATTGTGAGGATAAAGATGAGAAACCAGTGTGTGAATTAAAAGAGCTCCTATCAAATCTATTTAAAAACAAGCTTTTAAAGGAGGCTAAGTGGCGCAGTGAATAGAGCACCGGAGGACCTGAGTTCAAATCTGACCTCAGACACTTAACACAAAAACTAGCTGTGTGATCCCACCAAAAAGCAAACAAATAAATAAATAAACAAGCTTTTGACTCTTATAAACCTGATTTTAAAAAAGATACTGATTTTAGTTTATTTCCTGGAAAATTTTATCCAATATAAAATAGAAGCCATTAGAAGGGCTTAAATGAACTAGGAAAATACTTCATCCGGCAAACACAATCTATTTGTTTGAATGAAAGATCAACAACAGAAGAGTCAGAACAGTAGAGCCTAATAAAACAGTGGTAAGTAATGGAGAGGAAATAAGCCTGTAGAAAACTTGGCAAGAGACCAAACTAAGATCATCCTGAGAGCATCTATTATGGATACAACTAGGAGTTTTTGTTAACATAAAAAACGGGATCTGTCAATGTTTCCACAGCAAATATCAAATCACTGTTAACAGCAGAACTTTTGTACTCAGTCACCTTGTACTAAATGAGAAAGTGGATATAAAGGATTTCAGGAAGGATATGAAATTGGGAATAGTGCATGATGAAGATCAAATTTTCAAGCATTTGGGGATGAATCTTCAAGATATCTCAAAGAAACGTGAGTACTATCAATAGAATGGGAAAATCCCAGATGAAAATACTTTTTTTTTTTAAAAGGAAATAACTATGACAGACTGGATTCTTCTCAGCAATGCAGTGATATAAGTCAATCCCAAGACTCATGATGGAGAGAGATGCCTACATCCAGAGAAAGAACTAGAAAGAACAGAGTTTGAATCCTGATGGAAGCAAACTACTTGATCTTTTTCTTTTCCTTGTTTGGTTTTATTTCCTCTTTACCATTTTTCATTCCATCTAGTACAATCGGCCTCTGTAACCTGACTAATGTCTAATGTGAAAGTATTTGCAGATCCTATACTGGACTATGTGCCATCGTGGGGGGAGGGAGGGAAGGGAAATCTGAAACCCAAGGAACTATGGAATTGAATCTTGTAAACTAAAAATAAACAAACAAATTAATAATAAAAAAAGAAAGAAAGAAAAGGAAATAAGAAGACATCACCAAGTACCAATTTATATAGTCTACTTTCCCATTAGAATATAAGCAACTCGGGATGGCTAGGAGGTACAGTGAGTAGAGCACTAGCCCTGGAGTCAGGAGGACCCGAGTTCAAATGCGGCCCTGGACACTTAACACAAAAACTAGCCATGTGACCTTGGGCAAGTCACTTAACCCCAACTGCCCTCCAAAAAAGCGGAAAAAAAGGGGGGGGGGGAATATAAGCACCTTAATACCTATAGTACACAAATATAATGAAATATTACTGTGCTGTAAGAAAAGATGAAGATGATTAATATAAAGATTTATGTTAGCTCATACAAAGTGAAACAAATAGAGTGGAGGAAGTGATATATACAATGACAACAAGGAAAAAATTAAAAATAAATGTTCTGAAATTACAAAGAACAAGCTTATCCCCAAAGAAGATCTCCTTCCTCAATCCCACTACTTCAAAGAAGCTGCGGGCAAGGGGTATCCATGGGTATGGAATACTGCATGTATTGTCAGATTTGTTTTTTCAGTAGTTTGATCAGTTTTACTGATTTTTTTCCTCCTCATCCTCATTTTTCTTTTACATTTTTTTTAATGTAGGATGACACTCAAATAGAGGAAGGGATAAAACACAGGGAGAAATTTAAACAAAAACAAAAAAATCAATAATTTTTAAAATAAAAAGAATACAGGCTACTCCTCAAACTGCTTAATTCTTTATACTTATATCACCAGTAGGAAGCATATTGCTTGGTACCTACTAAGCACTTAATAAATTAAATACCTAACTGATTGACTAATTGATAAAATATTTGTGAGAATCAGCTAACTCAACCAAACACTCAATAGCCATTTATTGAGAGCCTACTATGTACCAGGTACTATGCATGGGGATGCACAGAAAGGCAAAAAAAAAAGTCCTTGCTCTCAAAGAGCTCACAGACTAATGGGGGAGCCAACAGGCAAACAATTACTTTTAATAAAAGATCTAGATAAGAGAGATTGGAGATAATCAACAGGGAAAGATGTTATAATTAAGGGATATCAGGAAAGAGCTTGTAAAAGGTAGGATATTTGTAGGGATTTTCCCCCCAGAATTTATTTATTTATTTTTAGTTTTCAGCACTCATTTCCACCAAATTTTTAGTTCCAAGTTTTCTCCCCATTTCTCCCCTATTCCCCCTCCCAAGATAGCAAGCATACTGATTACCCCTTCCCCCAGTCTGTCCTCTCTTTTATCCCCCCCATCCTTCCCCATACCCCATTGCCCCTTACTTTCTTGTAGGGCAAGACAGATTAGATACCCCATCGCCTGTATAACTTATTTCCCGGTTGTAAAAATTTTTGCATTTGTTTTTAAAACTCTGAGTTCCAGATTCTCTCCCTTCTCACCCATCCCCATTGAGAAGACAAGCAATTCAATATAGGTTATACATGTGTAGTTATACAAAACATTTCCATAGTAGTCATATTGTGAAAGACTAACTATGCTTCCCTCCATCTTATCCCATCCCCCGTTGGCCTCCAGAATATCATATTCCAAGCCCTTCAATCCTTTAATGTAGAAGCTATCAAATCTTGTATTATCCTGATTGCGTTTCCACAATACTCAAATTATTTCTTTCTAACTGCTTGTAGTATCTCCTTGACCTGGGAACTCTGGAAGATTGTAAGATGTAAAAATACTGGAAAAGCAGGTTATAAAGGACTTTAAACACCAAACAGACAGAAGTTTTCACATTTAAGCCTGGAAGCCACTGGAATTTACTGAATTGGAGCAGGGAGTTTGACATGGTCAGACCTGTACTTTAGGAAAATCATTTTGGAAGCTGAATGGAGGATAGACTAAAGTGGGAAGAGATCTGAGGTAGGCAGATCTACCAGCAAGGCTACTGCAACAGGTATGACGTGATGATAGCCTGCACCAGGGTCATGGCAGTATCAGAGGAGAAAAGGGGGAAGATACAAGAGATGATACAAAGCTAAAATCTACAAGCCTTGGCAATAGACTAGATATAGGAGTCAAGAGGAAAGAGTTAAGGATGATACCTAGGTTGTGAGTCAGGAGGATGTGGGACCCTCAACAGGGAGAAAAGATAAGGACGATGCTGGACATGTGCTGAGTTTAAGACATCTACAGGATGTATAATAGGCATCTCATATATGAGAATGAAAGTCAACAGACAGATCAGAGCTCAATAAGTATCTAACAATCATCAGCAGAGAGGTCATTCAATCCATCACAGCTAATTAGGTCACCAAGTGAAATAGTACATTTATATAGTATAAGTTTATTGAAGGTATCCTTGATAAAATAAAAAAAATAAGAAAACTAGAAGGTTATCACAAATTATTTTCTGTATAAAAGACTAGCAAATGTAAGGAATACAAGCAACAGCTATATTTATTATGTATTACAAAAAAATAAAGAATACAGGTAACAGAAAGGCTCTCATCTGATAGGATATCTTTCATGCACTTTAAGATCATATAAGATTCTTTGTTAGCTGCCACCAAAAAGATAACTTTTTCCTGTCATCTCATTTATTGATATCAACTAAGATAGAAAATAGGCATCTCTTTAAGTCAACATGGCACAGTGGGAAAAGGAATGGATCTGGGGTCAGAATGCCTCAGTTTGATCCTGACTTCGCTCACTGTGCAAATTTGGGCCAGTCACATGACCTGTCTAGGCCTCTGATTACTCCATCAAATGTAGGGGTTGGACCAGATGAACCTCAAGCTCTAAATCTGTGATCCTATTATTGTCAAAAATCATCACTGTGGATCATGTCCAACCCGGTCCAAAGGAAAGACTCCTTATAGACAGGGCCTCTAGATGTACCTTTTCACAGATGACTCTGTACTGATCTCATCAAGACCTAGAACTCTGCAGAACCTCCTCCATCAGGTCTAGAATCACTCAGAAAAGCTAGCCCAAACCAAGAGTGGGGTGGGTGCAAACTTTTGACTGAGTCCAAATTTTACAGAATAAATACTTTTATAAAGTGGATTTGTTCTGTAAAGTCGAAGCATCACAGGATTTAGAGATGGAAGGACTCTTGAGAAATCATCTCATCCAATCCAATCATTTTATGGATGAAGACAGTGAGGCCCAAAGTGACTTGCCTATGGTCACAAAGTTAAATGGCAGTCAGGATTTGAATGAACCCAGGTCTTTTTAATCCAAATTCAAGATTGTTAGTGATTGCTAAGTACATCTTACCTTCAGCTCCCTCTCAAGTCGATCAACTTCAGCTCCTAGAGTATCAATAATATTTTCACCATGCTTAAGCATAAAGATTTCTAATTCCTCAGGAGTCTTTACTTCCTGAATTTCCTGCAAAAGATTAAAGGAAAAAATAGGGAAATAAACTATTTTTAAAAGTCACAGTTATAGGGGGCAGCTAGGTGGTGCAGTGAATAGAGCATTGACCCTGAAATCAGGAAGACCTGAGTTCAAATCCGGCCTCATACACTTGACACACTTACTAGCCATGTGACCTTGGGCAAGTCACTTAACCCCAACTGCCCTCCAAAAAGCAAAAAAAAAAAAAAAATTCATATCTTTGGGGCAGCTAGGTGGCGCAGTGAGTAGAGCACCGGCCATGGAGTCAGGATGACCTGAATTCAAATCTGGTCTCAGATACTTAACACAAAAACTAGCTGTGTGACCTTGGGCAAGTTACTTAACCCCAACTGCCCTCCTTTTAAAAAGAAAAAAAAAGAAGAAAAAAGTCACAGTTATAAGCAAAGAATTAGAAGTTATCAAAAAAAAAAAAAAACATGATTCTCTCTTTAACAACATATCTAATTAAGATCTTCCCATAACAAAATACATTAAGGCCTATCCAAGGAAACACTTATTTCAAACAAAATGTGCTCTGACAAAATCGTAGCATACTAGAAAAATGTTAATCCTGTTTTTGCTTATAATTAATTATCTTTTGTTCAAACATCAGTCAGGATAAGGAAAAATAGGAATTATATGAAAACTAAGGATAATTTTTAATACATTAATTATGAAAAAAACTCTCAATATAACTTTTTATTTTTGCTTAATTCCCAAGAATCTATTTCCTCTTTCAGCATATAATATATCCTTTTATACCATAAAGCAGGGAGAAGCAACCTTTGCATGTATTGTACCAAGGCTCCGATCTCCTTCAATACAGAAGAGGTAGATACTAATCAAGTGCTCCATCTTCTAAGTAGGGCCAGCCAACAATTCTCAAAGTGGGGTGAAGGGCATGCCAATGGTAACTAGCCTGTTTGCTATCCTTGCATGTGGCAAATAGACTGTCCAAATGTTTTAAAGAGGGAACTATCCCTCCCTTGTTACTTCAACAATGGTCCTTACTATTTCTTTCTATAACTGCAAAATAGCCTGTATTCTGTAGCACACAAAGCAAAATACTCTTCAAAAATAAAAGGCTGTTTGTCCTGTGGTAAAAGAGTAAAATGAAAACATAAGTAGGCAATGAATCAAATCCTAGGTATTAACTTTGTGTTTAAGGAAAACAGGACCTAGTACTTTTAAAGTGACATATAAAGCCCAAGTTTTATTTTCAAATGCACACCTGCAAAGGGCAGCACTAGATAAAGGGTTAAACTCAAAGAGTCAGGAAGACAGGTGCTGCCTGTGAAAGTCACTTAACTCCTCAGGGCTATAGGCAGCTCTCTAAGGTTATATACATTGCAGAGAAAGTTGTCAACCTGCATCAATAGAATTTCCTCATCCAGGAGTTCATTACATCAATGAAATTATAGGTTTAGTTCCTTTCTCTATCCAATGTCTGCAAAGAACCTTTCTTCTCTTAATCTAGAATCCAGGAGTATACTTATACTATCTATGATGAAAGAAGTTTTTGTTGTCATTTTTTCTCCACTGACCTCCATGTTCTTGTATCATTTCATCAGGGTATCTTCACTTCCAGACCCAAGGATACCATATTTTACCAATAATGCAAATTAACTGACATCTATCAAATTTCTATGATATAAACTTAAGAACTAAAAGGATTTGAACTTTTATAAAAAGGGAAAGTTATCTTTATTTCTAATTTTTATCACAGACTTGATTGTAAGAAAAATAAGTTACATGAAAATTTTTAAGTAACTTACTTGCAGCAACTGGTCAAAGTCCTGTTTTTCCAAATAAGACCGGGTAACAACTTTCCCATCAAAATCTACTTCAGCCTTAAATCTGATTTTACCCATTCCCAGGTCTGTGGTTTTAACATCATGAATGGCCCTAAAAGCAAGCAAACATTTGTACACATTTAGAAAAACACACACTTTTAAAGGGTAATTAATTATAAAACCAGAATTCTCTTTTTCCTCAGTGATGAGTCACCTAGTGGGGTTGACAGCATTCATAGTTAAGTGCCCTTTGACCTTTTCTCATTTTGCAAGTGCTCAGACTTTTTTTTTAAGTATTCTATCTATTTAGCTTGTTTTGCATAGGTAGGTACTTAAAAGAAAAGATTTGGTAACAATCTATATAACCATTTGCATAGAACTTGCACATAACCCAGACTGAACTTATTAAACTATATGTGGTTTCTATCCTAAAAGTTATCACACTTTCTTCTCTTGCTCGTGGTCACATAGATAGTATGGGTCAGAGACAGGATTTGAACCCAAGTCTTCCTGATTCTAAGTCCAGCCATCTATCCAGAACACCACAAGGCAGCACTCTTTAGAATATCATTTTCTTCTAGGACACTTGTTTTTATACAAAAAAAAAAATTCCATAGCCGATCTTTCATTTAAAGTAGATCAAATACCCAGAGTTTACATAACACACATACACACATATGTATGCATATGTATACATGTATATATATGTGTACATATATATATATGCTCCATGGCCAATGAAGGAATTTGTTTTGCCTATGTATGTCTGTAACAGAGGACTGGGGGAGGGAGGAGTTTGAGGTGGGTAGGAGAAGTCCTTTCTCATTAGCGTCAGAAAGTTGGAGGGAAAGAAAATGAATCTTTTTTGGGAAAAATTAATTTAAAAAGTATTCCAGAACCAAAAGAACTTTGGATACAATAATAGCAAGATAGTTCAAAAAATAACTTTGAAGGACTAAACTATTCTGAGTATTATTAATATTCAAATCAACTAAAAAGAACTTATGAGGGAAGATGCTATCTATCTCCAGAGAAAGAACTGATAATGCATAATATGGTTTTACAGATAGATAGGTAGACAAATAAATCTGTGTCAAATGGTGGCTTCTCCAGTGTGGGGTGGGGAGGGAGACAGTTTGGAACTTGAAATATAACAAAAAATAAATGTAATTTTCTTTTTAAAGTATTCCTTCTGTAGAGCAATGCAATCTACTTATCAGAAAAACCAGATGAGAATATACCTAAGTACTACTACTGGATTTGTTATTGATATGACTTGCTCCTGAAGTTATTGAACACCAAAGCCCAAACTGACTTACCTGTTAAAAAAAAAAGGGGGGGAAGGGGGTAGATGCTATATTTAGCAGATATCTAGTGTGAGAAAAAGAATGGATGATTTAATATTCATCATTGGACAAGTAATACATAAGAGAAAGAAGAGAAAATCTTATTTGTATTAAAAATTTACATAAAATATTTAACTATTTTTCATGCAATACCCTAACATAGTTTTTGGTATTATCTATACAAACATTTAAGTAGCAGAGTAATAGTAGAACATATTCTGAAATACCTTTTTTAATTGAGACCCGCATACATATAGACTAAACTCTGATATAAAACTGCACAAAAATTTACATGAAATCACATCTGAGACATATATTCATCATTCCCTCTTTAAAATAAACTCATGAATCTTGATTCTTAGCCAAAAATTATCAAATTCATCCAGTATTTTAATTCAGTAACAGTTTACTAGATATTGACTTCTTCGATTTAGTTTATTACCAGGTAAAAAAGACATGAAAAAATGTAGTATAAACATTTGAAACAGTGGCTATTATAATCTCTCTCATGACATGAACAGCAAGAACAGCTGTGACAGGGCTGGGCATTCTTACTGAATTATAATAATCGATTTCACTGCCTTAACATGTGTGCTGAAGGTCTACTTAGAAGTGCTTTCTCACTACACCATTACAAACACAACCTCTCAACATTTTACACAGTAATTATTTGGATTTCCTGAAGGCACCATCATAGATTTTTTCATTTGGATTGATTAAGTCACCAAGTCTAATATTGAATTTAACACTATACAACTCCCATCTACAGACCATTCTCAATCCATTTAAGTAATCGCATTTACTTCAAGGTTGGACAGAGCTCAGAACACAAACCAAGTAATTTGTTAACACCAATCGAGGTGCTTTACTTCCACTAAAACTAAGTTCAGTTTTTAGAATTTTAACTTTGGAACTGATTTTGGAAACTGTTTACTACAAGAAAGGCATATTCATATTTCATAGCTAACAAAACAACATATATTTATGTTATATCTCCAGGTAACTCTCCATCTTCCTCAGCAGCTCTGCTTGGTTTTGTCTACAGGGAACATCATACCTGAAACATGATACCTAAAATCTCATCATCATACTGACTTCATTTTTGATACTTAAGTCCCTCAGTTGCTTCTCCCCTCAGACTGCAGGACCAGAGGGTGGAGCAATAAACTCCTCCCAAACCTTGCTTTATAAAGGGCTCAGAACTTTCAGAACTTTCCAAGTAACTCCATTTTCCATCAGCAGCTATGCTTGGTTCTAATTGCACAAAACATCATGCTCCTATTTCAGCTTCCTTTGGTGTGCTGTCTTCCTCCATTAGATCATAAGCTCCTTGAGGACAGGGACTATCTTTCTTTTTCATTATTAGCATCTGAAGCTAAGTGCTAAGTGTACTAAGTGTACAGCCAACACACTAAGCAGGTGCTTAATAAATGTTTACTTAATCAACTTAAATTGAAATGAGTAAAAACTTAAGATTTTTTTGAGATGACCAGAAATGTCAGTCTCCCAGACATATAACTAGCTTTGCCACTACAGAAATGTTTTTAAAATATCAAAATGTACTATTGTGTTTCAACAAAAAAGTTATGTCAGCCTCTCTTCTGTCCCCCTAATCATAAATACTTCTGAAAGATGTTTAAATAGCTTTTTTATTATGAATTTGACAGGCAGTAAAAATATGATCATTTCCACATATAAATAACAGAAAGAGAACTGCATACAAAACTGTGAATATCTCCTTTAGGCACACTTAGTTTTTTTAAGCATATAATAAATTTAACATGATAAATTTATATTACTATCCAATACTATCTTGAGCATGTGTATCTCTTTCTGAACTTTCCACTGCTTTCTTTTGTGTACTTTACAAATGTTTCATTAATGATCTTTTCTTTTTGGTCTATTATCACCCCTCTCAAAGCTTTCTCCCCAAAACAAAATAAGAGTAATGATAATAATAATAAACATCCTCCCTTTTAACAACAAAGTATAATCAAACAAAGCTGATACACACCTTGGCAAGTGTCAGAAAACGTCTCGTCTCGGGGCGGCTAGGTGGCGCAATGAGTAGAGCGTCAGCCCTGGAGTCAGAAGGACCTGAGTACGGATCCAGCCTCAGACACTTAACACAAACAAAAACCTAGCCATGTGACCTTGGGCAAGGTACTTAACCCCAATTGCCCTCCCCCCCCCCCAAAAAAAAGGCAAAAAAAGAAAAGAAAATGTCTCAGCCTGCCCCTACAGTCTATCACTTCTGTTAAGAGGTGGGAAGTATGATTCATCTCTGAACAGGTCATTGCATTGATTAGATTTTTTTTAAAAACTCTTTTAAAGTTGTTTTAATTTACAATGTTATTGTATAAAGTCTGTTCAATTTTGCTTACTTCACTTTACATGAATTCAAATAAGTCTCAGGTTTAAAAATCCCATCACATTCATATAATATTTTGTCCAGACATTCTCCAAATGATGGATACCTCAATTTCCAGTTCTTTTCTACACAGAATACCACTATAAATAATTTTATACATGAGTCTTTTCCCTCCTTCTTAGATGTCTTTGGCGTATAAACCTAGTATTATTATCATCCCTAAGTCAAAGGGACCCTAAAGTCAAATAGTTTAGTGATTTCTTTTTTTAGAATGATTACAACACCAATTCACAACTAAACCAAGAGTGCATCAGAATGCTGATGGTTATACAGCCTTTTCTAATAACTGGAATTCTCCTTTTTTTTTTGTCATTTCTTCCTATCTGCTGAATGTTAGGTGAAAGTGAAGGGATTGTTTTGCTTTGCATTTCTCTTATTATTAGTGATATGGCTTGTTTTTTCATGGTTATCAGTTTTTTATTCTTCTGAGAACTATTTGTTTATATCCTTTTGACCACTTATCTAATGGAAAATAGCTTTTGGTTTTACATATTCATTAGTTGTCTACTTACCTTGGATATCAAACCTTTATCAGAGATATACAATGAAAACTTTTCCCCAATCAACTGCTTCCTTCTTATGCCAATGATGTGTTAATTTTGTTTGTGCAAATATTTTTTAATTTCATGTAATCAAAAGTATCATTTTAATCTTTTGCAACTGCCTCTAACCTTTGGTTTTGTTTTTAAAAATTCATGCTTTGAGGCGGGTAGGTGGCGCAGTGAGTAGAGCGTCGGGGGCGTCGGCCCTGGAGTCAGAAGGACCTGAGTTCGGATCCGACCTCAGACAACCCACAAACAAAAACCTAGCCGTGTGACCTTGGGCAAGTTACTTAATCCCAACTGCCCTCCGAAAAGCAAAAAAAAAAAATAATAATAATAAAAAAAATAAAAAAAATTCATGCCTTACCTACAGCTGTGAAAGGTACGTGATCTGTTTCTCTCAATTTTTTTTTTTAATGGTAGGATCTTTGATATTCACGTCATTTACCCATTTTGATATCTTACTATGGAATTTTACTGTGGTATGCATTTTACTATGGAATTCAGTGTAAGATGTTAGCCTAATTATTTCTGCCAGAAATTTTCCAGTGTTTCTCATCACAAAGAGAGTTCTTTCCTAGGTTTACATTTTTTTGGATATATCAAACACTGGTTTGAGTTTAATTATTTCTGATTCTTCCTCTGTGCCATAATTTCCAGTAATATTTTTTTTACCATCTTCATCTTCAAACTGAAGTCATCAAGTATCAATCTATACGATGACTTGGTTTGGACAATGTAAATTTGTCAATTCCAAGAAATTTTCTACCTCCAAATCTTCCACAAACACTGGTGCATCTGCTAAATTACCTTTTTAAAACTTATAAAAAATTAATTTTCATTGTCACCTTTTGCTTTTACACAGTCACTTTCCCTTAACTCTACCATCTACCCAACTAAAGCCTTACTCATAACTAAGAAAACCATTCAAATCAATTAACACAGTAACCCATCCAATAATGTACACATTATTCCATATCTGAAATACCCACTTCTCTACTGAGAGGAAGAAGCTGTATTCACTTATCAGCTCTCTGGGATCAAGGCTGTTCAGTTCATCACAGTTCACCTACTTTTTAGTGTTAGCATCATTTACACCACTGTCTACACTGGCCTCCTTTACTTTCTCCACTCTGAACCATTTCACTTTTACGTTTTTTGCTTAGCCCTTTCCCAATCAATAGCACCATTTTTTTCCTGCTTGTAAAGAGTGCTGCTTTTTTGATGCAATAATTCCATCACATTCATATAACATATCTATGCTTTTTCAAAAGATATGCTTTATGACACTGATCTTCTAAGGGTATATGACCAGTGGTTGGATCACTGGGTATGAACAATTTAGTAACTTAATTTTTACACAATTTCAAATAGTGTTCTTGAACAACTGGACCAATTCACAGCCTCACCAACAATGTATTAGTGAGTAAGCTGTCATTATATTAATAATGTTCATTTGTTTGTTTTGCTTGTATACTCAACATATATAAGGCAAGCAAGAGTACCAAGTGTTCCATGAAATGATATTACTTGTTGCCTTTGGGTACATGATAAAACCAATATGCTACCTCTTGTTTCCTAAAGAGAACCTGTGAGCCAATCTTTCATTTATCTGCAATTATCTTAGGATGTCAGATTTCATTTAGAAATATTGATATGGATCAGTTCTTCCAGTGGTATATCAACTAACTGATCATTGGACAACTCATCTCACTTAATAATCAATAAACATTTAATGTATCGATAATAAAATTAATGTTACTACATGATTCTAATCACCCTCTGTCACCATTCACACTACCCTGCCAACATTACTATAGATTCATAGGGGGCCACACAAAACTAAGGACCATTTCATTTTTTTGTTTGATTGTTTCATGGGTTGCCATGCCCAAAGAATACTTCATTTAATGACCAACCAATAGGTGATAAGCTTCTCAGTACTTAGCTACCAAACACATCTTACTACTGGGACAACACCTGAAATTCTTACAGCTCAAAACAATCCTCTAGAACTCATGTTCTGCTGACATGCCCTTCAGAATGAGGTATGGCAATGGGACTTTTGTCAAGTTGTTGTATTTATAAAGTTAGAATCATAATTAAAATTTAATTTAAATTGCTTAAAATGTTAAAATTCCATATTAAATGGAGTTAGCTACTGTGCTAGCTTTCATCATCATGCCACCTAAAACCTCCTTAACTCAAAAAATGTAGAATCAGAGAAAAAGGACGACCCTTAAAGTTCCTAAGGGATCATGTAGCATATTCAACTGGTTTCAAACAGGGTTGTGCCTAGCTATTCCAGAAGTGAGGAATCTGTAATCTTAAAGCCACATGTGGCCTTCTAGATTCTTAAGTGACTGAATCCAAATTTTACATAACAAATTCTTTTGCTTTTATTAATACATTTTGTTTGTATTTTTATCATTTTATTTTTAAAATGAACTTATTTAAAGTACCACAGGATAAAATAAGTTTCAATAAAATAATCCTTCTAGATTGACCAACATAATTAGAACATTAATAAACCATAAGGGCTAAATTGCCAGCAGCTACACTGATTCTTTAGTTCTAACTTCCCGTCTGACTGGCACCATTACCATATGAGGCTGGTTGATGAGATTTGATTGGGGCTGAGTACACCAGTCTGTTATCAGCTTTTGAAAATGATGCACTGTGTTTCTCTTTAAAGAGGAATTTGTGAATAGTTCACAAATTTTTTATTTTTGTCTACTTAACAGCCTTTCATGTCAAAGAAGAACAAGAGAATTCTGAAGGAAGAAAACATTTTTCTAATGAGAATTGGGAACTGCAATATTATCTTGTTTCTGCTAAAGATAAGATGATTTGCTTGCTTTGTGATACTGCATTATCAGCATTAAAGAGATTCAATGCTCATCAGCATTATAACACTCATAAGGACCACAAATATTTTAAATAAGTGAGAGAGGTACAAAAGGTTGTATCACAGAAGCTAAAAGATTAAAAGCAAAAGCAAAGACAATTCATTCAAGCAGCAACAAGAACTGAAAATAATGCCACAGAAGAAACTTATAAAGTACTTATATAATCTGGAAAAAAAAGGAAGCCATTCAGTGATGAATAAATTCTGAAAGAATGCATTGTCAAAGTTGTATGATGCTAGGGGGCGGCTAGGTGGCAAAGTGAGTAGAGCGACGGCCCTGGAGTCAGAAGGACCTGAGTTCGGATCCGGCCTCACACACTTAAAGCACACACACAAAAAACCTAGCCATGTGACCTTGGGCAAGTTACTTAATGCCAATTGCCCTCCCAAAAAAAAAAATAAAACAAAACAAAAAAATTGTATGATGCTTAGACCCCAATAATGTTTGAAAGTACAAACAACTGCCTTTTTCAAGGAGAACCATAACTGATATGCGACATGAATTCGCCTTCAACTTAACAGAACCTCACATAATAGCTCAAAAGAAAAACATACTATTCAATTGCTTTGGATGAATCAACTGATACTACTGACTCAGCATAGATTTAATACTTCATTTGGGGTCATAACAGAAGATTTTCTTTGCTACGAAGAGTTACTTGCTTTGGATACTCTTATGAACAGAATACAGGGAACATATCTTCAACAGTTTTCAAGATAAAGGTCAAGAAACTGGACTGCATTTGGCAAATTTAGCGAGTATATGTAAAGATGGAGCATATTCCATGACAATAAAACAAGAGGATTTACTGTGCAGATAAAAAAAGTATTAACAGATCCAGATGCTCTCATTTCTTTTCATTGTATCTTGCATCAGTAAAATCTCTGGGCTAAAGCTATTTTAAATGACACTTTGCAATAAGTTGTAAGTATTGTTCACCATATATATTCACGCAAATGCAACACAGCATCATCAGTTTCATAACATGCTAAAGTTGAACAACAAGGTATTCAGTGTGCATTTGCTGTATCATTTTAAAGTGCACTAGCTATCGATGGGACAGGCATTAGCCAAAATTTTATCTTTGCAAGAATAAATAGTTAAATTTTATGATGAACAGAATCAACACTATGAATTATTGAAAGAAGAGATATATAGGAATGCTACATTTCTGTGTGATATCAAATCACAATGACTTGAATATTTCTTTGCAAGATAAAACTAAGTTGGGGGCGGCTAGGTGGCGCAGTGAGTACAGCATCAGCCCTGGAGTCAGAAGGACCTGAGTTCGGATCCAGCCTCAGACACTTAACACGCACAAACAAAAACCTAGCCGCGTAACCTTGGCCAAGTTACTTAACCCCAATTGCCCTCCAAAAAAACCACAAAAAACCACACAAAAAAAACTAAGTCTATATATATGTGGCAAAAAATCCAAGCATCAAAAGGAAATTTCAGATAAACATTTTCCCCACTTAGCAAAGTTCACTGATAAGCAGGATGATATATGCAAATCATCTGAAGAATATGCAGCTGTTAGAGACCTACTAATTGGAGAATACAATGAAAGGTTCACTGACTGAGAATCAAGAAATCACACTCAAATTAGCATTTCAGTCTCACCTAGTTGATGTCATCAAGGCACCTAAAGAACTACAGACTGAATTGATTGAGCTCTCAGCAAATGACATTTTAAAGTCACTTCTGACGCTAAGAAAGATCCAATTGAAATACAGAAAAATGTAGTAGAATACCCACACCTTAGGCAACATGCCCAAAAAATTATTTCTTGCTTTTCAACCAATTATTGCTGTGAATTTACATTTCTCCTACCTAACCCAAATCAAGATGCCCTTAAAGTCACAAGTGACTGATATCCATATAGAGGATCAACTGAAACTGTGGCCCTCCATGCTGCAACCAAATATTCAAAAGCTTTCTAACAAAAGGTTAGTTAAAATTAACAGAGAGTTTTCATTTTTGAAAATATTAAGTACATAGTAGTTAGATTTTTACAAAATAATGTACATTTTCAAGTATATCTAATTGAATTTTTGTGAATGCAGCCTTATTTGATTATGGCTAAATATTAATGCAGGCTCCCAAATTAAAAAGTTTTCCCAACTTGTAAAGGTTCCCCACTCCTGGCCTAGACCATTTCAGAAAATTTTATTAAAAGCTCTAAGCAATGAGGTTCTACAGTCTCTCTTGAAAATGTAGTAATTAGTGGTTCAAAATATAGATATATATGGATATATTTTCCCCATTTTTTACTTTGCTTAAAAATATAAAATTTGCTAGACCTAATAAAAGAATTCTTACCTTACTGATGGGTCATTTTCCAATAGTTCAGTCAGGCGCTGCACTTGCTCAGGCTGGATTGATCGCCCTAAAAGTGCTTCTGAGTTTGTGTAGATGAGAAATGTTGATACTGCTCCTAATAAGGTTCCCACACCTAAAGAACCCAGGCTGTCATAGACTGGATTGCCTAAATAAATTGTATTTTAAGTTAGTAAATTTATCACCTTATGTTGTCAGACAAATCACCCTTTGTGTCACTGGAGTTCAGGGGACAAAAGACAAAACAATTTAAATTTACAGAATGTTGTAAGTTCTATAAAAATACTTTCTTCATATCCCTGGGAAAATGTGAATATTAATGCTCCCATTTTACAAATGAGGAAGGTGAGAGTCAAAGTGCTTAATGTAGATGTCTAGAAAATATCAGAACCCTAGCTTTCCAACTCTGAATCTTTCTACTATACCACAGATGCTATAGGAAACTGGGTGATACAAAGTTCATTCCTGATTTTCTAAGTAAACTGTTTTAATGAAATTCACTAAAAGCTACAATTTTATCATAAATAGGGTTTCTATAACTTCAAGAATTTTGCAAAAAGGAGTTATAAGAATTCATCAGTCTCAGTCTATTTCTTACTTCGTGGGAGAGAGCTGAAACACTTTCCCGTAAAATACACAACATAAATATTAACAATACTAAGAGGGTGAAAATTTCTTTGAATACTTATTAGCAACATATTATTTCTTCTTCCTTTGAAGTGTAAAATTATCATGAGAAAACCCAGAAGTTTAAGAAAATAACTACTTTGCCACTTTTACAATCTACGAATATATAGGAAATATTCAGATAACCAACGCAAGCACCAATAAATACATTTTTATTTGTTATAACTAATTTAATAAATCTTTTATGACTGGGATAATAGTTTTCTTCCATACAGATGAGATTATTTTCAGTCACAAATTTAACCTTTTTGATGGAACAGAAAAAAACTCAACTTTGTTTATTTATTAAATAATCTTTGATTTTTCATAGCAGTCCTAAAACTTAGTAAAAGTGCACTAAAAAGTAAAGCTGCATACTTATGTAATACTATGCTGGAGTTCACCATTTCCTTACAAACTTAAACTCTTGTAATCTGTCTTCTGCTAAGACCACTCTGGAACTACTTTTTAAATTCATATACTCAGATTTACACCAATTGTTCTTATGAACTACCCAATTATCAGTAAGTATCTTAGACATAAGTTTTGCATTTTACATTTATAAAAAGTAAATAGTCTGTCCTTAATCTTTGAAATCAGTCTTTAGTATGTAACTTATGTTTCTCTTGGCTCTCATAGGTCAAATCTTCTATCAAGTTCAGGTGTAATTTTTAACAGTCATGAAAGTCTGACTGTTGATCAAATGTCTATTTTTTTTTTTTCATTCAGGAATATGCTTCACTTTGTGGGGTATGATATTTTCAGTCACAGCCCCGGTTCTTTTGCTCTTTGATATATAATGTTCCAAGATCTGTGGTTCCTTAATGTCTCTGCTGCTAAGTCTTATGTGATTTTAATTGTGGCGCCATCATATTTAAATTGTTTTATTGTTGTTGATTTTAATATTTTATCCCTGAGGGGTGGCTAGGTGGCACAGAGAGTAAGAGCGCCGGCCTGGAGACCCAGGATGGGTCCCGGCCTCAGAAAATGAGCACCCACGCATAAATATTGACTGGCCATGTAACCTTGAGCAAGTTACTTAACCCCAACTGCTTTTAAAATATACATATATATTTTATCCCTGAGGTGGGGGCTTCAGAACTTGACTATAATATTCCTATGAGTATTCCTCATAGGATCTCTTTTAAAGGGTGAGCAATGGATTTTTTCTATTTCTACTACTCCCCTCCCCTTGTTCTAATGCTTCAGGACAATTTTATTTAATTATTTCTTGTATTATCATACCAAGATTCTTTTTTTGATTATAGCTTTCAATTAGAATGATTATTTTTATGTCTTCTCTTCTTGATCTATTCTCCAGATCTGTTGTTTTTCTTATAAGATGTTTCACTTTCGGGGCGGCTAGGTGGCGCAGTGAGTAGAGTGTCGGGCCTGGAGTCAGAAGGACCTGAGTTCGGATCCGACCTCAGACACTTAATGCACACACAAATAAAAACCTAGCTGTGTGACCTTGGGCAAGTTACTTAACCCCAACTGCCCTCCGAAAAAAAAAGAAAAAAAAGATGTTTCACTTTCTTTTCATTATTCATATTTTAATTATTTTTTTAATTTTATTTATTTGTTTTTAGTTTTCAACATTCACTTCTATACAACATTTTTTTTGTTTTGCTTTTTGGAGGGCAATTGGGGTTAAGTAACTTGCCCAAAGTCACATGGCTAGGTTATTTTGTTTGTGTGTTAAGTGTCTGAGGCTGGATCCGAACTCAGGTCCTTCAGACTTCAGGGCCAGTGCTCTACCCACTGCGCCACCTAGCGGCCCCTGTTTATTTCTTGATGTCTTACAATTTTGCTGGCTTCATCTCACCCAAGTCTAGTATTCAAGGTGTCTTTTTCTTCTTTAAGATTCTGGACTTCCTTTTCTAACTAGTTGACTTTTCTTTCATAATCTTGTTTTTCTTGGATTTGACATCTTTTGTCATTTGATTTTTAAAGTCTTCTTTTAAGATTTTCTACAAATTTTGTTTGGGCGGATGACCATTTGACATTACTCTTTGGGGGAGAAGGGGGTTTTCTTTGCTTCAATATCCTACTCAGAAGATTAACCCCAATCTTCTCTGTTCCCATAATAGTTTTCTATGGTTGGATTCTTTCTCCTTTGCCTGTGCAATAGCTTAATCACCTTAAGCCCTAGGGTGTGGGAGATGGTGCCTCTTTCCCCAGATCTTCAGTTCTCCCCTCTAGCCTAGAACCAAAGCCACTTCACAGCACAGTTGGGTCTGGCATTCCTTGTCAGCAGATGTTCCCTTGATCTTTCCAGGCTTACATGCCCAATTTCCCTCACTATCCCAGAGGTAAAAGTTCCTGCCTCTGGGGCTGAGGCAGCCTTCCAAACCAACTAACCCCAGAGCTTGCTCCTTGTTATTCAAGCAAACCCTAGCCTGGAGGTGTTTATTCTTCACCGGAACCAAACCTCTGATTCCTCTTCTGATATTCTCAAATTGGCCCATGAAGGCCCTGTTGTGCCCCTATTCTTATTTATTTTTACACCACCACCCCACTTTAGGGTGAAGGTGTTACTTTATCTCTTTTGTGGGGAAAAATCTCAAAAGCTTGTAATTTCCTGACCTACTCTACCATCTGCCTAGAATCCTCTCTAGTCCTCATCCTTCTTGACCCTAGACTTGAAAATGCTGAACTTCCTATTTCTCCCCTGCCTTCAAAATCCTACTGGTTCTCTCTTCACTTTTTTTCTTCCCACTTCTCTTTATCGTTTATTGCTTCCTCACACCCACCTCAAGGCAGGCATTCAAGAAGGGTTTGTCTGTTTGTAACCTCTTCTCTCTATAGCCTCTTCCTCTGTTCATTCACACTCACAGATTCAACTATCACATCTATGAAGATGGCTCCCCAAACTCTCAGTCTGCCCTCACTCCTAAATCTCTGGACTCACCTTTCCTATGGCCTACAGGACACCTTTGTCTGAATATCCCTCAAACAACAGTGTGTCCAATACTGAATTTGTCTTCTTTTTCTGTGTCCCTGCCAAAACCTACTCCTCTTCTTTGACTTCCCTATTTGAGCACTTAAGATCCTAAAAGTCACTAAGTCTTATTACATTTCTACCTCTAAAAGAGCTGTTACATCGATCCTTTCCTTTTTAATTCCTAATGTTACCCCTAGGCAGCTAAGTGGCACAGTGGATTGAGTGCTGGCCTGAAATCAGGAACATTCATCTTCCTGAGTTCAAATCTGGCCTCAGACACTTATTAGCTATATGACCCAGGACAAGTCACTTAACCCTATTTACCTAAGTTCCTCATCTGTAAAATGAGCTGGAGAAGGAACTGGTAATCCACTCTACCGAATGGGGTCACAAAGAGTTAAACACAACTGAAAAATGACTTAATGTTACACTCCCGGTTTAGGCTTTCAGTGTCTTTTGCCTAACCTAATGCAATAACAACAACTGCCTTTGCCATCACCTCAGCCTCTAGTCTAATCCAAACTACAGAGTGTCTCTATGACCTAGATGAAGCTGATTTTCCAGTTTTAGCTCACAGCAATCTGTATCTATCTTGCACTCCAATAAACCTGCAACAATCACTTGTTTTTATTTTTCTGTTTTTCCCATCTCTGTGTCTTTGCTTCAGTTATTCCCTATCCAATGCCACCTTCCCCATGGCTGAAAATCTTACTTATCTTTCAAAGTCTCAGTTAAAAGGACACCACCCTCCTTCAGGTTTTTAAGGTCCATTCTAGACAGAAGTGATATGCTTCTCCTGCCAACTCCCAAAATCCTTTGCCACCCCTTTTGTGGCACTGATCATGCCTTATCTTGTAGTACTGGTTATACCTTTATACAAGTCTTGTCAAAATGAGCTAGCGAAAGCTTTTAAGGATATCTTTAGTCAACAGTTTCAGAAAATGTCACTGTATTTATTTTTATCTCAGCATGTTTAACCTGTAAAATGTAATTCATGTGAAATAATCATACTACTAGAGCAAAGAGAAATTCTTATATATTTGACTGCAGAGATTTATGTTAAGTCAGGTAGAAAGATCTTTAATAAAAGTAGTTCTGTTCATCAAAGACAAATTATAAGCTTTTTAAAAACTGTGGCTAAGTGATCATTTGGATCAAAAAACAACTCGTCAAGATGCAATTAGATGAACAAGCTCCAGCAATACTCCTAAAAATGTTTTAAGATGTATACTGTCACAGAAAAATTTAGATACAGCAATTTTTAAGAAAAGTAGACCTAGGGAAGTTGATCATACTATAATTACTTTAAATATTAGGGGGATAAGTGAAACAATTGGGGGGGTGTATTTCTACTAAAATCCTAATATATTCATTCTCTCAGTAGTTCTTTAGTGGGTAATATTCTTTAATAAATACTTATATAAAGGGACACATTTGGAAATGAATGGGATAGTAAAAATTATCAATAACTTCTAAAAATGCAATAAAAATTAAATTGTTTTTGGTAACTGTAGGGTACTTAATATTCACACTTAAAATACTATTTTCATTTGATAACTGGTATGTAAATAAGATATAATAGCACAAAGTAAGAATTTTACTTGCTAATAAAAATAAAATTTGACACAAAAAGAATTTCTAGGCGTTATCTTCAAACATCTAATCTGACCATGCTATGTGAATGAAGGCAGAGGTAACTAGGTTGAGAAATACAAGAGATATACTTCTAGGCAATAAAAGAAGTACAAAGACTAAAGAGGCTTCTTAATGGCTACAGAATAAAATGTCTATATATCTATTACTAAAGTTCAAAATCAGCTTAAAAAAGAAAAAGGAAAATTGATAAAAATCTAGTTGCCTACATTTAAAATGACCTTAAAATTTTACTTAAGGGGAGGCTAGGTGGCGCAGTGAGTAGAGCGTCGGCCCTCGAGTCAGAAGGACCTGAGTTCAGATCCGACCTCAGACACTTAATGCACACACAAATAAAAACCTAGCCGTGTGACCTTGGGCAAGTTACTTAACCCCAACTACCCTCCAAAAAGAAAAAAAAATTTTTTTTACTTAAATAAATTCCCGGGGGTGGGGGGAAGGAACAAAGGTTATTAAACTCTAAGACTTCTCCAAATCTCCCTCCTCTACTTTTTTAAGCTCTCTGAGGTCCCTTCCAGCTCTAAACTACTATGATTCTATTACATTGTAAAAGCATTTGTTTTTACATACCTATACACTTATGTATGTTTTGGGTTTTGCTTTTTTCTCTCTCATTATTCCATCTAATTATTACTGTGCATCAACACAAAACATAATCAGTAAATCAACAAGGATTTATTAGGCGCCTACTATGTGCCAGGCCCTGCACTAAATATACAAAGAAAGGCATAAACAGTTCCTATTCTCAAGGAGCTCACAGTCTAATGAGGGTGACACTATGCAAACAACTACTAACAAACAAGAAAGACATACAGACAGACGGACAGATGGAAGGATATACACACACATACACACACAATTGGAGATAATCAATAAATGGGATTTTGTCTGAGAAGCCAGGAGGCAAAAAAAAAAAGAGAGCATTCCAAAACACATATTTATTATATTTAATAGTTTACAATGATTCCATTCTCATTAACTGAACATTCTGACTATTTTTTTGGTTTGTGTGTTTTAAACACTAGATTTCAAGTCAAAAGGCCTACATTCAGGCCTTAGTTCTATTGCTTACTATTTAAATGCCTTACTAACTGAGGGACCTAGAAGTCACTAAGTCTCAATTTCCTCATCTACAAAATTAGGTTAGAACAGATAAGTCTATTAGTTCCCTTGTAATTCCCTACATAATTCTATGAATCTAAAAACTAGATATGAATTTTTTTAAGGAATTACTGTTTTTATTTTGAGCTACTGAATAAATAATTATAGAAGGGTTTTATAATATGTTATATACTACCAGATAGGATTCATTTACAGTACCACAAGCAGTGTATATGTTTATCGACAGCTTTTATCAATACTGAGGATTAACATTTATTTTTGTTTTTAAGAATTTAACAGAAATGAAATACCTTAAACATACTTTTAATTGATATGTATAGCACGACTATACATTTTTCTATATGATGATGATTTATGTCAGAAAGCATAAGGGACCTTACTCATTATCTTTGGACACACAAAATAGGATTTTATCACTGAATTCATGTACTTATATTAATTCTTCATATATTTTTGGATTTCTAAAACCAAAACCTATAATTTTATTAGCAAAGAGGCATGTTTTTTAATAAATGTATACCAGTAATGTTTCCTACACATTTTACCAATTGTGCTTTTCCTCTGGTATTTAACATATTATTAATAATAGCTAACATTTATATAGCAATTACTATGTGTCAGGCACTGGGCTAAGCACTTTATAATTATTATTTCATTTGATCCTCACCACCAACACTACAAAGTAAATGCTATTTTTATCCCTGTCTTATAGGTGAGGAAACTGAGGCTAACAGAGATTAAGTCACTTTCTGAGGGATCACACAACCAATAAATCTCTGAGGCAGGATCTGAACTCTAGTTTTCCTGACTCCATACACAGCACTTTCTCCAGTGTATTACCTAGCTGCCTATTATGCAATATCTAATTTTTATATATTCAAAGAATAAGATCAGATTTGCTAGTATCCGTAGTTACCAATGTTTTACTTAAGACAACATAAAAAATGTTAATAACAAATTAGAATACCTCAGGATTATGAAATAAAGTAGGGCAATATTTTTATACATCTCACTTTACAACAGATAAAAGGAAAACAAGATCAGTTTTACAGAAAGTCTACTGCTGACTTTCCTAAATCTATCCTAAATATGTCACCACTAGTAACAGCATCCTATTCCATAAGGCTGGGGTTCTTAAACTTTTTTTATCACAGACCCCTTTGGGGAAACTTATGAACCTCTTCTCAGTTTTTAAATACATAAAATAATACACATAGAATTACAAAGGAAAACATTTATACTAAATTACAGTTACAAAACTATTTTTTTTAAATAAGTTCATGGACTCAGTTAAAATGCCTGCCATTGAAAGAGGCATTTTATAACCTGTAATAAAATAATCCTATGCTTTAAAAAAAATGTATATACTGGAAAATATTTTTAAGCTGTTCAACCAAAATCATCTTTAAATTAGGAAATTAGTTACCTGTTAAAGAAGTCAGACCCATACAAGCAGATGCTAGGGCTACTCCTAAGACTGCTGCAGCATCCTCCAATAATACCACATTTGTACTGGGATCACGACTTTCTCTTACTTAATTATTTGAAAATGAGAAAAAACAAAAGCGAAACCTTCAGAAATCTTAACTGGGCACAGCATTTAAATACATATTCTAAAACTGAGGTACAAATAGGATAACATTTATAAAGATATACAGAATTCTCCATATTGGACAATAAGACTTTTTTAGTTTAAATGTAAATACTGGCTTATACAATTATAATTCTACAAGAATTTATTAAATACCTACTATGTACAAGGCACTATGCAGGGCCATGGAGATACAAAAGAACAAAACAAAAAAAAAAGATTTATATCAAAATTTATAAGGTTTAATTGAAACAACAGTCTACTTACAGATGATACTAGACTACATTCTTATGCACACCTATATAAGGAATATATGACCACCAATAAGCTTATTTTAAGTTAATAGAAGGATAAAGAAGTAACTGATCTAGTTTGTAAGAAACGTACCATACTTGTAAAATGACATTCCTTTAGCTTGAGCATTCCGGCGAAGTTCATTTACAGCAACAAGGAGAGTTGCTGAAAAGAAAAGAAAAGCAGCCTCAGACATTTAACACAAAACTAGCCATGTAACCTTGGGCAAGTCACTTAACCCTAACTATACTGCCTTCCCCACTCCAAAAAAGAAAAAAAAAGCATTCATGTAAAATGTGCCTGTAGTTGCACTCTACAAATAAGAACAGAGAAGTTTACCATGCAGTGAGATCAATTTCACACAAGGACCAGAGAAGAAACATAAGAATATGACTAGCACATAAACTGAATGAACATAGAATTTTGCATGGCAAAGAACTAGATGCTGTCACATAGCTGAAGCTTTCAAAGGGAATATAAAATCATGCTACAAAACTGTTCCCTAATTAATAATTGTGCTAAGCACCTGAATCTAATCAGTCCTTCATACTTTCATATTCAATCTCTACTATATTACTTAGCATGTATTATATGGGACCTTAGGCAGGTTATAAATGCTATTATTGTTATTACTATTATTATTGTAACTTAATGAAGAGCAGATACTCATATCTCTTACATCCTGTAGAGGCCCGATATTCATAGGAGGGCTTATTAATGGAGCACCATGCAAAGCAGAAACTCAATAAAAAGTTAGCTAAAGGCCAGCTAAGTTTGGAAAAACTATTCTCAGGACGTTAAGGAGCTAAAAATTTCCTAAAATATAATTAATTTGTAGGAATAACAATGTATTTTGTGAGAGTGCATACCTCCTTCAGACACCAATGATCCTGCTAAAATACAATAAGCCTAGAAAACAAAAATTTTTAAAACAAAGCATGAATATTTCAGTGAACAACCAAGTCTATTTATCAGTTTTGTAAAACCTAAAAATGGAACACAGATTTTAATTCCAACAGACTATTTAGGTCTCTATATAAAACTAATCAACTAAGTATCATGAAATATATAATGCTTGCATGAAGGAAAATGCCCTTCAAACAAAAGTTTTAGAAACTAATTACATGTTTGATTTTTATTTCAAAATTTTTCAAGAGGATGACTTTAAAATTTTGGCCTTGTCAAATTAAATTTATTCAGAAAGCTTGACATAATAAAGGTAGATATAAAAATACCACTTACCTATTCAAAAACTATTCTATAGATCCGGAAGACCTAGACAAAAATACCAGCTTTGCCATTTACTACTTGTCACTTTATCTCCCCAGGCCTTACTTTTCTCATATGTTTCAGATCTACCAGGGATCCTATATGCCTCAAGTACCTGTCTGATCATGGGCAGCCAGGTAAGTTTCAGATGGAAGAGGCAGAGTAGATAATCTTGACATCTAGTGGTATTCTAAGTGGGTATTTTAAAGGGTTAAGGAATTTTTAAAAATTTGGTGGTCCCTAAGAAAAAGATAAGGAAGATAGAAGGAGACTCTGAAGAGGATTTCTACTCTACTCTTCTAACTCAAAGATCCTGTTCACTGGTTGCAGAAGCCAGTCGATAAGCAGGAATGTTACATTGCTCTCCTGCCCTCTCCATACCATTCATAGTCCCAGAGCCAGTTAGGAAGAAGAAAGAAGACAGAAAGGCTCTTCTGTGTTTCTTAATGGAATCAGAAAATGAGAAATGGGAGGATATTAAAGAGATAGAGAATGGAAGAGTGCTCTGTTGTTTTTTAAAGGTGAGTTGCAGGTAGAAATAAATTATCATAAGGCTCAATAATCTTGCTACCAGTGTTTTCTTCTAACCTATAGGAAGGTAAAGACCACAAATATGTAAATCCATCTACCCAACAAAGGGAGGACAGGGAATTTCAAATGTCACCAAAGGACTTCAAGATATTACACTTCACAAAAAAAGATTAGTGTCTTGGTGTGTATTTCTGAATTTTAGTTATTATTTAAAACAAAGTCAAATCCAATTAGGTTACAGAAATGTTGATGGCCAATTTATCTGCCAGAAAACAACGGAGTCTCTAAGAAGTCTAAACTTGCATTCTATTTATGGGTTAACAATTACTCAATGTTTGATTTTGAACTAGTCATTGAACTTCTTTGATTTCATATACCACAGATCACACTTATAATGCAAATGAGACAAATACCAAAAGAACAAGGTATCTATAAATTAGTCTAAATTTCTCAAAATCAAGACAATATGTGTAAATTACATTATCTTTTCTGAGAAGAAACTAGTCACAAATGACATGCAGGGTGACTAGGTAGCGCAGTGAATAGAGCACCAGCCCTGAAGTCAGGAGGACCTGAGTTCAAATCCAGCCTCAGACACTTGACACCCTTACTAGCTGTGTGACTTTGAGCAAGTCACTTAACCCCAGCTGCCCTCCAAAAAAAAAAAGAAAAGTCTAATATCACAAGTTCACATTAATCAAAAAGTATTCATTAAGTACCTATTATTATGTGCCAGATACTATGTTAAGTAAGCACTGGGGAAACAAATAGAAAGAACAAACAGCCCCCCTCTCTCACAGACCTTACTTTTTAATGGGGTGGACAAGTACACACACCCTGACGCCTCCTAAGTTTTACCATGCACTCTGCCGCTGACCCTTACTCCCTCTGAAAGCAGGACGATTTTCTTTTTCTATTTATATTCCCAATGCTTGGCACTTTGTTTGGAATACAGTAAGTATTCAGTAAATGTTTTTCATTCATTTATCAGAACATGTCCTTTGAAATATAACTACATTTAAAAAATTCTAATATCATGTAACCGGTGTATAAGGCATATGTTAGCCCTATAACTACAGTATTAAAAGGAAGTTCTAATGTATTTTTACAGCTTTTTAAACAAAACACTATTTCATATGACTAAAACCAAAAAAGATCATGTTACCCAGAGAAGAGATTCTATAGGCTCAGGATGAAGTAATCCCATGACTCCATGGTACCAAGAAAGTCCTGCACCCATCATAAAAATACCAACGCCACTAATTAATGAGAAAATGTAGCGCATATTTAAGAAACCATACCTAAAATGACAGAAAAAATAAAATTGTTAGTATAAAAGAAGACACTTCACATTTTTAAAAAAATCTCAATGAAAATGGAAAAGAAGCCAAAAAAAAAAACAAAACCCAAACCAACAACACCTTGGTGCACTGTCATAGTTTGACAGTTTATTAAAGTGCTAAAATCATAATTAATCAAAAAAATAACACTGGAACTACAAGTGACTGCAAGTTCCTTGAAAATACACAAAATAAAGTGAACGCTGTTTAATTTAGATATTTTTCTAATTCCTTTTCCATATAACCTATTTTGATTTAATCATACTACTTTAATATTATGTACCACAGTGGCTAATGAAATTAATTTAATCTTTTTTAAAAAGCATTCAGATGTTTAATGAGCAGGATAGCATTTAAGTTTCTTTGCAATATAGTTTCTAATTGAATTCTTTAGTCTTTATGAGCAGCCAGTTTAGGATTTATATTATCTTTAATTTGATCCTGTATACTTGTTGATTCTTAACAGTTCAACAAATTGCAAGCACTATTACTATGCTCATAAGCTTCAATGTAGGTTTTCCAGTTCCTTTTATATTTAATTTTTTCATTCAAATTTTTTAGCATCTTTGGACAATGTATGCATTTAACATGTAGAAAAAAGGGGAGGAGGGCCATGACAGATAAAAAATTTATTACTTACAAAGTATTTTTTCTGAAAAACTTACTTCTAATACCCAAGTCTTAAGAAGACTCGACTGATAAATGAGAACTTATTAAACAAGAACTTTAAATGAAAACTTCTCTCTGAATTATTATTGAGAGGAAACTTTTATCCCAGCATTAAACTGCTTCATGAATAGTTATGAAGGCCTCTAGAGCAGGGGTAGGGAACCTGTGGCCTCAAGGCCACCACATGTGTGTGGCCATTATGTCCTCAAGTGCAGCCCTTTGACTGAATCCAAACTTCACAGAACAAATTCCCTTAATAAAAGGATTTGTTTCATAAAACTTGAACTCAGTCAAAAGGCCACACCCAAGGAACCAGAGGGCCACATGTGACCTCAAGGCTGCAGGCTCCCATCCCTGCTAGACTCAAAAAATCTGAGACCCAGAAAGGACCTAAGTGGTCAACTAAGTCAACAAATACCCAAAAAAGCAATCTTTCAACAGTATCCTGACAAAAGGTCATACAGACTTTGCTTTCCATCTCTCCTGTCTCTAACAGTGAAATAATTTTTCAATACATCAAAATCTAATTCTGCTCCTTCCATACACTGTTCTTGTTTCTTGGTTCTTCAAAAGCTAAACAGACAAAATATAACTTCTATGCAATAACCTTCAAATACTTGCTGATTTCTTTCTATGACCCCTTCCCCCTCCAAAAAAACAAACCCCTTCTTGTTTCCATACTAAGTAACTGATGAAGTGTGATAACATCAATCCATCAATTACTTAACTGACTATATATTTAATTTTTTAAATTTAGCATGCTAAATTAATTAAAATTAAATATAAAAATACATTCTGCTCCTTCTCCATCTACAACATGATATATGGCACATATGGAGAGTAGTATCAGGACATCTAGAGTATTAATTTGTATGGAAATTTGAAATTCTTAGTCATCAGCTGGCCAGAGCCCAGGAAAAGAAGAGCAGTGCTCTGTCTTTAACTACAAAAGGATGTCTAAACTATAATGTGTTTTTGGAATGTTATTACCAAAATCTAATGTACATTTTTGTTAAAAACTGTGCATCCATATCATTTAAAATTTCTCTATTATTATACAAATGGAATTAAAATATAACTAGTGTATTGAATTATTAATGGTTTAGTGGCAGAATCAAAACACATGCTTAAGGGCTCTGGAAAGAGAAAAATTTTAAATCCATACATTGTGCATTCCATATCACAAAAGCAAAATAAATGGTATGGGGGGAAATTTAACAGCAGCATTTTATCATGCTGATGGTTTTATCAGCTCTTAGTTCTGATAGCCTATTACCCCAAAATCTAAATCTATGATTATAAACATGAGGTTGTTGTGAAACACTGGTTTTACTGATTTTCAAATATGAAGATGACAAGAACAAGGAGAGTAAAAAAGTTCAAATTCCTATTTCAAAAATAATCCTTGCCTCCTCTTCCTTTGAGCCGTCCTAGGTAATCATTCAAAATGGTGAGGTATTCTCTTGATCCAGAAAACCCCACAAAATCATGCAAGTCAAGGGGTTCAAATCTCCGGGTCCACTTCAAGAACACCCGTGAAACAGCCCAAGCTATCAAGGGCATGCATATCCAAAAAGCTACCAAGTATTTGAAAGATGTCACATTGAAGAAACAGTGTGTTCCTTTCCGTCGATATAATGGTGGAGTTGGCAGGTGTGCCCAGGCTAAGCAGTGGGGTTGGACGCAGGGTCGGTGGCCCAAAAAGAGTGCTGAATTCTTGCTGCATATGCTTAAAAATGCAGAGAGCAACGCAGAACTGAAGGGTTTGGATGTCGATTCTCTCGTCATTGAGCATATTCAGGTTAACAAGGCTCCCAAAATGAGACGGCGTACTTACAGGGCTCATGGTCGAATCAACCCATACATGAGTTCTCCTTGCCATATTGAAATGATACTTACTGAAAAGGAACAAATTGTTCCTAAACCAGATGAGGAAGTTGCTCAAAAGAAAAAGATATCCCAGAAGAAACAAAAGCTTATGGCACGGGAGTAAATATGGCATTAGAGTGCAAATAAAAGCGAAGTGAAAACATTAAAAAAAAAAAAGAATAATAATCCTTGCCTTTATTGATCTGATACAACAAAAATAATGAACCTAATGCATGTTAAGTCATTTTTCAGTCCTATCCAACTCTTCAAGACTCCATTTGAGGGGCAGCTAGGTGGCGCAGTGAGTAAGAGCGCCGGCCTCGGAGTTGGGATGACCTGAGATCGAAACTGGCCTCAGAAAATGAGCACCCATGCATAAATAATGACTAGCCGTGTAACCTTGAGCAAGTTACTTAACCCCAATTGCTTAAAAAAAAAAAAAGACTCCATTTGAGGTTTTCTTGGTAAAGATACTGGAGCGGTTTGCCACTTCCTTCTCTCATTTTTACAGATGAGGAAACCGAGGTAAGCAGGTTACTTGCCCTGGGTCACACTGTTAGTAAATTTCTGAGACCAGATTTGAACTGAGGGAGGTGAGTTTTCCTGACTCCAGATCCAGCACTCTATCCACTGCATCACCTAGGTGTCTAAAGTTATTACATTATTTTGGGAAATAAGAGCTGAAAAAAATTACCTGAGGTATTAGTCTGAATAAGGGCATATTAACCACAGAAATTATATGAAATACAGTCACTCATCTCATATGAATAATTACCCCAAAAGGAAAATAAAAAAAAGACAATGTACTTACGGATGAGTAGAGTTTGGTGTCCGTATGGACTGAGAGATGCCTAATGCTAATAAAGCCTGTAAAGCAAAGAAGAAAAACGTTACCATAAGTCTACACTATTTCAAAACAATTTTCTGCATCATTTACACAGGAAAAATCATTAGTTAACAGCAATAACTAGTATCCTTAAATATGTCTTGGTATCAGAGAAACACTTTAAGTAAACCTTCTTGAAAACTTAAATTTCTCCTTTTAAATGCCCAAACTTTTAAAAATTTTAAACTATTTTAGATAGGTTTTTAAAAGTCCTTGGATTCTTAGAAATATTCTAACTATAGCTGAACCTTTTATCTTTGAATCCCCAATGCCTGGGCAAGTGTCTGGTACGGAGTAGGGTACTTAACAAAGGCTTATTGAATGACTTATTCTTCATGATTTAGGGCAGTGGTATCAAATTAAAATAGAAAATGGGGACCATCAAACTGTACATAAGGATCCCTACAGGTGTACTGTAACTTCAAAAATTCCAAATTAACATTATCTATGTTCTATTGTATTTATAGTTGTTAAATATTTCCAAATAACATTTTAGTCTGGCAACAATTCCATGTCGACACCTGAGATTTACAGCATCCTTAGGAAGCTACTTTATAATATACATAATACACTGTTCTGTAACATACAATGCTCTGAGGGTGCTGGACAATTTGACATAACTCATTACATATATTCTTTTTCTGTTTTTTATACTTTCTCTATCTCCTCCCTTTTGGACACAAGTACCTTCCTGAACTTCATTCTTCTAATCTACCATGTGTTTTGAAACCAGAGAACTATGACTCTGAGAACTACCTATCAAATAACAGTAAAATGGGCTTATGAGAAATAATCTTATGAAGGCAGGAATTTCATTCCATTGTCTTTTGTCATCTTTAGCTTTTACCTGCTCAAAGGCCTTTCTTTCTGTCTATTCTCAGGTTCTCTTGGCTGAAATATAAGATAGGTGAAGTGATACTGTGCTAAACATTGTTTGGCATATTAGGCATTTGAATTCTTTGTAATTTTTCACTATTTTACATAAACTATAAATATTTTTCCACAAAAATCAAAATTTTTTTCTTTCACTATTTCCTTAAGCATATTTTCAAGAGTGGAATTACTCTTGCCATATGGCTATTGTTGCATACTACAAAAAGGTAGGACCGACTTTCACTGCCATCAATGAGTGTGATACACCCATCTCTTGAGAGAGCTACCAACAATTAGTTTTAACATCTTTTTATCTTTCGTAATGGACATGAAAGGATATCTTGTATATTTTGGGGGTGTATATTTCTTTATTTAGTAGTGGGGTCCATAATTTTTTCAAGTATGTATCTATTAGTTTTCTTTTTATAATTTCTGTTTAAAACTCTTGATCATTTGTCTACTAGAGACTGAGTACTAGAAGACAGTATTTTGTAACTAGTTCCCTACAAACTTAAATCCAAGCTTTCACCTATCATTTATCTCAAATACTCATCCCATTTTGTTGCTTTTATTTTTATTTTAGTCTTATTTCTTCTAATCATATAATGGCCTTTTTATCTGATTCTTATATTACAAGCCCATCAACTTTATCCCTGATTATTTTTCTTCTATTAATTCAATAGTGAAGAATTCATATCTCTTCCATACTTGAGATAAATGTAAGGATAACATCTTTTAAAAACTTAGCTCATTAATCTTCAAGTTTACTGTGCTAGGTATTATGAAATATGGATTTAAATGTATTTCTCTCATATTGCTATCCATTTTTCCCAACAGCATCTATTAAATATAAAAATGCAATATTTTGCATATGTATATTATATTATACATGTATATATTTGCATCTACTTTTAAGACTTTAATTAATTCACTGGTCTGTTTTTCTAATTTTTTAATACAGTATAACACCAGACATTATTGACAATTGTCATTTTATAAAAATTGTACTGAAGGCTAAGTCCCCTATTCCTTTCTTGCTTCCTCTCTCCATGCAATTCCATGGTAATTCTGCCTACCTGGTTTTTTTCCCCATCTGAATTATAAAAATTTTGTCTAATTCTACAAGATCTGATTGATCTTTTTAAATATGGTTTTAAATTTGTAAGTTAGCTTGAAGAGCTACTAAATTTTAATTTTCACTTTTCTAGAAAGTTTTCTGTTCTTCCAAAAACATTTTTCAATTATAAACCTGCCTTAATTTGAGCTGATTCCTCTTAACCCTTTATAAATTCCCTTAGCCTACATGTATATGGGCTGGCACATCATACAACTGATCATATGTAACTCTGAACTTTTCTACACTCCTTTCAGGGACCCACAAGTCATGGAGCTGCTCCCACAGTCAGACCATAAGCTCCTCCAGGGAAGGCAGGAGCTGTGATTTCTATTTTCTTTAGATTTCCCATCGTTATCTGATAAAGCAAGGACTTGGGGATTCAGCAAAGAGCTAAGGAATGTTATTATTATTAATCCATGCCTTTTTAAGTTAACACAGAATGCCAAATTGAAAAAATTAATAGAATCTTTAAACAGAAAATTAAAGCCAATAAAACCAAAAGCTTATACTTTGACAGTTTTCATGTAAAAGCTTATGATTTCATGAAGATGTGATTTTAAATGTGTCCAAAACCTAACAGAAAGGTGAATAAAAATCTAACTAATATTATATTCTTTAATATATAGCTGGCTTCTCATTTCTCTCCAAAAAACTTCCTCTGGCCATTCCAAGCCACATACCATTAATCCACCATTTAATTATATGCTATCTTATTGTATTAGTTCTTATACTCCTATCTTGCATTGTTTTTTAACTTCTCAAATGTCTGTCTTGTCCTTTCAACTAGAGCATAAACTCCATGAAGAAGAGAAGCATGGGGGTTTAGGGTATCTCTTTCAGAGCCCATCAAAGATCTGTATGTATGCAGGTGCTCCACTGTGTATGGTGAATGAAAAAAATGTATGAAATTCCAGAAAATAAGCAAAATCCATCCACATGACAAGAACTTCACTTTTCTTTGTCAATGAACCTAATTAAGCCAGTTGTGAGATTTAATTATGAACTGAGAGTATATGTTTTTCTTTTGAAAATAATAATCTTAAAAATTTCAAAGTCAGTAAAATATTGCTAATATTTATACTACCTACCTTCCTCACAAGGTTGTTATAAGGTCAACATTTTGCAAATCTCAAAGTGCTTTACAAAAATACGTATGAAAAAATTTTCAGTTATCTGATCATATGAAATTGTATACTTGTGAAGAAAAGTTATGTTTTAAGACCTAAAGATAAATGGGTATTTTAGTTTTGGGGTATGAGGTACATAAGTTTAAATGAATCCAAGTCAGAAGGGTAAATTTTAACATATATATTTTTCTTTTTCCAAGAACCATTCTTCTCTCTTTGTCCACATTATTACAAAAGTAGAGATAAAAACGGTCCAAATCACAAGGTCAATACTTTCCATAAGTATCAATTAATCAATTGTGTACATTTATATTTTCTAAATTTCTAAAAGATAGTCAGGCTCTGTGTCAATATCTGAAGTGGCAGAGAGATTGTCATGGCATAAAGCGGCCCTTTTCATAAGAGCTTCCCCGGGGCTTATCTTAAATTACTTTACAATGCTCTGTACCATGGCAGAACTATAAAATCATAGCAACTCTAATTCACTCTCTTCCCTTCTGTCACTGGATCCAGGTTAAAGTACTTTTCAAACCATTCCACCAGCCAACTCAAGAAATCACCTGCAAACTTTGCAGTAGTCAACATAAAACCTAGGAAAAGTCTGTTTTATTAACAAAGTCTGAAATCTCTCACCTGGTTGCAAGTATCAGATAATGAATGTATAGCTTCTGAGAACATACTTGCAGAACCCGTGTAAATCCAAGCAAGTAATTTAAAGAAAAAGTTCAAGCCATTTCTAGGACAGAAAAGAAAACTCTAGTTATAATGGCATTGGTAAAATTTTCATCAAAACATGTAAATAATCCAAATATAACTCTATGCTAATGTTTCACACAGAGTAAATAAGAATTCTAGCCTCCAAGAATTTACTACTTAGGATGTTTATTATATGAAGGCACAGGACTAAGTACATTTTGTATGTTATAGAGTTGTATGCTTAGACAAGATATGGCTAAATGGAAAGTGCTGTGAGGTACAGGTAAATGGGTCTGAATGAATACGGAATTTCATTTGGGAAAAAGTGAAGTGTTCCAGAGTCTACAGAAGGGCACGACGAAGATACACCTTAAGCAAAGGAATCATGTGAACTGGAAGAAGACAGAACCACATGTGCTGCAGACAACAAAAGCTCAAGTTTTTGGTTAACAGGTGAAAGTCAGGTCTGAAGCAAATCAAGGAAAGTTCTTGAGCCATGGCCTTAGAGTAGTATCACAGTTAGATCAGGAAAAAGCCAAATGCTTTGATGGGTCTAAGAATGAAGTCTTGTTATTTTGGAAGTAACTAATGTCCTGTTGGGGCAGCTAGATGGTACAAAGGATAGTGCCAAGCCTGTAGTCAAAAGACTCTTCTTCCTAAGTTCAAATTTAGCCTGAGACACTTACTAGCTGTGTGATCCTGGGCAAGTCACTTAACCCTGTTTGCTTTAGTTTCCTCATCTGTAAAATGAGCTGGATAAGCAAATAGTGAACCACTTTAGTACCTCTGCCAAGAAAACCCCAAATGGGGTCACAGAGTCAGACATGACTAAAAAAATGACTGAAGTGAAACCAATGTCCTATACAGCTCCCATACTAACATCAGAGACTAGGTCTTTATCCACCTAATTCGTGTCTGTCGATAGCTCCATATATTCTAAGTGGCTCTGGGGTATCCCTGGATTTGGAGGTTAGTCAAGACAGAGCTGGGTCCCCCACCAACTTTATCCCCCATGGGGTCTCTGGTTGTCCTTTGCTCTACAAAGAGCCACCATGATACAATAGAAAGCACACTTGATTAGGAGTCAGAGGACCAGAGTATGAATCGCAACTTTGGCCCTTATTGGTTGTATGACTTTGAGCCAGTCACTTACCTCTCTAAGCCCGAGTTTCCTGATCTATAAAAAGAGGTGGTTAAATGAGGTAATCTCTGATTTCCTTCATGTTCTTAATCCTACTGTCCCATAGCAGCCTCTCTAAGCCTCCACTAAGGTTGTCCATGTGGGCCTCCATGACCTAGGCTCCTAGGAGGTGCAATGGAGAGAGTATGGGACTTGAAGTCAAGAAGGCCGAAGCTCAAATCTGTATGACCCTGGACAAGCCACTTAACTTTTGCCTACCTCAGTTTCCTCATCTCCAAAATAGCAATAACAGTCCTATTTCACAAAGTAGTTAGTAAGGATCAAATAAAATAATATATGTACTTTAAAATCCTTAAAGAACCATATAAATGCTAAATATTATTGCTATTATAATCATCAATATTATTACGGACTGGGCTTCAGGCATAGGGTTTTCTGAATTATTCCTTATAAGAAGCTACCACCTCTCATTATCTGGGCAAAGGTTCCATGGAGAAAGTAAATCCTCAGAACCATTTGAAGACACATTTGTGCGAAGAATAAGATCCTGGTGACTCTGAGGTACAGGTAGGATAACCAAATTAGGAGAATTTTAGTTAATTTGCCAGGGAAAAAAAAAGGAGAATAATAGATAGGAACAATGGTGAAAGACACAACAAAGATGAGAGGATCTCAAGTTTGCTTCGTGAAAGAAATTACAGCAGAACTTTATTATATAATAAGGTCCTTCAAAAAGTTCTATTCTGGTGCCTCAACATCATGGCAGGGAGATTAACCTAGGTTTCAAAAGCTAAGTCAAGTAGAATGCTATCTCAAAAATGTTTCTCC
Source organism: Gymnobelideus leadbeateri (assembly GCA_011680675.1). Taxonomy (NCBI): domain Eukaryota; kingdom Metazoa; phylum Chordata; class Mammalia; order Diprotodontia; family Petauridae; genus Gymnobelideus; species Gymnobelideus leadbeateri. The sequence goes on along the minus strand of WOXC01006915.1, from coordinate 1,059,818 downwards.
TGCTTTGAATAGGGTCTTTGTAACAGAATAAGCATGTTTTCTGAGGACAAGCCTAGTACACAGAGATTATCACCAGTAAGCAATCACTTTGCCCACAGCAACTCACAAAACAAAAGAAAATACACATCACCCTAATCCTGAGCAGCCTCCTCTACTTCTGCAGTGACTATGGAAAAGTGGCAGAAATGGGAACACAAGTTGCTAAGCAAGAATCATGCAGTAAATTTGTAGACTATTAACTGTCCCTTAGCAGATGGTATATTTCTAAATGTGAGATCTTTTATGAACAGGCAGTTTTAAAAGAAATTAAAGCTATCTATAGCGTATGAAAAAATGCTGTAAATCACTACTGATTAAATTTAAATGCAAATTAAAGCAACTCTGAGGTATATCACACCTATCAGACTGGCTAATACAACAAAATAAGAAAATGGTAAATGTTGGAGAAGATGGGAGGAAAATTGGGACATTAATGCATTACTGGTGGAGTTGTATTGATTGGAGTTGAACTGATCTAACCATTCTGGAGAACAATCTGGAACTATGCCCAAAAGACTATAAAACTCTGTATGCCTTCTGATCCAGTAATATCACTTCTAGGGCTGTATCCTAAAGAGATTATAAAAAAAGGGGTGAGGATCCACATGTACAAAAATATTTAAAGCAGCTCTTTCTGTGGCAAAGAATTGGAAATCAAGTGGATGCGTATCAATTGGGGAATGACTGAACAAGTTGTGCACATGAATGTGATGGAATACTATTTTGCTATAAGAAATGATAAGCAGGCTGACTTCAGAAAAACCTGGAAAAACTTGCATCAACTGATGATGAGTAGAGTGAGCAGAACCAGAATGCTGTACACAGTAAAAGCAACACTGTGTGATGACCGACTTTGTTAGACTTAGCTCTTCTAACAATGATCTAAGACAATTCTAAAAGATTCATGATGGAAAACGCTATCCACCTCCAGAGTAAGAATATTATGGAGTCTGAATGCAGATTGATGCATGGTAATAAATGAATGAATGAATAAAAACAAAGATGAAAAATTTCAAATTAAAAAAAAAAATTTTAAGTGAGATCTTTGTCCAATGACGTAGGCCTGCTAGTAGCAGAAATGGATCTGATAATCCATGGTATTCTCACTATAAACAAAACCAGAATTAAGATTCACAGCTAACTGGTTCACTGGTTTTCCCCAAAGGGGCAAAATAAAAGAGGTGGCAAAAATAACTTTAACATGTATCTAAAGACAACAAGGAATATCAATTCATGATACGTTTGGTCATCTTATATGTCCCAGTGCCCATTATAAATATTTGCAGATATAAGACAATTCCAAAGGACTTATGACAAAAAAATGCTATCCATCTCCAGAGAAAGAAAACTATGTCTGAATGCATATTGAAGTATACTTTTTTCAACTTTATTTTTCTTGGTTGATTTTTTTTTTTGATCTGTGTTTTCTTTTACAACATAACTAATATGGAAATGTTTTGCATGACTGCACATATAGAACCTATATCAAACTGCTTGGCTTCTCAATGAGGGGAGAAGGGAAAGAGGGAGAGAGTGAATTTGGAATTCAAAAAAATTTTTGATGTTAAAAACTATATTTATATGTAATTGGGGAAAAATAAAATATTAAAATATAAAAAAAGAAAAAAAGAATGGATTACACTGGCTCCAGAAACACTAACAATCTAAATGTGAGGAAATATATGACAATCTAAATATGGAAATGATTCTGTAGCTTGCTTCCAATAAGTTATTAGTAACAAGTGACATAAAAGAGACTGAGACTATGTGTGACAAGTAAAAGAACAGACTGCTTAATGAAGATAACAGATAACCTCATTGGAACCTCCAATATACTAAAGGAACAAAAGTTCAGGGCAGCTAGGTGGCTCAGTGAATAGAGCACCAACCCTGGAGTCAGGAGGACGTGAGTTCAAATCCAGCCTCGGACATTTAACACAAAAACTAGCCATGTGACCTTGGGCAAGTCACCTAACCCCAATTGCTCCTCAAAAAAAAAAAAAACCAAGCAGAAAAATAATAATAATAAAGGAATAAAAGAAAAGTAAATCTTTAATACATTGTATTCTTCCTTTGTGAAATATGTATGGAATAATATGAGTTAAGAATCTAAAAGTTGAGATACTGTGGAAGAAGTATAATCTACCTCAGGGGAGTGAGTATCCACACCAATAAAATCATAAAATCACAAAAATAAAGTCAAAGTATTCTTCCCATATGTGGGCAAAATAAATAAATATCTGTGAAAATACTACCTTGAAAATAATTAAAGCCTATACACCAATATCTGTGGCAGAAGATAAAACAGTAGAGAAAGTCTATCAAGAACTACAAAGTAAATCAACATTTACTTTGATACTCAGTGACTTTAACCCAAAGGTAGTAAGAGGCAAAGACAGGAATATTTTGAAAAATACATATTAAGAATAAAGAACAAGGGGCGGCTAGGTGGCGCAGTGAATAGAGCGCTGGCCCTGGAATCAGAAGGACCTGAGTTCGGAGCCGGCCTCCGACACTTAATCCGCACAAACAAAAACCTAGCCGTGTGACCTTGGGCAAGTTACTTAACCCCAATTGCCCTAAGGGGCGGCTAGGTGGCGCAGTGAGTAAGAGTGCCGGCCTCGGAGTTTGGATGACCCGAGATCAGATCCGGCCTCAGAAAATGAGCACCCACGTATAAATCAAATGACTAGCCGTGTAACCTTGAGCAAGTTACTTAACCCCAATTGCTTTAAAAAAAAAAAAAAAAGAATAAAGAACAAGTTAAACCAGAAAGTTGTATATTGTTAATTCTTTCTTAGGAAAAAAAAACCAATCAGAAGGTGCTAGACACAATAAGCACCAAGTCACATTTTAAAAACTGAAATTGATATTTTAATAAAGAAGAAACAACATATTACTGAAGTTCATGAGTCATTCCAAAATCAATTGTCTATATACTGTCAGTTCACCAATTTGTGCAAAGATCAAACGTGGTAACAAAATAGGATAATAGAAATGAGAACAATTTTTAAATTAAGCAATTTAAACAACTTGCACCTGACTTAATGACACCAAGTTGCTTCACATCATTTAATCAGCATGAAACAATTGCTATCATTAGAAGACAACAGCCCCAAAACCAATCTTGGCAACAAACACTTGATGTACTTGTCAAGTGGATAAACATGGGAGCCAAAAGTAACACTAACTTCAAATATAAGCTCATTTTTAAAATCTTACAGAGCAGGATGGTGGAAGATTATGAGCTATACTGTTACATAAAACAAAGAGAATTAGGGGAGGTTAAACCTAGTTTAAAAGCTTATCAAGAGACCTTACTAAGCAGTTGTCCTGAGGATATCTAGGGCTAAATGTGGAACAAAGATAACAAACAGAAGAATGATGGTATCTATAAAGATTTTTTTCTAATGAGTTGTTTTACCATCAAGGCCAGTGAAGTCACCACACTTGGGCTTCACTGTACAGGGCCTGATATGTTTAAAGAAGCGGTAGAAATGGCATTAGAGAGAACAAAAGAAGAAAAAGTGGTTGGACTAGACTCTTTTTATTTATTAGAGTGACAAATCTTTTTATATAGGGGATTAATTCTATGAAGTCTAGATACAGTCAAAGTGCCATACTTGAGGACCTAAGGGGCCACGAGTTCCCCACCCCTGGATTGGGCCAAGCGTAAACAGATGAAATTGTGTAGGAAGAGACAAATGTAAGGTCACTGAAGGATGGAATCAAAAGACAGCTGAAGAAAGGCAAGATAACAAGGACATTAAAAAAAAATAAAAGCTCAGATCTACCAAAAAAATGTCTGAGAGAGAACCTATATGCCTGCTTTCCCATCTGTATAAAATCTTTGTGAGAATAATTTATATACACATCAAGGATATCTCTGAGTTGAGTACTAGTAGGGAACCGATGAACTTTTGCAAATGATATTACAAATTAAACAGTGTCTCTCCCAACATAAAACTAACTAAAAGATATAGAGAATACAAGATCCATTGTTCTTACTATTTGCTGATCATTTTTACTGTGCTTATTATGTATGTTTTCCCTTTAAAAGTACTTGATTGGGGTGGTTAGGTGGTGCAGTGAATAGAGCTCCAGCCCTGTAGTCAGGAGAACCTGAGTTCAAATCTGGCCTCAGACTCTTAAAACTTACTAGCCATGTGACCAGTCACTTAACCCCAATTGCCCTGCCATCTTCCCTCCAAAAAGCAAAAAAACAAAAACAAAAAAAAAAAAAAAAACACCAAAAAAAACCCACAAAAAACTTGATTTAGTGGAGCAAATGATCCTTTAAAAAGTTGTCCTCCAAAAATGTATCCTGATGGATATAGTGAAATTGTACAGGATTCTTCAAAAGATATAATAGGTATAATCATTTTGACAACTTTTTAATTATTAATATTGGTCAAAACACAAAAAACGGAGATACATGCTTGTCAAACGTGTACTACCATCAGAGCAGTGATTCAATAGAGTGTAACTCGAAAAGGAATGAGGAGGGGGGCAGCTAGGTGGTGCAGTGAGTAGATCATCGGCCCTGGAGTCAGAAGGACCTGAGTTCGGATCCAGCCTCAGACACTTAATGCACACACAAACAAAAACCTAGCCGTGTGACCTTGGGCAAGTTACTTAATCCCAATTGCCCTCCAAAAAAAAAAGAATGAGGAGATCCTCTAGATGCACCTGTTTGCAAATGACATTGTGCTGGTTCTAGCAGGCCCAGGAGTACCACAGTCCCCTAGATAAGATGCAAAACATTAAAAGAGTAACTTTAACTATTCACATAAGAAAAACTTAGTGAATAAAAAAAAATGCCTATTGTGTAAATTATGGCAAATTGTGGAAAATTATGCACTGGGAGTTTTGACCTCCTTGTACCACTCCTCCCATGTCATGAGAAGGTAAGAGGTACGAGGATTAGGGCATCTAGGAAGCATAATTGATAAAGGATCAGATTAGATGGACAATTATAGAACACATCAATCAGCATCTATATCTATCTGTATCATTATATCATTTATCAGTGTGTGTGCATATATGTATATATGTATGTATGTATGTATGTATATAAACACTGAGAATGGAAAATTGAGTTCATAATTAAACATTCAGGGGAATGCAGGCTAGAATACCTCTGGAAAATGGCAACGCTCCTTTAATGATCACAATCTCCTCCCTTAAACAAAGGCATATATTTTTAATAGGAATATCCTACCACATATGCTGTATGGCTGTTATAGAGTACTTTAGTCTCTAAATAAGTAAACATTAGAATAGGTGGAAAAGCACATGATGGGTATGTAAGTTATATCACTTACAAATAAAATACCGCAAAGAACCAAAGTAAAGAAAGTCATCAAAGAAATGTATGACTGAAAAAGGTAAGCTAGTTATGTGATAAGAGAGAGGGATAACTGAATAGTCCAAGCACTCCCCTAATATCCTTATGATAACAAGTAAAATTATGGAAGGCCCCTGGCACATTGGCAGATTTCCTTTGGAAAACTTATGAAAGGATGTGGATAAGAGTAGCACAGAATGGAGAGGTAGTAAGTTGCCACTGGCATCACTGGAGAGAACATCCAAACTGCTTAGAGTAGAGATTCATTTGAGTATTCATCTGATGGTAGTACAGAGGGAAGACATAATACTCATGTTCATTAATTGAGTATAATTATAGCCTCTCTCCTTCTGAGTGAGTATTAGTCAATAATATTGATCCCACTATCCTTTCTTCCTTGCCTGACCCCCAAAAAACAAAAGTTCCAGGCTAGTTTCTGCCTTGTGGAAAAGGAAAAAACAAAGCTGTGCAGCAATGCGTAAGGAAATTAAATAAATCTCAATTCCTTTATTTTTCCTCTTCCTCAATTCCAATCAAGATATGTGGTAGAACTATGAAAATCTTCTATTACTTTAAACATTAAAAAAAATTAAATATGACAACATTTAATTAAACTGCCCATTGTCTGAGAATCATCCTTGAAATGTGAACTCTCCTTGCCCTCATATCCTCTACTGAGGGCATTAATAATCAGTGCAAATGGGGATAACAAGAAAGGGAAGACAAAAGAAAAGGGCTGAAAATACAAGATTATTACTGTCAACCACTTTCATGGTGAGCAGGAAAAATATTAACCATAAATACAATACACACATAGATATTCTACCCCTCGTGGTCAATTACCAATAGCTCTTAATTCCTTTAGTAGTACAATATATGAAAAGACTGAAAATTAATTTCTATATCATCTTTAATAAACAGTTAAGAAAGTTCATAGTCAGGTAGCATTCCACAACAATACACACATACATACAGAGCCACACACTCCATACTGGTAATTACAGAGACTCAAATCAACTTCCTTTTAAAATAAATATGGGAAAAAAATAAGTACTTCTCTAATTACCAAGTGGTAAGCTATATATTCAGGTCCAGGATATACAGGTTCAAAATAATAATAGTTTAGCTTCAAAGGGTTTATTTTTTCAAACTTACATACAAATAGCAACCATCACCACTTTTCCTGGTCCTTTAAGAAACACTGATGTTATTCTAGGCCGTGGCTAGAAAAGAAAGCAATTACACAAATTGTAAACATAAACAGTTACAGCTTTAAGACTCCAGAAAAGGTCTTCATTTAATTCATAATGATAAAGCCAAAATACTCTACATCTGACTTATTTTACTTGCATAATTTTCTTTGCCTTATTTTCTCTAGTATTTTCACCTTAAAATAATGGAGGCGAAAATAAGCAAATGAATGTTGGTCCATGGATACCTTGAAAACTTTTATTAAACTCATACTAAAGATTTATTTTTCAAAAAGAATGATTCAACAAAAGCTAGAGAATTGATAAAATTAATGAATCTAGATATTTTGAAACATCTTTACTTAACAACTTTTTGAGTTCCTAAAAAATGTTGTATTCATAAGACTCCTCTTAAAGAGCTTTTTCATGCTTGTTGATGAAAACGCCAAACTGTCGAAAATGTATTTAAGATTTCCTTTACATTTAAGTTTCTAATTTAGTGTTTATGTACCACTGGCCCACCAGGTGAAAGATAATTCAATATTACAACTTCATTTAATTCTCAGATCTTTTCAAAGGCTGGAAATGCACTAGGTTTGACCTCCTTGCACCACTCTCCTCCCATGTCACGAGAAGGTAGAAGGTACATGAGGATTAGGGCAGCTAGGAGGCACAGCAGATAGAACATCAGGCCTGGAGTCAGAAAGATCTGAGTTCATGCCTGGCCTCAGACACTGACCAGTTGTGCGACCCTGGGCAAGTCATTTAACCCTGGTTTGCTTCTGTTCCCTCATCTGTAAAAATGAGCTGGAAAAGGAAAGTGCAAAAGATTCCAATATCTCTGCCCAAAAAACCCCAAATGGGGTCATAGAGAGTTGGACACAACTAGAATAACTCAACAACAACCCAAAGATTAAGAAAATGAATGCAAGGGGTGGCTAGGTGGCTCAGTGAATAGAGCGCCGGCCCTGGAATCAGAAGGACCTGAGTTCGGAGCCGGCCTCCGACACTTAATCCACACAAACAAAAACCTAGCCGTGTAACCTTGGGCAAGTTACTTAACCCCAATTGCCCTAAAGGGGCGGCTAGGTGGCACAGTGAGTAAGAGCGTCGGCCTCGAGTTGGGATGACCCGAGATCAGATCCGGCCTCAGAAAATGAGCACCCATGCATAAATAATGACTAGCCGTGTAACCTTGAGCAAGTTACTTAACCCCAATTGCTTTAAAAAAAAAAAAAAAAAAGAAAAAGAAAATGAATGCAGAAATCTAAAAAGGACTTTAAGCACAGTCCCTACCAACTAGCCAGCAGCAAAAAGCTTAACTACCTTTCAAGACAGCTGCTGTGTAAACATATGCAATGATAATAACAATGATTCCATACCTAATAAAACAATTCTCCTATAATTTAAAAAGCGTTCATTTTACAGTTTGTAGATTACTAAAGCCCTTTAATTCTCTTCTATGTCCACAAAGATACTTGTGTCTTAGACCTATCTATAAGGCCAAATTATCTATTGAGGATCCTATTTCTTTAGTAACTGCAACCTTAAAATGGGAGCTAGACGCTAATCTGATCAGTCTACCCATTCCTCAAGAGCCGGTAGAATGGAGACAATGGAGAGGCCTCAGAAAAAGTCACACAGTCCCTCTCCCTTCCAGCAAGCTCTAGTTCATTGCCAAGGTTACTGCTACTACCCCATCTCACTCTTAACTATCTAGGCCATGAAAGATTCCAGGGAGAGGGTTATGTAGTAACGGACAGGCAACATTAACTCATCTCTATACTGCTTCAAGGACAACAAAGGCCTTTCCTCACAACAACTTTATGAAGTAGGCAGTATTAACCTGTCCATTTTACATATAAGGGAACTGAGGCTCAAAGCAACAAATCCAGTCCCACAGTCAATTGGTATCAGTGTCAAGACTCTAATTCAGTGATTTTTCCAACATATAAAATCTACTGCCTCTCAGCTCCAAGAAGTATCCATATCTCACAAAGATTCTTCATATACCACCCCACCCAATACATGGAATATCAAACTGACAAAAATGATAAAACAGGATATGAGCTCAGGATCACAGACTAAATTCCCACCATAAAAAATTATAAAAAGGGTATATGTTTACATCACAATGAAGAACTCTTTACCTTTGTATGTCCCAGGAAGTCTTTATATTCTTGTAATACCTTCTGATTCCTAAACAACCCTATGAAAAAAATTACAAAATAATTTTTCCTTTCAAATTCTCTCACCACATGTATTTTAGACTAGAACTTATTTTCAATTTAAGACACTCCTCCAATTGCTAATTAGTACTTCGTAACTGATTATACATTATAATAATGATGCATTCTATATAGTCACAAACATATATGTGTACACACGTACACACACACACACACACACACACACACACACACAGCCAGGCACTGGAGGGGACATGGTCTTTTGCCTCTGAAGAGCTTAGAATCTAGCAGGGAGGATGGGATATCTCTACCTGAAATCCTACCCATCCCTCAAGACCCAGATAGAATGCCTTCTCCTTCATGAAATCTCCCTTGATATCCCAAAAAGAAGTGATCTCTCTCAACTCAGACTTCTCACAACACTTTGTTGGTATTGTTTGCATGACTTGTACGTATCTTCTTATATGGTTGTTATTTCTATAATAGGTGTGCACATCTCACCTTCCCTACACTGTACCATAAATTTCTCAAGAGCAAAGACTGGGCCTTATTTTTCTCTGCTTATAACAGGCACATAATAAATGTTGGCTGAATTTTCTGACAATAGTCTGCAACTAATATTACAAATCATATAACTGCAATAAGAAATACAAAGGTATCAAGAGAAATATACTCATAGCATGTGTTCAAACTGAACTATAATTTTAACTTTTTAACAACATAGGATTATTTCAAAGTTTTAAAGACTTTAAGAATTGTAATTTTAACACCCCTTAAGAGTTTAGCAATTTCTCTATTGTATAAAATTACAAAGCATATTACATTGTTCTTTTGGCTTCTTTACTAGCCAAGTCTCCAACAAGAAGAGAAAATATTTAAAATATCTAGTTCATTGATTTTTCATTGTCTTCACAAACACAAGAAAAAAAGAGGCAATTTAAAAAGTTAATTATGAAATACAAGAGTAATCTTTTATAATGAGTATAAAACAAATCATAAATTGCACTACTCATTTTGGAGAATCAACTAAAATCGAAGACATTCACCTCTAGTTGTAAAGATTATACAGAATATTATGCATATGCAATTGGATAAGAATTAACTACAGCATACTAATTTTGTCTTGAGAGTAATACTTTCTAAATAGTTACTAAAAGATCTCTTGGCGAATAAAAAGAAAAAAGTTTATGGAAACTATTTCCCATGACTTGGGAAAAATTTCTGCTGCAAAGTTGTTCTTCGGAATTAATTGTATTTTTAGTTCACCAAGTGAGAGTCTTCCTCCAAGAAAGTGACCGCTACATTTATTCTACCATTACTACTATTACTAAGATAGAGCACAGATTTGTTTTGTACAAATTATTGAAACCAAACATTTTGGTTTCTTCGTCTATAAAAAGCTAAGATTATGGTAATATGAAAATGAGTGATTCTAAAACTGAATCACTACCAACTAATCAAAAGGTAACAATATGTAAGTTCTCTACAACAAGCATATAATGCTTTTCTACAAAAGACATATCAAACATGGTACCCATCCATAAAACACTTCAACATTAATTCAGCTTCCAAATGAATATACTTACTCTCTCTATATTCTCTCTCTGCTTCCTTACGCAGCTTTCTCTCTCTAGCAAGAGCCTCAGGGCTTCCCCAAACCTCCAAAGCCCTGAACACATAAACATACACATCAATGGTCACCAAGTTGTAACATTTCTACTATACACATAATAAAATTTAAAGAACCTATTTGAAAATCTAATAATAAATTAATGTCCTTTCAGAAAAATAAAGCACACAAGGAATTTTCCTAAACTAAATCTATAGTACAAAAATAAATTCAATACTGAATCCTAAAAGTTTTTTCTAAGTCATGTTGCACTGTTATTTTAAATGGGAACACTAGGATATCAAAATCCATCTGCAAAGACTAGAAAGATATGACCAAAAAAAGGTTTCTTTTGTCATGAATCTTTTTTTTTCCATTTACAATTTGTCTCATTGATTTTCCTCAATAATGTTTTTAATACTTCAAAAGAGCCATGATCTCACTGGTGTATGAACTCTCTCCACTAACATAGATTACAATGACTCAAAGTCTTAATAGGCAGCAGTCATAAACTGCCATAACTTAAAAAATTTTGTCACCTAATGGACCAAAGAGCCCTCCAAAAAAAGCTAAGGTGATCCTTAGATGACAGTCTGTAGCCAGGCAGGTACTTAAGGCCTTTTCCAACTTAGGAAGATGAACCGGAGCTTGTGCTCTTCTACAATATCCTTCAAGAACCCAGGATTAGCTCTGCACCACCATGAGGCACTGAAGATTTTAGCACAGGGTCAACTGCAAGGCATAATCCAAATTAAGCATCTGCTGGTGTTTCTTTGTTTTTGAAGAGAAATATGCTCTTACTTCGCCTCTACATCTGATCTTAAGTAGACAGTAAAGGATTCAGTATCTTCATGGGGACTTCTTTGTCTGATTTTCCGCAGCTGGTCTAGATCACTGTTGAGAAGAAACAGGCCAGATTTATTCTAAGAAGGGTTGTGGAATTAACAAATATGAAAGGTATTTATTTGGAGTACAGAAAATCAATTATACTGATCACAGATATGCATATCTTTGGAGGATAAATTTCAAGAAGATATTTTCATCTGAAAAGCATAAGTAAGGAGGACTCTAACCAAAACTAATTATTTAAATATAGTTTATGGCTAGTGAAAACACAATGAAATATGAAATTTAAGCTGAGTTAATAGTGACTTGTGTAGGCTCAAATCCTACACCAAGACTTTTATTTTGACTATAGTCACATGCCATAATAAAAGAAATGAAAATGTACCTGAATGAAAAAATGTGAGAAACAGAAAGAGAATGAATATTGAAGTATCATCTCTCTACTAAGAACTCAATTAAGGTTTACAGTCATCTTGATTGGCTCTGCAGACTAATATTCCAATGTTTCATATATTCATAGATGTAAAATTGTCAAAAAAAAAAAGCTTCCTCCATGCCAGTCAGTATTTCTTGTTTACAGTAAATAATGAAAGGTTTTAAGCCTTTGTACTGTACAAAATTACCACTAAAAATGACTAATCACTAAAATACCAGTCTTCCCACTGATTTTAAGGACATTTTTTTCTTTTTTTTTTTTTAAAAGCAATTGGGGTTAAGTAACTTGCTCAAGGTTACACGGCTAGTCATTATTTATGTGTGGGTGCTCATTTTCTGAGGCCGGATTTGATCTCGGGTCATCCCAACTCCGAGGTCGGCGCTCTTACTCACTGCGCCACCTAGCCGCCCCTTAAGGACATTTTTAACAGTAGAAAATATAAAGTCAAATTACTGTGGTTATTTCACAAAGGTCTCTATTTTAATGACCATGGATAGTTACTATGTTTAAGAAAGTAAACAATGATTCTCCATAACACCAACACATTCTTGCTCTAATGCAAAGAGGTTTGGACTAGATGTAAAAAATAAGGACTCCTCTCTTTTTGTCACTAATCCATTATGTGTTCTAAGGCAAATTATTTACATTATCAGACCAAATGCAGGTCATAACTTTTCTTAAAGTTCTCTTTTATAAACCTCATGTGAGATTAATGCTTAGTAATAGTTTCCAAGATAGAACTTTTTAAAAATTTCCTTTCAAAGAAATCTCGTATCAGGGATACATCTTATATTCAGGAGGCATTCCATGTCTGGATCAATGCTTTATGCTTGTTAATATTTGTAAAAGAGGAACAATAATATCTGTTCCACCCAACTTCCAGGATTTGGTGGAAGAAGAAATGAGATAAAACATAAATAACACTTTTTAATGAAATGAGCAGTAACTATGCCAGTATCTAAGCTATTCCTGGTAAGTATTTAAGGAAGAACATTAACTGATTTAGGAAAAAGGGACTTCTCATAAGGGCATAGATACTAAGGTTATATGATAATCTCACCAGTGGTCTGGAAAACAAAAGTATTAAGAGTACAATCACATAGGTATTTGTACGTATATAGTTATTTGCATTATTGTCTCTCTCACTAGAGATGGGTGGCACCGTGAACACAGCACTGAACTCAGAGACAGGAAGCCCTGGGTTCAAAGCCAGCTTCTGACACTAACTAGCTATGTAACTTTGGGTGAGTCACTTAAAACTCTCTCAATCTCAGTTTTCTCATCTGAAAAAAGGGAATAATGAAACCTCAACCTCTCAAGGTTGCTGTAAGGATAAAATGAGATATTTGTAAACTGCTTTGCAAATCTTAAAGGTTCTATAGAAATGTTAACTATGATTATTGTTATTGCACCTATGAAGAAAATTACCTGAACCTTGCTCAAATTCAGCAACACTTAAGGGTCATTCAAATACAATTGAAAAATCTTGCAGCCTTTAGAAGTGGTTGATTAATGATATACAATGTGAAACTATTTGCATTTCTATTAGGCACTTCTATTGAGATAGTCAACCTGTTAGAATTTAGTTTTTGTGAATGAAAAAAAAGAAATATAGTACAATTATTTCTAAAATGAAAGTTTCAACTTAAAAGAAAAGTCAATAAATCTAATAGTTTTGAATGCTATTAAATGTTTATCCACATTTGGGGAGGACCAACTGAACAGTTTACACACTGGGCAAAACACATACACACTATATTAATAAATAAACAGCTATCTTGCTAACCAATAATAATTTAACTGTGGTACCTGGATTTAAGACAGAATTCATTTATTGCTCTGACTCCAGTGATGAAATTATTCTTGGTGTACTTTGGTCCATATTCCCTCTTCTTAAGAACTGCTTTAACTAAAACCAAAAGCAAACAGTAAAACAAACCAAATATACATTTCTTAATGACAGGAAGCTGTAATTTCATTAGTGTGGGAATTAAAATTACAATTTTTCCATGCCTTATTATGGGATGGTATCAAAAATCCATTACCTGGTGGCCAGCCTTCTGGTGATGAGCACTTCTAATTTAGCAATATTTTCCAGTGACAGAAACATCACCTATCTCTATTCCCATACTAGAAGCCTTTCCAGTTTGGGAAAACCTGCCAGAGCTTGTGCTTCCCTCTTATAGCTTTTGAAAACTCAGCCATCTCCTTGTCATGAGGCAGAATGGGATTTCAGAAGAGAATCAATTATATGCACATAATTAAAACAACACATTTGAGGATTATTACAATGCAGTTGGGCAGTAATGTGTAATAGACCTAAATGTTCCAATAACATTCAAAGACAGCCAACTTTTTCCTAATGTACTACATGTAGGGTCAGAAAAGAAGGAAAAAATCCTCCTAAATTGGTGGCCAAGAGGCCCTAGAAGTTCAATGGGAAAGCAATCTTTTATTATCTCTGAAGTCTGTGATCTTTTACCTATATACAGCATCAAAACAACTTTGCTGAAATGCATATTATTTCGTCAAATCTACACTGAACTCATACAGCATAATTTATTTTAAGACTACCTGAAAATTAATTAGAAGTTTCAACTGGAGGGGGCGGCTAGGTGGCACAGTGAGTAGAGCGCCGGCCCTGGAGTCAGAAGGACCTGAGTTCGGATCCTGCCTCAGACACTTAACCCACACAGACAAAAACCTAGCCGTGTGACCTTGGGCAAGTTACTTAACCCCAATTGCCCTAAAGGGGTGGCTAGGTGGCGCAGTGAGTAAGAGCGCCGGCCTCGGAGTTGGGATGACCCGAGATCAAATCCAGCCTCAGAAAATGAGTACCCACACATAAATAATGACTAGCCGTGTAACCTTGAGCAAGTTACTTAACCCCAATTGCTAAAAAAAAAAAAAAGTAGTTTCAACTGGAGAAGTAACTGGCTAACATATATGGTAATCAAATAGAGCAAACACAAGCTCTTCATTCAAGTTTTTCTAATGCCTTACCATGCCACAGAGATGACCCTGAGTTCTTGAAAGCTATTGTTAGCCAAGCACAAGCTCTGCAGGTCCTACCATGCAAAGAAGGCTTTGAGAATGGTGCCTAAAACACTTAAAAAATGAACTGATGCAGTGTGAAGTGAGAAGAACCAGAAGAATAATGTATACAATGACTAAAACATACTTCAGAAAGACTGAAGAACCCCTATCAAGGCAATAACTAGTTATGACTTCAAAAGACTAATGATGCAATATTATTTCCACCTCCTAGCAGAGGGAAGCAATGGACAAGAAATACAGAATGAGAAATTCCATATACGTTTTTCAGATACAACCAAAATGGGTTTTTTTTTTTGTTACAAGGGAGAGGTTCAATTGGTGGCAGGGAGTTGTCAAGGGAAGTCAGTAGGCAGTGATAGTAAAGCCAAAAAAAAGAAGGACTATCATTGAAACATTTTAAAAGTACACAGAAGAAAGCACAAGGAAGTTCAAAAGGAGACAGACAAGGAAGGCAGTTTTATCACTTTAAAAAAAATATGTAATAGAAACTGATAGTTTCGTACATAATCCTTTCTCTTTTATAGTGAAATGTTTGTGCTTGTGATGGTTAACAAGTTTATAAAAAAAAAATGTAATTAAAAGCCAACAGAACAAAGAAGCAGAATGCATCTGCTTTCCAAGGAGCGGCTTTGCTAAATGCAGAGGCAATAATCGCCAGTGGCTTGGCAACTTTGTGATTAGTTCTCTGATCAAGGCAACCCATGAAATAAAAATACTAAGTTGTCTTCAGTTCTAAGGAGCCCCTTGCTACTTCTTCAGGGCCTGCAGCACAGAGGCAGAAAAGAGAGTAGAGGGCACCAAGAATCACAGGTTTGAGACTACTCTCCATGTGAGATTCCAGTCCAGTTACCAGTGAGTGAATGTATTACTGAATTAACTTAATCATGTCATGTCCTATTGCTTGTCTCTTGCCAAACCTTAGTCCTGTTCCTGCTGAGTAGCTGCTGATCACAGACGGAAGTCTCACAACCACGCTGAACGGGTACATCACAAATTACTGTTCTCAAAATTGAACTGGCCTCTCCCCGCAGCAAGGCAGCACTCCCAAATTTCACTCCTTACAGAAGTTATTCAAAATATTCTCTTCCCACCTCAAACCACCACCTCCATGTGAGAAAAAAAAAAAGTCAGTTCATTTGCTAGGAGCTGATTCTTTGTTCTTTCTCTGTCTCAAAATCCCTTAACATTACTTTCCACCTCTCTCCTCTAGTTTCTGATAATGAGGTAGCCTTTCTACTCCCCTTTGTAAGCTAGACAGGCATGTCTTGTTTTGTTTTAAATCTGGTGGAGGTATTCACCAAAATGAAATAGTTCCTTTAATTTTTTTAGTATCTCCTTCCTCTAGCCCAGTGACTCCAGCACATATCATAGAAAGAAATCTAAAATACTGGATTTATTTCTAAAGTAAACTATGCGAGTCTTCTGGATTTTAACACACTTGACTTGCATGATGCTGGAGGCTCACTTTACTTTTACTTGTTCTTAGATGTGTATATTGTAACTTAGAATATTTTCATTCAGATTAGAAGGGAACTGATGACAAATACATGTATTAGTCAATCAAGTATTTATTGTCAATCAAGTATTTATTAAGTACCTAATATATTCTAGACACTACCTAATAAAAAGACAAAAAGGTAACGGTCCCAGCCTAATGGAAGCATATAGTCTAATGAGGAAAAACAACATGTACAGATACAAGTAAAAGTAAATACAAGGTAATTTGGGGGCCAACAGGAATGCACCAGATGCTGGGGTGTGGGTGGGATTAGAAAAAGTACTCTTACAGGAGGGAGCACTTGGGCTGAGCTAAAGGAATCCAGTGATTCTAGGGGCAGGCAGTGAAGAGAGAGAACATTTCTGACATGAGGAACTCATGTGCAAAGGCACGGAGAGAAGAGATAAGACTGTCATGTGAGGAACAACAGCCAGTTAGGTTGGACTGTAGACTGCATAAAGCTGGAAAGACAGATTGCAGTGAGATTGTGAAGGGTTTTAAAAACCAGTGATATTCCAAAGGCAAAAAAGGAGCCCCCAGAGTTTTTTGAGCAAGGGAGTAACCCAGTCAGAACTGTATTTTGGTAATCACATTGGCAGTTCTGTGTAGGATGAATTCAAAAAATAGGTTCAAACTTGAGGTAGGGAAACCTCATACAGACTAAGAGACTAATACTACAGTGCTGGGGAGAAGTGATAAGACCTGAATTACAGTAGGGACAAGTGACAAATGAGTGACAAGGAGAAAAATGCAAGAAACTTGGGGGGAGGGCAGAGAAAGATAGGAAGCAGGTTTCAAAAAACATGAAGAGTTGAGAATGACACTAAAGTTGAGAACATAGGTAACAAGAATAGCAGTGCACTCAAAAATAGAGACATTAGGAAGGAGGATAGTTAATAATGGAATGTTTTCATCTCCAATGAATTGGAAGGAAGGAAAACTTTTAACAACAACCACAAAATATGAGAAGAAAATAGAAATAAATCATACATTTACCTCTTACTTGGAGAGGTTCTTGTTTAATAAGTGGGGTTTGGAGTCCAAGGCTGGTATCTGGTACTGTAAATTTCAAGAGTTATATTCATGTAGAGATATATAGTTATTTTCTGTCAAACTTACAAACTCAAGAAGCAGGTTTTAAAACATCCCATCATAAACCATAAATTTAAGACATGGCAACATTTCTACTGTTAATACAAGTCAATTCTAACGTGTTGCTTACATATTCTAGCTATTAAAAAAAGCATTTTCATATGGATTTTCTAACTTATTTCTGCCAAATACCTGGCACTGACATTGCCCAGTATGGTGTCTTAAACAATAGTTAAGTATCAGAGTCAATGAGAATATCAATGAAATAGAAACCAACTACATTTTGTATATATTTTCACGTAAAGGATCTAAAATTTCATTGGTGTGGGTACTTCTCTACAAATTTAGACTGTGATGCCTTCCTTCTTCACCAAAGCTCAGCAGACTCCATATCTCATCTGCTCTGACCAAAAATTTTTTCACCTAGTAACCACATTTAAAATATGTCGGTGTATTTGTGTGTATATACATATGTATGTGTGTGTATCCTTTTTAATTGGTATGAATTTAGTTGAAAGATTGTTTGTTTGAACAATCAAGCTCTAAGTAATCCATTGAACCAGATGTGTAACAACTGGGACAACTTGTCATTTTTATTATACATAATTCTGTGTAAAATTTCAAAAAATAAGAAAAATCAATGGGAAAAATAATTGAACACATATTTTACACACAATTTTTGAAACATGGAAAGCAAGACCAATCTCCTAAGGTGTTTTGGTTTGATATTTTGTAAGATGGAATTATGTTTTAATAAGGTTACATGATGACATCTTTAAATATAAATAATCATTTATATTTAAGCAAAAATGATAACTGTTGGCATTTTACATCAAGTTGAATAATATGCCCTACTTTGTAATCTAGTTATATTGTAATTAAGTAGTATTTTTAGTTAAGGGTAGCATTGTGTAGTGGACAGAGCACTGGCCTTGGGAGTCAGGAAGTCCAGGGTTCAAATCCTCCCTTTGAGATTGTTTAGTTTGTGATTATAGGCAAATCACTTATCTGAATCTCAGTTTCCATATATGTAAAATGACCCTCAGAGTTATTATGAACCTCAAATTACACATTCTATCTAAAATTTTTTGAAAACTTTAAAGAGCTTCATAAATTTTGGGTTTTATTATTTAGAGGTTATCAGAAGAACTAGTCTGTTAAGATATTTATTTTAAATAATTTGACTTCTTAAAGGGAAAAAAACCTTAATGTTTCCAAAACTTATCTCTTTCTCTTAGATCATATACAACTGAAAAATGCTGGCATAAGTTTCAGAAAGCCCCCTCCTTTCTAAAATAATCAAAGTTATTCAACCAAGTCACGTAAAATGAGTTTCTCTTAGGCTGATATTTCTAGATATTCTACTCATTACCAACTGTCAAGTTGTAGTCACTAATTATAGAGTGTTCTGAATCACAAGCCAGAAATGCTATTAAACAGCTCAAATGTATGTATGAATACTTATTCTGCACACCACCTTAATAAACTTACACTGCATCATCATCAGAATAAAATCCTTATGATTTCAATAACTAACTAGACATTCTAATCCATGAATATCTCCAGACATTTTGTTTTATGCTCAGGCACTGGATGTTTGCCACACATCTGCTGTCATTAGGAAAATTAAAACTAATTTTATTGAAATTTAAATCATCTAAGTGCTCCTAAAAAACTTGAAAATTCTCTAGTAAGTCTATGTCTCTTAATGAGATGCTCCTGACTTTACCATGTGGTTTGAATTATTCAAAAGTAAAATATTCTCAAAATCTTAACTACACAAATTATCTTTCAATCAAACAATTATTCATTTGCTGCCCTATCTTGTGGCTAACAAGGTCTAATTTGATCTGAGCAAGATTTCATCAAAAATTGAGACCAATCTGGAAGTAAACAAGCATTCTGATCTCAGTAAGGGAGAGGGGGTGGAATTCCATGGGGTTCATTTCCAAATACTGAAAACAGTAACAGCTCCAATCATATCTACCCATAACAATATTATATTTTTCAGTGTTAATTATATTACTTACTTCCTTCACTTCTCCACACTGCTAATGAATTTCTTCCTTCTACTCTAGTAACATTTTTTTTGTCCCATTCCTATGTAAACAGAATAGGACATTTTTCTAATTTGTCATTATTTCCACTTCGAATACAGTATTTCCCTCAAACCTTGTCTAAGCAAGGAGTTCTCAATTCCTATAGTAGGCAAAGCAAAAAATTTAATTAAACTAAATCAGGAAAGACTTAGGTAAGCCAAAAGAAGGCATTGCCTAATATAGCCTATTCAGAGTACATAAATTTTCTTCAGAGATCTTACTATAAAAAATGTATACATCAATCTGCTTACAATAGACTAGCTATACTCTTACTTTGAGGGCCGTAAGGTTTCTATTATTCAAAGGACTTCCAAGAAAATGGCTTTCCAATTGGAAAAGTCAGAAAAAGAATAAGCCCCATGCACGATACACTAACATTCTTCTGTAACTGCAAAATTTTTCTTAAAATAAAATGGAGATAAAATTAAGAGGTGAGAGAGGAATATAATGAGAGGAGATAGGGAGACATAGTATACGGTAATTATCTCATATAAAAGAGTTAGGAGAAAACTTTTAAAGTGAAGGGGAAGAACAGGAAACCAAAAAAGGAATGGTCAACCTTACTCTCATTGAATTTGGCTTAAGGAGGGAATAACATACACACTAAATTGGATATCTTACCCTACAGGAAAGCAGGGGGGAAGGTGATAAGAGGGGGACAATAGAAGGGAGAGCAGATTGGAGGGGAAGGTAGTTAGAAGCACACACTTTTGAAAAGGGATAGGGTCAAAGTAGAAAATAGAATAAGAGGGGGGCAGGATAGGATGGAGGGTAATATAATCAGTCTTTCACAACATATCTACTATGGAAATGTTTTGCGGAACTACACATGTACAACCTATATTTAATTGCTTATCTCCCCAATAGGGGTGGGTGACAAGGCAAGAAGGGAAAGAGGAAATCAAGGTTGTAAAATCAAATGTTAACAAAAAAAATTATTATTATTATTTTATGTGCAACTGGGAAATAAGATATACAGACACTGGGGTACAGAAATTCATCTTGCCCTACTAGAAAGTCAGAGGGAGGATGGGGGAGAATATAAGAGAGAGCAGATGGGGGGATGGGGTATTCAGTAGGATCACTATTTTGGGTGTGGTGGGTAGGGGAAAGACAGGGAGAAAATTTGTAATTCAAAACCTTGTGGAAATGAATATTGAAAACTAAAAATAAACAAAATAAATAAAATAAAATGGAGAAAAAGCATGAATGCTCAAAATGTCATTTCAGAAGGAAAATTTTCTGATACTATCTCTTATGTTTTGTGTAAAGTATATGTAATTGAGGGCATTCAACTACAAAAATAATTTTTAAAAAATTTATGTTCACAATGACGACCCTGATTCACTGTCAAAGGAGACAGGAAGAATAAGGGTACAAGTAGAAAAGTTAGCATGGATTAGAAAAAGGACAAGCTCTTCACCAATAATTGGGGTAAAAGAGGAGAAAACGAGGTAATATATCAAGAAAATTTAAATTGTAGAGTAAGGAAGAAGGAACTTACTAATTGGACTATTTTTTCAACTAAAAAAAGATGTGAGATCTTTTGCTGAGAGGGTGAAAGAACAAGAGGTATAAAGAGAGAAAAGAAAGTTTGAATAGTCTCTGCAGAGAATAGGAAAGAATCTGAATTAATCAGTCATCTGGCAATTATTAAGAACCTACACTGTGCTAAGTATTGGAATTTACCTGGTTACGCTAAGGAACCAGATGAGATTAATAACATAAATTTATAATGGACCCAGTCAAACAGACGGCTATGTGTGATTTCTTCCAACATGCAAGTAGAAGCAAGGAAAGCACATGGTAGGCTTAATCTGGAGTTGGGTTCAGGAAGAGAGGAGCAACATGAAGACAAGGGAGCAAGAGATTCTATAGTAGAAGACAACTATGGGGCCAATATGGGAAAGGAAAAAAGTGAAGTCAGAGTAGGGATGATGGCTTACAAGAGTACTGAGAGATGGAAGTGATTAAAAATCAGAATGAAAATGAAAAAATATGTGTATAAAGGGTAAGGCATAAAGATGTAATGTGGTCAATAAGGCAGTTTCAGAATTCTTGATAATGAAAGGTAAATCACTCAGCTGATAATGAGATCAAGGCTGTACTCTTTGTAGATCAGGTAGGAAGCAGAAGCAGGTCATAAGAGTTAAGGAGACTGAGTGTGGAACTGTGAAGCCAAAATGTTTGAAGTCCCCTATTATAATGGCAGGGGTTGGGATGGAGAGGAAGACTGTGAGTCAGGTACTGAACTCCTTGAGAAAAGGGGAACAGAATAAACTACTATTAGAAGTATATAGTAACAAATAGCACTATCAGTATTTGAACTAGGTGATATATCTGGATAGAGAGAACCTCAAAAGAGAAAAAGCTGCTGAAAAATAGTAACAGAGGGAGGGTGTGGAAGTAACCATCCTCCCCACTGTTCTTCAAGTCCATCATCCTCCTCAAAGTCTTGACACTTGGCCAGTTAAACGACATGCCACCCTACAACTCCTTCATCTTGGCCCCATTCACTCCCTATCAATCTTCAACAGAAGAAATCATAGCACTAACTGGCTGAGTGTTCATACAAATTCTTGTCATCTAACCTCAACTAGGCGCTCACTGATGCATAACAAAACTTTTATTCTCCTTGACTGACTCCCAAGACCCCCTCAGCAGCAACCAAAGCCTTCTCCATCCATCTTTCATCAGGTTTCTATTTCCTACTTTGCTAGAGACCACCCACCACTCCCCAACTCCAAGCTTCAAAAACCCTCCACAGCTTCATTTACTCTCTCCTTTACTCCTATCTCTGAGAAAAAGGCTCTTCTTCATGTCAAGGTTAACATGTGCCCTAAACCCTATAGTCTCATCTCTTCCAGGAGCTTGCTGATCTAATTATTCCCTATTTCTCATCTGCACTCTCTCCTTGATGCCTACAAGCATGCTCAGGTCTGCTCCACCCTTAAGAAATTCTCACGGCACCCTGATATCCCCTCCAGATAGGGGATCACCCTATATCTTTTCTCCTCTTCACTGCCAAATTTAGGAAAGAACAAGGTACAATGGCTGCTGTTACTGCCTTACCACCTACCCACAGCTGTGAATATTTGACTACTACTCATTCTCCCTGTTTAGCCCCATTCATTTTCAATCTCTTTGGCAGTATTATAATCCATGTGCTGATAATCCCTTAGGATAGGTATAACTCCAACTCCAGGTTTCTGTCCTGGACCCTCTTCTTTCTCTACACTCTCCCTTAGAGATTTCAAGAAATCCAATGGGTTCATATATCACAACTCCCAAATCTACACAGTCAGCCCTAACCCTCAACCTTCAAGGAACTATTGAAAAAAACCACTTTACTAGGGTAAGATCATAAAATCCACATTCCCATTCTCCTGCAATTTATAATCTAATTTTGGAGACTGGCTAATCCACAGAGTAAACATTCAATAAATGTTACTGACAAAGTTTCTTACAATCTTCCCTTCTAGCATGCTTATTACTTTACAATGGAATTAATAACAACATAAGATAGCATTAGAAACTGCCAAATGACTGGTATAAGAAATAAGCTCTATGTGAGTCCAGAAATGGGAGTGACCACCTGAGAAATGCACACTCAGATTCATTCAACCACTATGAAGAGCCTACAACATACAAGGCAGACTCTGTGTGCTAGGAGCGAGGTATATACAGCTAAAACAAAAACCTGTATCTTCCCTTGAACAGATTACAATCTACTGGGGAAATACAACATTTAAACAGATATGAACAATATGCTTTGAGAAAAGAGAGAACACTAACAACTAGGACTCAGAAAAGAATTCTTTTCTAACAGGTAGGAACTAAATCAGCCTAGAAGGAAACTAAGGATTCTAAGAGACAAAGGTGAGGAAGAAGACATACTCCAGATATGCAAGATAGCCTGTGTAAAAGTAAAGAGATAGGAGATGAGAATTTGAGGGACAAGAAGTCTATTCAACTAAAACAATGTACTTTAAAGGAAATAACATGAAATAACTTTGGAAAAGTAAACTAGAGCCAGTCTACCAAGAAGTTTAACATGGAAAAAAGGACCCAAGTTCAGACTTGAAAGAAAGGTATATAAAAGAGTGAAGAGGAAGGAGGAATATACAATATATAACAAAAACTCAAAGATAAAAAAAGCATCCTGGAGGGGCGGCTAGGTGGCGCAGTGAGTAGAGCATTGGCCCTCGAGTCAGAAGGACCTGAGTTCAGATCCAGCCTCAGACACTTAATGCACACACAAACAAAAACCTAGCCGTGTGACCTTGGGCAAGTTACTTAACCCCAACTGCCCTCCAAAAAAAAAAAAAAAGCATCCTGGCAACAAGAAGTAATCAATGGCTATTTCCTCTAATTCTGCCAGATGTCTCTGCCAGGGAAGTCTAACTGGTGAAGCGATAAGTGGGAGAGATCTGGAGGCATGTAAGTCTTCCTTGTCTTGTATAAGGCTAGCCCTAAAATGAAGGGGATAGGTGAGGCTCTGTGGTTTCCTAAGTCCCCTTCCCTACCAATGAGAGGAAAAGGACAGTGTTCTTCTTACTTCCTCCTAATTAATTCTAATAAATTTCTGACTTAAGCCTAAGGCTTAAGTCCGTTGAGAATGCCCTCAATAAAAGGGGACAACTTCCACTAAAGAGAAAGAATAGGGCTTCCTGCTCCAATGATAAAATTGACCACAAAAATCACATCACTTGAACTGTTCCAGTTCCTTACATACAGAGAGGGGCACCCATCCACTAGGACAGCAGTCTCCAAGTGTTGCGGCATAATCCCAAAGGGTAAATTATCCACAAATCAGAGAAGGAAAAGGTGGGGCACATATGTATCTCATTCCCTGTGATAACAGATGATGAGGCTTGTCTCTATACAACTTATACCACAACAGTCACCATTTTCACCACAAGCTCCTAATTTCTCTCCTTCTGAGTTAAGGGCAAGGCTCCAAGGGTAGTTATAACCCAACCACCATCAAAACACTCAGAGCAGCAGCTATATAGATGCCACTGGAAAAAAATCCCACACAGCATAACAACCACCTACTCCCCAGATCATGTGGTACCTGCAGCAGGACTTCAGGAGATAAATAGTAAGACACTGCCCCCTCTCTTTCCCCTTTTCATTTTATTTGGGACAAAATGAGTTCCAACAGGATAAGGGAACATAGATGAGTTGCAATCTGCACTAAAGACCTCTTTACATTATCTATTCTCCCCCAAACCCATACTTCTTCCAAACTCCCCTATCTTCCCTTCCCTTACTGTCAAGGGCATCCTTACAAGGTATAAGGTTTCCAACCTGGGCATCACCTCAGATTTCTCACTCTCGCCCTAATTACCCAGTCAGATGTCAAACACTCTCATTTCTCTCTACAACATCTCTTGAATCATATTCCTGTCCTCATCACCTTTACTACTACAAATGACTCCTAATGTGTCTCCTTGCTTCAAGTTTCTCCCCTCTCCTAGTCATCTTCAACACAGCTACCAAGATTATTTTCTTAAAGGACAGATATGAACAAGTTATTCCTCTACTCAAACTCCAGTGGCTCCTTACTAATGGTAGAATCAAATATTATTTCATCTTTATTTCATCCATTTTAAATATCCATTTGTGCATAACTTTTGAAATGCACATACTAGGGGAGGGGGAAGCTCAATTTTTTTTTACACTAAGTGGAGTGTGCAATCAATAAATCTTGCAGACTACTGTACCAGGGGAGTTAACCTCCAAAATGCTCAAATATGAGTAACCTTTGTTGGAAAAGCATAAGGTTTAATAGAAAGAGTGCTGGGTTTGGAGTCAGAAGCCCTGTGTTCAAATCCTGACTCTGCCACTTAAGTCCTTATAGAACCCTGGGCAAATCACTCCACTTCTCTGGGCTTTAGCTTCCTAATCTGTAAAATGAGGATACCAGCCTATATGATCTTTAAAGTCCCTGAAGTGTAAAGTCCTGGCAACCTGGTCTGCCTTTGTGACAAATTTAAAAGTATTCAGAGAGAATGAAAAGCAGCCACTGGTCCTGCTAGTTTCCCTCCCTTGATCTCACCTCCCCAAAATGCTCTCACACTTCCAGAAATAAAGAGTGTTGGAGAGCCATGTGCCCTCAGAGATTGTTTCATGAGGCAGAATCAAGAGGGCAGAGGAGCAGAAAGCAGGGCAGCTTCCCTGCTCCCCTCCATCACCACCAAAAAAGCCCCTCCTCCAAACAGATCTAGAAAACACAACAAACCAAATTCTGACGGGGAAACTGCCCCCAAAAAGTCATAGTGAGTCATTCATCTAGCCCAGATTAGCACAGGGAAATAAAGAAAGCTGTCTGGGGATACTGGAGATGGTGTTTGGCCAAGAGCACTCTGCTCACAGTGCACCGAGAAGAGGTTCCAGATCCATACTGAAGCACTGCAACAGGAGCAAGTGCCATCTGGAACCTTTGGGGCCCACTACTCAGCTGCAGGTCACAGATCCAAAGCAGACCTGTACCCAGAGGTGGCATTCCAGGGGAAGGGGCTGGCTCAGTGTTGTAGCCCTAAGGAATATAAGAAAAGGGTAGCAAGTTCAGAAGCAAGCAGCAGCAGTGTGACTCAGAGCAGGGGTCTCAGTTCCAGCTTCTAGCCCAATTTGAAGCCTCTACAGGAATAATCAAGGCAGGAATCCCAGATCAAAGGAGAGCCTGCAGTTTTGTTGCTCTGAACCAGCAGACCTTTCCAGCTGGCCAATGGTGGCTAAATCTATTGCTCAGACTCAAACTCGGGTAAGGAATCTGCAGAGCTCAGACAACGGGGAAGCAATCAGATTTTGCACTGGATCAGAACACAGAGAGATCTGATAGTTTACAAGTCCCCAGCCTGATCTGTCCCTGAAATCCTGGAATAACATCTCTCTTAATATCACAATAAAGCAGTAACAGAACCAGCTCAGAACTTCCCTCCATAAACGCACAGATGCTGGCAATAACATCAAGTCCAAAGTCAGGAAGTGACCTGAAAGAATGAGCAAATCAAAAAGAACCCAACCAAAAGAGCTACTATGGTGATAGGGAAGCTCAAGACAGATGCATAAGAAAATAATAACTCTAAAACATCAACAAGCAAAGGTCCAGAGAAAAACACAGCTTGGATACAAATCCAACTGGAATTCCTGAATGGATGAAACAAGATTTTAAAAAAATTTTATCAATGAAATGAGAGCACTAGAGGAAAAAAACTAAGACAGAAATGAGAGCTATGGAAGAAAGAATTTGAAAAGGTACTAGTAGTTTGGCACAAGAGGCATATATCCTTGCTCTAGCAACAAACTCTCTGAAAATTAGAAGGGATCAAATAGAAGTCAATTTCTACATGAATAGAAGCCAGTAACTACATGAGGCAATAAGAAAATGAAGTCAAAAAATAGAAAACAATGTAAACCATCTCATAGTAAAAACAATTGGCCTGGGAAACAGATTAAAAAAAAAGTAAGAATCATCAGACTACCCAAAGCCATGACCAAAAAAAAAAGAGAGAGAGACAGACAGACAGACAGACAGACAGACAGACAGACACTGGACACTGTATTTCAAAAAAGTCCTAAAAGAAAACTACCCAGATCTCTTACAAGCCAGAAAGCAAAATAGAAATAGAAAGAATCCACCTCCCAAAAGAAACCCCAAAATGAAAACTACTAGAAACATCATACCCAAAATCCAAACCTTCCACATCAAAGAAAAAATATTGCAAGTAGTCAGAAAGAAAGAATTTAAGTACTGAGAAGGCACAGTCAGGATGACATAAGATTTAGCAGTCACCATTATAAAGGAATAGAGAATTTAAAATACAATATTCCTGAAAGTAAAGGATATATAGGCTTACAGACAAAAACAATTTACCCAACAAAACTGAATATAATCTTATATGGGTGTAATAGCAAGCACAGAAGTAGTTCACACCTTGTTTCAGCTATTGAATTAACACCTTGTTCCAGTTCAAGTTTCTTTTGAGCCTTATATCAACTCTGTTAAGAAACAGAATGTGTGAAACCCACAACTTGTGAACCCTAGAACTCCTGTAATAGGAAGGGGAAGAGCTTATGACCATATATAAGGAGAGACCCAGGCTACAGAGAGAACTGAGAAGAGGACTCAAGGAGAAAACTTGTGGTATCCTGGCACTCTGTTTGTCTTCTCTGTCTGTGTTGATGTTTGTTTGTGATACTTTGAACAGAAGCCCTGGAACCTACTGGAAGCCCTGAAAGAGGATTTTCTGGTTGTATGTTTACAGCAGTCCTGGAGGAGGGTTTTGGAGGTCCTGGGACTTCACTGATGATTTGTGCTGACCTCTTGGACCTTGTTTGTGGGTCTGTGTTGATGATTTGTGCTGACCTCTTGGACTTTGTTTGTGGGTCTATATTGATTTCTATGTTGATGATTTGTGTTGAGTTCTCAGACCTTGTTGGTGGGTCTGAGTTGATTTCACAGGCAGATAGTGAATTGATGATGGTGCTGGCAATGTGCATGAATATTATTATGGCTCTGTCAAGCTTTGTCTTCCCAGAAACATGAACTGTGAAGGACTTGAGGTGGACTGGACACTGTGAGATTCAATATGGAATGGGAACTGGATGAAGAACTGGACAAGGAGCTGGACAAGAAACTGACTGGGAGCTGCCTGTCTTTGAACCCAGGTGACAGCTGGAACTGGGATCATGGAAAAGGAACCATGGAAGCTGAGAGCCAGCCTTGAGTCAAGCTGAAAGAAGACTTAACTTGGATACTGTGTACTGAATGAGAAAATGATGATTTACTGTGACCTAGGGGTAGAGAACTATGACTTTTCTACTTTGTGATTGAATTACAGATTTTGTGATTGACTAAATGAATGTACTTTGTTTAAAACTATGTGACCTGGGGGCAGCTAGGTGACGCAGTGAGTAGAGCATCAGCCCTGGAGTCAGAAGGACCTGAGTTCAGTTCCGGCTTCAGACACACACACAAACAAAAACCTAGCCATGTAACCTTGGGCAAGTTACTTAACCCCAATTGCCCTCCAAAAAAAAACACTACGTGACCACTTTGGTGAAAACTATGTGGCCATTTTAGTGATAAGTTGTTGAGTTGTAACATTCTGAATGCTGTACCTTGATTTTTTATGAATGTTTTGCTCTGATTTGTTATTGAATAAATAGAGAGTTCACTATACTATGTAATCAGAACCTTGAAAGCTGTTCACAGTAGCAGTCCTCTGGAAAGCTGCTCATGTGTGGCTTTACAACAAGAAAAAAAAATCAATCTTTAATGAAATAGAGGATTTCCAAACATTATTGATGAGAACCAGAGTTGCACAGAAACTCTGATGTTCAAACACTGGAGTTAAGAGAAATATAAAATGGTAAACATGAATAAATGGTCATAAGGGACTAAACAGGAATAAACTGCTTACATTCAAATATGGGAAGATGATACATATGTTGCCTATGAACCTTATCATCACCAGGAATCGTAACACAAAGTCTAATTAGACAAGGCTTGAGAATGAATCTGTTATGCCTTGATCTTAAGAAAAAGAATGGAAAGGAGGAAAAAAGTAATACACTGTGGGGGAGGGAGGAAAAAGAGAAAGGAAGAATAAGGAAAACTAACATGAATCAGGCTACAGAAGCAGACAACTATATAAACAAGGAGATGGGGGTGGAGGGGAAGCAGCTAACACTTGGAAGTTCACAAGCTCACTCTCATATGAACTGATCAAAGAACAGAAAAATACACACAGTGCTTAGTAAAAAAAAAAATATATGTACATATATTTTTTTTTATTCAAGAGAGAAAATGGAAAGAAAGAGGAGAAGGGGTAATTAGAGGGAGGGTGGTGAAAGGAGAAATTATTCCAAAGCAAAACAAAATCTGTATCTCTTTTTGTGGTGGCAAAGAATGAGAATCTGAGGACGTGTCCATAAATTGGGGGATGGTTGAACAGGTTATGTTACATAAATGTGATAGAATACTATTGTGCTATAAGAAATGACAAAAGGAGTAGTTGCTGTGAAAACTGGGGAAAATGTATTTGAACTGACACAAATAAGCAAAAGAACAAGGAGAACAAGTTATACAATGACAACAAATTAGTATTATATAGTACCTACTATGTGCCAGGCACTACTTTCCATGTATTATCTCATTTGATCCTCACAATAACCATGAAGACATATGTTATTATCCCCAATGAAGAAAATGAGACAGAGAGATTAAATGACTTGCTCAGATCACACAGTTAGTATTCGAAGAAGGATTTAGACTCTTATTCGTCCTCACTCCAAGCCCAGTATTTTAGCCACTGTCCCACCTCAATTTTGAAAGAACTAGGGACTCTGATCAGCAGAATGACCAAACAGGGCTCTAAAGGACTAATGATAAAATATGCTGCCCATCTTCCTAACAGATGTGAAAGGTTCAGAGTAAAGAGTAAATTGTATTTTTGTATATGGACAATGTGGAAATTTGTTTTGCTTGACTATGCATGTCTGTAATAGAGGTCTGTTTTTCTTTCATTCTCATCTGAGGGAAGAGAGTAAGACTGAGAAAGAGAAGACGGATTTTTTGACTGGACAAATATGTGTATATGTGTGTATACATATATACACATATAATATGTGTGTAGATAAATATAGATATAAATATTTTTAATAGAAATCATCTCATCCAATGCCTTATTTTACAGAGAAGGAAACTGAAGCCCAGACAAATGAAGTAACCCACCCCATAGAGTCACACTGTAATTACATGACATAGCTGGAATGTTAGCCTTCTGAGCTCCAGAAACATAGAATCTTGACACTGGAAAGTATCAGAAAGATCATCTAGTTCAAACTTTACATTATGAAAAATCCCCTCTAAAAAATCCCCAAGTAATCATTCAGCATTAGCATGAATCTCAGTGAAGTCCCAGTCCAACACTCTTTCCACAATACCACTCAACTTGTGAATGCTCTTTGGTCATCCTAAGGTATCAGAATGCAATGCACTGGAGTCAAGAGACACTGATTTGAGGGTCTCTCACCCTGGTTGTATAATCTTCACAAAATCACCAAACCTCTCAGAACCAGGATCTATTCATCCACAAAAAGAGGGAGTTATACTAAAGTCTCCTGGAGTTCTAAAATATTTTATGATATTAGGTCTCTCCTTCCCCATAAGAGAGACCCACCTTGAGGGCCAACCCTAGCAAAAACAAATCTACCTCTACCTTATCAAGCTAGGGGATTAGTTTCTTGGGAATTAGGGTAGAATGTGAGGAGCTTAGCTGTCAGCATAATTTTAAGAGAAATTCTCTCTTAGACTATCAGTATATAAATTCCATATATGCTCAGTCTTAACAGTTAACCATTCATGTAACACATTCTCTCAAAACAGAAACAATATTAAAGGAAAAATACTTCTAATTCAAGTAAACTTGCATCAGAGAATAGTTATGAAAAGTTAGCTTTCATTACCAATTGTCTAATCCTACCAGATACTATTCCAATGGTCATTTTAATTACACACAAAAAAACCTGCAAACATTCATTCTTTAATTTTCAAAGTAACATTGGAAGTGGCTTAACACTAGATCCTACATGTATAATAAAATAAATTTCAAATTGCATTATCTATAATTTTATAAAGCAGGTTACCAATTCCACCACAAAAAAGCTAAGAATTATTCAGAGTTTCTCAAACCACCCCTTCAGAATTAGAAAAAAAAGGAAGAAAATATGTACCTGTTTCAACAGGAGTAGATATATGTTTTACTGAAGGTGTTGGTAACTGAACATTTTGCATTTCCAGTCCTTCTTTCTGAGCATCTGTAGAGTAAGTTCTTACTTGACTCATCGAGTAAATGTGTAGATGACTGCATGGTAAAATGCTTGAGAAACTTCCAAGTGTCACTAAGCTCTGCCATCCTAAAAAGAAATTAAATTTAAATAAAAATTTAGGGGACCAGAATAACAAGTTGTATTTATATTTAAGGATACAAGAATTTTATACAAAGTTATAGGACATAAAGACAAAGAAAATTTCCCATCACATTCACAGATGAGAATGCTGATCTTTGTATATAATGATTTCCAAGGAATACACTTACAAAAGTAGGGACTGGAAGTGAGAGCATTTTACTCATAAATTACTGCCATGTTTTACTCTATTTTAAGTAGACTACTTGGAAACACAGAGGAAAAGATACACAACAGGAAGCAAAGAACACCAGAAGACACCCAGGTCAAAAACAGCACTCCCTCAAATTCCATCCAAGATGAGCTCTTCTTTGGAGAAGCTAAGATCTTTCAGGAAAGTTAATGTCAGTTACTCATGTATTTGAATCAATTTTGCTTTAGTTAGCAGATTAAATCAACACAGTTAGGATTCAAGTTTCAGTTGGCAGAAGTTGAGACTTAAACACGAAGCATGGCTCACGTGAGGGTACTGAAGGAAGATAGGTGGCAGAGACCAAGGAAGAACTCTGCTGGCAGTCTTTAAATTATACTACAGGGGGTGGTGAGGTGGGGCAGTGAATAGAGCACCCACCCTGAGTTCAAATTCGTCCTCAAACACTTAACACAAAACTAGCTGTGTGTCCTTGGGCAAGTCACTTAACCCCAACTGCCCTACCTTCCCCCTCCAAAAAGCAAAATATATATACTACAAGAATAAGGTATTTAGACTAGTCCAGGTCAATACTATGTCTCTTCATGGTCTCTATTACTTTTAAAGGAAAGACTAAATACTCTTGCCTGTCCTTTGATGCTCAGAAAAAAACAAACTGGTCATGTTCTTCCCATTTACCCTTCTTCCATCTTAAACAGTTGAAATTCCATCTTTATGATGAGTCCCATGTCTCCATTATCATTATTGCACACTTGGGGCTACCTCCCTCAGGACTCCCTCTCTACCAATGCCTACTAGAAATGCTAAAAACTTCACTTACTCTCTAACTCTCTGGGAATAAAGTCATTAAAGTTAAGAGTTTTCCAAATAATTGAGATTTGACACTAAATGCCAGTGCTTTAAAAAACAATTTTGTGGAAAGCTTTCTAAAATGTACTTATCTACCTTCATAAACAGAATGTAATGAATTTAATTTTCTTTAATGATTCAATCATCATAAACTCAGTTTATGACATACTATTGAATATAGCTATAGATGTGTAAGGTATAGGACACTAGGCTGAATGATTTCCAACCATAGTAGTGCTTTCTAATTTGCTTTATTTAAAGAATCCCTAGATGATGATGAGGAATGCTTCTCCTGACAGAACCTACCTTCTAACAAAAAGGTAACAGGCTAAATAAAAACACATTGAATGAGACAAACATTTTTGGACATGGTCAATTTGTTATAAAGGTTTTTTCTTTTTTTTAAATTGGGGTAGAGCAGAGGAAAAAAAAAGGTTATTAATTAACCCAAAAACATTTTTTAAAAGAGCACTTGATATCAATTTGCCTTTTAGTCATCTGGCCCCTGCTCACAGGGATGAAGTATAATTTCCTTAGTGTAAACAATAACATTCTGCCAAATTACTGACTGAAGCTTCAACTTTACAGGTAGTTTTCTTGATCTCAAAAGATCAACTTCTTCACTGTTACTATTACTTTCTTCTGTCAGCTTAGCACCTTTCAAAAAAAAAAATTATCTATAGTATCCACAGCAACCTAATGATTATGGGCAATTCCCTATCAACTTAATTCAACAAGCATTTACTAAGCACTTACTTAGTACCTGGTTGTTGGAAATATAGGAAGAAAAAAATGAAAGTACCTGAGCTTTAGAAATTTACGTTCTAGAGGAAGAGAAAGCAGACAGTTCAGCCTGTACCTACTCTTCTTGTTAACTATCACATGGTCACATTGTTGATTCATGAGCTACGAAAGTAAAAATATCCCTCTCATCATTCCAAGAATCTATGCTAGGGTATTTTGAAGAGGACCTAAACACCTCTAAATTCTTCTTTGGAAAATGACAGAAATGACCAGGCCACGATTTTTTCCAAGTCGTCCCTAATAAAGATTTGAAAAGAATTCCAGGCACAAGCAAAATTTAAAATGGCATCTTTAATGCCAAGATTTAAGTGTTATATCCTACACAGATATGCATGAACTTTTTTCCGCTTGCTCTCTTTCTATAACATTTCATATTCTGAATATGGTGACCTACAGATCCCATTGATAACAGCGGCAGACAAGTAATGCTCTGCTTCCTTGTGAACTGCCCAGCAAAAAAAATTGCTCTTTGTTAAACCACTTTCTTTGCCTGCCTCATTCATACACAATGTCAAAGTTGTCCTATGGCTCCTGGGCTTTTAGTGAACTCTCAGAAGGAATCGGGGAGTAGAGATGGTTATTTCAGCTCTTTCCACCCCCCAGATTCAGATTCCAGGATGTTCTATCACTGTCCTCCACTATTAAGGGTATCTCTGGCTAAACCCTATTTGCTGCAACCAACACTGCCTCTCTTCCCTTTTCCTCTACGTCTTCTTTCTTACCCTTTCTACCTTGCTTCTCAGCTTCCAGCATACAACACTGTTTAGACATTATCAGGTAATCAGGATACTCTTATCTTTCCACCAGAAACTAATCTACAGGACTAGTGTAATTTTAGGGTTTGGTTTGCTTTTTTGTTTTTCTAAGTGCTTCCAGGTCGACAGATATATAGAGGGCATCTTGGTTTTACTTTCTCAAGAAATTAATCATCTAGTAGTTTGTTCTACATAGCAGAAAATTCCTAATCACTAATATAATTAGGTGTTAAATTACTAACATGAAGTAAACTACAGTTAATTCAATTACTTATCACTTTCATGTTTTAACATAACCAAAATTAAGTAATACAGTCCAATACCTCTCTCTTCTTTGCTTTTAAACTCCTCTACAGAGCCTGAAGCTCAGCCAGTATGCCCCAAACCCAGCCAATATCCTCAAGCCAGAGAGGTTCTTAATCTTTTTTGTATCATGGACTCATTTGCCAGACTAGTAAAGGCTAAGGTCCCTTCTCAGAATAAAGTTTTTAAATGCATAAAATAAAGATTGCAAAAAAAAAAAACTAATTACATTGAAATAGTTAAGTCTCACTGCTTCCTGAGGCAGGTCTTCACTGTACTTTTATCATTTCAACTTAAGTGTTTTCCTAAAAAACAGACTTGATAATACTCAACTATCAGCTAGATCATTTTAAAAATAAATATCAATTCCAAATTTTTTAACTGGCTAAAGCAATTCCCTCCTCCACCATTAGCACAAATCATTAAAAGTTGGAAGTACATGAAATTCTATCATAAAAATTTGGAATCTTGTGAATAGGTTATCAAAATAATCCTATAAAATTGTGGAAAATTTTCTTTTATTCTAATTGGTACTTGAGAAATATTTTTAGTAGAATGTGGGCCTATACAAGAACATAAAAATTTATGTATACTAACAAAAGGTCCAATGTTAATCTGAAGGGATAATAAAACATCAAACCAAGATGGCAATAAAATATTAATACCCAATTTCCATTTTTTAAAATTATGTTTATATTTTTGCATTAATCTTATACCTCATACTAGTAAAAGATAATACTTTGATATTATACATACTATTTTAATAAGCACCCCAAATGCACACTCAGCATTACAATACATTTTAAAAGTTTTCACCAAACTTCAAGTTCCCTGATGGGCTTTAGACTTTATTAAATCACTTTTCTTCCACAGGCTTAACCATTCTTCTTAATCTCACATGAGCATAAAAAATTAAACTCTTGAGGTTTTTAAAGTTAATTTTTTAAAAGTTTATTTGGTTGCCTTTTAACACTTTGATGTTTCATTCATAACTAGTGTTCCTAAATGTTTAGTGATTTTAAAAGTTGATACTACTAAATATAGTTTGTATGTGTGCATGTATATACATAATTATACATATAGGCTTATTTTATTATCTTCCTTATCACCTAGCACTATGTCTAGAGCTATAAAGGAATATTGACTGAGGCTTGGATAGAAGTTACATATCTTACAAATAAATGGATGAACTGAAGCTCAGATAATTTAGGGATATGCTGAGATCCATAAAGGATATCTAAGAAAACTTAGACCAGAATTCAACTCCTTTCCAAAACCTTTAAAACTTATTTGCACTAAACCAAATATAATCGCTTCTACAGTTAAAATATAAATATATTAAACTGATAATGCTTGCTCAGTAGTAAACTAGGTGGGGGCTCTCAAATCTAGCACCACTCCATTCTCACTTTACCAATAGTAAAAATAGGAAATGTCGTGCCAGTAGGAAGGAAATTCACAAAACATCAATTTCCAAACATATCAAAAGTAGGATAGCACAGTGGAGTTTTTTTTGCTTTAAACCACTGAAACTGTATTTTCATGATCTTCAATACAAATAAGCTAAATTTATTCTAGAGTTTATAATGCACAGCCTGAGGACTATGGCTTGTGATTACAGTATAAGCCTAATTCATGATACACATCCTGTCATCTACTACCTCCCTCCATCACCCAAGTACTTTGCAATATAAATTTTCAAAGCACTACAAACTGCCAAAATAGATGAAAAATGAATTCTATCCCCTCCCATCTTTTTTTCCTCAGTTCTCAGAGCCAAACTATAAACTGTCTCCTAATTCGAAGCTATGCTTCTAGATAAGAGGGGAGTGAGTCCTGCTTCCAAACTGCATACGTGAATCTTCCGATAAATCTAAATTTAAAGACTGTGTAAAGGAGTAAAAAAATTCTACTACCTCGTTAAGGCAGCGGGTCTGACACTGCTGGGTTGACCTCCAGACAAGTCTTTTGTCAGCTTTTTGTTTGTTTTTTAAAAAATTTTTAACAGTGAGTTACAGATCAGTGAGTCAATTCTAATTTAAATTAATTTTCTGAAGGTTCTGGGATGAGAATTGGGTGGGGGTGGGGACACTTTTTTTATTAAGTGCAGAGGCACTTTTAAACGGAGGCCAGAAGGTGCTGGTCATGGATGGCCCGGCTGCGGAGGTCGAACAGCCTGGAGGGGCCCCAGG
Organism: Gymnobelideus leadbeateri; assembly: GCA_011680675.1. Classification (NCBI taxonomy): domain Eukaryota; kingdom Metazoa; phylum Chordata; class Mammalia; order Diprotodontia; family Petauridae; genus Gymnobelideus; species Gymnobelideus leadbeateri. The sequence continues at coordinate 1,023,383 of WOXC01006915.1, read as the reverse complement.
CCGAGCATCGCCGGGGAAGGGAAGTGGTTCGAGCCGCGCGGCTCTATTACGGCGTGAACAGCACAACCTGCACGCAGAACCCAACCCGCACCTTCCTTTCCCCGCCCCAGGCTGCCTCTGGGGGTCTCTCCTCGGAACAAATCCCAGGGCCCGGCCCGCAGACCCCTATGGAGCACCGAGGGAGGCAGGTCTGGGCTGAGGGAGCGGAAAGAGGGCGCAGCCGAGACCCCGCGGCCCAGGGGGCAGGAAGGGATGATTAGGGGGAGAAGTGGCGCCCACGCCCATCTCTCCGGCCCCTCCAAGCAGGGCCCCAGCCCGGCCGGGCCACTCACCCTGGGCGGGGCCGCAAGGGCTGCTGGGCGCCGCCCTGCACCTTAGGGGGAGCCGGGACAGAGAGGACCAGCCGCGTCTGTGAGCAAGGACGGCGGCCAAACCAGGTAGCATCCTGCTGGGGCAAAGGCCCCAACGCGGGCTCTGCCTCCTGCCTTCGCGCCGCCGCTGCCGCCGCCGCCACGGCTACCGCTACCGCTGCTGGAACCTACTGGCTCCATAGAACGAGCACCTGCGGAGGGGGACGCCAGCGTCGCCGTAGGCGACCTTCCCAACCCGGAAGCATACTTGAGGGCCGGGAGCCGGCAACGGAAGTGACGGAACACGTGCGTGTTGCGTGATGCACGTGCTCCCCGCCTCCTTGGCCTCTGATCTCTAAATTGGCAGGGGCGGGATTGAGGATGTTGTTTACTGGACTTGGCTTTCACCTTGAGGCAGCTCAGAAACTGGGGTTCCGAACGCTTTTTATGTCGAAGTAGTGTGGAGAAGCTTCCAGCCCTCCTTCTCAGGACGTTTTTAATGCACTTATAATTCCATAAAGAACAGGGAGAAGGCACTAGAATTAAGAGGCGTTGGGGAAGACTTTCTGTAGCGGTTGGGAGTTTAGTTGGGTTTAAAGTAAGTAGTTGGAGCGGAGGAGGAAAAGCTTTCCAGGGGTCGGGACCCTAATAAAGCTTCCCAGCCCCCAGCAGTCTAACTTCCTTAGGGGCCTCGCTGACCAGCGCACAAGTCCTGACCACACAGGCTAGCTTTAAGCACACCTTAGCCCCCAGACTCAATACAGTCACTGCCTCCAAGCCAGTTCACATATTTGAACAGGTGTGTCCTCCTCCTGGACCACAGTCATCACCCGTTTAGCCCAAGACAGCGCCACAATTCCTGGCTATCCATCTTGACCAGCCTGGACCACAATACTTAGACAATCAGAAAGCAGCAAGACCACCCAACCATAAAAAGGACCCCTCCCCTGTTCCTTAATCCCTTAACAAACCCTTCTGCCCTTTTAAGAGTCATAATTTCTGTTGTGTAATCAGCATCTAAACACTAAAATAAACACTAAAAACTTGCCTGTGTTTGCCTAAGTTGCTGGTACTATGGTTAGAGGTGGTAGAGGGCCGACACAACATACCATGAAACCCCAATGTGAGCTGGGGTGACAGCCAGAGAAAATGCCCAGAGCTGAGAGATGAAGCACATTGTTCTTGAAACAGCCAGTGTCACTGGACCAAAGAGTACACGGGAGTAAGATGTAAGGAGACTGGAAAAATAGCAAGGGACTAGGTTATGAAGGGCTTTAGATACCAAACAGATCATGAAACACACAAGATTCATAGAAACCAAGTGTATGGAAATACAGTTATCAAAATACTAAGGGAACAAGTGAACTCCCCTGCTTCAGAGTCTAGATCAGGGGGAAACTTGAGGACACGGGTGGCCTTCTAGGTCCTTGAGTGTGGTCTTTTGACTGAGTCCAAGTTTTACAGAACAAATCTTTTATTAAGGGGATTTGTTCTGTGAAGTTTAGATTCGGTCAAAGGGCTGCACTTGAGGACCTAGAGGTCCACATGCAGCTAGAGGCTGAAGATTCCCCACCCCTGATCTAGACCTTGAAGCAGGGGAGTTTGTTTCCTTAGTATTTTGATAACTGCATTTCAAAATTAAGGGGAATGGAGAAAAGGATCTCCCTCTTCCATCTTTTGATTGACCTAATATCTAGACCAGATAATCACTGGTTGTCCCCCAAGCCTGGAATTCTTTCCCTCCAGAATGCCACCTCCTGGTTCCCTGGCTTCCTTTTCAAGTCCCTAGTAAAATCCTACTTTCTATAAAAAGCTTTTCCTCATCGCCTTAATTCTAGCATTTTCTCTCTGTTATCTCCATTTTTTCCAGTCTAGGTCTTTTTATAGTTCTTTGTCCCTTGACCAGCAGCAGGATGGTGGAGCAGAAATGTCTTTACCTTTCTTTGTATGTTCTGAGCTTAGCCCAGTACCCAGTCCATTTTTGTTTAGTTGTTTTCAGTCCTGTCAAACTCTTCATGACCCCTCTTAGGGTTTTCTTGGCAAAGATACTGGAGTTGTTTGCCATTTCCTTCTCCAGATCATTTTGCAGAGGAGGAAACCGAGGCAAACAGGGTTAAGTGATTTACCCAGGGTCACACAGCTAGTAGTTCCTGACCTCATTTCTGCTTGTCTATTTTCTGAACACATCAGAATCCATTTAATGTTGTTTTCCTTTATGTTATGGTTGTTATCGTATATTTTTTTCTCCTGGTCCTGCTTTGTTATATATCTGTTCATACATTTTTCCCAAATTCTTCATATTTGGTTATTTCTTACAGAATAAAAATATTTCATAATTGCACATGTCACAGTTTGTTCAGTCATTCCCCAATTGATAGGCACCCACTATTTTTCTTTTTTCTCTTTTTTTGCTTCCCCCACAAAATTGTTATGAATATTTTGGCATATATGGAGCCTTTCTGTCTGAATTCCTTAAGGACATATGTCCAGCAAGGCAACTTACTGATTTCACAATCTTTTTGAAAGAAGATTCAAATCTATAGTATTTGCAGAACAATAAATTCTATGGTAGGCATCACAAGAATTCAACACCTTTACCCATTCATAATAAGCTATCCATAATAAGGTATCCTGGTTCTGCTACTTACTAGCTCTGTGAACATAGGAAAATTACTTCACTTCTCAGGTTTTCTCATCTGTGAAGGAGGACATTTAGCCTGATTAACTGTAAGGCCCCTTCCATCTCTAAGTCCTATGAGATGGTAATGGTAGGCAGCTGCCTTACTGGTCAGTTGCCAATTGATTGTATGCTTTATCGTTTTTATTGTCATGATTATGGTTTTGCCATAGTCTAGTTTCTGGCTACGTATTCTATCACTAGGACCTTTTTGCCAACAGTGACACATCTGCCCCTCCAAAAAAGTAGGGTGCATAGTCTGTGGAACAGAGTAAAGTTAATTGACATATAACAATCCTATACCTTCATCCTTAATTTTTAGATAATAAAGCCAATAAACTTAGTTTTTCATCCTTAGTTTTCTTTCTGTTTCTTTATCAAAGCTGAGTCATTGCTTTTTGGCACTAAACTGAACAAGGCATTTTTATTTTCATCAGGTTAGATAATAATGAAGAAGAGGAGATGGGGGGGGGGGAAAGGATTCAGATGTAAGGAGGAAGAAGGTAAGCTTTGTCATAGGATGAGAGAGTCACGGATTTAGAACCAGAAAAGACCTTACAGTCAAATCCAACCCCCTCATTTTACAAATGAAAAAATTGAGTCCCAGAAAGTGCATTAAGTGCATTACCCAAGGTCACACAGGAAATGACAGGCACAGAATGTGAATCCAGGCATTCCTGGTTGTCCGTCCAACATTTTAACCATTATGTACCACTAGGTACACCTATAGCAGAGTGACAATATTGTTCCCCTAGAGTTTCCTGCTGTTTTATATCTTTTAAGCTAGTATAGTTGATAGGATTCTTAAGATGGAAATCCTGCCCAGAGTAGTTTCTACAGTAATAAAGTTCACTCACACTGTTCACCCTTTGCCTATTTTTGATACACTATATAGGAGTACATATTTATACATATTTAAACCACCCTGTGATAGGAGGCTAAAAAGGAAAGAAAGGCCTAAGAATTAGTATCAGCCCTAAGAAATTCCAGCTTGCCACTCCCTTCCTGAGGAATTTGATTGAGATAGTAGTAATTCTGTTGACCTTGAACAATAGAATAATAATAGAGTAATAATAGAAAGTAAAGAGAGGCTGACCTAGAAGGCAGAAGGACCTGGATGCAAGTCCAACCTCTGATTAATAGCAGTTGTTTGACCCTATAGGGCAGCTAGGAGGGGCAATGAATAGAGCACTGGGCCTGGGTGAGGAAGACTTGAATTTAAATTCAAATCAGATACATACTCTCTGTATGACGCTAGGCAAGTCACTTAACCCTGTTTGCCTCAGCTTCCTCATATGTAAAATGAACTGGAGAAGGAAATGATAAACTGCTCCAGTATCTTTGCAAAGAAAACCCCAAATGGGGTCACAAAGAGTCAGACAGGACTGAAGTGACCTAACAACAAAAGTGTAACCCTGTGCAAATCACTTAACTTCTCAATGCCCTAAGCATCAATGTCGACCTTCATTGCTAGAGGGAATTTTTTCACCTAGGAGTTCCCTACACTAGTGGAATCAAAAGTCTAGTCCTTATCCTAGAAGTGAAAATCCCAACCTTGTACTTATGAGAAAATTTTTTAAATTCTATGATGGGGGGGGGAGGGAATGCCTGAATAAAGCTTACAAATAAGCAAAAATCCTCTTCCAAGGGGAAAATATATAAATTTACATCAAAAAAGGAAACAAAAGTAGAACACTCCAAAGAAAGGCTTTGAGAATAAGATTGCCATCCTCCAGCTGAAAGGAGAATCTTCTCTGAAGTGTACAAATGGTAGTATGCTACATTTTACACCATCTGTAAGCAATGACAAGTACAGCTGGAAGCCTTCCTAAAAATTAATTAGGATGATCCAACCACATCCAGAGGAGTCAGAAGTCTGGCTGCTTATACTCTGGTGGAACCAACTCTCTTTTAACTGTTCGCTTCCCTCCTCATCCCACCCCCCACTAACTTTATGTATACATTTAATTTCATTTACTACTGATCAACCTTATCTTTTTATTAGAAACCACGGTTTGTCGTTTTAACAGCTGTAGATACAGAATATTACTGAAAAATAACAGGATTTAAACTCATTACCAAATAATGAGTCTGTTTGGGGCCACAGTGTAGAGTCCTACCTGACAGTGACCCATAGAATTCCATCATTAACAATGTTTCACATACATCCAAGAATCTTGACAAATTATAAAAATTACTATGATGGAACTGAATTTTAAGATGTGCCGTGGGGGCAGGATGACCATATGCCATATAGGCTATTATATCAGATTTTTACTAATATATACGGTGTCCCAAAAGTTTTAGTGCAGCAATTGCCCAGAATTAAAATCTGATACGGCAGACTATAAGGCATGTTTTATGTAATTTTACACTTTTGGGATACCTCACATATAAATGCTTCATAAAAACACAACTTGGTGGAGTGTAAGCATCTTTGACTCTTCACTCTCTATTAGCCCCTAATGTCTAATCAATTGCCAGACCCTACTGGTTCAAACTCCACAACATCTCTTGAACGCTTTGCCATTTTTTTTTTTTTGTCAACTTACACAGCTACCACCTTAGTTCAGCACCTCAACACCTCTTGATTTGAATCCCTTACAACAGCTTCCTAATTAGTCTTCCTGCTTTCAGTCTCTCCCCTCTCCATCTACCCTCTACAGGGCTGCCAAGTTGATATTCCTACAGCACAATTCTGACCAAATCACTTCACTATTTACGAAGCTTCATTTACTTCCTATTGCCCACAGAATAAAATATAAAAACTCCCTTTTCTAGCCTTTAAAGCCCTTCACAATCTGGATCCAACCTATCTTTCCAGGCTACTTATACAGCACTCCTCTTTTACATGCTACAATCCAGCATAACAGGCTTTCTTGTACAATTCCTTGTATGTAACGTTTCATCACTTCCCAGCCATGTCCAAACTATGCCAGCAGCTGCTCTCTGATCATCCTCCAGATCCTAGATTCTGCTGAGGGAGCTTTTGCCTTATCTTGCCAGAGAAGTAAGCCATCATGACACTTCCTGATCATTTCCAAATCATGCCAGCATGTTTAAATGCTCCCATCACCACCAAGTTGTCTTCTCCCATTAGAATGTAAGCTCCTTAAATGCAGGTACTGCTTTATTTTCTTTATTTGTATCCCAGGTGTGTTAGAGTGCCTAGCACATAGTAAACACTTAATAAGTGCTTTTTCATTCATTCATCCTCCACTTCTAGGCTACTTCACAGAATGACTTCAGGGATTTTCCATCTGACCTTGGAATTTTTGAGAATTGCCATTTTGAGAAAAAGATTTGGGCTAGTGTTTTAGAGTAGCAAAACCCAGATGTGTTTTGTTTTGGAAAAACTCATATTTAACAAAACAGAAAAATTAGGAAGCAATGGTTTCCATTTTTTAAAAAGTGTTAAAATCACATAGGGAAAAGAAATATTTTATGCAACTCTCTTATTGTGTTATTTTTGGGACTTTTCTGCACTAAATTTGGACACAGAAGACCACCCAACAGCTACAGCTGGGATTAAATGGACTAGCACCTGAAAATGTTAGGAGCCAGCCAATAAATCTCCACCCTTCCAACAATCTGGTCACTACCAGTTCAGTTGAGGTTCATGGTTCTGCTACTTCCTATGTATGCTCTTAACTAGATAGAATAGAATAGAGGTACAATTGAAAACCTCACATGGACTCCATTTGGGAGACATTTAGCAGCTGACTGTTCCCAGAGGTAATCTGTTAAGAGCTGAGAGAAAATTGTTTCAGTCAAGGTTCAAGACCATTGGACTCTCTGTCTTGCTACATCAGTGAACTTAAACATTAAGAACTCTGAGTGAGGCTATGATCCCAGTTACTTTGCACTGTTATTCTAAAAAAAAACCTTTGGAAGAAACACATAAAAGAAAGGAGAAAATTTTGTCATTTTTTATATTGTTTTATACAGAAATGACATGTTAACATGTCCTTGTTTCGTGATAATTTAAGTGTTACAAATAGATGGATGAACATAGGGAATGATTAGGTTAAATGAGATGGAAATAGAAATAGAGAGAGGTGAGATGTCAGATATTACCACATATAACACCTTCATTACAGGCTTCCAACTTTTAAGGACTTTCCTAGCTAAACTACACTATCTTTAGTTTCTTTCTGACTGTAGCTTTAAGAGAATGATGGTTCTGTTCAAAAGATAAATATGGCAGATTACCTAGAAACTGACTCATCAGAAAAATCCATCTGTGGTTTGGCAGCAAGAGGTATATACATACATATGTGATGGTTCAAGTTTGACTTAGGATACATACTGGTTGTGTGCCTCTAGCAAATCGCTTAATCTCTCAATGCCAGGAGGGAACTCAAGAATATAAACTGGAAAATGTTTGCTGATCTGCACTGATGGGAGTTCCCTATACCAGTGGAATAATACAGGTATACATTCTCTTCTTCTTTTAAAAAAAATTTATTAACATCTGATTTTCAAGAAACCAGTTCCTTTGTCCTGACTGACCAGAGATGACTTAGATCTCAGTAAAAGCTAAAATAATGTGGTAACTTCTAAGGATTCTACTTCTTGCCTCATAGTGGTGGGTGAATGTATGTGCCTATTCTATTCTAGCTAATAGGACCTACTTTCTCCTATACTGGGACTAAGAACTCCTTTAACATTCTTATTTTAGAAAAAATAAGCTCTTCTGTTTTTCCCCCTTTCTAGGCTTTATATATGCCTAAAAGGAAACCAAAGAAGTCTTCTTGAAGAAGAAATGTTTATTGACTAATCAGTATGATTTCTAGTCAAGTCTACCATGCCATATATAGAGAAAAGACTAGTCTAATCCACTGAATATATGTGTGCAACCTTGTGTCAAAAGTTCTCTCCTGATATAAAGATCTGGAGACATGTCAAGGACCTCTCACCTTCTGGCCCCTTCCAGGTGGAGCCCAAGACTAAATATCTTCTACTCTTCCAGTGGATTTTATTTGGGCACAAATTATTAAAGGATACAGAGAAGGGTCATACTAGAATCCCACCTGAAGGTATTATACCTCAAAATGGCTCTAATACATTATTTACTCTTTTCTCTCTTTCACCCTTTCTTCTCAATAAGTACTCTTAATCCTTCACAATTCCAGCCTACCAGGCCTACCTGAAGGTTTCCAACCTTCCAGAAACCTATACATTATATCCCCTCTAAAATATCCCCATTCTATGATTCATTGTAAAAAATTTACATGCTTAAATCAACTCCCATTGGCTTCCATCAAATATTTTAATGTTGACCCCTTTATTCCCATATTCTATTTTGATAGCTCCTCAATTCACCATTACTGTTAGTGGAGAGGAAGAATTTTGTGACATATCTCTCACTTTTCTGCTTTGAATATCTGTGCAAGTAGGGATAAAAGGGAAAAGCAGGAATAGTATCAGGTTAATTAATAGTAAATACCAACCTGAAATAAACTGCACTGAATTAAATTTGCATGCTTCATACTTAAACAGCCTTAAAAAGGTCTAATGTCCTATCTTTCCCATGCCAGTGGTTAGATAATGAAGACCCCAGAAAAAAGGCAATTTTCCCCTGGAGCAGAGAAGGGGGGTCCAAGTTGGCAGAAGGGGCAAGCACAAATTAAAAGCCAGGCCTGCTTGTTCACAAGGAAGTCTGTGGGTAACTAAGATGCTACAAAAACTGAGGAACTGATCAAAGAATTTAAATTCAAGGAAACTTATAAGATACAAAGAAGCCAGAATGGAGGATGGGTCACTGAGTGACCATTTCTCTGCCTCAACCTGATTCTCTAAAGTTTGAGTCTTTTAGGATTTTCATGCCTCACACCCAGCCAGATCCTTTCTAACTTTAAGATTTTGCAATTGTTTTGTCTTGGAAGATAACCAGATGAGCCTAATATAGCATATATGAGTGGTACACAGGGGAAATAATGAAATCAAAAGGATAGTACCAGCTAGCAGGTCCCTGGATTCATTGCTTGAGTGATAGGGAAGGGACCTCCTCCTTCTACCAGTTTCTGAGATGGTCTGCTGGTAGAGAGATTATAAGAGGATAATAAGACTAATTCATCCAGATATGTCCAGATAATTTTTTTTTTGCCTTTTTTTGCCCTTAGGAGGGCAATTAGGGTTAAGTGACTTGCCCAAAGTCACATGGCTCGTAATTATGTCAAGTGTCTGAAGCCAGATTTGAACTCAGGTCCTCCTGACTCCAGGGCTGGTGCTCTATTCACTGCGCCACCTAGCCACCCCCAGATAAATTCTTTTAAAAAAACTGATCAAAAACTGATTTAAAAAAAATAATAACTAAGCAGGGGTATTCCATGTCAGGTCATGACTTGTCACCTAGGATGGTCATTTTTCTGTTACTGGGGCCAGAAGACTTGATGCTCTAAGAAAAATGTCAAAAGTTTCCTTGAATTCCTACAAAAACCCCTCTACATTGTCCAATGAGTAATATTTATAAGGTAGGGTTGGCCAAGTGGGTAGCCTGCCCTGTTGGGCAGGATGCCCCCAAATGTCCCAGAAGTGGAGATCTATAGATAATATTTAACACCAGATTCATAGGTTCATAATATATCCCAAATTAATTGCACATAATTCACATGTATTTACCGATGTACATGCTCTCTGCCATCCTCCCTCCCTGAGAGTAGAATGGAATCTTCTTAAAAGCAAAGACTAAGATTTTTATCTTTGTATTCATGGCACCTAGAACAATGCTGGGCAACACTAGGGATAAGAGGATGGGGATAGAGTGTGGACCTGTGATTTCATTGGTATAGGTAACTCCCTCTATAATACAGGTAATCACCTTTGCAAAGAACAGTCTTAGAGGGTTGCCTAGAGCATTGAGAGTTGAAGGGTCACATACCAATATGTGACAGGGTCAGGACTTAAGCTCCTCTTCCTGACTCTATATACTATATCATGATGCTTCCTCACATATACTAAGTGCTTGGTAAATACTTTCTGATTTACATAGTGCTAGAAGGGACCATAAAGACCATTCAGGCCACTATGTGTATTTCAAAATACATGGTTAGGCTTCCTCTTTCTATATTTAGAGGTTATGTCTTGTCTTTATTTGTCCATTTGTAATTAGGTTGCCAACAGAGACCCATGAGCACAGAGAATTTAGAGGTCATGTTGTCATCTACCTCATTCTACGCACGAGGCTCAGATTGACCAAGTGACTTTCCCAAAGTCACAGTCTAGAGAGAAATCCAATCTCTGGGCTGCTGAACCTTCTTACACAGCATATTTTAATCCAGTTAAAACGTGCACCATTACCATGGCCCTTGAAGAAACCTTAAACATAAAATTTCAGACAATGTGGCAGGAAAGATATTATAGTATAGGGAAAGTAGTCCTCCTCAAATTACATCAGAGAGATAGCTGCCCATTTCCCCTGGATTTAAGCCTGCCACTTAACTAATAGACATAAGGCTATTCTGGTTACTGGTTAGAAACAAGCTCACTTCAGAGCAAGTCAGAGGTATGTTGGTGTCAGCTCATACAGCTAGACTGATTATTAAATTTTTCAGTGGGACCATTTACACTGGAAATCATCGAAATCCCATAAATCAGCGTTCTTAAATTTGTTTCATTAATAGTTTAGACTTAAGAAAGTGATGGGGAAAATGTCAATAATTTAGACTAAACTGAAAACTTTGTCAGATAAAAATTTTTTTAGTAAACCAACTGTCAAACATTTACTGACACACTTCTAAAGATAATAGAAATATGTTGGGCAACTGATTAAAAATATCCTCTTCAAAGCTCAGAATTAAGCCATTCTTATAACAAAGTGGGGCAACAGGATTGTGACTCTAGAGTATTTACATCAAAAAACTAATAATAAAAATACAGTAGTTTTACGGGTGGCTAGGTAGTGCAGTGAATAGAGCACTGGCCCTGGAGTCAGGAGGACCTGAGTCCATATCTGGCCTCAGACGCTTAACACACACACACACACACACACACACTAGGCATGTGACCTTGGGCAAGTCACTTAACCCCAACCGCCCTACCTTTCCCCCTCCAAAAAGCAAAACAAACAGACAAAATCCAGTAGTTTAGATTTGGAAGGCACCTCATACGCTGAATAATGTATGTATGTATGTGTGATAGATTATAGAGAGACGATTCATTTTCCTGTTATTAGGTGTAGTAACAGTAATTTCACAAACATTTATTACACACTCACTATGTGCAAGACTGTAGCAGCAAGCACCCCAATATCCCCAGGGTAGCTGCCAACACAGGTTCTTACATCTGCTTTTGTAAAGGAAAGCAACTCAAAATGGGTTAACAAGCTTACTTTAATCAAACAAACGTATATTACCTAGTTCAGGGGAAAAAGGTCAGCACCCCAGACTTCAGAGTTACAGAACTTACAGATCAAACAGACAGGCTTCCAAACTGTCCACCCAATATGTCAATACCAAATCACAGTTACCAGAGAGGGAAGCATCAACATCTGGGTTTTCAAAGCTGGGGGGCTCTCAACAACGGCTTCCCAGAATCTCATCTGGTCAAATCACACAACACTTCTCAAAGTGAGCCCCAAAGCAAAGCCTCTCATCAGAGTTTACATAGCCCTCTCCTGGCCCAGAGACTGTAACAACCTCCTTGACCCACTGCCCAACCACAAAGTATCAAGGTGTGGGCTTTCCTGAAAAACAAGCCTCCCACCACAGGCTCCAGGTGCACTTAAGCTAGGGGCAGGGAAGATCTTTAAATTTGCATTTCCATTACAAAGACCTTCTCCTGGGTGCTGAACAAAGTAAACAAGAAAGAGTCATAATCTTTTTTATTACATTAGAGATTCCTGCAGGTTTACAGTGGGAGGGAGAACATAGTTGATGAATAGGAAAGGGCAAACCAAACAACAGAAAATAAAAACAAGCAGTTTAAAAAATGCTTTTAAAAAACCAGAAGCATCTTAGAAGGTGCCTAAAGAGTAATTACTAAAGGCATAGGGCTGTGACAAACACATTGAAATCAGAGGCCAGAGTACAAAGAAAAATTATTCATTAACTTGCAGAGAAGCTTCAGCTACATATTGTTATTCCAGACACTGAATTGTTTAGTAATGACAGGAAGTGAATTCTAAACTTGAACATCTGATAACTTGGCAGAGTCTCTCTTACACAAAAAGAATGAATGGATGGTGATGGCTAATAGGTTTCTTCTTGGCTCAACCTCACAATCAGTCACCCAAGACAAAGTTTGTCCTGGACAGCTGGTTATCCATTGAACTTGCTGCTGAGTCCAGGGCCTTGGGGATGGGCTGGGTAATAGATAAGGAGCCCTCTTGAGGCAGCATATTTTGGTTATAACCCAATGTTAACGACCCCCTACTGTCTTCTAGTAAATAAGACACCAAGTCTTGGTTCTCTTGAAAGTCATTTAGCTCTTTCATGTGAAACACTGTTCATGCCAATATGGTACATTCTATAAGAAATGGCTACTGTTTCTGAAAGGGGTCATTGTTTTATATGTACTTGGGCACTGAGGCAAAAAACATTTTTTTTTGGTAAATATTTTATTAAAGAGAATTTAAAGCATTTTGATGCTTTAAAAAAATCACTTTCATTTCCCAGTAACAGCCCCTTCCCACTAGAAACTTCCATTATCAGAAGTGAAACTAACACTTTTGTTATATATGGCAGTGTTGGTACTCCTCTGCCATAGCCCTCAACCATTCTGCTGAGAGGAGTGAAGTATTCTTCATTGCCAGTGAGTTGAGGTAATAATTTTAAAAAGAAATCTGAAGTAGGAAATCTTACATATTAGTTACTTTTAGAAAGCCTTCCAGTATTGAGAAGATAAGTTGCCATTCAGTATTCCGAAGTTCATAACAATAAAGGGACTCAAGCAGAGTTCTAATGCAGCTAAGCTTTAAGGCTGTGAAGTAGATAAAAGGGAGAACATAGTTCTTTGATGTCCCTGGCATGTGTCCTTCGGATGGGCAGTTTTTGCATGATTGATGTACTGATAAGCTATAATGGACAACGTGTTATACTATTCAGGAATTTTAACTAAACAATTGCAACCCTAATACTGACGTCCTATAATTACTTCAAATTGGTGGATCGTCCAAAACGCCGTGATTTTAATAGTGGTTATTGCTGTTTTTATTATTTTTGATCATTCCTGAGTGCCAGAGAATCTAAGTACTCCCTGGTTTTACACATAGAAAAAACCTGGTAGACAGCTCCACTGAGAGTCTGAGAAGAGAAGCACTGGATCCTGTACCAGCCAGTAATTTCCATATATTCCCAAGATAGATGCAAGAGAATTCATTAGGATGTACATCTTCCACACCCTCTGCATACTACAATGGGAGTACGAAGAAATCATACAAACTCCTAGCTGGAAGGGACTTCAACCTTAACCACTCCAATGTAAATGTAATAGGATCAGGAATTGTGACAAGTGGTCATCTAGCTCCATCCATGCTGAGTAAACTAGCTTAGAGAGAATTTGGATTTGGGACACTTTCAGAGGGAAAACACTTTCAGCCTTATGTCCTCCCTGAAAGCTGTACCTAATAGCAAATACAAAAAAACAAAACGACAACAGCAACAAAAAACCTTTATGATCTGGCTCCAACCTATCTTTCCAGTCTGATTACTTGTTAATTCCCCTCATGCATACTAGGCTGCAGTCAAAATGTGACTCTTACTATTTTTCATGCATGACATTTTTTCTTCCATCTCCTTGCCCATGGTCACACCTTAGATGCCAAAGCCATCTCCTATGCCTGGAATGCTCTCCCTCCTCATCTCTTTCTCTTGAAAATCCCAGCTTTAGGGGTGGCTAGGTGGTGCAGTGAATAGAGCACTGGCTCAGGAGTCAGGAGGATCTGAGTTCAAAGCTGGCCTCAGACACTTAACACAAAAACTAGCCATGTGACCTTGGGCAAGTCACTTAACCCCAATTGCTCTCAAAAAAGAAAAGAAAATCCGGCTTATTTCAAACTTCAAGAGATTTTTCCTGATTCCACGACTTTTTAATTCTTCAGTAATTTAGTCACTACCACCAGGTACTATTTTGGCAACAATGTGCTTGAGAGAAACTTATGTAACTACTGATTCTGAATATATCCCCGGTGTCCTTTCAACTTGAACGGAGTGGCTCAGGAGTCAATAATACTATGTGCTTTGTGATTTGTTTGAGAGGGGGAAAAAAAGGTTCAGTAACAGCTCCAGTGATTCTTTGTTTCCCAGATGCCTACTGTTGGGGGGTCTGTATTAGCAGACAGTGATTTAGAAAGCCTTAGGTCTAATGTTCTCAACACCTAATGACTTCTTACTTTTGTACCTTGTTACTCTTCACATTTATAAGTAGGGTAGCTCCCCCTCGCAGATTGTAAACTACTTGGGGGGGAAGGAGGAGGTCTGGCCTTACTGCTTTTTATTCATCCCTTAGCAGTGAACACAGTGTATTAGACTTAATAGGTGTTTAATGAATAGTGTAACAAATTTTTTAAAACCACAGAAGACAGCATAAGGAGAAGCCAGCTTTTATTTTTGTTTTTATTGATTACATGCCTATAGCACCCTCATTGTGCACTCGCGCGCACACACACACACACACACACACACTCTCCTCTTCAGTGAAAGAAGGATCCTGTATAGGAAACACAAGTTTTGATCGAATTAACACAAATGTGACTTTGGAGAAGTTACAGGTTTGGAGAGTCCTATTTTTTCCAAATGTTAAAAAGGGAAATTAAAATAGTTCTTGATCATATATTATATATTTATTAATTTCTTACCATAAATATGTAACTAGACACTATTTTTGAAATTATAAGGTATTATGGACTGTTGGTTTTATTTTTAAAAATATTTATGTTTTAAGGAAGCCAGCTCAAAGCTCCAACCACCTGCATTATGGTAGAGGAACAAGAGCCTTGGACCTAGATCCACAAGACTTGATCTGAATCTCGTCTGCCATATTCCCTAGGTCTTTGAGGTTCAGTGTCTTCATTTGTAAAGTGAAGTCAGTAATACTTGCACTAAGGAAAGCTAGGTGGGGAAGTGGATAGAGTGTTAGACCTGGAGTCAGGAAGACTCATCTTCATGAGTTCAAATCTGGCTTCACACTCTTACTGTGTGACCCTGGACAAGTCACTTAATCTTGTTCCTCGTCTGTAAAATGATTCAAAGAAGGAAATGGCAAACTACTCCAGCATCTTTACCAAGAGAACCCTAAGTGGGGTCACAGAATATTAAACACAACTGAAAAATGACTTAACAACAATACTTGCATTGCCTAATTACCTCACAAAGTTGTTTTAAAACAGTGCTTTATAAACCTTAAAATCCTTCATAAATACCTGTGATTGTGATTGTTAGTATTCATGACCAAGGCTTTCTTTGCCACCTCAAAGCTCTTCCTAACTGTGTACTGCCTCCAAATCTGCTGGAATTACTCATTTGCAGAGACTTTTCTTGATGAGTTTGTAGCTTCTATTCAAGATACAGCCTTCAATTCAATTTGGGAGCAGCCATCAGGAGAATCTATTACGAGGAACAAATAATAAGCTGATACATGAGAGACCTGTTAGTTACCATACATAATACTTTACATTTCTAGAATGGGTGATGCTTTCTAAAGGATTTTCACATATATTATCTCGTTAGACATAATAATCCTGTGAGGCAGGTGGAGTAAATTCCCCATTCATACAAGAGAATTGGAAGCTCAAAAGGTGTAAAAGCTCCAAGGTCCTATAGTCAGTGGCAGAGCTCATATTAGCAAGCAGATACAGGTTGACTATTGTTGCTCCTTCCCCCATCATTTTTTTTTAAGCAATTGGGGTTAAGTAACTTGCTCAAGGTTACATGGCTAGTCATTATTTGTGTGTGTGCTCATTTTCTGAGGCCGGATTCGATCTCGGGTCATCCCAACTCCGAGGCCGGCGCTCTTACTCACTGCGCCACCTAGCCGCCCCTTCCCCTATCATTTTTAATATAGAAGACATCTGTTCATTCCATCCCCCTTCTATTATTTTACATTCTCTAAGTATTGAAGTTTTAGATTTTAAATAATAATATCAGTAATAAGAGCTGACATTCACATAGCCTTTAATATACATTATTTCATTCAACCTTCAAAGCCACCTTGTGAAGGAGGCATTCCAGGTAATATTATCCCCATTTTAAAGATGAGGAAACTGAAAATCAGTATGGTTAAGTGACTTATTCAGGGCCATCCAGTTTGTAAATATCAGAAGCCATATTGAAACCACATATCTTTTGGGTCTATGTCTAGTTTTTTCTCTACTACAACATGCTATGTCTTGCTAAATAGACAGGAATATATTTTTAAAGCCTGATTTGAATTAGGGGCCTTTAATTTGTTTCTGACAACCTATCTTTTATTTTTCCAAAGCCTTATGATGGCTGGGCATCATGGGACCTTTTGGCTGTGGTTAATGATGTTGAATAGTGCTGGTGTCAGTGCAGGTCACTGCTTTGGAGGTGGGTGGGGGTGGCTGCTGGCTTTGGTCCCCTCCTCTGGGAATCTCTGAAGCCATAAAAAGAGGCAAGCAGTTTAAAGACAGGGGTCATCTAGTCAACAGCAATCAACCTTTAGGAAACAATACTTTCAAACATAAACATATACCTGAAAGGCAGGGAACATGTCTCAATTGTCCCGTGCATGAAAACACAAATATGGAATGCTCAGATCATGACTAGAAGGATGTCTGGGTCAGTTTTGGAAGCCTTTTCAATTCCAGAATGTCATGTTGACAGACTCAACCAGTACCTAAACTTCTTCTTGGTTATACATTTAGTACTTCTGAAACCTGAATTGTTTTCCTATTAGTTGCACATAGATTTATTTAGCAATTTTTAGACCGCTACCTAAACCCCATAGCAATTAATGGATTATAGACATGCCAGAAAACAAAGAGGTTTTTAGTTTGTAACTTGGTTGACTGAGTCATATCTTTAAATTAATGCAGGTGTCATGGAAATGTGTTGGAGAAGGAAAGTAAGATAATTTGGGTTGAGTTGAGAAAAAAATGACCTTGTAAGACACCCTTATCTTGAAGCTATGTGAGTAGATTCACCAAGATGCAGATAGGGAGCAGTTGATAGAGTGCCTGGCCTGGAGTCAAAAAGATCTCAGTTCAAATCTGACTTAACTAGCTGTGTGGCAATGGGCAAGTTACTTACCTGCTGGTGACCTCAGTTTTCTCCTCTGTAAAATGGGGATAATTATAATAATAATAATAGCACCTACCTCCTTAGGTTGTTGTGGGCATTGAATGAGATAACAATTGTAAGGCACTTAGCTCAGTGCCTGGCACATAGGAAGCACAACATAAATGTCAGTTATTGGAAGGGTTTCCTCATCCCCTCCAGTACTACTGCCCTCCCTCTCAAGTTGCCTTGGATTGAACTACTTTGTATTTAATCTCTTTACAGTTATTCTTTTATATACATATACACAATATCTATGTATCGACACAAATGTTCTTGATGTTCCTCCATTAGGATATAAGCTTTCCTTGCAAGGAGGAATTGGTTCATTTACTGTATTTTGTATCCCCGACATCCAGCACAACATCTGGGACTTCGCTGATACGTAATAAATACCTGATTGAACAAATACGTATCTTTATTATCTCCCTCTCCCTTATCCTTCTACAAGATTATGAACCAAATGTAAGACTATCTTTCTAAATCTGGTGTAATTTTGTTGTTATCCAGTTGTTTTTCAATTGTCTGACTCTTCCTGGCCCTATTTGGGTTGTTTTTTTTTTTTCCACAAAGATGACTGGAGTGGTTTGCCATTTCCTTCCCCAGATCATTTTACAGATGCTTAGGGTCACATAGCCAGTAAATATGTGAGGCTAGATTTGAACTCAAGAAGTTCCTGACTCCAAGCCCAGCACTCTGTCCATTGTACTACGTAGTTGCCCCTTTCTCTCTTTTATTTCCTGTTTTTCTGTATGTAGGTTGTCCATATTTGTTTGCTTGTTGTCTCCTCCATTAGATTTGGGCTCTCTGAGGGCAGGGATGGTCTTTTGCTTCTTTTTGTATCTCCAGAGCTTAACTATAGTGGCTGGCATATAGTAGGTGCTTTATAAATGTTTGCTGAATTTTTTTTTTGCATAAAATGTTTAAAATTTTTTTTGCATAAAATGCATAAAAACTGGGTTTTCTTTTTTTTGCGTTTTTGGAGGGCAATTGGGATTAAGTGACTTGCCCAAGGTCACACAGCTAGTTTTTGTGTTAAGCATCTGAGGCCAGATTTGAACTCAGGTCCTCCTGACTCCAGGGCTGGTGCTGACTAACTGATAATGGGAGTTAAAAAACATTCATTAGCTTACTTAGATACCTTAAAAAACAAATGTTTAAAATAAAAACAGCTTGGCTAATGATAGCAGGTAAGCTCTAACTGTTTCCTAATTATTTTTATATCTAAACCAAGAGTTTTTTAAACTTTTTGTGTCATGAACCTCTCGCAGTTTATGAAGCCTACGGATTCCTTAGAATAAAATGTTTTTAAATGTATAAAATACATATTACAAAGGAAATTAGTTACACTGAAAGTTATCAAAATATTTACCTCCAAAAAACCTTGTAATATATTTATTTGTGAGCCTAATAACTATAGTAATTCCTGAGTATTTATGAGAATAAATGATATTTTGGGAGAACAGCAATGACCATAATGGGATATGAAGTATCTGTGATACCTATTATTAATAATCACAGGTACCAAAAATAGTTATGGTTTGTTTCCTGCATTCATAATTGAAGGAAATACCAAATTTCAATTAGAAGTTAGTGAAACTAAAGTGCATTTTTTTCTCCATCAAAGTTCATGGACACCCTTCTAAAACATTCATGGGCCTCCTTGAAAGGTCTAAGGTTAAGAACCTCTGATCTCTTAGTAAGATCTTTTCTTATTTCTTCCTGACTGAGCAATTTAAAGTGAATACTAACCAGATTAAAGTAAAATAAGACAAACTTTCCTTGTATCAAAATATTTATTTTCTACAATTATAACTAAGAAATCAAATTCCAGTTTGCCAAGGGTTTAAGAATTTTTTTTGACAATTTGCCACAAGAGGGCAGTACCCTGGGGACAAACAGGTACATTTCGCAAGTTTTTAAACTGAATACAAGGTAATGATAGCTATATAAGAAATAATTCTGAACACATTGTTTTCATATATATGCCTCAGTGTTCTATATGGGGATATCAGTGATAAAGCACACAACTTTGCTGCTAGTAGCATTTGAAAAGACATAACTCTTTTTAAAAGAAAATTAAGATCTATGTGATTTGGTGAGGAAGGAACCACATCTGTAACTTCACTGGCATAGGAAGCCCCAAGGGAGGAGCTACCTCTACCAATACAGGCAGGTACCTTCTCTAGAACTTAGAATTACAGACGGTTCCCTACAGCATTGAGATTAATCTCCCTGCCCAGAGTGCCTTAACCAAAATGTGTTAGAGGAAGAACTTGAATTCAGGTCTTCTATTCACTCTATCCATTAAGTCATACTGCTTGTCGGGAATAGTTTAATAATTTAAAAATGAAGAGAAGAACTTAGCTCCAATTTGCTTGTCTTTATACTTTGCTGGAGTTATACTAACTTAAAATTCCATTTTCAGCAACATGCTCACATAACTAAGAGAAACGCTAAGAAAGTCAATCCTTTTCAAGAATTTCAGAGGGGGAGGCTAGGTGGCGCAGTGAATAGAGCACTGGCCCTGGAGTCAGAAGGACCTAAGTTCAATTTGACTTCAGACACTTAATGCTTACCAGTTATGTGACCTTGGGCAAGTCACTTAACCCCAATTGCCCTGCCTTCCCCCTCCAGAAAGTAAAAAGATAAACAAACAAAAATTTCAAAGTTCCATCCTTTAAAAGAATTTAAAGTGATACAGAATTGTCTCTAGTACTTGGTACTTAGGCAGCCAGGTGGTACAACTGTGCCTCAGTTTCCTCATTTGTAAAACAGGGGTAATAATAGCACTTTACTCACAAGGTTGTTGTAAGTACCAAATGATATGTAGAAAATTCTTTTCAAACCTAAAACTGCCATATAGAGGCTAGTTATTATGATAATATAATTAATATTTTTAAAATCACAAACCAAAAATGGTTTTCCAGGGGGGAAAAAGGGATAAGTATTTAATTTTAAATATTGCAAAAGATAAACTACATGTTTTGGATGTTGTTAAATTCGACAGTAAGGCATGGATAACATTATCTGTAGGGCAAAATGTCTGTTTCATCTTCTCAGAAGCTGAAACAAGGGGAAGGGACCAAGCATTGATTACGTACTTGCTCTGTGCCCGGCATTGTGCTAAGCCCTTTAGAAATATCTCATTTGAGCCTCACAACAACCCTAAGAGGTAGATGCTATTATAATCTCAGTTTCACAGCTGAGGAAACTAAGGTAGACAAAGGTTAAGGTGACTTGGCCAGGGTCAATACAGCTACAAAGTCTCTGAAGTCAGATTTTAAATAAGGTCTTTGTGACTCTAGGCCCAGCACTCTATCCATGGAGCCACCTAGTGGTCTCTGAAAGTATGAACGCAGCTGATGAAAGGTAAAATATTCCTAACTCCAACTTCCCAAGGAATGAGAAGAGGACCCAGTCACTACTTCCTGGGCTCCTGCAAGTATCATTTCATTATAAAATAAAATCTATCTTTCATTAAATATTTATTTAACTGATAGAATACTAGGCATGTGGACATAATCGCCAGATTAAGGTATTTTCAAGGTAATTGTATTAGCTTTACTATCAACATGGCCCAAACATTGTTTCTTCTGGGGCTTTAGTTTCCTACTTACAGCAGAGAAAAAAAAGAGATCTTCTGGGTAGAGGCTTTAAGGCATAACTACAGACATTGTCCCAGGTCTGCTAGGCTTTTCTTCACCTATATATATCTTCAATTTCTATTACTGCTTTGGGTCACAGAATTTTTTATTTATTTTTTTGCTTTTTGGAGGGGGGAGGGCAGGGCAATTGGGGTTAAATGACTTGTCCAAAGTCACATGGTTAGTAAGTGTGTCAAGTGTCTGAGGCCGGATTTGAACTCAGGTCCTCCTGACTCCAGGGCTGGTGCTCTATTTACTGTACCACCTAGCCACCCCAAGGGTCACAAATTTTTAAAGTTTTTTTTCTAAGACCCCTGGATTGTTTGGTTGTTTTTAATGTGAAAGCTCATTATTCCACTTCTGCTATGGTTAGTAACTTGTTTGAATACTACAGATTTGAAAAGATCAAGATGGATTCTGAGGATATCAGAGTTAGAAGCGACATTAGAAACTCAATAATCTAATTCATACTTTAACAAGAACACTGTTATAACATCTCAACAGATCCTACAGTATCAAGTTGAAAATCTCCATTCCACAACTAGACAGCTTTGTTACGAAGTTTTTCCTTAAATGGAGATCATGTGGCCTAGTGGAAAGAACACTGGATTTGGGATAAATATAAGCTCTAATCTTTCTTACCTTGGGGGGAATCACTTCTCTCTAGGCCTCAATTCTATTACCTACAAATTACAGAGTTCATCTAGGTGATGTCTAAGGTTGTTTCCTTCTCTAAATCCTATAATCTTATATGGGTTTTTCACCCTAAAAGAGGAGGTAAATACTTCTGTAATGGCTTTAAGTGAAATGAGCCTAAGTCTTCCAAACTGAGTTTATGATGTCCATTTTCAGGTACTGCTAATTTGGGGCTGCCTATTTGGGGTACTTCCTATAGAAGGATAAAGCCTTAAAAAGTCATGTGATAAGTGATAGGAATTGTCTAGAGTCAGTTTCAGAGTTGCTTCAGATATGGGTTGGTCTTGAAAAAGTGGTCTATTTAAATGTATTAAATGATAATATGCTCTTCTGAGCTCTTTGACCATTACTATACAGATAGTTATGAAGAAGCGAAGGACGGTGAAGGTAGTCTGAAGAGATTTCATTTGTTTCTTTCAACAGGATTGATTTTAGTGAGTATATGTTTATTCAAAAATAAGATGCTAGAAAACTCCAATAGGGGACATTTCAGTAATTGAATCTCTTAAAAGATAATGTAAAATTTGCTTTCTATCAAAATCCAAGCCTTCAGAACCAAGAACCACAATGAATATATGTAATCAGAGGCCCTGAACTCATTCCTAGGAGGTGACTGTATAAATTTGAAGGCAGAGGATGGAGAAAATAGATTAACTCTTTCTCTAGGATCAAGCAAAGTAAAAATTGTTGTTTATCCTTTTAACATACGGAAAGGAGAAATATAGGTATTCCCACAAAGCTACATGCAAAGTTAATTTCTATAAATCAAATTGAGTCATATTTCAAACCATGAGAAAAATTCACTACAGATACACAGTGATGTGAATCACCCATTAATGAGTTTTTTCAAATTCCTATATACAGGATTATCCTTAACTGGGGCATGCCTGCTTCAAAATATGATAAACCAAATGACAATATCTTAGGTGAACTTAATTGGATCTACATACTTAGGAGAGATAGCAATCAAATATCTATGCACCTAATTTTAGTGTTCAGTGTGCTTGCATCACATAATAAGACAATTATATTGGTAGAAAAAATATTTTTTAATGTAAAGTTATTTTCATTTAGGCAATACTGGAATTTCCCAGTCCAATCAATTTATTGATTGCATAATATCTTCTCAAATGTATTTTTGTAGTCATAACTGCAAACTGCTTATTCTATAGTCTGTTTATGCCTACATTAGTTACTAGAGAAAATGTGGACATAAAAGAATAAGTATTGATCAAAAAGAGAATATTTCCTTGGCTTGGAGAGTATTTTGAGACAATGACTAAAGAACATAAAAATCGAATTGTCAAACTGTTGAGAAGCACTCAATCAAACAATTTCACAAAAAGATTTTGAAAGATATAAAGAAAACTAGAACTTTTTACCTCTATCTACATCACTATTACCAATAAATAATCCATTCATTCTAATCCAACCCTACCAGTTTCACAACCAACACTCAACTCCACTGATATTATTTCTCTAACCTTATATTCATTCCTTATTCCTTTGTCTTTCCACATTTGTCCAAGGAGATTATTTATATACCATAATTTGTTTTACCTGTCCTCATTCGCCAGGCTTGCATTTTTCCCCACCACAAAAAAGTTCAGCTCTGAATATTTTGTATAGGTTATTTTTGTCTTTGACCTTCTTGTTTACATGCCCAGAAGTAGGACATCTAAGTGAATGTGAATGTTAAGAAACTTTTCTCACATAATTTCAAGTAGTTTTCCAGAATGGTTGTACTAAGTTATCTGGTGAGCCTGTCTTTCTGCAGTCCCTCTAACACTATTTCCACAATTTGTTTTATTTGCCAGTTTGGATGGGTGTAAGGTGAAACTTCAGTTATTTTATTTTGTATGCATCTTATTATTAATGATTTGGAACACAATCATAGTCACTGATAGTTCATAATTCCTTATTGAAAACTTCATATCCTTTAATCACACACACACACACACACACACACACACACACACACACACACACACACCCTCTTGGTCTTATATACATTTGTTAATTTCCTATATAGTCTAGAGGGGTGGGGAACCTATGACCCAGCATGGTTTCTTCTAGGTCCTCCAGTGTGGCCTCTTGACTAAATCCAAGTTTTATAGAACAAATCCTTTTATTAAGGGGATTGGTTCTGTGAAGTTTGGGTCCTTTAGCTCCTTCAGTGTGGCCCTTTGACTGAATCCAAACTTCACAGAACCAATCCCCTTGATAAAAAGATTTGTTCTGTGAAACTTGAAGTAAGTCAAAAGGCTGCAGCCAAGGACCTAGAACGCTACATGTGGCCTGGTAGATATCAGACTTTTAATTGAAATATTTGATATAAAGATTTTCTCCAATTGTTTTTCTTATATACAATATGCAAAAGCTTTCTAGTTTTATGTAACTGAAATTGTCAATTTTCTTTTATAATTACCTCAATCCTTTAGTTATAAATTCTCCCTATAAGTCATTGTCATGAAAAAAAAAACCCTTTCATTTTCCTAATTTTTTAAACAATTGGACTTTTAATAGTGTATCAATTTAAAGTTTGTTACAGCATGTGGTATGACATGTTATAAACTCACTTTCTACCAAACTGCTTTCCATGTTTCCAAGCAGTTCTTATCAAATAGAAAGTCCTAAGTAGTTTGTGTTCTTGAGTTTATCAAACTTTGGGCTACTGAGTTTCTGATTCCTGCTTATGTTAGTTTGTTCCATTGTAATGGAAATGCAAATTTAAAGATCTTCCCTGCCCCTAGCTTAAGTGCACCTGGAGCCTGTGGGGGGAGGCTTGTTTTTCAGGAAAGCCCACACCTTGATACTTTGTGATTGGGCAGTGGGTCAAGGAGGTTGTTACAATCTCTGAGCTAGGAGAAGACTATATAAACCCTGATGAGAGGCTTAGCTTTGGGGCTCACTTTGAGAAGTGTTGTGTGATTTGACCAGATGAGACTCTGGGAAGCCGTTGTTGAGAGCCCCCCGGCTTTGAAAACCCAGATGTTGATGCTTCCCTCTCTGGTAACTGTGATTTGGTATTGATGTATGTAATGTTGGGACAGTTTGGAAGCCTGTCTGTAACTCTGAAGTTCTGTAACTCTGAAGTTTGGGGTGCTGACCTTTTTCCCCTGAACTAGGTAATGTGTGTTTGTTTGATTAAAGTAAGCTTGTTAACCCATTTTGAGTTGCTTTCCTTTACAAAAGCAGATCTAAGAACCTGTGTTGGCAGTCACCCTGGGGATATTGGGGTGCTTGCCGCTACATCCATTTATCAGCAAGACTTCAACCTTACCTCACTTCCTCAACTCATAATCTACGTATTTTTGTATGTGTACATTTTTGTACCTATATCAGTAAATGCCTGTGGAGGAAGATGATCAGTTATTACAAAGTTCACATTGAGCTTTCATTCTACTGACTCATTAATACTCTGCAGTTACCACTTTAGCAGCCTACAAATATTTCATTTTTCCCCAAGATTATTCTCTAAATAATCAGGTCATGCAATCTCAGTCTGAATCTCCTTACACAATACCTGTAATGCCTTCTCCCTAACCATTCATTCAAAAAACAGCTATCAGAATCCAAGGTATGTGGAGCACTATGCTAGGCACTGAGGGAACTGACAGTTTAAACAACATATCATTTCTGCTCTCATTTATATTTCCTTTTATTGTTGAAATAGTTCCATAAATTACATTTCTAATGAATTAATGACTCAATCATTAACTGCAGAAATTATATTATCCCTAAGACCTATATACTAACACACTTAACTTCTATAATTCCTTATTCATCTGCTAGCCTACCAAACATAGATCCCTTGGTTTATATATAGTTATCCCTTCCACATTGCAACTTTCCCCATCATAGTTTTACTATACTGCACGTTGGCATAAGAAATTAAATGGGAATTTTTAGAGTTTTTGCAGAAACCACAGATGACACAGAAAAAGTTGAGGAACTCAAAAATGCATAAAATATGTGTATAGTATTGTATAATATCAACCTCTCAAAAAAGAAAAAGAATACATTTAGACTTCTTCTCTGTTACGCAGGGAGGGCCAAAGAATTTTACACGGCTTTTCCAGGTTGCGGAGGTGCTATGTCCCTAACCCCCACAATGTGTAAGTGATAACTATACAATTTTGACAGACCATTTACTTATCTGGTCAACATCTGTTTAATTGTCTGAAATAACTTTCTATCTTAACCTCAGTCATTAGGCTCTAATTAAAAAAAAAAACAAGTATTTTATTGTTATTTCACATCACTGTCACTTCTCAATATCTAACCTCATGAGAATCCTCACTTGTAACAGTCAAACAAAAATCAACTCATTGGTTGTGTCTGACAACGTCTCATTTTGCACCAATGTTTCATAACTCCCTGAAGACAGATGGAAGGCATGTCTTACTATCAGTACTTGTAAGTCATAATTGGTCACTGGAGCTCTTAATTTTTTGGGGGGGGAACAAGGACCAATTTAACTTAACTTTGTATAGCATCTCACCCAGAACAGGAAATAATTGTTCAAAGATAAAAGAGAAACTGCTTTAGAAACCATCTGCCAACTGTTGCCAGCAATATCTCCAAATATTTAAGTATATACTCCTATGTGGCATATTAATGTTGATTTATGACTTTAACATAGCATATATTTATGCTACATGTTTTAATGCTACCAATAATAATTCATGGTGAATAATCTGCCAAAACATTAGACACAAAGAAGTATGAAGGAGAACAACCTGTTGAAAGATTCATGATTTAATCAACACTTGTGACTTAACTTCTTTTTTCATTTTCACCACGAAATAGACCACAAAGTCATAGTACTTCTAGTATTTCTCATGGACTGGACAAATGTTGGTTTTTATTCATCTCACTTATTTGAACAATGAGTCAATTAAAATGCTTAAAGAAAGCCAAGTTCTAAACAGTAAATGTTCTTTTGCAACATAACATTTTTAAGCCTGCTCTAAATCCAGAGAGAAATTTTATTGCCCAATTTGATTTTTTACATCAATAAAATCTTAGCTGTGACAATACAGACAAAAGAAAAACAATTTAATTTGTGTTGAAATAAATATTAGACATACAAAGCACACAATGTAAGAAAGGGTCACAATAAATTACAGGTAGAGACATTATTTTGCTCAATCACTAAAGAAAGCCCTTGATACTTTCAATTTTACACCATCAAATTTATCATTCCTGCTGATTTAAGCAGAACACAAAACAAATATGGATCCCAGTGCTTACTTTCACAAGTACCAGCATGGATAATTTACTACAGTGATCCAATTTGGAAATCAGTAGGGACCAGTAAATCGCTGCATAAAAGAAAGAGCGAATGAGGTCCTTTTTCCTTAGTGTCAGCAGGCTGTGATTATTATGTTTATTAGATTTTCTTGAAAGGGCTTCACATTTTCTCAAATATGCAGGAGAACTATATTTCCCCTCTGAGCCCTACATTAGCATTTGTGCGCCTCAGTCCTTGGATACAGAGGAATGATGAATTTTTCAATTTATTTTAGAAATTTATACAGTCTGGATGGCATAGGTCTAAAGAATAGAACTCCCTAACCTGTAAAATATTAGTTATTAAAAATGGATCCAAGATAAGTTCCTTAGAAATAGACATACTGTATATATGAATCTTTTGAGCTCAGAATTTATAGCAAGAGGGGTAATAATGTATTTATGTAACTAACAATTCTTTCTAGGTCTATTTCTAATTCTAATTTTCTTTAAGGCCTAGTTACATTCTTTGCACTAATATTATATATCATAAGGGTGATACCTCCAAGATTTTTAGCCTATTTGTGTTTCATCTTCTAAAACATATGTAGGCAAAGATTCATCTAAGAAAGGAATTAAATTCGAAGTCATATGACAAATGACTAATGAAGTCTTTAAATTAAATGCTACGCTAAGAAAAAGTTGTCCTTATTTTAAAAAAAAGTAAGCATAAAGGAGAAAAGAGTTCACACAATTCCCCTCTACCCTCAAATCTAGGAGGGACAAAAAAAAAAAATGTACAAGAGCTTAGCATTGGAAGAAGGCAGATAAGAAAAGGGGAAAGAACTCAATTTATTTCCCTAAGAACATGACTCCAGCCACTGATCCTCAAGAAACATTTTGAGTTACCCATCTACTTCTCCCTTCCCTTCCCTTGGGGTATCAAAAAAAAACAAAACCCAAAAAACCCTCTAGATAATAGTTAAAAAAAAAAAACCTATTGCCTTTATTCCTTGTGAATAACATCAACTTAAAGTTACTTTAGTGTGGCTCATTCTGCTCTCTCACTACAGCAGGTCTAGACTACAGGAAAAAATACACTGTATGACTAAACTCATACACTCAAAACTGTACTCTCTCTAAAGTGCTTGACTTTAGACCTAAAAAGACCCTATCCTGGGTAACAAACACTTGTAAGATTAACACCATCACTGAGCATCTTATTTCCTAAGGGATACTTAACTAGATGTGTGACCCTGGGCAATGACTTCATTTAGCATTTACCTCAAAGGATTGTTGGATTAAACAAGATATTTGTAAAAAGCACTTAGCATGGTGCCTGGCAAACAGTAGGCATTCCATAAATGCTTTTTCCCTGCCTTCCCCAAGGGACAAATCTTGTAAAATGGGAAAAGAATACTTTCATTACCTGCAAGGTTGTGGCAAGGAAATAGCTTTGTAAAGCTTGAAGCACCAGGAGTTATTTTTTTATCATTATGTCCTCTCACATGACCTTCAAGAACCTTCTGGTTTCCAGGTGAATTTCTACAGATTACAGGAGAAATTCATTCTTGCTATACTATCTAGAAGAAGCAATATGCAACATGACATAATAGAAAGAGAAAGAAAAGACCTAGATTCAAGTCTGGCTCCAAACAGCAGCTAAGGGACGAGAGCAAGTCACTTCACCTGTCTCAGATTTATCATCTATCAAACAAGAATAAAATGTCTATCTCACCTATCAGAGGGTTGTGATATTTGTGAAGGGTTTTGCAAAACTTAAAATGATGCTCTAAGTTTAAAAAAACGTTAAATAAAAACATATTAAGTAAAAAAAAGTTATTAAAAATTAAGCTCATAAAAGGTTTAAGTAAACCAATTATACTATGAGAAAAGTTCTGAAATGGCCAATTTCATTAAATCAACATTTATTAAGTGTTTATTAAGTGCCTGGTGCCATCTTTGCACTGAATAATGAAAACAAATGGTCTCTGCCCTTAATGAACCTACATTTGCTTGGGAGTAGGGAAGGAACAAAAAATTAGGCAGTGTACAATACATAATACAAAATCCATATAAAGTAATTTCTGGGAAGGCTTGGTAGGCTTCCTTGAATCTTTTTTTCTTTTTGGAGGGCAACTGGGGTTAAGTGACTTGCCCAAGGTCACACTGCTAGTTAAGTGTTGTGTCTGAGGCCAAATTTGAACTCAGCTACTCCTGACTCCAGGGCCAGTCCTCTACTCACTGTGCCACCTAGCCACCCTGGCTCCCGTGAATCTTGAAGGAAGCTAGGGATTCTGAGTCAGTGTTGAGATGGCATTAAAAGCACAAAAGGTTCTACTGTGCCAAGGCAGGGATAGGTGGCATAGTCCTATATAGGGAGGTAGCAAGTAGGTCATTTTGGCTGGCATGAAGAGTGTGTAAGTAAGTGTAATGTACAGTAAGCCTGGAAAGCAAGGCTGGAGGCAGTTTCTACTTAATCCTAAAGATACACAGGATCATAGTAGAAATAGTTTTGTGATTCACAAATTAAAGATAGTTTGGTCACTTAAGATGGGAGTAAAACAGATACAAAGACAGCTGGATGATTCAATTCTATTCCCAGCTGAAGCTTATTCAGTTGCAGACTGTAACTAGTCTTTTTGAACCTCATTAGAGTATGTTATCACAACAAAAGTGCATTGCACTTATGGCCTTAGTTTTGTATCTTATTCAGGTAGCACCTCCACTTCGGCCTTAACTAATAACCCTCTAACTCCAGATTCAAAGACATCTAATGATCTGGCTAAGGAAAGGGTGCCACCTACTGAATTGTAAAGATTACTGTTTATATAGCACTTTGATTTTTCCTTTTGAGATTTCTCCGATAAATATTTATCACAACCATTCTAAATTAGGTTGGGAAGTTTGACATTAGGGAAGCCTGATGTACAGGCCAATAGTTTCAATTAACTCAGCAGAACCAAATCCTTGGTATCAATAATTTGGGTTCCCAACTCAAAACTAAAAATTCTACTAACACTGATTTCTGCGAGCTAAAACACTGTTTTTTAGTTTCCCAGCTTCTACTTTCCATTTCAAGTTCATTTTTGTTTTCATAATTGCCTTTATTTATGTCCTTTGTACATGTAGTTTAACCGTTTAATCTCTAGTACTGGGGGCAAGGGTTTTTTAGGTGTGGCTGGGGTGGTTTCCTTTGATTCTTTGTAAATATTAATTATATGTCAATCAATAGGCATTTATCAGCCCTACTTTGCTGGGAACTGCTTCTAGTTTGGAGAAACACACACACAAAAAAAGCACTCTTTCTGACTTCAAGGAATTCACATTCTAATGGGAGAAACAATAGTTAAAATAATTATATATATAAATATATCCAACATATATACAGACTTGATGGATGGTAATCTCAGAGCAAAACGGGAGATAAAAAAGAAAGTCAAGGAAGCTGGGACATAGAGGTGAGAAGGGAGAGCTTTCCAGTAAGGCATGAGAGATAGCCAATGGAAAAGCATCTGGATGAGACATGGAGTCACGAGCAAGAAACTGAAAGTAGGCCAGAGTAGCTGGATCACAGAATGCATAGAAGTAAATTATTTGTAAGAAGACTGGAAAGGTAGGGAGGGTCCATTTTGCGAAGAGCTTTATATGACTATTTTTACTTTACATTTTGCTCATAGGTAATAGTGAATTTTACTGAATAAGGAAGTCACATGTCAGTCCTGCACTTAAAATAATCACTTTGGCAGCTGAGTGGAAGATGACTTGAAGCAGGGAAACCAATTAAAAATCTGTTATAATAGCTGAAGTGAGAGGTTATAAATGTCTAAATTAGCATGGTGGCTTTGTCAGTGGAGAGAAGGAACATATATAAACAGTCTTGTAATGGTCAAAATGACAAAATTCGACTACAGACTATGTCATAAGTTAAGTGAGAGCAAATGAGGAGTCGCAAGTAACTTAGGTTGCAAACCAGGGTCAGTAGGTATGACAGTAATGCCTCAATAGTAAAAGAAAAGTCAGATGAGTTTTGAGTATTTTCTACTTTAAATTTAGACTTGTACATTTGCTGCATTTGTACATTCATGTAAAAAAGATCCTAAAACATTCAATCTTTGAATAGGAAATAAAGGCACCTGACTTTAGTTTTTCAAGAAGAAAGGCCTGTCTGTATCAAATTCTACCACAATAAATATGATTCCAAGAATCTCCAAGTCTAAACTGGATTTAAGAAACTTGGTTTTTTGACTATTCAAATTTTAGTATAATTTTAATACTCTGACCCCATTCAAGGGAACCATATTTCCTAAAGTAGAAGCAGGACCATGTGGTGAACATTAAAGAAACTGCTGGGTATTTTTCTAACAAAAGTGAAATCAGAAAAGGAAGAGGCAGTTATTCTGAACACTTTGCATTTCTGTTAACAAAATGTTTGAACAAGTTCAATTACCCGTAACAAATGCCAATTTCACTTTGAAATATCTGTTTCTCTTGCAGCAGCGTAGCCTAAATTATGGATGCTAAATTTCCATTATGTAATCCTAAGGTTTTTAATCAGTTGTCACACATAATACAATTGTTTAATATATACTGGCTTTAAATCAGTTGGCTGCTCAACTTCTGGACTAATTTGAGTCTATGCACAATTATTAAAAATTATTTTATGAAGGGCTATTAGGTATAAAATCTGTCTGTGGGACTGCTGGCCACACCAGAATTTGCCCATTCTGGAAGTCTCTACAAAGCATCTTTTCCTAGAGAAGAAAATTATCTCTGCTGGTTGCTCACTGGCAGTCCTTCAGGCCAATAAAAATTTGGTGATCACAAGGAAGACAAAAGGTATTTTATGCAAATTATCATTCTAAGCTGTTGTCTGTATCACACTTTCTAGAAGTTTAAGATACTTATCTATAAATGAAAATAAGATTTAAAAACAAATCTGGATTTCTACTTAGCCAAAAATAAGCAACAAGGGTAACAACTTACTGTAGTAACCATTGGGTCTGACAATCATTAGGTTACTTAAAAATAAAAATCTGCCACTTCTAGTTTTAATGTTATAATTGTCTTCATCAACAACAGAAAATACTTCCTACTTTTCCCGTTATTTCTGAGCAATAATTGTCTTCAAAATAAAGAAGTCGGGATACTTGTTTTAAACCACATTTTACTTATAGTTCATGAGAAGTAAAGCATGCTCCATGGTAGAAATGAAACACACAAATCATAAAATTAAAATTATGCATGGATTTTAAATAATCTATTTCTTTTCTTGTCAAAAATTCCTGATCTAATAAAGAACATTTTTCAAAAAAACCCAAAAGTTCTTAGAAAGGAACATACTAGTTAATTTAATTTTACATTCACTTTATTGCTATAGAAATTTTAGTTATAAAACCATCAGATTACAGATACAGTGATGATAAGGATAGTCACAAAAAAGATCAACTGTGTGTTATGCAGTTGCTTCTCCAACTTAGTGGATAACTTTCATAAATAGTTGATTAAAGTGAGCTCAATCAAATAAAATAAGAGCAATCAAACAGAATTATTCTAGTCCATTTTAAAAACATTGCCTTTGTGCCTGCAGGCTGAGCAAAACGATACGGACAACTGATGGTTACTGACAAGTTATAATTAATGAATGTATTTTGATAAAGTCTAAATTACATGCACACATTAAAAAAAAAAAAACAACTAGTTACAAAGAACTAATATACCCTACTTTGGACCACTGAAGTTTTGCAATACTTTAAATATTTTCCAATCATGCAACAGTAATAAAAATCAGAATGAGTTTTATAAAGTAATTCAGTGAGGCTCAATGAACAGGATTTAACAATTCATACAAATAAAGTCACAGTTGTATACTGTATCCAACTCTCCAAAATTTACCTATTACAGAGAAAGGATACATACTGTATTTTTTCCATCAGTTACCATATATATAAACTTTCTCGTGTAACTTTTTAATCAGGTTTGCTGGATGAACATAAAATCTATATGGCATAAATTTCATTATCATCAGAATAAGTCAGCAAGTATAGTAACTCAAGTTTACAATTAATCTTCAGCTAAAGGCATTTATGACGTGGTGTCTCAATAGCTGCAATCTTTTATGTAAATTCAAGCCTAAGAAACCAAGAAAGTTGGCAGTTTAGAATCTAGATTATGAGATTCTATAAAGATAATACCTGAAGTATCACCACATGTATAAGAAAGAGGAACGAGATTTTTTGTTTCAGTTTTAGAATCCTATTAAAATTCTTTGACAAATTCTAGTCAAAGGATCAAATGAATGAAGATTGCACCTTACAACACATACCTATGGACCTGTCCAAAATGGTTATGCAAATGAAATGATTTTACAACCACACATCTAACAAAGCTATTGGTTGAATTTTTTATAATCAAAATTACCCAAATTATTAACAAGACAAAGAAGGACTAGCCATTAAAGTATGACAAAACCCTCTTCTAAATTGTGGGCTAAAGAAATTTATTCCATAAAACAGCATATAATCAATTTTAGATGAAGTTTTAAAATATATGCAGTTCTACTACTTCTTTTAAAATTATTTTGATTGAAATTATCAAATGGAAGAAAGAATACTGTATCAACACATCCACAAATATTAAGTTGGGGACTAAATCAGGAGCTTGCATCACATGCAAAGTATAGCTAACATGAGCTGGCATGAGGGAAATTTAGCAACTTTTTGGGTAAGAAATATATGTAACTAGTGGTGTTAGGCATAGTTTCATTGTTTTAAACTTTTTGTCTTTAGCTTAATAGACTTTTGCTTATAAGATGCAAACCTACTTACACCATGAGCACAATGTTTTTCTCAGAAACCAAAAAGACTTGATTTAACGTACTACAGAATTAAACATTTTTACAAAGAGAAATTATACAACCTGGACCAAAATCAGTGTAATACCTGGCATTTACAATCACTTGCAGAAGTACCAACTGCTTACAATGTTCATGTTACATATAATTTAACGATATGTTAAACTATGCAACTGTTGGTGCCAATCTGCTTATAAAAGCAATGCTCTGGAGACATAGTCTTCTCACAAATAGTGGACATGCAGGTTTCATTATTAGATGTTCAACAACAATCCTCAGTTCATTAAATAAGGTCCTGAAAGATAAGATTATTTTCTTTTATAAATATAAACACAAAGCAACATTACTATAGCAAGTACAAAACAAATAAGAAATTTCTAATTGTTTAAATTCTCCTCACATGTAAAATAATTTTAAAAAATGCATTCTAGGGAAAACACATTAAAAAACCTACTCTATTAAAATCCTCAAAATCTAAGCTTCTTATATCTCAATTGCCTAGGAAAGGTTGGATTAAAAGCATCTAAAGCTCCTGAATACAAGGGAGTAAGTGGAGAGATGAGGAAGAAAAGCAAAGCAAAAAAATGAATTAAGTTTTCTATTCAAATTGTATAATTTCTATGAATTTTTAGTGTTCAGAAATGCTAGAGAATATCATTTCAGGAGTTCCTAATGAGTGAGGTAAAAAGTTCCTAGCTAGTAAAATATCAAAGGTACTCTAGGTCTTCCAGACGCCTGTATTCTGCCCACTATTTTGCATTAAGTGTTTGCTTGCAGAAAAGTGTTGGAGAAGATGCTTTTAATTTTTATGGAAGGAAAGTAGTATAAAAAAATCACTTTGGTGGCTAAATGGAGGATGACTGGAGTGGGGAAAGACTTGAGGGAGGCAAACCCACTAACAACAATCTAGCTATGAGGTGAGGAAGGCTTTTTACCAGGGTGGAAATGATATCAAAGGAGAGAACAAATCAAATGTGAGATGTTGTAAAGGTAAAACCAACACTTGGCAACAGATTGGCTAGGGGGGAGAAGATGGAAGAAAAATGAGGAATCTTAGGTTGTGAGCCTGGGTGACTAGAAAAAAAGTGATAGCTTCAATGACAATAGGGAGGTTCAGAAGAGGGGAGAGTTTGTGGGAAAGATAAAAAATTCAATTTTGGATATGCTGAGCTTAAGATACCTAAAGAATATCCAGTCTGAGATGTCAATAATGCAGTTGGATATGAGTGTAGATGTCAGGAGAGGTTAGGGTTGGATAAAAAGATTTGGGAATCATTAGCTTAGAGATGATAATTTAATCCATGGGAGCTAATGAGATCACCAAGCAAAAGAGGATATAGAGGGACAAAGGGCCCCAGGACAGAGCTTTAGGGACACCCACCATTCAGGGGTGTGGGGTGTGACATGAATATGACTTTGAATTCAGCAAAGACAACTAAGGAGTAGGAGGAGACCCCAAATAAAGTATTTTTATGGAAATGTAGAGTAAAGACAGTATCAAAGGATAAAGATTAA
Source organism: Gymnobelideus leadbeateri (assembly GCA_011680675.1). NCBI lineage: Eukaryota > Metazoa > Chordata > Mammalia > Diprotodontia > Petauridae > Gymnobelideus > Gymnobelideus leadbeateri. The sequence goes on along the minus strand of WOXC01006915.1, from coordinate 988,173 downwards.
GAAAACAGGATCCTCCAGGTCACCATTGCTGCTTCTATCCCAGCTCTCACTGCCATCATCAGGTGAGCAACTTCTGTGGAAAAGAAGCCAAGTCACCCCCACAGGCACCCGGAGTGCTGTCTCCCCCATTAGAATGTGCGCCCCTTGAAGCAGAGACTGGCTTACTTTTCTATTTGTATCCCCAGCTTAGCACAGTACCTTGCACAGAGTAGATATGCTTACTGATTGACATCATTCATTCAGACAAAGCCACTGGGTATGGTGACTTTGAAATCACTGGTAGAAGTGGGGACGATCAAGTCAGACAGAAGTCATACTGCAAAATTTTAAGTGTCAAAATCCCTTTCTACACTTTTTTATTGTGTAAATAAAACCTGTTCTATGATTGAAAAAAAAATTAAGTGCTTTTTTTCAAACTCTTATGCTATAAAAAATGTCATTTATTATTATTACAACTGTAGTATAATAGTTGGAAATAGCAAGGGGTATGGATTCAGGACCCCTAGGTCTTGATCTTTCCTACCAGGCTAAGTCACAAAGATTGTCTATACATTTGTTCATCCATCAAATTATTGATACTGTCTTTAATTTACCTTGGAAGAATACTGTGAAGTGGGTGCTTTTGATAAGGTATGAAAACTATTACAGTTCAGAAAAACCACAAATTGTTCCTATGTGTCTACAGACAGTTAAGAGGTTTCTAATAAGCTGTCTTTTTCCACTACCTTAAATTTTCATAGAAATTTGTTTCCAGGTAAACTTTTAAGTAGTTTATTAGTAGACATTAGCTAGTATTTCTTTAGCTCAGGCCTTCTCAGTCTTCTTCATTTCATTATGTAACCAAAAATTTTTTCTGATCTGTCTAAATGACTAAAGGGTAAGTATGTAGAAAGAAATGGCTGTGGAAAGCATACCTATTAAAATTAACAAGATACTGAGGAAGGCAAACCTTTGGAAAAAATTTAATTGCCTACAATAAATAATAAAGGGGAATTACAAAGAAATAAGGGCCTGCACAGTCATAAAAGCCTGTAACAGTGCTGCATAAGGCTCATGTTAGGAGCTTTGCAAAGACTACCTTTTAGCTGGGTGAGCCCTAAATCAGGAAAATGGAGGAGGGGACATTAATTAACAGAACAAGATAGGGAGGGTATAAACTCTTCAGGGTGAAGAGTCAATATAGCAAAAAAAAAAAAGCCCAACATGCTGCAACATAAAAGAAGTCTTTTTGATATCATATAGGAAATGTTACTAGCTTAATGATGTGGATTTCTGGATAATGAATGAACCTGGATATATAACTGGCAAATATAAAAAGACTTGGTGACAATTTTTACAAACTCACAGGGTTTTGGTTAAACTATATAAAAACAAAACAAATCATTAAACTAAGCGAAATAATACTTAAGAAGAAAATGATAGATCAATACTGGTAGTTGAGTAACATTTAAAATGAAGCCATGACATCTTTTATATATTTGTTTTACTACAATTTTGGTTAGTAATTTATTTGTTAGCTCAAGTCCCCGATCACCTTATACTTAGGTGGAGAGCCTAAGCTATTTCCCTGTCTTCTTCCATGTGCCCTGTACACTACCAAAACAATGATCTTCAAATGCTTTATGTCAACCTGTATGAAGGTGGAGGGAAGAGCCATTAGAAGAGAAAGGATGAGAATAAGGACATACACAGCAGCTACTATTTGCCAGGCACTGTGCTAGGTGCTTTATAAATATTATTTCATTTGGTCCTCAAAACAATGCTGGGAGGGGGTGCTATCTTAAAGCTGAGGAACCCGAGGCAAACAAAGGTTAAGGGACTTGTCCAGGGTCATATAGCTAATAATTGCCTGAGGCTACATTTGAACCCAGGTCTTCCAGACTCCAGGCCTGGCATTCAATCTAGGTGCCACCTCATAAAAGCCAGGTGCATAATTACGAAAGCTGTGCTGTGAATTTCAAAGACGTGTAGTGCAACTGCAAGCACATGCTTCCTATAAAGAGAGAAAATATCCATACACCATTGTGTGAAATATGCTATAATGCTTTTACCTGTCCATCCCATTTATGAGCTCCATAAAGTTCTATGTACATAGGAGATAAGCGGCCCTTCAAGGTTTATCTAAGTGCAGGTTGTAGATGATAAGTATGCAAGTGCCTAATAAACTAAGGAAAGGCCAGCAGTACTTCTTCACCCTTTTAATCAACTATGATGTTCAAATGCCTCCAAACACAAATCAGGAGCAAAGAAGATACCCCTTCATCTTCAAACTGAACAAGAGGATAGAAGAAAAGAGGAGATGGAGGCAGCCAATGGACAGTCTCTATCCACCAACATTCCCTGCTTTTCATCAGTGAGTGGCTACACAAACCAGAGACCTTCCCTCCGGGGAGCCCAAAGATAACCTGTGACCTGTGGTAGAATGGGTATCCCTGCAGACATTGCTGTATAAATGAAACCAGCAGCACATAAATAAGTGCAAATCTGTTATTTCCATGCTAAGGGGAACATGGTGTATCACTATAGGGAAGCTTTCGTACATGGTAGAGTAGAGGGGAGATAGAGAAGGGGGGTAGAACAGGGCTGAGTACTTATTCACTATCCAGGTACTATTAACTAGATTCTTACAATTCCAAGACTACATCCTTCCCCAGATACCTTAAACAGATCCTAAATACCCACAGGGTAAAACCTGAACTTCTTAGTTTGACAGTCAGGACTCTTACAAGGTCTGAGTCCAACTTACCTTTCTAGGTTTCTTTCCAATTTCTTACCTCCCTGAACCCTCTGCTCTAAACAAAAGGTCACCCTGTTGTCCCTCTAAACAAATCTTGTCTTCTATTCCTTCCATCCTTTCATGCTATCTCCCTTCCACTCCCCACTCAAATGTTTTCTTTTCTCCCCCCCTATCTAAATTCTGCATTTCCTGGGGTCCAGTCAATTTGCTGCTCCTTTCTGAAGGCCCTTTTAGCACTCATTGTCTGTACTATTTACTGGCAATTCATCACATGTGGACCTGAAACACTGCTTATTTTGCACTGAGCTGTGATTTCTCTACAATATGGTCAGCTGACTTTTCATGTGTATGCCTCATCTGTAAAACTATACTGAGGTTGGGAACTATCTCATCATCCTTGTGCCATAGTTCTGGTTCTTTCACATAGCAGATAAACAGATTTACGTTTGTCCCTTTGACTTCAGACTATAACAGATGTGACACTTGAGCCCTCCACAAGATCCCTAGTTTCATCATGAGTGTGTGTGTCTGCTCTCTTCACTAACACAGTTTAGCAGAGTCTTTGTCAGTTCCTGTAGCCAAAAATATTCACCCCATGATAACCTACTGCCTAGGGATGAGCCTCTCTAAACCTAGGTGGCCAACCAACAACAGGCACATAATTCACTGCAAGACAGAAAGCTTTCCAAGTTTGGAAGAACCAGTCAGAGCTTACACTCCCTCCTGAGACAAAGCCTTCAAGAATACAGGGCCTCCTGCACAACAGGACATTTAGTGTACTTTGTAAAAATATTATGCAGCTAACAATGCAAGCCACACTTACACAATAAAAATACACAATAATTTTCTTAAATTTAAGAGTAAATTTCAACTATATCTAAATTTTAACATAGCAGCTATGTATTAGATCACAGAGAATATATAAAGCTAAGAATTACAGTGCCTTTCTTTCTTAAAGGTAGGTCTAAGTCTTCTGTATGATGTAATCTTACCGACAATATGGATTTCTTCGGGAGGAGTATCGCAGAGTAAGAAATCTGTAGTATATGAAAGGCTGGAGTAAGCTTCCTTGCCCACTAGAATAAAATAACAAAAAACCAAATGTAATAAATATATAATATGATTAAATTCACTCTATTTCACTATTAAACATTTTGCTGTATCCTCATACTTTATTTAACACATTTTGGCTGGAGAGTTGGTACAAGAGAACAAAATATGTGCCATTAAAAAAAAAAATCAAATTCATGATTTAATCATTGCAAGGTGTTTCTGGTAAGAAGCTTCCTTTAGAGCTCTTTTTCTTCAACTTGGCTTCTTAGTTGCCTAGCGTACTGAGAAGTAAATGAGTGTTCAAAGTCACACAGTTAGGACGTGTCCAAGGAAGGACCTGAACTTGACTACAGACCAACTTTCTTTCAACTAACACCATGCTCCCTCCCCACATATATATATTTTTAAAAATACATTTTTATTTCATTAAATATTTCCCAATTATATATAAAAATTTTTTAACATTCATTTTTAAAAATTCTGATTTCCAAATTCTTCCCCTTCCCCCACTCCTCTCTCACCTTTCGAGAAGGCAGGCAATATGACACATTATACATGCGAAGTCATGTAAAAATTTGCATATTAACCGTTTTATATATATATGTATCTTTAACAAAATCTTGCAAACCTATCAAAAAAGAATTGCTCATAAACATGCATACAAAAAAGGCACATGCAAGTAAAGCATTAAGACTTCAAGTGCACAAAAGTGTACATATAATTTCACTGAAATGAGAAGCTTCTGCCAATTAATTTATCTGTTTTAAAACTATGATTATAGATGTGTAATGATTAAAACAAGTGTTTACACTTATTTTCAAATACTGAATTCTAAGTGTTACTTTCTATCAAATGGAGATCACAGGACCTCAATTTTAGAGCATGAAGGGAGTTTATAGTTCATTCATATATTAAAAATAAGGCCCTAAGACTTTGAGTCATTTGATCAAAGTCACACAAGTAGAAGCTGCCAAGTTAGGCTCTTAAAATAAGTCCTCTGACCACAATGATGTTCTTTCTAACACGCCACTGTAGCTGGAAAGATTATTTTAACACTAGCTGCAAATTTTGCTAATATTGTAGAGAAAACTCAGAACTATGAATGAGCTTGTACAATGTCAAACATAGAAATTAATTAAATAATGTTTTAAAACAATCATTAATATTTCCTACTGGTAACTGGTTAAAAACTCACTATAAACTACGTAACAAATGAATTTTCATCTATAAAAATCACTAGCTTTATAACCATCAAATATTAGTTTAATTACTATTTGTTAAGGTACCCTAAATGTGAGAACTTTGACAAGCAACAAACTGACATACTACTCCAGAAACTGAATTATATAAATTTTGACAATATAAATAAAAGACAAGGGGCGGCTAGGTGGTGCAGTGAATAGAGCGCCAGCCCTGGAGTCAGAAGGACCTGAGTTCGGATCCGGCCTCAGACACTTAACCCACACAAACAAAAACCTAGCCATGTGACCATAGGCAAGTTACTTAACCCCAACTGCCCTAAAAAGGGGCGGCTAGGTGGCGCAGTGAGTAAGAGCACTGGCCTCAGAGTTGGGATGACCCGAGATTGAATCCGGCCTCAGAAAATGAGCACCCACACATAAATAATGACTAGCCGTGTAACCTTGAGCAAGTTACTTAACCCCAACTGCTTAAAAAAAATAAATAAATAAAATAAAATAAAATAAAAGACAAAATTGCAGCTAAATGAGAGGAGAGTTAACACCTTAATTTGCCTTGGAGAGACCAATAAAGGAGTTGGTGGAACTGATTTTATCATGCATCCAAAACAGTCAAACATTTTGGGAGAAAGCTTGCCATCTTGTATTAAAGTATTTATGAAGAACATCAGAAAAAATGTCATTGCAAAAATAAATAGAACTTGTATATACATTAACATTTGTTGCAGAGGATGATAAGGTGGGAAAATTTTGCAAAGAACTTAAGACTACAAATTATGCAAATCACTATACACTACCATACTTGCTAACTTCCAGGCAAAAGTGTAGGGGAAGATAGATGAAAAATAAGGGAAAATGACTCTTGATCAAGAACTGAAAGAAGACAAAGTCCTAAAGACCACACAGGAAGTTTATGCCTCTGTATTATGAATACTTTTTGGAGGTGCTGAACAAGGCAATCACCAAATAACATCAAACATACACAAAAAGAAACTGCCTATGCAGAAAATAACTAGGCACTGATGTAGGTATCCTTTCCTAACCAGCTGGTCCACGAACAGCCAAACCATCAACTTTCTAAACTAAAGATCAAAATCAACAGCAAAGTAAAAGAATAAAATAGAGAAAATAATGCTATGCAATCAAAACAGTTCCAAACTGACCTTTTAAAACAAACTCAAAGCAGAAGAATGGGCAGTGGAGTCTATAAAATGTAAATAAACAATCATTCAAAGGAAGTAAAACTCTAATGGAGAATCTAGTGAAGATCTCAAAGAGGAAATAATGAAACATATCTGCCTTAAAGGGGACTATATGGACAGATGAACATATCCACTGTTAAACAGTGGTTCTATATAAGATGTTTTTGCTTAATTCTTTTGGTCACAAGAGAATGAATATTCAGTGTGGAAGGGGTAGAAGGTAATAGTGGGAAATAATTATGATACAAAAACAAAACAAGGCATAAATAAAACTTATTCTTAAAAAGAAAGAAAAATGGGGGGACAGAGCCAAGATGGCAGAGTAGAAACAGCACTTCCACAGCACTCCAGCCCACTCCACTTCAAAATCATGTAAAAGGAGCTCTGGAGCTCCAGCACCCACAGAACGACACAGAGAAGCTAACCTCCCGCTGAGGACAGCCCAGCAGCCCTGCAGGGAGGGCCAGCTCAGCTCTCTGGGAGTGGAGCCCAGGCCTGTGTGAGTCGGAGGTTTTAGCTCCAAGGCGGCTGGACAAGCAGCCGGCTGGAGGGACCCCAGAATACCAGCAGCTGTGGCGATTCCAGAATTATCAGCACAGATATGCCTAGGACAAAGTGAGAGGTTAGTGCCCTATGGACTTTGGGACCAGTATTTGGGGCTGCATCAGCTTCTTCCCCTGGGGGCAAAAAGCCACTGAGGAGTCGCAGCACAGCCGCCATTTTGCAGTTTCAGTGGCAGCTTCAGCTTCTGGCCTGCAAACTGTAGGGGGATCTGGCGGATCAGTCTGGGGGATAATCGCTCTTGCTTTAACACCTCCCTGGATCTGGATTGTGGTCTGGGGTGGAGGTCTTGGGGTGTGTGTCCAGCTTGCCAGAGGGAGTGGGGGCTTCAGGGAGGGCACCCAACTAATACCTCTGACAGTTGAGAAGACCCCAACATTTGGGACAGAAGCTCCCCTGTATGGTGGTAGAGTAAGTACTACTATGGCAACAAGCCCAAAAGTCAAGTAATTAAGTGGCAACATGCCAAGGCAAAGGAAACAAAATAAACAGAAAAATACAACATTAGACTCCTATTTTGGGGGCAAAGAGGATCGAAGCATGGAACAGGAGGAGGATTGTGAGGTCAGAAATCCTGCACCAAAAGCCCCAAATGAAAATATGAGCGGGTTACAAGCCACAGAGGACCTTAACAAGGATTTTAAAAATCAAATAAGAGAAGTGGAGGAAAAACTGGGAAGAGAAATGAGAAGGATCCCGGAAAAGTATGAAATGAGAGTCAACAGCCTGACTGAGGAAAACAATACCTTAAAAAGTAGACTGGCAAAGGAGGCCCAAAAGGGCAATGAGGAGAAGAATGCCTTAAAAAGCCAAATTTGCCAGATGGAAAAAGAATCTTAAAAGCTCACTGAGGAGATTCATTCCTTCAGAATTAGACTGGAGCAAATGGAAGCTAGTGACTTTATGAGAAATCAAGATGCTGTTAAACAGATCCAAGCAACTGAAAGAATAGAAGGCAATGTGAAATATCTCATGGGAAAAACCACTGACCTGGAAAATAGATCCAGGAGAGATAATTTAAAAATTATTGGACTGCCTGAAAGCCATGATCAAAGAAAGAACCTAGAAATCATCCTTAAAGAAATTCTCAAGGAAAATTGCCCTGATGTTTTAGACCCAGAGGGGGAAATAGAGGTTGAAAGAATTCACCAATCACCTCCTAAAAAAGATCCCAAAAAGAAAACTCTGAGGAATATTATAGCCAGGTTCCAGAATTCCCAGATCAAGGAGAAAATACTCCAAGCAGCCAGGAAGAAACAATTTCAATATTGTAGAAACACAATCAGAATAGCACAGGACCAGGCAGCTTCTACACTGAGGGATCAAAGGGCATAGAATATGATATTCCAGAGATCAAAAGAGCTGGGATTAAAACCAAGAATCACGTATCCAGCAAAACTGACTATCTTGTTTCAGGGGAAAATATGGTCGTTCAGTGGAACAGAGGACCTTCAAGCATTCTTGAGGAAAAAACCAGAGTTGAATAGAAAATTTGACATTCAGACACAAGAAGCAAGAGATGCTTGAGAAGGTAACCAGTGAAAAGAAATCAAAAGGAACTTATCAAAGTTGACCTATTTACATCCCTACATGGAAAAACAGTAACTGTGACTGGTGAAACCTTTCTCAGTATGAAAATAATTGAAGAAGGATATATGGGCCTAAGAATACATATTTGAATGCGTATATTTACATTTACAGGTATACATGGATAGAGGGCACAGGTAGAATTTGGTGGGAAGGGATGATACTTAAGGGGTGAAGTTAAGAGGTGAAAGAGGAATGTGGCAAGAGGAGATGGGGAGAGACAGGGTAGGGTAAACTATATCATGTAGAAGAAGCAAGGGGAAGTGGCTGCAAGGGAGGGGAAGAATAGGAAGACAAAAAGGCAAAACCATATTCTCATTGAATCTGGCTCAGGGAGAGAATGACATACATACTAAATGGGATATCTCACCCTGCAGGAGAGTAGGGCTGAGGGGGAGGCATGCTGGCAGGAGGGGAGGTTGGAGGCACCCACTTTTGAAGAGGGACAGGATCAAAGTAGGGAATGGACCAGGTGGGGGGTGGGATGGGTGGGAGGGAAATATAGCCAGTCTTTTACAATATATCTACTATACTAATGTTTTGCATAGCTATACATATACTGTATATACTGAATTGCTTATCTTCCCAGCGGGAGTAGGTATCAAGGGACGAAAAGAATGTATCTGGAATCCAAAGTTTTAAAATTAAATGTTTCAAATATATTAAAAAAAAAGGAAGAAAAATGGGAAAGTGATAAATATATATTGACAGGGATGAGCAGGATTTCCTATAAAACTTTAGCCAATGTAAAAGCAAAAGCCACAATAAGAAGGCTAAAAGAATCAATGAAACTTCTCAGCAAACACTTAATTTCCCTGCCAGAGATCTGGACACCAAAGGCAACACTAGTTTAGAATATAAATTCATTTGTAAAATCTTAAACAGGAAAATTGCAAAGGATTATATATGCATACTATTACCTCATAAAACAGTACAAAGCAAAATGAGTTTGTAGAAAGCTTCAGATGAGACCCAATAAAGCCAGATCATCCTAAAAGCATTTAATGAGTCAAGTGAAGAAAACCATTCTGGTCTGACTCTGACTCAGGCCGGTCCTTTGATAATTTACTGGAACAAAATGGGACATTCAGCCCTTAAGAAGATTTACTTAGTGATAGCAGGCTATTTAACAAATATTAGCATTGAGGATATCTAGAGTTGAGTCAACTCAGTTTGCCTGAGTTACCCATCATGACCTACCAGTCATGCATCAGAATATTTCTCACTCTTACTGTTTTGTACTCAGGTGATGAGTGACACCAACAGTCTGACTCTTTAGTCTTCCAAGCAGGCAAGTCTTAAGAAAGATCTCAACACCTTTTATGGAAAAACTAGCCCAACTTGTATGGTGGGTGGGAAGGATAGAGCTTTTATTACAATAAACAGATAAAAATGGAAAAGACTTTTTAAGATTTCTGTAACAAACTATTTCCTTTGTCAATGACAGCGGGGCTACCACATTTGGATGCTAATAACATAATTCTTGATATGCCATGAGATAACAGAAATAGCCTAAAAAAACAAACTGAGAAAAGCACCTGGACCAGACCAAGTATTTTAAATTGAGTAGTTCTGAAGCAATGAGGAACTAATTCTCAAAATATCTTAAAGAGGGCAATCTACATAACATAATATAATATTACTTAAGGGGAAAAAAGATCAAAAGATATCAACAGGGGGTGGCTACGTGGCAGAGTGAATAGAGCACTGGCCCTGGAGTCAGGAGGACCTGAGTTCAAATCAGACCTCAGACACTTAATACACAAACAAACACACACACACAACCTATGTGACCATGGGCAAGTCATGTTATAGAAGAAAAATGAGACAGAACAAGCTTTTACAAACAATATTCAATAGTAGATTATGTCTTTACAGTTGTACAATTTCTATACTAAAAGGTATAAAGTACAGAGGATTCTACTGTGCTTACTGGGTGGTAACTGAAAAAAAAAGTATTCAATTAGTATGGTCAAATACCATCTTAAAGGATCTCATTCAAAAAGGGTCTCCCATGCATATGTTAAAATCATACAAAATTCCTTGAAAAATGTAACAGGGACAATTTTTTTTTAATGACCTACTTGTTACTGTAATTTAGAAGGATGTAAATAGGGAGATGTCTATTCACCAAAGGATATTTCCCATTGTCATAGGAAACATCTATCACAGTCTAAATTGAAGAGAGATTCCCACAACACTGATTTTGTTGCCTGCAAAATGATTTATAATCATTTGAAAGAGGTAAGCCTCACTAAATATACAGGAAAACCCAAATGGATGAAAAATGACAGTTGTTCAAGTCCCTAAAGTTTTATCAATCAGTACATATTCCTTGGACAGTCTGCAAAAGGCCAATGAACTTCGCCTAGAATTGAGCAGAAGGAAGACTGGACCCATTCAGATTATTGTTCAACAGTTTTAATGATTCCAAACTTCTCAATCAAAAACTCATCTTTATTATATGACTTTAAATAACAGAACAGCACAAGTATCTAAGCTATGAGTCATCCAAAGAACAAAGTAGAAACATGCAGTAGTTCTAAGCAGACTGTGGCATTTTATCAACAAAGAACTGAATATAAGAAATAGTGTAAAAGAGATCAGAGACAAAGGGGGCGGAGCCAAGATGGTGGAGTAGAAACAGCTCATCCAAGCCACTCTGCCCCCAGATTCCCCCCAAACTATGTAAAAGGGGACTCTGAACAACTTCTGGAACACCAGCACCCACAGAATGACACAGAGAAGCTAACCTCCCGCTAAGGACAGCCCAGCAGCCCTACAGGAAGGACCAGCGCAGCCGAGCCCAGATCCGCCTGAGCCGAGGTTTTAGCCCCAGGGCGGCAGGGCCAGCAGCCGGCTGGAGGAACCCCAGAACACCAGCAGCTGTGGCAACTCCAGAATTATCAACATAGACATGCCTAGGACAAAGTAAGAGGTTAGTGTCCTATGGACTTTGGGACCGGTATTTAAGGAATGCGTCGGCTCCCTCCCCTGGGGGCTAGAAGCCACTGAGGAGACACGCTATTTTGTAATTTTCAGAGGCAGCTCCAGCTCCCAGCCTGCAAATCGTAGGGAGATCCAGCGATCAGTCTTGGGGGGTAATCGCTCTTGCTTTAACCTCCCTGGATCTGGATTGTGATCTAGGGTGGAAGTCGGGGGTGGGTTTACAGCTTGCCAGAAACGGAAGTTGCCCCCCACATGTTTGGGACGAAAATTCCTCTATCTGGCCTTAAAGCCATAGTGTGGCAACAAGCCCAAAAGTCAAGTAATTAAGTGGCAACATGCCAAGGCAAAGGAAACAGAAAAATGCAACCCTAGACTCCTATTTTGGGGGCATAGAGCGGGAAAAGGACTGTGAGGTCAGAAGTCCTGCTCCAAAAGCCCCAGGGGAAAACATGAGCGGGTTGCAGGCCATAGAGGACCTTAAGAAGGACTTTAAAAATCAAATAAGAGAAGTGGAGGAAAAATTGGAAAGAGAAATGAGAAGGATGCAGGAAAAGTATGAAATGAGGGTCAACAGCCTGACTGAGGAAAACAACACCTTAAAAAATAGACTAACTCAAATGGCAAAGGAGGCCCAAAAGGGCAATGAGGAGAAGAATGCCTTAAAAAGTCGAATTTGCCAGATGGAAAAGAATCTCAAAAGTTCACTGAGGAGATTCATTCCTTCAGAGTTAGACTGGAGCAAATGGAAGCTAGTGACTTTATGAGAAATCAAGATGCTGTTAAGCAGATCCAAACAAACGAAAGATTAGAAAGCAATGTGAAATATCTCATGGGAAAAACCACTGACCTGGAAAATAGATCCAGGAGAGACAATTTAAAAATTATTGGACTACCTGAAAGTCATGATCAAAGAAAGACCTAGAAATCACCCTCCAAGAAATTCTCAAGGAAAATTGCCCTGATGTTTTAGATCCAGAGGGGGAAATAGAGGTTGAAAGAATCCACAGATCACCTCCTGAAAAAGATCCCAAAAAGAAAACTCTGAGGAATATTATAGCCAGGTTCCAGAATCCCCAGATCAAGGAGAAAATACTACAAGCAGCCAGGAAGAAACAATTTCAATATTGTGGAAACACAATCAGAATAGCCCAGGACCTGGCAGCTTCTACACTGAGGGATCGAAGGGCATGGAATATGATATTCCAGAGGGCAAAAGAACTGGGAATGAACCGAAGGGTCACCTACCCAGCAAAACTGAGTATTTTGTTTCAGGGGAAAATATGGTCATTCAGTGGAATAGAGGACTTTCAAGCATTCTTGAGGAAAAAACCAGAATTGAATAGAAAATTTGACATTCAGACACAAGAAGGAAGAGATGCCTGAGAAGGTAATCAGGGAAAAGAAATCAAAAGGAAATTATCAAAGTTGAACTGTTTACATTCCTACATGGAAAAACAATAACTGTGACTGATGATATCTTTCTCACTATGAAAATAATGGAAGAAGGGTGTGTGGTCATATGAATACATATGTGAATGTGTGTGTATATGGTTACAGTTATATATGGATAGAGGGCATAGATTGGATTTGTTGGGAAGGGAGGATACTCAAGGGATGAAATTATGAGGTGAGATAGGAAAGTGGCAAGAGGAGATGGGGAAAGACAGGGTAGGGTAAACTATCTCATGTAGAAGAAGCAAGGGGAAGTGGTTGCAAGGGAGGAGGAGAATAGGAAGGCAAAAAGGCAAAACCACATTCACATTGAATTAGGTTCAGGGAGAGAATGACATACATACTAAATGGGATATCTCAACCTGCAGCAGAATAGGGGGGAGGGGGATGAGAGGAGGGATGATGGATGGGAGGGTATCCTTGGGGGGAGGGGAGGTTGGAAGTACCCACTATAGAGGAGGGACAGGATCATGTAGGGAATGGATCAGGTGGGGGGTGGGATGAGTGGGAGGGAATTATAAGCAGCCTTGTACAATATATCTACTATGATAATGTTTTGCATAGCTAGACATGTACAACATATACTGAATTACTTATCTCCCCAGAGGGAATGGGTGACAAGGGAGGAAGGAAATGGATCTGAAATTTGAGGTCTTAACATTAAATGTTTCAAATATATAAAAATACTATTATTAATACTTTTTTGCTTATAATTGGGAGATAAGATGTGCAGGCATTGGGACACAAAGATTCACCTTCCTCTAATGGAAAAGTCGAAGGGGGTATGGGAGAAGGTATGGGAGAGAGCAGATTGAAGGAAGCGATATCTTGTGGGACTGCTATTCTGGGAGGTTGGGTAGGGGAATAATGGGGGGAAAATGATTGTAACTCAAAATCTGGCGGAAATGAATGATGTAAAACAGAAGTTAATAAAGCATTTGTTTAAAAAAAAAAGAGAGATCAGAGATGTGGACTAGAATAGGAAACGGGTAAATCATGTACCAAGAAAAGAAAAAAGCTTACATATGCCATACCAGAAAAAGCTTACATATGCTACACTTAGTAGTATCTACAAAATAACCAGGAGATCTATAATATCTTCAACAAGTTTGATGACCACATTTGGGATATTGATTTAGAGGAGAACATAGACAAGAATGACCAATAAAGAAAAGGCATGAATGGGTTGCAATGTGCAATTTTCGAGGGAAGACCTAATCAAGATCACAGGTCCATCAAAGTTTCAAAAGAAGTAAATATTACTAGTATAATGCCCATCATGGAAACACATATGTAGACAGACACACATATATATATATGTGTGTGTACACACACACAACTTTTACATATGCATACATCTATCCTTTAAATGAGACCCTAGAAGATGGTATTTTACCATCATCTTCATCATCAAAGGCTTTTCTTAGTCACCAAAGAATAAGCACAGAAGGATCTTGTATTCTCTTTATTTTTTAGTGTATGAGTGTGTGAATGAGTGTGTGTGTGTATGTGTGAGAGTGAGAGAGACAGAAAGACAGAGACTAGCAACACGGTCAAGGAAATATACTGCTTAGCATATCCTTTAGTTAATGAGCCAAATATTATCTTCTTAGTTAAAACCATAATATTACTCTGCACAAATTCTTCTAATTAAGATCTATGATAGCAGTGAGACAAGATAATATTTGTAAAATGCTTAGCACATGTCTAGTACATATTAGGTGTTGAATAAGAACTTATTCTCTTTCTTACTGTATAGAACACAATGAGAGTCTATACGCAAGAAAGGTTGGTAGAACATCTGCCCACTTTATATGAGATGAAAAAACAGGTTTTAACTATTTAAAGGCTGAATTGCTATGAGGACTATCTTAAATTCTTCTATATATTAAGCAAAATAATATTTTAGATTTGGAAATTTGACATAGGCACAAGTTAAAACTATTTCCTTATCTGACATTACAACTTGCACCCAGTTAAACAAAATAAAACAACTCACAGGAAAAAAAAATAACCAAGCCTAGGAATTAGGAAATCTAAGGAATAAGAAGATGTAATCTTAAATTCTTAAATTCCATGTCTTCAGAACGTTTAAACAAATGCTTGCTGAATTGAAAAGAAGCAGGAAGATATAATAGAAGCCTTCACTACTGACTGTCATAACCTTCAACTTTGCATATTATAATTAATAAGGAATGAATAAAATTACTTAAATGCATGAAAAGATTTGCCTGAGGTCAGAAAATAAATAGCTAAAAGAGACTAGAACCTCAGTTTGCCTACTCTCAATCCAAGGATGCCTCCTGGCTTATCAATTGAAAGAGACTGAAGGAGAAATGAATAGTTTTCAGATATATGAAAGGAAAATGTATAGGCAGGTAATAGTGAACAGCATTTCTACCCTCAGGGGAAAAGAATGAGAGCAAAACACAAACTATGGAATCTCTTAATCTCTCTTAGAAATTAGCTAAAAGGAAAGAAAAAGAAGACACACGCATAGGTGTACATGGGATGTAAGTTCATCTAGAGCACTGACCACTTTAGTTTTGTCCTTGTATCCCAAGTACCTATCACAGAGCAGCTGATATACAGTGGGTGCTTAAAAAACATCTATCAAGTGTAACAGTAACACGTTAGCCTCTCTTTATCAATTATTTATCATTAACCTAAAAATAATGCATCAAATAGAGTACTTGTATTCTTACCTGAGAAGCATAAAGACTGTAGCAGGCATCAAGAAAATTTCATTACATGCAATAAATTTCAGAATGTTCTGCTGATTAGCATTTAATTTTTCCAAAACAGATCTTAGTAGAGGCAAACTATTTGAACCCCTTGCCTTAAAAAAAAAAAAGACAAATTAGAAACTATAAAGCATTATTTGATTTTCCAATCCTTTATAAAAGCTACAATTAATAATGTAAAGGAAAATACTTCTAAAAGACATCAGAATTCAGTTAATATATAATATCTAATCTTGCCTCCAAAGGACTAGATGAACTATACACTTCTGTGCTCTTAGAAGGGTGATTGATGGTAAAACTACAGTTGCAGGTTGTTAGATATGTCATTTAAAGTTACATGGTAGTCTGCTTTGCTTAACTCTTCTGTTATAAACAAGGTGTCTATAAGAGGTCCAGTTTATTGGGAAGTGACATGGTATTAAAAAAATTAAAGAGTTGCCAATAAGAATTTAAAGATATATGTATAAACATTCCAACTACGTAGAAATAGGGGTATCTGATACATATCAACAACTGGTAATGCAAATGTGTCTTTTACCAAAGACAATTTTATTTAGGTCTATAACCCTAATAATGCCCATAAACCTCAAAATAAATAACTTCTAAAAGAAACTGTGCTTTTATTGTTTTAAGGACATTTTATATATTTTAAAAGTAAACAAAAAAACCCAAGAACTTTCCAATATGTTTTTTTTTAATGTTTTGAATTAGGTTTTTTTGTTCCCCTCCGAGTTAATATACAAAGCTGATGATTTCCCTTACCATATTAAGATCGAGTGGTGTTAAATGGGTTAAAAATGTGACAATTTTGTTAGTCAATTGTGTAAATAAGAATACCTCACATTTATATAATAATTTAAAGTTTACAAAGCATTTTGCAAAAGAGTCAATGAATGGATAAAGGCTCAAATTATGACTCTGATATACTATGTGAATAGGGGCAAGTCACTTATCCTTCTCAGTGCCCCTAAGATAATGCTCTAAGATTCAATTTACAAATGGATTCAGAGTTCATTGGTGAAGGGAGTTTCCACACTGGGTATTCCCGACATCAATTAAATCACAGGATCAGATTTAAAACAGTAATGACAAAAACCTTACAGACTAGGATATTACCTAGTCCAATTACCATTCTTTTTGCAGAATCACAGTGACTATAAGAATAGGAAAAAACCCTGGCACAATACAGAAATGAGACTTTTATTCACTCGCGTATTTATGCTCTAAAAAAGGCATAAAAATGCCAGGTTTATGTCATTCTCCACCAATAAGAAAAAAACAGAAGCATGTCTAAACATCAATGTGTAAAGAACTCTGGGGGGCAGCTAGTTGGCACAGTGAATAGAGCACTGGCCCTGGAGTCAGGAGGACCTGAGTTAAAATCTGGCCTCAGCAAAAGAGTTGGGATTGAAGCCAAGGGCCACCTACCCAGCAAAACCGAGTATTTTGTTTCAGGGGAAAATATGGTCATTCAGTGGAATAGAGGATCTTCAAGCATTCTTGAGGAAAAAACCAGAATTGAATAGAAAATTTGACATCCAGACACAAGAAGCAAGAGATGCCTGAGAAGGTAATCAGGGAAAAGAAATCAAAAGGAACTTATCATCAAAGTTGACCTATTTCCATTCCTACATGGAAAAACAATAACCGTGACTGATGATATCTTTCTCACTATGAAAATAATGGAAGAAGGGTGTGTGGTCATATGAATACATATGTGAATGTGTGTATATATGTTTACAGTTATACATGGATAGAGGGCACAGGCTGAATTTTGTGGGAAGGGATGATACTTAATGGGTGAAGTTATGAGGTGAGAGAGGAAAGTGGCAAGAGGAGATGGGGAGAGACAGGGTAAGGTAAACGATCTCATGTAGAAGAAGCAAGGGGAAGTGGCTGCAGGGGAGGGGAAGAACAGGAAGGCAAAAAGGCAAAAACCATATTTTCACTGAATCTGGCTCAGGGAGAGAATGACATACATACTAAATGGGATATCTCACCCTGCAGGAGAGCAGGGGGAAGGGAGATGAGAGGGGGGATAATGGAGGGGAGGGCATTCTGGGGAGGGAAGGTTGGAAGTACCCACTTTTGAAGAGGGACAGGATCAAAATAGGGAATGGACCAGGTGGGGGGTGGGATGGGTGGGAGGGAATTATAAGCAGCCTTTTACAATAAAATCTGGCCTCAGACACAACACAAAAACTAGCCATGTGACCTTGGGCAAATCACTTAACCCCAACTGCCCTCCAAAAAAAAAAAAAAAAAGAAGAACCCAGACCATCCAGCATATTAGAGCTGAAGGAGAATATGGGTTCAAAAAAACTCCAAGGATTATGAAACAGATATCAAAGTTTTGGAACAAGGTATCATTTTTCTAAACAAATCACCTAATTTAATAGTAGAGATAAATGGGAGCAGAGAAATTTGCTTGCTATCCTAACTGCTAAAATGTTTTCGTATTCTAACATATAAAAAAATTAACCACAATGAGATTTTAAAATTTTATCAAGTGACATACTTACATCAAGAACCTTTTTTGTATATGTAGCAGCATGAAGTAAGGAGAATAATAAGACTGGAAAGATACTCACTGAAGAAAGGAATTAAGGAGAATATTTAAGATTTACCAAATACTTTAAGACAATTTATACTTCAGCTAACTATATTCAAATGATCATCCCATCCAGAGCCAAAGAGAAGAAAAAACAAAAACAAGTATAGAAATATAAACCTAGGGCCGGCTAGGTGGCGCAGTGAATAAGAGCACTGGCCCTGGAGTCAGGAAGACCTGGGTTCCAATTCAGCCTCAGACACTTTTCACACACACACACACACACACACACACACACACACACACACACACACACACACACTAGCCATGTGACCTTGGGCAAGTCACTTAACCCCAATTGCCCGACAAAAAAGCAAAAAAAGAAAAAGAAATATAAACCTAGATTATCCAAAATTTGAGTATATTAGTAGTGCTTAATCTTTTTTTTTTAATAACTAAACATTGGTATCTATAAAAAGGAAAGATTAAAGCAGATATCATCATTCTTTTAAGGTCAGAATTATTTACGTCACAAGATCTATTGTACATATTGAATAAAGTTTTTGTCTCCAATGATCAATAAAATGATATATACTTCTTTGGGTGCCTTAAAAGACCTTTCTATTCAAGGATGGTTTCACTGTAGGGTAAAGCTAGGTGGCACAGTAGATAGAATGACAGGCTTGGAGTATGGAAGATTCCTCTTAAATTCAAAACTGACCTCAGATACTTACTAGTTGTGTGACCCTGGGTATATCATTTAACCCTGTGTGCCTCAGTTGCCTCATCACTAAAATGAGATAGAGAAAGAAATAGCAAACCATTCCAGTAATTTTGCCCAGAAAACCCCAAATGGGGTCAGACACAACTAAAAATGACTCAACAACAAACTACTATAGTTTCAAACCTAGTTGGCCTCAAGAATGATTTGGCTAATCCAAACCACAGAGACAAGTAGCCTAATGTGAACAAAAAGAAACAAAAATCACAAGACTTTCTGTACATCAGTCAACTGTACTAGCGTACATTATGCTACACTGTTATGGGTTTTCTTGGCAGAGATACTGTGGTGGTTTGCCATTTCCTTCTCAGATGAGGAAACTGAGGCAAAGGGGGTTAAGTGATTTGCTTAGTCTTGCAGCTGTGTCTGAGGTTGGATTTGAACGGAGGAAAATGAGTCTTCCTGCTTCCAGACCTGGCACTTGATTATCAACTGTGCCACCTAGCTACCCAGAAATGTCACTGTGTTTTCTCTGTGCCAGGAAAGGAGATGATCTAGGACAAGGGACTATGGATGAACCTTCCTCAGAACAAGTCAGCAGGCAGGCAGGGAGGCAAAGTCAAGAAGCCCCATCTAATACCACAGATATCTAATTCTTTAGAACCCTAGGAAGAACTAGCACCAACGTGAATGTTCAAAAGTTCTAACACATGAGGTATAATACCGAAACTCATAAATTAATACAATCACATTTTACTATCATATTACTATGGGAAATACTGGGTGAAATAAACACTTATTGATTAGGTACCATGATAACCCAGCATCCAGGATTTGTTGAGCCCTGTCACATAGATCATACTGCTAAAGTTCAAGGTAAAAACTATAGATAAGGATACTTGTAACTGGGTAAGAGTTGACAAAGATGAGAGAATACAAAAGGTAGTGGCAGCTGTCCTCTAATAAAGCCTGGGCCAGGAAAGCCCTGCTTAACTGGAAGTGTGGTAATCTTTGGTGTAGCCTCAGAGCACTGGTGAGAGCATTTGCCAGCAAGGCACGCTGATAAAAGCTGGCTGCTTCATGCAACCTGCAAATTACCAAAGGAAAAATTATCATACAACACAAACAACCACCTCGAATCTTCCTCAATGGGGAATTGCATCATAATTGCACAAACACTCAAATCCATTGCTTACCAATGATGGATAAGATTACTTTATAAATATTCTTCAGATATTATTAAAAGGAGCCTCACTTCATACAAATGCCCATTAGCAGCTACCAGAAAATTTTTATAAAGAAAATAGTCTTTCTAACCATTAAATAAAACTAAAAGTTTTACAGCCAAAACTCATTACCTGACTCAACCAAAACATTTCTGCTTATAACATTAGTTTTCCCAAAAATTAAAGAACAAAATCTACCTAAATTTCAAAAAATGATCAGATTTTAAACCCCTAGAGAGCAGATGGGTCTATTCACCCTTATAGCCCCAAAGATACCTAGAAATTCTTTACAAATAGTAGGCTTAAAAAAAACACTAGTTCAATTCATGACCAAAATAAATATGCAAAATAAAACAGGCAAAATACATACCCAAGAAGAGGAAGAACAAATAAAGCAGAGCAATAAACCGTGAACAATCGAGAAAGCCACATTGCCGTGTCCAGCTTATTGGTCATCATAAATTGCTATATTTAAAGAGGGGAAAAAATTAAGAAAACGTTTAGTAAATTAAATCTGAAAGTTCTATCCTGTTAGGATAAAGTGGTATTTTTCCAAAACAAAATGATTTAAAGTTACCCTTTAAATTTCCTTCAGTACACCAGTTAAAATCTTGCAAGTTTTTCAATTTCAAAAAACAAATACAACATTCAGTAAATTTGTATGAGTATATCAGGATGAGATAAATTTCACATTACAGTAATTCTTAGATATTACTAGTAAAGACAGCCTTTATGCTATAACTGCAAGAAAATTAAAAAGTATCAAAATACAAAAATGAAAATTATAACTAAACAGAGAAAACTGATTAGATAAGAAATAAGTAATAGCAGTGGCAAGCAGTAGATTACAATTTTTAACAAAGACCAAAAGTCCTCTATAATACATTTAATATCCATGTTTTACATTTCTTTTTTTAAAGAACAGATTAAGGGTGGCTAGGTGTCGAAGTGAGTAGAGCATTGGCCACGGAGTCAGAAGGACCTGAGCTCTGATCCTTTGCTCTGAGCCTCAGACACTTAATGCACACACAAACAAAAACCTAGCTGTGTGATCTTGGGCAAGTTACTTAACCCCAATTGCCCTCCAAAAAGCAAAAAAAAAAAAAGGACAGATTAAGCTCAGGAAAACTGCAGATTGTTAAGAAATTTTGAAAACATCATAGAAGACATTAACACCTGGTACACTTTGGGTCAAATGAATCTTACTAAACCCTATTTCTAAAAACCAGAAGAATTCTTCAATAGCCACTAGCATTTCTGGGGCTCTCCGAAGTAATTAAAAGTACCTTTCTCTTGAACAGTGTGACTCTTCATCATCAAGTTTCTCATCTTCTTCTTATATTACTTTGTAAAAAGGATGGATGCTCCCCAGACTTGAGCCTGCCATTCCCCATTTCCTGCTTGACTAAAAACAAACCAAATTCCCTTACTTTCTTTTGTGGCTATCCATACTTCTGCATCCACCTTTATAAGGTGTTTAGCTAGCAAAATTCTTTCTTCCCTCATTCAAAAATTTGGCTTAAATCTGATGTTTATTTTTTGCCACCTCTTAAGTGAATTTAAATTTTCATCCCACCCCATTGGTACAAATTATACTTCCACTTTGTATCACTTCTTCAGTTTCCAATAAAAAAATGAAGATTAAGGGTAAAAAATAATAATCATATAGTTCTTTAAAAGTTGTGGTACTAGAAAGGTACTATTATTATCCATTTTACTGTTTAGGAAACAAGACTCTCATAAAAGTTATTTCCTCAGGGTCATATAGCTACTGACTGAGGCAAAATTCAAACTCAGATTTTCCTGACTCCATGGTTTCTATACACTTTGCTATCTAATTGTCTCTAAGAGGCACACAAATTAAAACACTAATTGTGGTTTTACAGCCTCTATTTCCCTAAGTATTTTATTTTTTAATATTCTACAGGATAGTGATAATTGAATTTGGAGCAACTTTTTTTTTAAAGTTACTGGTTTACACTTAAAGGGATAACTGTTTAGCTTATTGGAAAAGTGTTTCCTCAAAACTATTTGGTACTGATTAAAAAAATAGATCAATCAGTGGAACAAATTAATTATACAAGATACAGAATAAAAGGAATCTAGTAGCCTAGTGCTCAATAAACACAAAGTATCCACCCCAGCTGCTTGATAAAGATTCACTTATTTAACAAAAACTGCTGGGAAAACTGTGGAAGAAATTAAATTTTGGCCAACAGCTCATACTATATCAAGGAAAGCTCCAAACAGATTTATGACTAACATAAAAGGTTACAACAGGAACAAATTAGAGAAACATGGGAAAAATTACCTATCAAATCTATGGATAAAAAAGTTTATGACCAAATAAAAGATAAAGAGGATCACAGAAGACAAAATGGGTAATTTTGGTTACATAAAATTTAAAAGTTTTAAACAACCATATCCAATAAAACTAAGATTAAAACAGAAATGGGGGGAAAAACCCTTTGCAGCACATTTCCCTGACACAGGCCTCATTTCCAAGAACTATAAGGAACTGATTCAAATTTATAAGACTAAAAGCTATTCCCCAATTGAGAAATTATCTGAAGATATGAACAAGGAAAGAAAACCAGACTACAGCCACGTGAAAAAAAAATGTTCTAGATCACTAACAATTTAAGGAATACAAATTAAAGTAGTTCTGAGATCTCACCCCACACCTATCAGAATGGCAAAGCTGACAAAAAGAAAATGACATGTATTAAAGAGGGGGTGTGGGAAAGCAAGCACATTAATTCACTTCTAGTGTAGCTGTAAACAGGTCCATCTATCCTGGAAAGCAAGTGAGTAAACCACAACAATGTATATGATAACATCAGTATTATAAGAACTAACAATTATGAAGATTTGGTTAAACTGATGAAGAATGAATTAGTAGAAAGAGAACAATTTATACCACAACAGTAACATTATAAAAACAAGTAACTTTGATAGCTGGATTGTATTCCAGAGTAGCAAGGATGAAGCATGCTATCTCCCTCCTGACAGAGATGTCATTGATTCAGAGTAAAGAAGCAGATATACATTTTTGAAAGTAATCAGTGAGGGAATCTGTTTTGACTATGCATATTATTTCGACTATGCATATTTCTTTTTTCCCCCAATGGAGTGGGGGGAATAGAAGGATATAAAATATATTTGTTAATTAAAAAATAAAATTAATTTCAAATAGTGAGGACTAGAAGCTTATAACTTAAGTTTTAATAACTTAAAACTTCAATTAGACTTTTGAAAAACCCTATATTTATGCTGAATATACGGTCTGAGGGGTCAAACAGGAGGCTCTAGGGCCTAATTAAACCCACTGACACTCCACAGTACAGCCTGAATGAGATCAAAATATAATTCGTTTGATTTTAATGTATAATAAAAAAGGAAATATATAAGCAAGTATGGTTTCCCAAGTCACTATGACCCCACAAGGATCCTTATAGTATGATTTGGTAATTCTTGTTTCTTTTGAGCTCAACACCCCTGTTCTAAGTTATTCTTATATATCATTATCTTCAACAGTGGATGACTTACAAAAGTAGATAAACTCACAGGAAAGATGTAGGATGCTGCCCTAAGGCCTTAAAATAAGTTTCTCTTAACACAGTTAAACTCTTCCCTTTGAAATGGATATTATTTAATATCAACAGATATTAAATAATATCAAACCTTCGTTTTGTTCTATTCAGAGGAATAATATCTCAAATAGTATAATCTTCACACCCCTTAAATTGTTGACTATCAAAGGCAATGAAGAAGACAACACTCCCATTCAATGCTTTTCAGGGAGAATAAAAGGAGGAAGGCACCATTACCAACGGAATGTTTTAAAAAGGTGACTCAAGTGCTGCTAACATAGGCCGGATAGCACATCAAAAAGTGATGGATTTGGAAGGCAGACTACCTGAGTTCAAATTCTGGCCCCTGGTATAGCCTTTCCTACATTTGTTGTTATTTTTCAGTTTGTTCCATTCTTCCTCCACTCCCTGGCCCTCTCTGCCCATGGGGTTTTCTTGGCAAAGATACTGAAGCAGTTTACCATTTCCTTCTCCAGTGCAAAGAGAGGTCAAGTGTACCTGCCCAAAGTCACACAGCTAGGACGTTTCTGAGGCTGCATTTGAACTCAGATCTTCCTGACTCTAAGCCCATCCATCTATCCACTGCCCTAGCTGCTTCTAAGTAGTCTACAGGTAAAGTGAGGGTCTGGACTAGATGGAAGCCCTAAACCTACTTATGCTTTGGGCCATAGGCAAGACCACTTACAGTCTAGTCTAAATCCCTCTTTTCACAGAAACTGAAGCCCAAAGAAGAATGAGAACTAAGTTCACACGAAATTCCTGAAGCAGATTCCAACCCAGGTTGGTCTCTCTTACCCAATGGTCTTTCCACCAGATTCCCCCCTCCTCCCACCCTCTGGTTTCTCTTCCTCGTCTATTTCCCCGCTTTCCCCACATCCTCCTCTCCCTCCATCCCAGCCTCTCCTCCTGCCCTCGACGTCAACCCAGGATAAGACCCTTCCAGGAGCAGCAGCGGCTCAGTGAACACCACTTGTAGCCCTCCATCAGGACTGACAGCCCCGAAATGCCCACGCTTCCGGGGTGCGCCAGCAGGGCCACCCTCCCCGGGACGCCGCTCCCCCGCCCCGAGCACTTACCACGGCGCCCGCCCCTTGGGGGCCGTTCGGGGCTGGATCCGCCATGAGGGAGAAGCACGAGAGAGGGAGACCCTGCGGCGTGAGAGAAGAGAGCAATGGGGAGGGAGTCAGCGCCCGCTCCTCCAGACCCCGGAGCACGCCCCCCCACCCCCCTCCCCAACCTTCACCCCGCGGCTGCCCCGCCCCCTCAGGCGCCTCCCGCCCCCGCGGCTCCAGCGGGGCGGGGGCGGCCCTGGCCCAGGAGTCTCCCGAGCAGCCTAGGCCCGGGCGGAAATACCTGCTCGGCGCCCACAGTCAGGTTCGTGCGGACTGCGGGATGCGGAGCGGCGAAGGCGGCTCCGAGCGCCCAGGGAGGCCCGCTCTCCGCCCCAGCCAGCCGGCAGCAGCTCCAACCTTAGCAGCCGCAGAACCTCGGAAACCCGGAAGTGATTTCGTTACATCCGGGGGTGGGCGTAGGGCCCGGGCGACCTCCGGCTGCAAGACCGGAAGTGTAGTTGGCGTTTCGGGCCCCGCCGCTGGGCAGACTCCCTGGGGGAGGGTGAAATTTAAGGTTAAATTCTGGATTGCGGGCGGGATTTGCCCAACTAGACAAACTGATCCCCCTCTGCTCCTCTCCGCCCCGGAAATAGGTCTTCGACTCCTAGATCTAGAGCAGGTCCAGATCATTTTACAGATAAGGAAATGGAAGCCGAGAGGCGGAACGAGTTGTCTGCGGGTATACGATTGGCAGAGACAGAATTTGAACCCATGGCTTTCTTCCCCACTGTTTACCACTGCTTGGCTCCGAGGTTCTTCCCGAACCCTCACCTAGTAATCTCCGACCCATTCTGGCCCCCAACGCGAGGTGCGGCAAAGCAGCGCCGCCAGAGGAATGGGGATGCCTTCCCGCCGGGGCTGCGAGTGCGGATGTTTTCATACGGGGACGGTCTGTTCTTCCTTTGTCCTCCTAGCTGACCCCAGAAGTCTGAAGGTAGAAGAGTAAAATGTAAGCGCCGGAGGGGTCCTTGGAGGCAAATTCGTTGTTTTGCAGATGGGGAGACTGAGGCCCGGAGAGCTTGTGATTTGCCCGTGGTCGGTCATCACGGGTAATAAGCTGGGACTCTGGCCCAGATCCTCAGCTCCAACTCCTTTTTCTGCTCTAGTGTGTGACCAGTCTCAGCCAACCCTTGCACCAGTATTTATCGCCCGGCGCTGGAGATAGAAATGCCAAGAGTGAAACAGTCCCTGTTCACAATGAGCTTGCAATGTGATGGGGGCGGGGAGTTATGGAGAGACAACAAATACATCTAAAAAGATTACGCATCAATTTAAAGTTAATAAATGCAATTGTGCATGAAGTAGTTAAATGCAAAGTAGTTTGGGAGGGAGGGCAATTGGGAGGATGAGAAAAGACTTCATGTAGAAGGTGGTGTTTAAGCTGACGATTAAAATCCAGTTACAAGAAGGGAGGCAAGGAAGGAGTGCGGTATCCATCGAAAAGGAACATAGGGCACTTTGGTCGGATCATAGTATGGGAGGAGAAATGTGCAATGAGGCTAGAAAGATCAGTTGGGGCCAGATTGTATAAGTTTCTAGGAATTGTGCAGATATTTTATCCTGCAGTAGGAAGTCCCTAGAGTTGGTTGAACTAGAGAGTCACGTTGTCAGATCTGTACTTTAGGAAAATTACTTTGGAAACTTAATAGTAAATGGACTGGAGAGGGGAGAGACTTGAGGCAGGAAGACCAATTAGGCTGTTGCAATAATCTAGGTGAGAGGTGCCTTAACTAATGTGGTAGCCTTGGAAAGAAGGAAATAGAGTACGAGATAGAAAAGATAAGTAGAAAGTGTAAGTAGAAACAGCAAGATATGGGGACTGGGTGGATATGAGAGTGAGAAGTGCCCATAATGCTGAGATTACAAACCTGGGAAACAGGAATAATAATGGTACCTGTCTTTTTTTCTGAGACTCAGTTTCCTCATCTATAAAATGGGAATCCCAGTATTTCCTTATGTTCTTAAATCCTATGATCCTGAGTAAGCAAGGTAAAGTTAAAGTGAAGCAGAGAAAGAAAAGGGATGCCCAGCAAGTGAGGTTGGCAAGAACCCATAACCCTGGCACACATAAGGATTCATTATCGGCTTTGCTACAGATATTTTGTCAGACATTTTAGAATTGTAAGAGAAACTTAAAAGTCATCCAGGCTCAATTCCCTCATGTTACAAATGGGGAAATGACCCAGTACAGCTGGTTGTGAGATCCAGGATTAAAGCACAATTCTGATGCCCAGTTCAAGCATCTGCAGTACCTCCCAGAAAGGTGTTGCCATCCTTATACAGATGTTGAGACAGATGAGCTGCCTATTGCTCTGAGAGGACATCTAAAAAATATAGATGACTTCAGTAGAGGGTCTCCCCTCTGGTATATGCTGTTTATGTAACCCTGGGCAAATCACTTAACCTATTTAGTGCTCCAGGAAACTTAGACAATAAGCTGCAGAGGTGCCACCCTACACTGGTAAAGAGAGTATCCTCGGGGCCACTAGGTGAATAGAGCACTGGCCCTGGAGTCAGGAGTACCTGAGTTCAAATCCGGCCTCAGGCACTTAACACCAAAAAGCAAAAGAAAAAAAGAAAGAGGATCCTCACCTGGGAGTTTCCCATACCAGTGAAATTAATGAGGTATGGGCTCTGGGAGCCCCCTCTAGCTCTCCTTGAGTTCTTGAGGTACAGGCTCTAGAACTGTGATTAAATTGTCTCATTTGATGAGGCATTTGCATGAGGCAATAAGCCTTCCATAAGTGACTGAGTCCAAGCCTCTGTTACTAGACTTCCCACCCTAGAGCCTATCAAACTGTCCACCCTTGCACTGGCCTACCCCACCATTGTTTGTGGTCCCCAGGGGGGCTCTAGTGACTTCCCACCCTTAATCACTCATTGACATTAACTCCTCCTGAAGATCCTCTCCTAGACCACCCCTAGATTCTTCCCTTCTGTATATAAGACCCCATCCTGGCTTCATGTTTATGAGAGCACCATAGAATGGTGAGAGCACCATAAACTTTACTTTTCTTTGGCTGAGAGAAGACTTAAGTCAAATTCACTCATGTTTTGGGGTCTCCAGAGCAACCCTAACCCACAAAATCACATGTGCAGTTTCTATTGCTATCCCTACAGATAGAGGCCCAGAAAATACAAAAAACCTTTAAGAAGGGAAGAGGGGATAGGAAAAAAAATAGAGAACTTTGATAGATGATATAAGTATTATTGTCATCATTTTATAGATGGAGCAGTTCAGGTTCTGGGTAGATTAAGTGACTTAACCCTCAATAACATAGCTATCTTTTTTTACTTTTTTTGACTACTCACTGTCTCATTCAATCATTTCTTACCTCTCTCTTACCAAGAGATGGACATAATCTTCCTTTGACCCTTTTCTAATTCTCTCCTCTCTTTGTCTGGAAACTAATCTTTTCCCATGGCTTCAATGACCATTTATGAGTTGATGACTCTCAAATCTCCATGGCCAGTCTCTCCCCAGAAGTCCAGTTCCATATGTACAGCTGCTTGCTTGCAGGATAACCTACCTATATCTCAAACTTAGCATAGCTAAAACTGAATTCATCTTCACAAAATCTGCCTCTCACTGCAACTTCTATGTCTGTTGATGTGGTTCATTTTCCCACCCTGATGTGCTGCTTTGGGCTGGACTCCATCATCCTCACAGGAACCTCGTCATCAAGAAATTCCTCCTGGGACGGGGTGGGGAACCTGCAGCCTAAAGGCCACATGAGGCCCTCTAGGTCCTCAAGTGCATCCCTTTAAATACAAACTTCACAGAACAAATCCCCTTAATAAAAGAATTTGTTGTGTAAGATTTGGACTCATCCAGAATATCAAGGGAATTAATGAAAAGAAATGCTAGGGATGGTGGACTAGCTATATCAGATTTTAATCTGTACTATAAAGCAGCAGTCCTCAAACTACTTGGTACCGGCTGAGGAATAGAGTAGTGGATCGATGGAATAGATTGGGTACATGAGACTCAGCAGTAAATTACTATAGTAATCTACTGTTTGATAAACCCAAAGACCCCAGCTTTTGAGATAAGAACTCACTATTTGACAAAAACTGCTGGGAAAACTGGAATACAGTATGGCAGAAACTGGGCATAGATCATTATCTAACACCATATTCCAAAATCAGGTCTAAATGGGTGTATGATCTAGGTATAAAGGATGATACTGTAAGCAATCTGGGAAAGCAAGGAATAGTTTGCCTGTCAGATTTGTGAAGAGGGGAAGACTTTATGACCAAACAAGAATTAGAGAGCATTACAAAATGCAAAATGGATAATTTTGATTACATTAAATTGAAAAGCTTCTGTACAAACAAAGCCAATATAACCAGGATTAGGAGGGAAGTGGAAAATTGGGAAAGAATTTTTACAACCTATGTCTCTGATAAAGGACTCATTTCTAAAATATACAGAGAATTGAGTCAAATCTATAAGAATACAAGTCATTCCCCAATTGATAAATGGTCAAAGGATATGAACAGGCAGTTTTCAGAGGACGAAATTAAAGATATCTATAAGCATATGAAAAAATGCTCTAAATCACTATTGATTAGAGAATTGCAAATCAAAACAACTCTGAGGTACCACATCTCACCAGTCAGATTGGCTAAGATGACAAAACAGGAAAATGACAAATGCTGGAGAGGATGTGGACAAATTGGAACACTAGTGCATTGCTGGTGGAGTTGTGAACTTATCCAACCATTCTGGAGAGCAATTTGGAATTATGCCCAAAGGGCTATAAATAATTTCATACCCTTTGACCTAGCAATACCACTTCTAGGGTTGTATCCCAAAGAGATCATAGAAGTGGGAGGAAGACCCATATGTACAAAATTATTTATAGCAGCTCTTTTTGTGGTGGCAAAGAATTGGAAATTAAGGGGGTGCCCATCAATTGGGGAATGGCTGAACAAGTTGTAGTATATCTATGTAATGGAATACCATTGTGCTATAAGAAATGAGGAGCAGATGGACTTCATATCTACCTGGAGAGGCTTATATAAACTGATGCTGACTGAGAAGAGTAGAGCCAGGAGAAATTTGTACACAATTACAGACACAACATATGTGTGATGACCAACTTTGATAGATTGGATTCTTCTTAACAATTCAGCGTTATAAGTCAACCCCAAAAGTCTCATGATGGAGAGAGATGTCTACATCGAGAGAAAGAACTGAGTTTGAATCCAGATTGAAGCAAATTACTTGCTCTTTTTCTTGTTTGGTTTTGTTTCCCCTTTCCCGTTGTTCATTCCATCTGATAAAATCCTTCTTTATAACCTGACTAATGTCTAATGTGAAAGTATTTGCAGATACTATACTTGATTGTATGCTACCATGTGGGGGTGGGGGAGGGAAGGAGAGAAAATTTGAAACTCAAGGAATTGTGGAAATGAATCTTGTAAACTAAAAGTAAACAAATAAAGACCAAAAAATTAAAAAAAAAAAAAGACTTGGACTCAGTCTTGAGGCCACAGGTTTCCCACCCCTGTGACCTAGGAGGTTGCATTGGCCTTGGTACTCATACCTTATCAATACCTTCAATACCATCTGGTCCCCTCTGATTTGAAGGCTAGAGGGCAGAGCCAAGAACTCCTCACAAAACCTCCATTTAAAGAGATCTCCCAGGCCAACCATGTCTTCATTTTCCTACTCAGCCCCACTCATTTGAACTGAACTCCAAGATTCCCTTCTCCTCTCCAAATGTCTTCCCTCCCTCCAGTCCCTTCCCAGATTTTTAGCTTCCTTTTGTGCCCTTCCACATGTTGTCTTTCCCCATAAGAATTATGAACACTTCGAGGGCAAGTACTGTCTTTTTCACATTTGTATCCTCAGTGCTTAGCTTGGTGCCTAGCACATACTAGGCAACTTAATAAATGTTTGTTGACTGACTGATGCCTCCATCTTATCAATTAGAGGGGCTTTGGAGTGTAAGGGGCATCTTTGAACCTTCACTCTCTCAAATCTTTATTTCTTCCTGCCTGAACTTTTGTAGTGACTTCTCAACCAGTTTCTTCGCCCATAGCTTCTCCCTGCTCTGACCTCCCCTTCACATTGCTGCCTAAGCAATCTGTTCAATGCTGAGGTCCAATTGGGTCTCTCTTCTGTTTAGAAGCCTTCAGGGGTACTCCATTGCCTCCTGAATAAAGTATAAACTCTTTAGCATGCCATTCAGGGTCCTCTGAAATATAACTTCAATTTCTCTTTATAGCACTATTTCATATTAATCCTTGTTGTTCATTTTCTGTTTTTGCTAAACTGAACCTCAAAGTTATAGCTAAGGTAGGATGATAGGGACTTTGTCTCAGAGAGGACATTTGCCCAAGGATGAAAAATATGCTCTAGAATAAGCGATTTAAAGGGCAGCTGATTGCAATTGTAATCCTCTGAGGAATAAAGGCATCAGTAGAGAAAAGATGTGACTAGGGAAAATTCTTCTCAGGACAGTGAGAAGGGACAGAGGAGCCTTATTAATTATGGGGGTGTAGGGTTCTTTGGGCAAGTCTGAAGTTGGTGGAATCCAAGTCCTGGCATGGACTATGGGTGAGGAAGGAAACCTTCCCTCTCCCAGCAAACATTTTTCCTCTGCCCTTGGTCCACAAGCTGTTCTTTCCAGTGCTAAAAAATAACAAACAAAACAAACAACAACAAAAAAAACCCCCCACAAAACCCTTTTTCAGACTGTCTTGTTTCTCAGGGTGAGGGTCAAGGGAGATAGGGCCTAAGTGTCTGAAAGAAGACTAGGCTTCCTGGGGAAACCTCTGTGTTCCCTTTACTGGAGACCTTTCCCTCAAAATTTTGCCCTCTCTGCCTTCTCTTACTTTCTTAAAACTTGGTACCTGGGCTTGACGGAACCTGGCAAAGAGGTACCCTACTAGGGGTGCTTTCATTGCCACTTTCAGAGAACAAGCTACCCCAGGGAGGGTCGAATGCTTCCCTAGGCCTGAGCAGCTCTTCAGTCTCCTGGCTGGGTCTACCCTCAGAAAGGGATAGCTCCCTCCTTAAATCTCCTTAAGTTCAAGTGGAGGCAGTCCTGGAAGAGGCACCACATCATTAAATTTCAGAAGCCTTTTTCTGTGACCCTGGAAAAGTCACTTCCTTTTTTTTTTTTTTTTTTTGGAGAGGGGAAGGCAGGGCAATTGGGGTTAAGTGACTTGCCCAAGGTCACACAGCTAGTAATTGTTAAATGTCTGAGGCAGGATTTGAACTCAGGTCCTCCTGACTCCAGGGCCTGGTGCTTTATTCACTGTACCACCCATGGGCCCCAATCACTTCCTTTCTTGAAGGGTTTATTTTCCCCCTCTGAAAAAAAGGAACTGAACTGCTTGAGTCAGAAGTGTCAAATACATACCTGTGGGCCCATAACACTCCCAAGTGTGACAAGAACCAGGTTAAATTTACATATTGATGTAGTAACAAAGAAAAGAAAAGAAATATATAAATGTGTGGTTTTCAAAGACAATATGTGGTCCACTTTCTGTACAGGTTAGTGGCCCCATTTCTATTTGAGATTGACACCACTGGCCTAGATGACTTATTATATCCTTTCTAGCACTAATGTGAATTTTGGAGGGCTTTTGAGGGGGATGATGACATATGGGCTCTGGGAGTCCCCTCTAGCTCTCCTTTAGTCCTTGAGGTACAGGCTCTTGGAACCCCCCTTGAACTCTGATTAAATCATCTCATTTGATAAGGCATTTGCATGAGGCAATAAGCCTTACACTTTGGGCCCAAATCTGTTTGGCATTCCTCTGTTTAGACTAGACTTCCCAATCTTGAGCCTATCGAGGTATTGATCAACCCTTGAACTGGCCTAGCCCACCATTGTCTGTAGTCTCCAGGTGGCCTCCAGCAACTTCCCACCCTTAATCACTCATTGACCTCATTAGCTCCTCCTGAAGACCCTCCCCAAGCTCCTTCTCTAGATCACCCCTAGATTCCTCCCACAACCTTCTGTATATAGGACCCCATCTTGTCTCTGTGTTAGTGAGAGTGCCATAGAATGGTGAGAGCCCCAAAAAACCCATAGAATGACCTAGGACAGACTTACTGTGTCCAATAAAAGTGAACTTTTAAAAACTTTACTTTTCTTTGGCTGAGAGAAGACTTGAGTCATTGAATTCACAGGACCCCGACATGTTGGTATTTTGGGGTCTCCAAAGCAACCCTAACTCTCTTTATGGTTAACCTCTTCAGGGAGTGGGTTAGCACCTAGTTATGTGGAATCATCAGTAAAAAGGAAGTTGCCAAATAGTCGAATTCTCTTGGGGAGACCCTAGCAACAGCCTCATGATATCTTGAGCAGGGGAGACCCTTCATGGTGT
This sequence comes from Gymnobelideus leadbeateri, assembly GCA_011680675.1. Taxonomy (NCBI): domain Eukaryota; kingdom Metazoa; phylum Chordata; class Mammalia; order Diprotodontia; family Petauridae; genus Gymnobelideus; species Gymnobelideus leadbeateri. The sequence goes on along the minus strand of WOXC01006915.1, from coordinate 955,137 downwards.
TTCTTCTGCCTCTGCTCCCAAATTACTCTTTAGTGATGCTTGCCCCAGATGTACAAATTCCCAGTTATAATTTAGCTATATTACTCACTCCCCCCTAATTGTGTCCCAATTTCCCCCAGTTTTCTGCTTTTTCTTATTTCCCACCACACTGACGTGGACTTCTCCAAAACTGAGATTTTTCTTTTTTTCTTTTTTCTTTTTTTTTCTTTTTGGAGGGCAATTGGGGTTAAGTAACTTGCCCAAGGTTACACGGCTAGGTTTTTTTTGTTTGTGTGTGTTAAGTGGCTGAGGCTGGAACGGAACTCAGGTCCTTCTGGCTCCGGGGCTGGCACTCTACTCACTGCGCCACCTAGCCGCCCCTAAAACTGAGATTTTTCAAAGTTTTTTTTTTTTCAAAACAGATGCTACATCTCCCTTGGAATCTTCCCTTTCTCTTCCAATTGGGAAAAAAAAATCTCTCTTCATTCTTGAATTTCTCTTATCACTTTGTTTTGACCTTTCCCAGGCACCCTTCATATTCTAATTTTTATTATATGTATTTGTATATTTATCTCCCCTCCCCTATACATTCCTGAGAAGCAAGATTTAAGTTTTACATAGATGATAAAGAGAGTTCCAAAGGATCTGGAATAGATGCCTGATTGGAGGCAAAGGGTCAGACAGGGAGTGATCAACTCCATAGGATATGGCTACTATGAAGTTCTGGCTTGGGGCCGGAATTTGTGAGCTCAGCAATCTAGGACTACTAACTATTCTTATACATAGTCCCATCTTCCACCTCAGTACCTCTATTAATCCCCTGCAATGTAGCCTGGACAAGAGGGACTATGAGACTCAGCTTTGTCTCTCTGGGATCCAACACAGAGCACATAGAGACTTTAAACATTTGTTGAACTAAGTACAGAGGGAAAAAAATGAGTATTGATAGAAATGTTAAAAAGCTAGAAACAAAAAGGCAAGAGGGAGAGTACTTCAAATAAAGAGATAAAATGGACTATTTCTTACCTACTTCAAACAGGAGCTTGCCATGTATATTCTGTCAGAGAGCTGGCCTGTTGTATTATTTGGAGAGAGTCCCTTCAACCTAGTATCCTTACAATACTAAAGAGAATGAATATAGTGTCCTGGAATGAACACTAGAATGGGAATCAGCAATAACTGTGGCATAAGTCCTGATTCTGACTATGAGCAAGCAACCTCTCCAAGCCTTGGGTTCCTCCTTTGTAAAGACAGGAATAACGCTACTTGTAACATCTGCCTACTGGGTTGTTTCAAGGATCAAATGAGATTACTAATTTAAAACACTTGGAAAATCTCAATGTACTTTAAAGTGGCCAAGGACTTTAGTGAAGGTTACCATATTCCAAACCTAGTCCTAAACCACCTGGGCACAGATGTTATGCTTTACTTAGAAAATCCTAGAGAATGAATGGAAAAATGCTTACTGAGAAAATTAATAGCTTCAGCAAAGTAGCAGGCTACAATATAAATGTCAGACCACACTCCCAAACTATAGGATCACAAAATCCACACTGAACTGACTTCTCACTTTGTTCTTAGCATCTATGGGTTGATAATTCTGGAAACTGCCACAGCTGCTGGTAATCTGAAGTCCCTCCAGCCAGCTTCTGGTCAGGCCCACCCTGAGGCTAAAACCTCAAGTTCTGGAGGGGCTGGGGTCAGCTCCCAGAGCATTTCGCTGGCCCCTTCTTGCTGACCTGATGGGCTGTCCTTAGTGGGAGATTAGCTTCTCTGTGTTATTTTGTAGGTTCTGTAGCTCCAAAGTTTGTTCAGTCACCTTTTACAAGAATTGGAGGAGGTGGAAGCTGGAGCCCTGTGGAAGTCCTGTTTCTACTCTGCCATCTTGACTCCCCCCACCCCCCAAGACAAAAGCAAAGGAGTTCTTTCCCTCTGGGAGTTTACATTATGTTAGGGATGCACATTCATGTGTAGAAGATACATAAAAGACTGCTGACACAAGGTAACCTTGAGGGAATGTGGGAGGAAAGCTGAGGGGACCATGAAAAGCCATCCATAGAAGCACTTGGGCTTGAAACAAACTGGATTAGTGAGAAAGGAGGAATAATAGTACAATAGATAGGAGGGACTAGATAGAAAAATTCTATTTAAGAAAATGATAAAATGCATTAAGAGGTAGAAGTGAGGAGAGAGTGAATTCTAGGCACAGGATAACCAGTACAAAGGCATGCAGGTAGGAGATAAAAGTCTGTTAGACTCAACTGTAGGGTGCCCAGGAGAAAGAAGTAAGTGGGCAGAGCTCAGAAGCCAGACCAGAGCTGGGTATATAGATCTAGGGATCCTCTGCATAGACATGATCATAATAACATAGACACATGATAATGTGGGAGCTAATGAGATCACCAAGTGAGGTGGAATAGAGGGAGAAGAGCCTAAGAACAGAACCTTGGGGGACATCTCTAATAGGTGAACATAATCTGAATGAAAATCCAGCAATGGGGATTGAAGATGAGTGGCTAGACAGGAGAATAAGGGTAAAACAGTAAAAGAATGAAAGAATAAAAAAGATGAAAACATATAGAGGAACAAGTATTCAGGAGGGGAAAATGATCGATAATATCAAAAGCTACAGCGGTAGGCATAATGATATGCATGATGAGCCATGAAGCAGACAGCGAGGCAGTGATGGGAGAGGTAGGAGGAGAGACAGAAAGAGGAGAGAGAGGACAGACAGAAAGAGACAGAGAGAGAAGTAGAGACATGAGGGGGAGAGAGGGAGGAAAGAGAGAGAGAGGAGTGTCATGAAAGCCCAGAGAGAAGGGAGTGTCCAGGAACAAAGAAGGAAATGAGGCGGCAATTAAAGGCTGCAGAGAGTGCAAGAGCCATGAAGAGTGAGCAGAATATTATATTTGTCCATGAAGGGGTCATTGGTAACTGGAAAGAGTAGTTCCTGATGAATTCTGAGGTTGGAAGTCAGATTTAACAGGGTTACAAAGAAAATGAGAGGAAAGGAAGTGGAGGTAAGAAGATTATAGACAATGCAGCCACAATAGTAAGACCTATGGATCTGTCTAGAAATCATTGTTTCAAGCATCTCGACCAAGTTTGACATAAAAAAATGTACAGGTAATAAACACCAATCTAGTTATGCCTCACCTCTCTACCTAGAGTAAGAAAATGTGTTTATAGGAGCTTCTTCATAAAATCTTTGTAGGTATGGATGATTGAATGAAAGAATTTAAAAAGATTATTAGGATGTGCTCAGTGCTAGGGAAGTAAAGACAAAAGGGAGGACAGGTCCTGTACTCAAGGAGCTTACGTTCCAGTAGGGAGAGAAATTCAGATGCAGATGGGAGTAAGAAAATTGAAGCTGTATAAGTGACAATGACAGTCTATTCTCAGTTATCTGCACTGGTACTAGTGGCTGGGGAAGGATATTTTGGTATGGAAATTTACTGGGATGGTGAGTGGAGCCAGAGCAGAGTAAACCCATATAGCTTTTCCAGGAGTAATGACCAAGTTGATTTGATTATGGTTCTAGAACTGGAAAGGGATAGAAGATTGGAAAAGGGGGTATTCAAAATAGCAAAATGCAAATAGCTGAGGCATGCATTGAAATATGGCTGGAGTCGGTTCTGACTCGAGCCTAACATAGATTTAACGAGCAACCAAGGCAACCCCCAACGAACTGAGCACAGCACAGGTATCAAAGTACCTGATTATATGCAATTTAAACAAGAAGACGAGAAAGAGAATTGTACTTTTTTTTTCAAATGAAAAATAGAAATAGATCTATTCATAGTTACCACCTCCAACTTCTCAGGTAAGCCCACTAGAAAAGAAAAAAAAAAGACCAGCAATCAAATCCCTAAACGTCAAAGCCACCCATTACAACCAAATAAGACAATATTCCAAAAGACTCAAGAACTCAGCAAAGAAAAAAGCTAGGAGTAAAATATATTTAGCACTTCTTTGTCTTACTGTTCTGAGTGTGTCTTTTCACTGTCTAATGAATTGGAGGCTAGATGTAAGGTTCAGTTCTGCAGAATTGGAGTATGGTTTCTATCCATGTCTTTACTATAATAAAATCTAAGTTAAAAAAATTAATTTACATACTGTGGATTTTGTTAGTAAAATTTTGGAGGGAATCAGAAGTGGGCAGGTGTTTATATGTATTAGAATATGTGTCTCTGACAATTGCAAAGTCTTGATTTTCACATTACTTATAATTTCTCTATTATCTATCTAGTTTTTCTTCCCCTAGGGCAGATATTTGAGAGTGGAGTATTAATGTCACTTATCCTGCTTTAATTTTCTCATTCCTTTCAATCACTAAGTAATTCATGTTTATGAAATGATGAGTGCAGTAAGTTGTCATTCTATCAATATTTTTTAGAAAGTAAAACTCAATATGAATCATATAATACTTTAGTATAATTTATTGGTTTCTTATATATACATTCATGGGGCAATTTCTAAAAATAATTAGAATATCCTTATCATCAATATCATTGTCAACCTCATTATTTAAATAATAAACACATATTGATCACTAACAATGTAATAAGTAATTAACAAATTATAAAAGTAGTCATGAAGCCTGTTCAATGGAATTGTAATAGAAACAGAAAATGGTTTTTATAGCCTTTAAAAAGGTACATTTATGGGATAACTCAATAATAGTGAATAACATTTTTGTTGATCATACTTGCTTTTGTGCCCTGAAATTTGAGAGGGATAGGGAAAAGGGAGAAAGCCACAAAAATTATTAAAAGTTTACAAATAAGTGGCGGCTAGGTGGCGCAGTGAATAGAGCGCCGGCCCTGGAATCAGAAGGACCTGAGTTCGGAGCCGGCCTCCGACACTTAATCCGCACAAACAAAAACCTAGCCGTGTAACCTTGGGCAAGTTACTTAACCCCAATTGCCCTAAAGGGGCGGCTAGGTGGCGCAGTGAGTAAGAGCACCGGCCTCGGAGTTGGGATGACCCGAGATCTGATCCGGCCTCAGAAAATGAGCACCCACGCATAAATCAAATGACTAGCCGTGTAACCTTGAGCAAGTTACTTAACCCCAATTGCTTTAAAAAAAAAAAGTTTACAAATAAGACTTATGAGGGACTGATATTGTTTAATCTGAAGAAGAAAAGTTTAAGAGGTTTATTAAAAACAAGAACTAGTATAGGGTAACCTCCATTTTTCCCAGGGCACCAAAATTTAGAGGATGCTACCAGCACTTATACTCCTTCAGAAGCATAGAAACAACTGAATTTAGCATCTTGCTAGCAAGAAAAATTAGTTAGAATAGGAAGCCACCAATTGGCATATTTATTTTCTCTCCCCACAAAACAATGAGGTGAACTCCTCTCTCCTGCCCTGGCTCTGCCTTGCTCTATCTACCTCAGTGTCTTGGCATCTTTGTTTCCCCCAAACAAGTTTTATTGCATCATCTTCTCTGATCCCTCTACTCCACTGAATGTGTCTTTGAAAGTTGATCAATGAGCATGTTTCATGCTGCTTGCCCCAGGTAACAAAATTGTTAGTTAGGGCTCTAGATTTCTCAAGTATATCAAAATGTATTTCTAGAATCCAGTTGGCTATCATAAAGTAGGTCAGCTGTTTTCCATCCTCCCTGAAGATGGAAAAAAGAAAACCTTCATCAGGCTATATGCATAGTGTATGGCTCAATGAATGCTGACAGAGAAATAAACGAGGTATAGTGTGAATAATCTAGGTTAGCTAGAAAGAGAAATTTCCTGCATTGTTTAACAGTACTGTGAGTTGCTAAAATTCAAATGATAGAATCTGCTTCTTGCTAAAGCTGAATATTAAAGACATTCCTAAGAATGCAATATAACATTTGAAAAACTTTCAAGAAATAAATTCCAGAATTAGCTGGATATTAGCTGGATTAGAAATCTAGCTTTGATACTATTATTTCAAATGAAAAAATACTGTTCAGTATAATGAAAAGCTTGAGATTTGATTTTTTTGCATCAAAAATCATTATTTTGCTTTAAAGATTCAAAGTTGGATTTTAAATATTAGTAAGAACAATTTCCCTTGATGCCTTTCCTTACTTGGTGGTAAGTTGGGCAATTCATAAAGGCATGACACTGCTTTCACAGTACTAAAAATATACAATAATGTCTCAGTGGCCTGAAAGGGAAAATTAATGTGTCTCTGTAAGTGTCCAGTTTACTGTAAGGTAGTGATTTAAATATTAAATAGACTAAAGATCAGTATTGTGCATTTCTGATTTTAAATCTTAGAAAAGCCAATGCACAAAAACCCATGTGAATATAATTACAAGATAAAAATGTGGACATAGTTATCTGCTCACCTGGTAAGTGTCTATAGTTAATGAAAGATTAATAATGATTATAATTGATTAAGCAGTCATCAATGAGAGTAGACGTCCTCGATTCCCAAAAGATCTGAATTAGCTAGGCATGGTAGTATAACCTTGTAATTCCTCCTCCTCCAAGAGTCTGAGGCTAATAGATTACTTGAACTAGAGAATTCTGAGCTGCAGTAGGGTTCAAGACAATAGAGTATTTGCACTAAGCCCAATACCAATATGACAGGTTCCTGGGAATGGGAATGGAGAAAGACCTAAGGAGGGGCAAAATAGCTCAGGTCAGAAAAAGTAGAGCAAGTTAAAACTTCTCTGCTGATCAGTACTGGGATTGGACCCATGAATGGTCACTAAATTGCCGGTTCTAGGCAAAATAAAGACCCATTCTCAAAAAGCAAAAAGGGCAAAAAAGCTCTGAAATTGTCAGCACATTAGGAAATGTAATAATTCTATTTCAGTCTTCCCTTGCTAGTAATCCAATGCTGCATTAACTGAAATTCAAATAACTTGAAGAGTCATATATATGTATTCAACATATAACTCTTTCAAGGTCATAAATATATGAGCTAATATTTACTGAGGCATCATCAGCAGTGAAATATCATTAATAGTAGGTTATATACCATAATATGACCACTGGAGAATTTACATGCATAGGTGGATGGAAAACTTTGGCAAATTTTCTACCTATGAATATTTTAAAGTGTTTGTGAAAAATTTATCATCCTGCACTACTGATAGATTTGGTTGTCAATTACCAGGATTTATGCCATCTAGTGATAAGTTTTAAGTCAATTACACTAATGAAAAATGATCCATCCTGCAGTATATGCTTGAAGTGGGTTGTCAAAAACTGTCGGCAGAAAAATATGTGCTTTTATTTAAGGACATTTATAATAGTATTCCCTTGACAAATGCTAGTGAGATAGTTCTGCCTTGATTATATATATATACTTCCTACTATGATTCACTTTTATTTCTTTGTTTTTTTATAGAAATAACCCTGCACAACATATGACAATAATAGGGAATTATGCAAGGAAGCTATCAGTAAATTAATTCTATTTGAATTGACTGTAATACAGAATATTTATTTTAATTATGATAATACAGCATAAGAGGTCATATGCTTATTAGCCTTAGAGCCCTGTGAAGAAATAAGAATGCTTATAGGTAACACTTTAAAAAAAAATTTATTTACTTTTAGTTTACAACATTCAGTTCCACAATCCCTTGAGTTTCAAATTGTCTCCTCCTCCCTCTCCTCTCTTCTCCCTCCCCCCCATAACATCATGCAATCAAATATAGGAGCTACAAATACCTTCACATTAAACATTAGTTAGGTTGTAAAGAAGGATTATAACCAATGGAGTGAGCAATAAGGAAGAGGAAACAAAACAAAACAAAACAAAAAAGAGAGAGATAGCATGTAGTTTGCTTCAATCTGCTTTCAGACTATGTAGTTCTTTCTCTGGATGTGGAGATCTCTTTCCATCATGAGTCTTTTGGAATTGTCTTATAACCTTGAATTGCTGAGAGGAGCCCAGTTTATCAAAGTTAGTCATCACACATATGTTGTGTCTGTAATTGTGTACAAATTTCTCCTGGTGCTGCTCTTCTCACTCAATATCAGTTTATATAATATTATATAATTATAATTATATGTAATAATATATAAAAATTACATAATAACCTCTTCAGGTTATTATGAAGTCCATCTGCTCCTCATTTCTTATAGCACAATAGTATTCCATTATATTCATAAAGCACAACTTGCTTAGCCATTCTCCAATTGGTGGGCATCCCCTTGATTTCCAATTCTTTTTTTTTTTTTTTGGAGGGGAAGGTAGGGCAATTGGGGTTAAGTAACTTGCCTGAGGTCACACGGCTAGTTTTGTGTATGCATGTTAAGTGTCTGAGGCCGGATTTGAACTCAGGTCCTTCTAACTCCAGGGCCGGTGCTCTATTCACTGCACCACCTAGCCGCCCCCTTGATTTCCAATTCTTTGCCACCATAAAAAGAGCTGCTATAAATATTTTTTGTACATATGGGTCCTTTTCTCACTTCTATGATCTCTCTGGGATACAACTGTAGAAGTGGTATTGCTGGGTCAAAGGGCATGCATTTATTTATAACCTTTAGGGGATAGGGGAACACTTATTTTACTACTGAAAAGAACCATATTATTTGGGGAGCACAACTTGGTTTAGAGTAGCTTTCTATCAGTCATCTAACTTTTGTGTCCCAAGGGCAAGATTCCTTAGCAAAACTCTGCCTCCTTGCTCAAGATCTTAAGGACAAACCCAGGCATAAAGGCCATCACATTTTTTTCTGGATGAGAAGGTGACTTCCTGTCTTCATCATAGCTATGCCTAGGAAGAGTCCCAAACATCTTTCTTCAGTCTTTGGGTCATTGATGCTGGGCTGGCTGCAGAACCTATCATGAACTCAACTCCTGGAAGCCCCAGAAACTTGGATGCCTAGATGCATTGATAGCTTACTCCCCTAATTTTTTGAAACTCATAAGGTAGAAGGCTTCAGACCCTTCATCTAAAATGAATGAAAAACACTGAGGAAGGCAAGGAAGGCAAGAGCCTCTGTTCATGGGCCACATCTCAGCTTCTGAAGGATAGGGCCCAAGACCTCTCTCACTATGACATTGTTTCTTTACTAGATACTATCAGTTGAATCAAACCAAGAGTAGAGGTCTAAACAAGAGAGATGAAGAATAAGGTTAACTAATATCTTTTGGAGGTGTCTTCCAGTTCTGGTTTGGGAACTACAGCCAATCATTTACTACATGGTTAACAGATCAGAACCAGGCACAGAATGTCTGTAACATGTCTTCATGACCATCCTAGAAGCAGACTCCTTAGGCTTTTCCATCTGCAGAATTGAATCAACTGCATTATGTACATGTGCCAGTACGCCATTACAAAAGTATGAATACCTTGTACCTCATAGAAGACTGAACAAAGGACTTGCAGACCCTGCAGTAACAAGACTTGTGAAGTACTTTTGCCACATGTGTTTTTTACATACACACACACAATGTGTGTGTATAAAATGTGCACATTATATATCATATGTATATCTATATATGCACATGTATATATATGTGCATATGTACACATACATATACACCTATGTATATATGCACACACACACATATATATATACATACACATGCACATGAATATACATATACATATATATAACGCAGATCCACCCCTAGAACCAAGGTAGCAGCTACTTTCTGGACACACACACAACCTGACCTTATTTTTGTTTCTCAGATTTCCACAATTTCTCTTCCATTTGTAATCTTATTTAATATTCGCTCCGTGCTGCTTTAGGACTGAACCTCACTAGTGCCTATCTGGATTATTTCCATAACCTCCTTATAGGTTCTCATACCTATATATTCTATCCTTTCCAATCCATCCTTCCCACTGCTCTCAGACAAATCTCATGCATAGGTCTGGTCCTGACACTCTTGGTCTCAAAATCAGTTCACTTCAACAAGCCTGTATAAAGCATCTGCTATGCCCCAGGTTCTAAACTAGATGATACAAAGAGAATATAGAGTTCACAAAGAGAAAATAGTTTCTTTCCTCAAAGAGTTTACATTCTGCTGGTGCACAGATAGGTAAATAAAAACTATATACAAAGTAATTTCAAAAGGGAGAGAGTGCTAATAACTAGATTTAGCAGTTGGTAAACTCAGAGGGAACAATATTAATCAAATCATGGGTTGGAAACCTGACTGCAAGGCATTGGAAAGTGAACGGTAAGTGAGGAAACAAAACTAACATGTACAAACGATCCTTTCTAGAACTTTGACCATGGAAGAGAAAAGAATACAGGGTGATAGTTGAAGGGATATCAGCCTCAAGTGAAAGATTTTTTAAAATTTATTTTTATTTATTATTATTTTTTCAAATGAAAGATTTTTGAGGATGAGGGAGACCTGGGTATGTTTATAAGCAGCAAAAAATGAGGTAAAAGAAAAAAGAGGGAATGATCTGGAAGGCAAGTATCTAGAGGAGATGATATGAAATGGCATCAAGACTACAGTGGAGGGAATAACCTTGGCAAAGAGAAGTGCCACCTCTTCCCAAGAGGTTTGAGCAAAGGAGGAAAGAATAAGGAATGCTTCAAGAAGTGATCCAACCAAGTAAAACTTGCACTTCTTAACCTAGTGTTCAAAGTCCTCCACAATCTAGCATTGCTAGACTTACCAAAATCAAAACTAAAACTAAACTAAAACAGATAACAAAGGGGCCCATGATACACCAGCAAAAGCCATCCATGCTGTCACTTCCATGAAGCATAGCCCTCATCACTCCCTGATTTATCCCTATTCAGTTTGGGTTTGATAGTAGTTTAATCCAAATATTATTTTACTACTGTTTGCTCATAGAACCTTACTGGACAGCTAGTCACTCAGTTGTGCTCCTAACATTCTGTTCCAACCAAAATGGACTACCCACTTACAAAATCCCACCTTTTCCCACCTCCCTCATGCCTTTGTCCCTACTGAGTATGAATGTCTATTGATTTGATTTCAGTGGGATTTGTCAAAAGTGTCCTATCTCCCCTAAATCGATTTGGTCATGCTAAAGGTGAAATCATGTGCCCTACAGAGAGTGGTGGAAAGTTCTTTGGCTTGTAAAGACATTGAAAGCCTATTGTATTCTACCACCAATCAGTCAATAAACATTTATTAATAAACACTTGCTTTGTGCCAGGTACTGTGCTAAGTGTTGGAAAAGATAAGACAGTCCCTCTCTCAAGGGACTCACACTCACACTCACACTGGAGAGACAACAGGCAAACAATTATACAAACAAACAAGATGCAAGCAGTATAAACTGCAAAAATCAACAGAAAGAAAGAATTATTGGGGAGAACTGGAAAAGCTTTATTGTAAAGGTGAGATTTTAGCTGACACTTGAAGGAAGCCAGGGAAGCCAAACGGCAGATATGAGGAGGGAGATAATTCCAGGCATGGAAGATAGCCAGAGAAAATACCCAAAACTGAGAGAGGGAATGTTTTGTTTCAGGACCAGCAAAGAGATGAGTGTCATCTCACTACAGAATATTTCAGGGTGAGTCAGACTTAAATTACATTTTTTCCCCTTAGGAGTTTTTTTTTTAATTTAAAAAATTTTGGTATGCTATACTCAAATCTTACTCTTAATGTTTTCAACAGATTTTCCCATGAACAAAAAGCAAGCCCTATAATATAGTTGGAATAATTATATACAGATGTTTGTTAATTTTTCAATGACAAATAATCTAAAATTTTATAGTTTGGATTATGATTAGATACAGAGTGACTTTACTTACATGTCTTCTACCTTTGTGCTTAAGAATTTTTCCTCAGATATTAAGAAAGGAAAGGGGTTGTTCAATATGTGATAACTTATAGCTATGATTTAGGGCTGGCAAAGTAAGCCATGACAAGCAGAACTAAAGCAAAGAATTGGGTGGTTGTGTTGTTTTATTTAATCCCAAATAATAAAACACATATTTGCTGCCCTACATGGCTCATTGCTAGAAGAGATGTTAGCAAAGTAGTTACAGGTACATAAAAAGATGACAGATCCTGAGCGAGCTATCAAATTATTTGCAGATATCACTTGGAAATCAAATTTTCATCACGACATCCGTATCAACAGAATATCATTTAAATAGGGCAGGAAATTAGTTCTGCGAATCAAATCAAGAGAGGCAGTGTCTCAGAAATACAATGTCAGTTTGAGACACTCATATGAAAGTCTGAAAAGTCTAGGAAGCATCTCAGAAATCACACTGCCTTGAAAAAGTATCAAAGATTCACACAGAGTTCTTAACCTTCACCTCTCACTCCAATCATTTCCAAGACAAAAGCATTCCTTTGCATCACATCTTAAGACAAAAGATACCCCCTGTTGGCTCATATGGGAAAACTCATGAAAGCCCTTGACACCCAGTTCAAGTCCTTTTGTGTACAAATAACCTTCCTGTGCAAACTGAAGGCCCTAACTAGTGAGGTGATATACAGAATGAGTGAGTCAGGACTGCGTTATGAGATCCCAGACAGTAGTCACTGAACAGTGAATGAAAGGGAATGTAGACAACTTTGTAAAGAAAAATCTGATTGAGAAAATGAATTGTAGTATTCATTTCTTTGGCAGTATGTTGTATGGGGGTGTTTTGGGAGAGGAAATTGTTCTTTCTAATAGAATTGTTGCTTAATGTATTAAAATTCAGCATAGAAAAATGTGAATTTCACATTGTAATTGAAATTATTTTGATAGTCTTAACCTAATTGCAAGTTAATGTTGGTCCATGTGTTGAAATGCCTTTTGGATGGTTATAATAAGTGGCAATAATACAGCACCTTTATTATTGCTATTGCAATATTGTTGGCAGTGTAACCTAAGAGATAGCAATAGATTTACATGAAAAAAAAAACCTGAATTTCCCTAACCCATGGGAAAGGGAAAGCTTAAAGAGCACTCCATTCTATTGGGTATCCCCTGGCTTTGTCAGATTAATTAGTCTATTAACTATGAGCTTCCATTTGCACTTGCTCACTCTGAGGCTTCATCTTCATTAAGCAAATGTCTTATGCTAGTTCCAACTTTTGTTGACTCTGTATCATTTTATTTTGCCTATGCAAGATGCTATGAAATAAAATGGATGATCCTTGAAGTGAAATTACATAGCATAGCACTAAACCTGGGTGAGATTTTTCCTCAGGGTGCTAGTCTGAGGGGAAGACACTCTCTAATGGCATTTATAATCCCCTCCCCTTGCCTAGCAGTCCTTTCCCCTCCCACATGCATGCCACCCTCAGGGTCCCATTGTAATGCCCCTCTTCAGGGTATGAATTTTACCCCAACTCCTATAGGAATTTGGGCCAGATTCTTTGTATGTATATATGTATATATAATTTATTTATTTTTAGTTTTTAACATTCACTTCAATAAGATTTTGAGTTTCGAATTTTCTCTCCCACTCTCTCCTCCTCCTTCCCCAAGACAGTACGTAATTGGATATAGGCTCTACTTATACATTCATATTAAACATATTTTTATATTAGTCATGAAATAAAGAAGAATTAGAACTAATGGGAGAAACCACAAGAAAGAAGAAACAAAACAAAACAACAAAAGAAAAGGAGGGCAAATAGTATGCTTCCATCTGCATGCAGACTCCAAAGTTCTTTCTCTGGATGTGGATAGCATTTTTTATCTTGAGTCTTTTGGAGTTGTCTTAGATCCTTGCATTGCAGAGAATAGTTAAGTCTATCAAGGTCAGTCATCAAATAAGGTGGCTATTACTGTGTAAAATGTTCTCCTGGTTCTGCTCATTTCACTCAGCATCAGTTCATAAAAAGTCTTTCCAGGATTTTCTGAAGTCTACCAACTCATCATTTCTTATAGCACAAGAGTATTCCATTACATTCATTTACCACAGTTTGTTCAACCTTTCCCCAAATAATGGACATCACTTCAATTCCTTTGTTGGGCCAGATTCTTTCTGGAATGCTAGCCACCTCTCTTCCCAGTTTGAGTACACACACAGTTCTCTGAAAGAAACCTCCCCTTCTTTCTACCATGCCATCTCCCCCCCGCCCCCGCAACTGAATTTGTTCCCATGCTTCCTTGGTCTGAAACAGTGCCAATATGATAGGCATGTTCTGAAAATCTCAGATTCTCCACTGATCATGTTGGGCACCCATACATTGTATACAGAAGGAACACAACTTTCAGAGCAGAAATATTGAACTAGAATATCTCTTAATAGCACTATAAAGCTCCTGGGTCCCCTCATATATCTTCCTAGCCTTCTGCCATCTGGATAGCTGCAAAGAGAGGAAGAGAAGGAGATATATTCTTGCTGACTCCTGAGTTGACTCCTAAAGTGGCCTGAGAAGAACACTCATCAACACTTCCTTCAACAAAGAGCTTGGGTTGACTATTTGCAATAGTGATCTTGGTTCTAGAGCTGTGGGTGCTCTATATTGCTAGTTAGGGATCTAATGATGTCATCTTGATCAGGGAATTCCTTTGAAGTCTTATCTCTTGTGTTAATGGTCCAATGGTCTTGTTATACAGAGACTCACCCAGAAGTAGGATCAGAGTGTTACCTCATAGGATGGTACAACCTCCAACCTTTGAATGATCATTTCTTCCCTGAGGTGGAGAAAAACCTGGAGCACTGATTCTATTTGCAGAAAGAATGAAAGAAAATTCATTCCACTCTAGCCAGATCCCTCGTACCTGTCAACACTAGAGTTGGGAATTTTTCCCCAAGAAACTTCTCCTACTGGTTCAGGGGTTGGGATGGGACCCCAATTTAAACTCATTAGTTGTTGAATATGAATGTTCAGATCATCCAGTGACAAATATATGTTACCATACACCATCCAAAATAAATCTAAGTTCCCTTTAGCTATAATAAAGTATGTATGCTCTGGAAAATTTCTGGGAAGGGAAGGGAAAGGAAGGGATGCCATTTAGGCAAGGGATTTCTTTAGACTGACAGTAATAGAAGCATATATTAACATAGTGCATTACAGTTATTTACTTCCATCATTTCATTTGACCAACAGCCCTGTGAGTGAGGACATTCCCCCCATTTTACAAATGAAGAAAAGAGAGCAAGAGAAATGATTTGCTTAAGAGAAGTGATGGAGGGGAAATTCAATCCAGATCTTGTCTCCATATCCATCATACTTTCTACTACAATATGTTATTGACCCAATTTTTTAAAAAAAAGACTCAGTTTTTATTATTTTCATAGTTGGTATGGATGCTATTATAGTGAGCTAAAAGCCCAGTGTGATATTTCTTTTATGTGTCCACATCTTTAGAGTGTCAGTATACAGCAAATGTAAAATCTACCAGGCCTGTGAAATTTCCATCATGGATTTCCCTCCATTCCCAGTTTACCTGGAATCATTTCTTTGAAGGTCACTCAATTACGATCGTTTTCATATGATTAAAAGTATCTAACAAGAAAGAAAAAAGGAGTAATATCACTAGATGAATACTGCACATTATACTATACATGATTCTTGATGAAGGCATTAAATGTTTTCAGTCCTTTTCCGTTGTGAATAACTTTGTCATCTCTCTGGCATTAGTATTGCTGGACTATAATTGCATCCCATCTTAAAGGCATTTTGTGTAGTATTTTCAAAAGATGGCAGAAACTAAGTAGGAGCTAGAAATACTTTCCCCTTCCAAAGCTCCCCCCAAAAGCATTTTCATGCTTTTCATCTATTCTTTTGAAAATGAAAAGCCAATGCCATGTAATCACGATTTCCTGGGACCCTGAAAGACCAATAAAAGAGGCACTTTGATACCCACTGAATAGAAATACAGTAACATTTTGGATTAGGACTGTTCAGAGTGTTCTGTACACTTATTTTCTCATATCACAATTTTCAAAGGGTTTTTTTGTATTCAAAAAGCCCAGACACAGTCTGATTTCAACCCTGTATGTGGTTCTGGATGAATGTCAATATCAAGTATTTTTCTTTCCTTGTTTTAAAAAATAAAATTGTGTTGCAAATGCCCATATTAGTTTAATTAAGAGCCCAAATTAATAAATTAATGGATTATAAGAAAAATACTATTTAAGAATAAAATTAAAAGGTTATTTTCACTTATTTTTTTTCTTAGAGCACTGTCAACTGTGGTTTTCCCCCTATAATTTACTGATAAATTCATTCAGAGCTCAACAGCATTAACTAGGTTCCCCTCTACCCCTAGGTTCTTGGCACCTCTATTTCTCCACTTATTTTTTACTGGCTTATATTCTGTTTTTATTTGTCATATTTTATATGTATTTTTAGTTTTATATATACTATCTCAAGGCTCCTCACCAGAGTAGTCACTGATGGACTCTTTTTTTTTTGTTACTGTTCTTCATAAAATTGTCTCTTACTTTAAAAAAATCTTTTAGTCTTACAAAAGAATATTATAAAACTCACGGACAATTTTATTTTATCATATACAGTAAGGAATAAATTAACATTATTAATCTGACTATAATTCAATCATTTTTTTGCATTAGTTCAAAATAAATACATTAAAACATTATCCTAAAGTAGAGAAGTTAAATGCCATGTGCTTCCATGTAAGTGGGTTACACATCCACCAGGGGGCAGACCACTCATTGAAAGTAAGGACAGGAAGAAGGGGAATTAATGCGTAGATCCCCCTTAAAAAAAAATCTCATTTTAAATTTGTTTCAACCTTCAACCTCAAAAATCCTTCCGCCAGAGAATCTTCCGGAATACAGACACAAAGAGGAAAAACAACAAGTATGGGAAGTCCACAGACTGGATAAGATATTCTTAGATAATCAGTACTGGGTGCTACAAATCCCACAATAATCGGGAGATACCCTAGATCGGGTTTTTTTACCCAGGATCCACAAACCTCAAAGGGTCCATGGACAGATTGGGAGGGTCTGTGAACTTGGATGGGGAACAAAATGACACCTTTATTTTCACTACATTGAATGTAAGCAACAAACTATTATTCTGAAAAGGGGGTCCATAGGCTTCTCCAGACTGCCATAGGGGTCCACTACATAAAAAGGTAATCCTGCCCTAAAAATATAATTTGCTAAAGAACTGAGTGCTCTGAGGTGAAAATAAAGAAAGCAGAAAAGTATAATAGTAGCTATATTCTGAAATACAATATAACTAGGAATAGTAAGTGTATTATCAAAATCCTGTCTCCCTCCTCATATTTCTTATAGCACTTTATCTAGGCCCCTTCCTTTGCTACATTCTACCCAGTCACTTAGGTATCCTCCTTATTCTTTCTAATCTATTGTAACTTCCTTGCCAGGAAGAATTGTGGGTTTTGGTTGGTTTTGGTTTTCACTTTTGCATGTTTTTCAGTAGTGGTATCAATTCAGAATTTTGTCCTTAACTTAATAAACTTATTCAAGATTCAACTGCAACATAATAAATGTTTGTTGCTGAGATATAAATTAAATGGAAATAACAGATTATAAGATCCTTGAAGGCAAGGACTTTTATATTTGCCGTATCCCCAGCAACTGGTACAATTCTAGGCACATAGTAGGTACTTAACAAATGTCTGTTGATTGACTGATTGAATACATCACACCTAGAGCATTCAAATGTCCTTTAATGGGAATATTGTGTCTCCTATATTTTCTTTTTTTAGCTTAAAATGTGTTTTTTTTGTTGTTTCTTTTCTTTTTAATGTAGGTCATTTCCCCCTAAGTCTTATCCTCTCTCTATAGCTCTGCTCATGACAAAAACGTTTTAGCAAAGCCAGTCTACACAACTAAGTATGACAGTGTATACTACAGTTCACATGTATAATCCCCACATTTCTACTAAGAGGAGAAAGGTATGTTTCCTTATCAGTTCTTCAGGACCAAAATTATTCATTACAAATTCACCAGAGTTCAATTTATTTTATTATTATGTTCATTCATGTTACTGTTCTCCCAGTTCTGCTTTCTTTGCTGTTTCAGTTCATACAAGTCTTCCATGTTTTGTGAATTCTTCATATTCATTGTTTCTTAATGTTTTAATAATATACCATTAAATACATATGCCAGAATTTGGTCAGTCATTTCCCAATCTATGGATTTTGTTTCCAGTGTTTTCTTATCACAGAGAGTACTGCTATGAATATTTTGGATAAAAAAGGAGGCAATTTAACCCTGTATGAGTTAACTGGAAAGCATGAAAGTCCAGAACAGAGACAAAGAGCCAGAAAGAAGGGAATTAAGTTCACTACATCTAAGAAATCATTTCAGGAGAGTGATAAAGACGGTCTGCTTCTTCCATTTTTTTTTAAGCCAAGATCATGCTGGCCACACACCTGATTGCTTCTATCACCATTTGGAGTCTAGACATCTCTACCTGTTCTGTGGCAAAGTTGTTTCTGGAACAAGACGCTCTGTCTCTTGACTTTGGGAATTTTTATTGGCTACCCCCCATGTCTCAAATGATCTCCCTCCTCACTTCTACCTTCCTGGTTTCCTTCAAATCTCAGCTAAAATTCTGTCTTCTGTAGGAAGCATTTCCTGATCCCCCTTAATTAAAAAGCCTTCCCTCTGTATTTCCAATTTATTATGTATATAGCTTGTTTATACATCAGTGTTAGCATGTTGTTCTTCACCCATCCTCCATTAGGCTGTGAGCTCCTTGAGAGCAGGGACTATCTTTTGCTTTTTTAAGTTCAGCAGTTAGCACAGTGCTGGGCACACACTATGTATTTATTTATTTATTTATTTATTTATTTATTTAAAGCAATTGGGGTTAAGTAACTTGCTCAAGGTTACACGGCTAGTCATTATTTATGCGTGGGTGCTCATTTTCTGAGGCCGGATCTGATCTCGGGTCATCCAAACTCCAAGGCCGGTGCTCTTACTCACTGCGCCACCTAGCCGCCTCTTTAGGGCAATTGGGGTTAAGTAATTTGCCCAAGGTTACACGGCTAGGTTTTTGTTTGTGTGGATTAAGTGTCGGAGGCCGGCTCCGAACTCAGGTCCTTCTGACTCCAGGGCCGGCGCTCTATTCACTGCGCCACCTAGCCGCCCCCACACTATGTATTTAATAAATGTTTATTCACTGACTGGAACCCAAGTTGAGCCTCTGGAAATTTTTTAGTATTTGGAGATAAATTATGATCTGGGGATGCAGATGTGACATGTGGATAGTGGCTGTGGTGAGAGGTTTAAGGAGAAAGCTAGAGCAATAGATTTTGGGGATGGAGCAACATCTAGACAGATTATTATACATAGTAAATACTTGATAAATGTTTATGTAATTGAATTATACACTTTTATATTGAATGATGGACAATGAACATATTGCATTAAATAATTACCATCCATGATGGACAGTGAAGATATAGCATTAAATAATTATCATTCATGATGAACAAAGGTGCCCTCACCCAAAGGAGTTCAGAGGAAAGCTGTTGGAAAATAAAAAAATGACTTTACCATGAACATGGGAGGAATGGAAAATTGATTAAATATTTGATAGTGTCTCATAAAGATTCTTTGTGAAGTATGTTAGCATAACAATCTTATTGGATCAGCATCTGCTTCAGAAATCTAGGGTGGTAGCTTCATTTTCTATAGCATATCCAAACTCTTTGACCTAGAATTCAAGGTTCTCCATCATATTGTAGCAATGTAGCTCCCTACTTATTTTATCTTTTCTCTAGTAATTGATGATCCCTAATTCCAATTCTTTGTTCATGCTGTTTTCCCCTTAAATGTTGTCCTCTCTCTTCCACATCACTATGTACTATTTACACAACATGGATGTAGTGGTCCTGGCTCCAATCCCCAGGGTCCTATATAATCAGGAAGGAAGGAACTAATGAATGTAGGAAATGCTGGACGATTTGGGGGTGGGAGAATTTCATCAGCTTTGTCTTGGAGAGGTCAAAGGAATTTAGCTAGGTAGGCACAGAGGAGCATACTGAGGGGAGTATCAAGTTAATGAGGAAATAAATATGCCTTTGGTTGACCCATTTGTTCTGAGAAGAGGGCAAGTACATTGGCATACATCTCACTGAGCCTCAGTGGGAAAATGGAACTGGTTTGTAGATGTGGATTTGTCTTGGTACATCTCCTTTGAAAAACTAAACTAAAGAACTATGAGTTTTGCAGCAAAAAACCTTATTTTGAATCTCAGTGCTATCACTTACTGCTTTGTGACTTTGAGACCATTTCAGTTCACTGGGCCTTGGTTTTTTAATCTGTTTCTGGCAGATAGTAAATATTAATAAATACATGTTGATTAACTGATCCGAAGATGAAGGGGCTTGACTCAATGACTTTTAAGGTCCCTTGCAACACAAAATCTATAATCTAGATATTAAGAGGTAAAACAAAGCTCATTCCAACTTTGTACTGTTTCCCTCACCAACTCTGTCTATAATTTACACTTGGATTCATTTCAAATCAACAAACATTTAATAAGGGTCAGCTATAGATGATGAAACTAAGGTAGACTTACCCAAGGTCACATAGCTAGTAGTTATCTGAGGACAAATTTGACCATGCTCTATCTATGATATTGCCTTTTATCTTTTGTCTTTTGGAATTGTGATTGATCACTGTACTGATCATAATTTTTAAGTCTTTCAAAGTTATTTGTCTTTATAATGTTATTTATTATTGTATAAATTGTTCTTCTGACCCTACTCACTTCTCTCTGCATTAGTTCATTATATGCCTTGCAAGATTTCTGTGAATCCATCTCTCACATCATTTTTCATGGTCCAGTAGTATTTTATGCCATTCTTATGCCATGATTTGCTTATCTATCTATCTATCTATCTATCTATCTATCTATCTATCTATCTGTCTGTCTGTCTGTCTATGTACATATATGTGTGTGTGGGTGGTGTACACAAACACACACACACACACACACAAGCATGCATGCATGCAGAGAAAGAGAAAAAAAAAGACAAAGGCCCTCATGATTCCCCCAGTTGTAAATGTTAGTTCTTCTTGGAATTTGCAGCCACTTATGTTTGTACAGGTTTGTATCCCCTCCAAGTAAGAGGGAAATGATTTGTTTTGTTCTTACCTTCTCATATAAAATATAAAAGTAGAGAATATAAATAGGTGGAATTTCAATCTATACTGAAATATAGGTTAGGGAGTGTATCTAAATTAAAGTGTTGATCAGATTCCATTCAAATGAACAGAATAAAACACAATAGTTCTCATGCAGTCTCACCTGAGATCATCATTTCCTTATTTGTGAAAGTTATATCCCTCTCTAAAGCAAATTGGTTTGTTTAATTTTTTGGTCTTTATTAATTTGTTTGTTTACTTTTAGTTTACAAGATTAAATCCCACAGTTCCTTGAGTTTCAAATTTTCTCTCCCTTCCTCCCCTCCCCCTCATGATGGCATACAATCAAGTATAGGATCTGCAAATAATTTCACATTAGACATTAGTCAGGTTATAAAGAAGGATTGTATCGGATGGAATGAACAATAGGAAAGAAGAAACAAAACCAAACAAGAAAAAGACAGAGAGCAGGTAGTTTGCTTCAATCTGCATTCAAACTCTGTTCTTTCTAGTTCTTTCTCTGAATGTAGACATCTCTCTCCATCTTTTGGAGTTGACTTATAACCCTGCATTGCTGAGAAGAGTCCAGTCTATCACAGTTGGTCATCACACATATGTTGTGTCTGTAATTGTGTACAGATTTCTCCTGATTCTGCTCTTCTCACTCAGCATCAGTTTGTATAAGCCTCTCCAGGTAAATATGAAGTCCATCTGCTCCTCATTTCTTATAGCACAATGGTATTCCATTACATAGATATACTACAACTTATTCAGCCATTCCCCAATTGATGGGCACCCCCTTAATTTCCAATTCTTTGCCACCACAAAAAGAGCTGCTATAAATATTTTTGTACATATGGGTCTTCCTCCCACTTGTATGATAAAAGCAAATTGTTTTGTTAATAAACGTAATTGACCTATAGTTGTCTGAAAATCAGTCTGTGAGACAATGACATTGTATTTTAGAATACTTTGGATAGTGGTAAAATGTAGGTTCTGTCAAGAATCCAGCTTCATGTAGTGTGGCTTCTTTAAAATTGAGAGTTAAGCTTGGCTGATCCCACCTTGTACTTCATTAAAACAAACAAACAAACAAACAAACAAACAAACAAACAATGAGAGAGAGCATAAACCCAGCACAAACCTTATAATCTTCAATTTGTCTCAGTGAGGTGATAGCTCCCCTTTTTCTTCCATCAGATTTACAGCAGTTCTTGAAATTTGCTTCAAGTACAGAAATCCTGGATATGGCATTGCTTTCCCAGTCTTTGTCTCCTATGTTTCCCTTTGGGTATATATTTTTCTCTTTTCCTTTGCAAGAGAGCTATGTGCCTAGATTCTGGAAGACCTGAGTTCAAATCTGGCCTCAGAAGTTTACTATGTGAAACTGAACACGTTTCAGTTTTTTGTCTCAGTTTCCTCATCTGAAAAAGGGGTATAATAATAGCACCATCTTTCCAGGGTTGTTGTGAGGTTCAAATGAAAAAAAGATTTCTAAAGCATTTTGCAAACATTAAAGCACCATATAAATGCTAGTTATTATTATGGAGAAGCTAATTTTTTAAAAAAGCTTTTTACTTCTTAAATGAATTTTGACTCTTGTCAAGTCACAGATCTGTAGACCATCCAGCTGGGTTAGTACCCAGTTCCATTTTAGCTTATGAGTTGCCCCCAAGTTCTTCTGTTCTGTGTCAACCCTCCTCTTTTCAGAAAGGCTAACTGTCCTGGATGTGACCAGTCCAAGAAACCTAAAGAGAATGAACATGGTCCTCCCCTTTTGGGAGATAAAGACCAGAAGTACAAAAGTTTTGGGAAGACAACAATGGAACCTGTCAATTAGACTAGGTGATGCTGAAACTAATGAAAGCTCTATGGAAGAAGATGAAACATCCAGAGAAGAGAAAACCAAGTCAGAAAAATACAAGTATAATGGGAGTGACACTAATTGTATGGAGAAACCTTGAAATGCACGTGCACATGCCATCCAGAGAAATTCCCAGCTAAATAGCGACAAACACAAAAGCCTGGACAATTTGCTCTAGCATGGTGCACAACCAGATTCCCCAGAAAAAAAAAAAAACAAAACCCCAACAACCAAAGTTTCAGTGTAGTAGGAGCCCCCCATAATTTTTTATCTGATGCCTTAGGGGGAAATTACTGGGAAACCCTCCCCCCACCCTAGTAAATCTTTTAGTTACTGGCAAGAGTGATTGAGTACCTTTTTTTTTAGTCATTAAATCAAGGGAATGTTTCAAATTGAATCCTGCTTATTAACTTTTACACAAAAGGTAAAGAGAGAAATGAAGACCCATAGATGAAGATACTTCAATACAATCACTTTTGTTTACTGGTTTCATTGGAAAGTGTGTGGAGGGGGTGCTGGTGGTGAGGATCTTGAGATATGGCTACACAAATTACATCATTTGTAATGATTTATTAGTTAAGAAATAAAGCATGATGGGTGGGTGTGTTTACCATAGCATAATCACACCCTTAGGGCAAAACTGTAATAGGCACAACTGAATCCCCCTCCCCCAGGGGTGTGATTATCTCATAACCCCCCCCCTTAGAATTGTCTGACTTTTTAATGTCATTTATTTATTTAAAAAGAGTGAGCCTGTCACATTCTTTGGCCCGTAGCTGTCTCTCTCTCTGTTGACTGTCTGCTTTCCTCAAAATCTAGCACTGGACAGATTTTTTTAAAAGCTTTTTTTTTTTTTTAAAGCTTAGTTTTCCTCATCGTTTAGCCTAAATCAAAATAGTTTAAAAGTAGCCTTAACAGTAGCTTCATTCTTTTATGCTAAGAACTAGTAACAACTTAGCATGGGTTGGTATGAATTTTTATTTCGTTTCTTGTCTCTAGTATAAATTATATGCCCTGGGGAGGGGGCAGACTGGCAAAACATTTTTCAGGACTGGTAATTTTTTTGGTATTTATTTGCAACACTAGCTTAAAGGGTTTTAGAGAGTGATGAACTACAATAATGAAACTGAGGGAATTGAATAAATGACCTCTGGGTCTAAGCAATTCACTCTTTTACTTGCATCTACTATATTTTATAATCATACCCAATATGTCTTGAGTTTTGTTTAAATAAATGCAAATATGTGGTGTTTAGAATTCTTCCAAAGAATTTTATATATACATTGCTTGGGAAAAGTAGGAGGTTTAATTTAAATCTGATCCTAGCTGAGTGACTTTGGACACTCTTTCGCCTCTTTGAGGCTCAGTTTTCTCATCTATAATATGGGAATCAGGAATTTAATTTTTTCACCTGACTTTCCATCTCATCCTTTACATTGATGGCAGGGCTGAATTTTATTATGCACTGTCATGAAGTGGAGGGGGCGGAAGGATATTGTTCAGAAACAACCCTTGACTTATGAAGAAAGTACTATTTAATAGCAATAATAGCTACAATGTATATAGTGCTTATATAGCCAGGCACTGAGGGTAGCTAGGTGGAAAGAGCCCAGGGCCTGGAGTCAGCAAGACTCATCTTTCCAAATTCAAATCTGTCCTCAGACACTTACTAGCTGTGTGACCCTGGGCAAGTCACTTCCCACTGTTTCAGCTTCCTCATCTGTAAAATGAGTTAGAGAAGGAAATGGCAAACCAGTATATTTGCCAAGAAAACCCCAAATAGGTAATGAAAAATTGGACACGACTAAACACCAGCAATGCCAGGCACTGTGCTAAGTGCTGTACAATTATTATGGCATTTGATCCTCACAGCAACCCTGGAAGGTAGGTGGTATTATCGCCCCTAGTTTACAAATAAGGAAACTGTAGGAAACAGTCGTTAAGTGACTTGTCCAGAGTCATCAAGCAAATAAGTGTCTGAAGCCAGTTTTGAATTCAGGTCTTCCTTACTCCAGGTCCAGAACCCTATCTATCCACTGAGCCACCTAGCTGCCTATTTTAAATTTTAAAATGCTATGTTAAAATGATATGTAAATGTCAAAATTTGCTTCAGGACCTGCAATAACACATTTATAACCAGGTCTAACAGTTTCATCCTATTAAAAGTATAAGCATACCTTATTCATAGGATTTAGAATTAGGAGGAACCTTAGAAGTCATCTAATGGAACACTTCATTTTACAGATGAGGAAACAGAACCAGAGGAGGAAAGGAGGAAACCAAGGTAACAGAGTAGGGATACAAACCTTGTCTTCTAACTACATTCTTGGCTCTAT